>CM038118.1:25694130-26904728 GCA_001642375.2 Mentha longifolia | reverse complement strand
TAGAAAGAATAGAAATCTACAAAGATCAACACTTGGGAAAGCTCTAGTGATTTCGAGTGTTGATTGTGTGAATATTTAGCTTGTAATTTGAGTTTCCCGTACCTTTTTTCTGGAATGACTTGAGGTATTTATAGAGAAGCATTTGTAATAGAGCCGTTGTATGTGTCAGGATGTGCAGAACCGTACACTGACACAATTATAGACGATGAGTTGAGGACAGGTTCCTCAGCCACAGCTCAGGTTGGACTTTGCAGGTCAAGCTTCCTATACCTCGAACTGTCTTCAGTCTTCTGTAATCTTCACAAGAAATCTTCAAGTATTGTTAGAGCAAATTACATAGACAGATTACATAAAGGAACATTATGACAGGTTTGAGTAGAATAAGTACAAGGTTGCACTACCAACCTTGACCTTTACATAGCAACCTGTCCGGATTAAGCTTGACTGATCCAAACACGGAGACCAGTCTGTTCCATTTAAAATCTATTAAGTGTGGTTTCTAATATCATTATCAAAACTTAGTTCAAAGAGAGAAAAGGTTCCCAACAAACCTGGTGAATACTCATATGGGCGATGAATGGATTTTGGATTCAGGGTGTTCGTTCCATATGTGTCCGCACGAGAGTTGGTTTCTTGACCTGAATCATGAGAGTTTGGGGTCTGTACTTTTGGGAAACAATGAAGTTTGTAGCGTCAAAGGCATTGGCAGTGTGAAGCTTAAAGTACATGATGGATCCTTCAAGATTCTCACAAAAGTCAAGTATATCCCTCAGCTGAAAAGGAATTTGATTTTTCTTGGAACGTTAGAGTCTAAGGGATATAGTTTTAAGCCTGCTAGAGGTTACATCGATGTTATGAAAGGCTCAAAGATTGTTATGAGAGGTGTTAGAAACAATACTTTATACTATCTCATAGCTAAAACAGTGACTGGAGAAGTAGAGGTCAATATGAAGGATGAGTCGAATCTGTGGCATGCAAGGCTTGGCCATGTTAGTGAGACGGATTTGAATGAGTTGTTGAAACATAATATGCTCAAGAATCCTATTAAGTTTAAGATTGACTCATGTGAGGCATACATTATGGGTAAGAGTAAGAAACAACCATATGGTGAAGGAAAGCACACTTCGACCGCACCGCTTGAGTATGTTCACTCGGATCTTCATGGGCCTACAAGGACAACAAATTTTGGAGGTGGCAAGTATTTCATCTTGTTCATAGATGATTTCTCAAGGTTTGGATTTATATTCTTAAATCCAAGGATGAGGCATTTTCGAAGTTCAAGGAATGGTGCAATGAAATGGAGCTGGAGAAAGGTGTTAAGCTGAAGTGTTTAAGGAAGGACAATGGATTGGAATTTCTATCGGAACAATTTAAAGAACATTGCAGGAACAAGGGCATCAAGAGGCATAGGACTATACCTGGTAATCCACAGCAAAATGAATTAGTTGAGATGATGAACAAAACTATCTTTGAGATAGTTAGATGCTTGTTGTCAAGTTCGGGTTTGCAGAGGAAATTCTGGGGAGAAGCTGCATCCACATCTTGTTATCTTATTAACAAATGTCCAGCTTCAGGCATAGATTTCAAAGTTCCAGATGAGGTTTGGAATGGAAGGGCTGTCGATTATTCTTATTTGAGAAATTTTGGGTGTTTAGCTTATGCACACATAAAACGGGACAAGCTAGAGTCGAGGGCTCTGAAGTGCATAATGCTCGGGTATCCCAAAGGTGTAAAAGGTTACAAGTTATGGTGCATGGAGCCTGGTAACAAGAAGGTGTTAATCAGCAG
Organism: Mentha longifolia; assembly: GCA_001642375.2. Taxonomy (NCBI): domain Eukaryota; kingdom Viridiplantae; phylum Streptophyta; class Magnoliopsida; order Lamiales; family Lamiaceae; genus Mentha; species Mentha longifolia. The sequence continues at coordinate 26,902,940 of CM038118.1, read as the reverse complement.
AGACGTGATTTTCAATGAAAGGGTGATGCCGTTTCTTGTAAATGCAGGGGAGCCTCAAGTAGTGAGCAACAAGGATACAAATACTACTGGTGTTGAGGTGAAGCTCGAGGGGGATGAGGATGATCAGGTAGATGATCATGTCACTGAAGAAAGAACAGTTTCAGGAACAGATCCAGGAACAAACCAGGAACATGGTGTGGATCTTAGAAACTACAGCTTGGCTCGTGATAGGCAGAGAAGAACCATACATCCACCTTAGAGGTATGGTCATGCAGACATGGTATACTATGCTCTAAATGTTGCTGAAGAGATTAGTTACCAAGAGCCAAGGAACTTTACTGAGGCAGTAGAGTGTGATGAAAGAGACCGGTGGATGCTTGCTATGAAGGAATAGCTTGATTCTTTGGACAGAACCAGACGTGGATTCTTGTGGATAGGCCAAAGTCACAGAAGCCTGTGAGTTGTAAATGGATTTTCAAGAAGAATGTGGAGGTTTCGGGTGAAGAACAAGTGAGATTCAAGGCAAGGCTGGTTGCAAGAGGTTTTATACAAAAAGAAGGGATAAACTTCAATGAAGTTTTCTCACCTGTGGTGAAGCATACATCTATAAGGATTCTGTTAGCAATTGTGGCTCAAGAAAATTTGGAGTTGCACTAACTAGATGTAAAAATGACATTTTTGCATGGAGATTTGAAAGAAACCATCTACATGAATCAGCCCGAAGGTTTTATTTTGCCGGAGAACAAGAACAAGGTGTGTCTCTTGAAGAAATCTCTTTATGTTTTAAAGCAAAGTTCGAGGCAGTGGTATTTGAAGTTCGATGAACACATGTTGGAGATTGGTTTTTCAAGATCAAGGTATGACAGTTGTGTGTACATGAAGAGAGCCGGAAATTCAACTATGACATATTTTCTACTGTACGTGGATGATATGTTGATTGCTAGCAGGGATATTGCTGAAATTAAGCAGTTGAAGCTTGAGTTGATGTATGGTTTTGACATGAAGGATTTGGGTAATGCCAAACGGATTTTGGGGATTGATATTATGAGAGATAGAGAAGCGGGAAAGCTGTGGTTATTTCAACGTGATTATGTGTAGAAGGTGTTGCAGAAATTCAGCATGCATGAAGCAAGGGAAGTTTCAGTGTCGCTTGCACATCACTTCAAGCTCTCGGAAGATCAAAAGCCGAAGATAGAAAAGAAAAAGAGGGATATGGTTAAGGTACCATATGCTAATGCGGTCGGAAGCATTATGTACACAATGGTGTGTACGAGGCCAGATCTTGCACATTCCATAAGTGTGGTTAGCACATACATGGCAGATCCTGGAAGATATCACTGGGAGGCACTGAAGTACATCTTGAGCTACATGAAAGGAACATCAAAGATTGGTGTGTTGTACCAGAGAAGTGAAGAATCAGAAACTATCAAGGAGCCTTTGGTAGGGTATGTTGATTCAGATCATGCTGCAAATGTGGACACAATGAGATCACAGTCAGGATATATATTCTGTTTGTACGGATCAGCTATAAGTTGAAGGTCGGCATTACAATCTGTGGTTGCTCTCTCAACTACGGAGGCAGAGTATATGGCGATGACGGAGGCTGTGAAAGAAGCAATGTGGCTGAAGGGAATCATTGGTGAGTTTAGGATTCTTCAGAAGTGTGTTACTGTGAAGTGTGACAGTCAAAGCGCACTTTATCTGGCTAAACATGAGGTTTTTTCATGAGGTCAAAACACATCGATGTGAGACTCCATTTCATGAGAGACATTGTGCACAAGGGCATTGTGAAGGTGGTTAAAGTGTCTACGGAAGAAAACGCGGCAGATATGCTAACTAAGTCGTTACCTACTGCGAAGTTTAGGTACTGTCTTAGGTTAGTGAGTTTGCTTTCTCAGTGAGGAGGATCGTAGCCCTGTGATGGGGCTGGTTGGAGGGGAAATCGGTTATGGAGATTGAGCAAGCTATTTCCAGTCAAGGTGGAGATTGTTGATGTATGGGGGTGTGACTGCAAATAGGTCTAAATAGTTGGGAGGTTTTGTAACAATGGAAAACTCGAAAGGGCTTATGAGAAAGTAGGAGTAACTTGTTGTCTTGGGCTGCAGGGAAAAGATCGAGATGAAGATGTGCAGCGGATTTATTTCCAACTAGGTTTAGGACTCTTTGGAGTAGTATATATACGCATATACATGCAACAGCCACGTTGAGAGACGGAAGGGAGAAAGCGATACAATATTGCAGAGAGAATTTTCGGAGAGCGCAGAGAGAGAGAGAGATTGGGGTAGAGTTTACGGGTGAGAGAATTTTCTGGGGTTCTATTATTTGCTAGGGCATGTAGCTTGGATAGATTGAAATATTCTTGTGTAAACTGTAATATTCTATTGTTTCTGATAGTGGAATCAATCTCTGGTTGACCCTCCCATGGACATAGGCTTTATGGCCGAACCACGTAAATTCTGGTGTGCTGTGTTTACTTTTACGTTCCGTGTTCTTGAGCGTGTTCTTGTTTATGTTCTTTGTTGGGAACCCTTTTGAAACTGAGTTTTGATAACGCTATTAGAAACCACACTTAGATAAGTTTTAATTGGAACAGGCTGGTCTCCGTGTTTGGATCAGTCAAGCTTTACTCGGACAGGTTGCTCATGTAAAGGTCAAGGTTGCAGGTACAACCTAGTACCTAAACTAGCCAATTTGTCATACTGTTCACTAAGTAAACTGTCTATGTAACCTGCTCTTACCAAGCCAGAAGATTTCACACGAAGGTTACAGAAGACTGAAGACAGTTCGAGGTATAGGAAGCTCGACCTGAGAAGATCAACCTGAGCTGTGGTTGAGAAACCTGTTCTCAACCAACAAGAATTGTGTCAGTGTACGGTACTGCAAATCCTGACACACTTCAAACGGCTCTATTTCAAATGCTTCACTATAAATACCTCAACTCATTCCAGAAAGAAGTACGGGAAACAGAAATTACAAGCCGAAACTCTGTAGAAATCTCAAGCTGAAATTCATTCAATCAACACTCGAAATTACTAGAGCTTTCCCAAGTGTTGATCATTGTAGATTTCTAATCTTTCTGGAAACTGTCTTACTAGAACACATCACACACACTCTCACTACCTTCACAGTTGTTATTCAGTGTAGTTGATCGAGTTGTATTTTCCTAACGACGATAGCTATTCACAGCTTTCTAGTTTGGATAGTAGCACTAGTCATTTAGTGTTAGTAAGATTGTATGATAGTTTGTATGTAAGTAAGAAGAGACACGACTCAAGAAACGTGCTAGATTCAGTCTAAGAGAAAGACTTGAATTTGGACTGGACCTCCACCAGTGTTAAAAGGAGTGAAACATCTCAAGTTAAGGGATTACAGATTCGACGGAATCTGGCGTGGATGTAGGAGCTGTTTACTCCGAACCACGATAAAAACTAGTGTCTCTCTTGTTATTCACTTATTCATTTACACAGTTTGCATGTTCACAACATACATCACTGTAACCTGTCTTGCATGAACACTTGCCTGAACTAAAGTTTCCTTTGAAAACTGTTTTGAAAACTGTAAGCCGACCTTTCCACCAAACTTCCGCACGCAGGTTACTTTTGCAAGCTCAGCAGTTTACTGATTGAGCTGGAAAAACTAAACTGCTCTGATATACTGTAGTGACGACTCAGTAAGATCAATCTGTTTTGAAAAATCAAAATTGTTGGCTAATTGGTGTATTCCCCCCCCCCCATACACCAATATCTATTTATCGGGACCTACAAGTGATATCAGAGCGGTGGTTCTTTTGACCACTGCTTCTGCATACTAAAAGCTCTCTGTGCTTTTGTGTCAAATTGAACTAGATCTCTAGACTTGTGTTTGTGCATATATACATAAACTGTCATTATGGAAGCTTCACTTCTCTGCGTCTGCGAAGATTTCTCTGTGCAGGGATATGAAGACTGGAGTTTTCGAATAAAGATGTGCCTCCAAGCTCATCATGTACTGATGTGGGATGTCATCGAGAATGGCCCAACACCAATCTACGAACCCTACGATACTGATGTTACTGGAGAAAAAGGTTCTGAAGCAACGTATGTGCCAAAGATCAAAGATCCAAGAAAATACACAACCGAAGAAAGAAAGGAAGCTGGACTCGACAGCTTCACAAAAGGGTTGATCTCTAGCACAGTTAAGGGAGTTCACGTGGCCAAGATAAGAAATCTTGGAACTGCAAAGGAAATGTGGGACACCTTAAAAGCTATAAGCTTTGGATCAACAGAAATGCTGGAAAACAAGCTGTCAGTAGCGTGCAGTAAATTTGAAGAATTCAAAATGCAGCCAATGGAGACCATTGACCAGCTCAAGAACAGATTCACAATGATCACTTTGGAGATCGCAGCTCTCAAGAAAGATAAATACACACAGCGCGAACTCAACCTCAAAGTTATCCAATCTCTTCCAGCAAGCTGGCATATGTACAGTGCCATGCACCGTGGCAGGTCGGATATCAGCAACCTGTCAACCGAGCAACTGTTTGATCTACTCATCGGAAATGAGTTTGAAATGATTAGACTTCATGGGTCAGAACAAGTATCTTCAAGCAAGAAGACTGAACCCGAAAAGAAAGAAAAGGATGCTGCATCAATTATAGAAGAAAAAGCAATCCTAAAGGATTTATGCTCCAAAATGGAGAAATTGTTGAAAGATTATGCACTCATGGCTAGGAGAAATGAAAAGCTTGAGAAACGTTTCAACAAATTCCGTAAATATCACAAGGATTTCAAAAGAAATCAAACCACCTCTTCTTCCAACAAGAAAGGTGAAGGTATATCAAAACCCTCTAAATTCAATGGGTGGCTATTTTGAATGTGGCAGACCAGATCACTATAAGTCAGACTACCTAGACTTATCAAAGGCTGAACGCGAAGAGCTCCGCGCAAAAAGAGATCAGAAGCTTAAGGAGCAGCGCAACGCCATGATCGTAGCTGAGGAAGAGGCCAAAGCAATTGCCACATAATCAGACTCAACCTCCTCCGACGAAGATGATGATGATGAATTGGATGAGGAGGAATGTCGCTTAGCTGACGAGGAACTTGAATATGAGGAATGCTTCATGGGAAAAGATCTCGATCTTGTTCAAAACAAGGTTGATACTAAAACCTCTTTTTCATACTCAGCTAACTCCGATCATGCAGGTATTGAAATACTTGAAATGCCAACATATGAAGAGTTTCAACAACAGCTTGATGACTACAAGAAGCTCTCGGAAATGTTTAAGCAAGTAGTCATAGAAGGATCAAAGCTGGAAGATGAAAACTTGAAACTCAAAACTGTCTTAGATGAAAGCTTCACTCCATATGATGAAGCAAAATAAAAGGAGATAGAAACTCTGAAAGTCCACATGGGTCAATCAGCTTTAAGGGAAGAAAACCTTAAAGAAATGATCACTGAAAGGGATAGTGAAATCAACAACCTGAATGGCAAACTGATGGATCTCTCAAAAGAGCATGATAAGCTGTTGCAGAAAGAGCTCAAGCTTCAACAAGTCCTGATGAAAATGAACAAGAATGGTGAAAAGCTTGAAGCCTTGCAAGCTGCCCAGAGACCTGCTCACATAAAGCTTGGCATTGGATTCCATGGTCAAACCAGCGGAGCCAAATTGTCAAACACATGATAATGAAGGTTACTGGTACGATCATTCTTGGTACCAATATCCTGAGCCGTCAAGTAGGCTCTATCAATTTCCAAATGGAAGTGGATTTGGAACTGATTACTGCAAATGTGGATATATGGAGCAACATTATCAAAATGATCATTATCAACCTGCTCATTATCAACAGAAGTCTGCACATGAAACCTTCCACTCAATAAACGAGAAATGGATTCAACAGAAGGAGTTTCCAAAAGAAGAAGCTTGGAAACCAAGCTGCTAAAACTCAACCTGCTAACAAAGCACCCAAATTTATGTGGGTTGCTAAAACTGTCTAAATTGCAGGATGGGAAAACTCAAAGGAGAAAGCGAGCAGCTCGCGGCGCGATCTGGATCATTGACAGTGGATGCACAAAGCATATGACCTGCGATAAAAGCTTGCTTACAAACTTCATTGAATGTGATGGACCTCTAGTTACTTTTGGAGGAGACTCTAAAGGGAAAACAAGAGGTTACGGTAATTTAATTGTTGGTAAAACAACAATATCTAACGTCACATATGTTGAAGGTTTAAATCACAATCTCTTTTCTGTAAGCCAGTTCTGCTCTACTGGAAAAAGAGTAGAGTTTTCTGCTAACACATGTGCCATAAAGAACAAGGAAGGAGAAGAAATTCTTCTTACCGGTATTTTGTAGGATAACTTGTACATTGTACAATGGTCAGATGAAAAAGAAACATGTCTGATCACCAAATCTGCACCTGAAGTTAGCTGGCTATGGCACAAGAGACTGTGTCACTTAAACTTCAAAGCCATAAATAAGCTTGCTCGCAAGAAGCTCGCAGATGACCTTCCAGATTAAGTCTACTACAAAGATCATGTTTGTGAAGCCTGTCAAGCTGGAAAGCAGACCAAATCATCATTCACAAGATTGCAGCTCACAACACAAGTAGAATCTTGGAATTACTCCACTTGGATCTATTCGGTCCAGTAACTCCTAGAAGCATTAATGGTAAAAAGTATACTCTCGTTATTGTTGATGATTACTCACGATAAACTTGGGTTATTTTCTTACACAAAAAGAAGGAGACACTAGTGGAGCTACCTGCACTACTCACCAAATTGTCAAACATGAAGAACAAAAGCGTGATCTCAATCAGATACGATCGTGGAATAGAATTCCTTAATCATATGATCGAGTCCTACTGTACCAGAAATGGAATCACACATCAAACTTCAGCAACTCGCACACCTCAACAGAATGGTGTTGTTGAATGACGCAACAGGTCTCTAAAGGAAGCAACTCGCACAATGCTGAATGAAACCAATCTTCCAAAGAAGTTCTGGGCGGAAGCTATCAACACAGCTTGCTACACTCAGAACAGATCAGTCATTCATACACGACATGGAAAAACTCCATACGAGCTGTGGAAAGATAAGAAACCTCGATTCAAATATCTTAAATCTTTCGGTTGCGTGTGTTACATTCATAATAATGGGAAATCACAGTTAAAAACATTTGATAGCAAAGCAGATCCAGGAATATTTGTAGGATATTCAGAGATCAGTAAAGCCTTCAAAGTTTTTAATAAGAAGACTCAAATTGTGGAAGTAACACCACATGTTGTTTTTGATGAATCTATCTGTGAGTACAGGGAGACTCAACCTGAAGAAAGTACATGTGCAAATCAAGATCAAGCAGGCTCCAACACGCAGTTTCGAGATGAAATACTTATATGGAGTCCAACCAACTTGGAAGAAGAAGAAAGTCAGCCTGTACAAGATTCAAATTCACAAAATCGACCCATTCAGCAAGGGGGAACAAACCAAGGGGGAACCGAAGCTCCTCCAACCAGCTCCTCTTCAACTGATCCAGAAACTCCAAAAGAACCTGCAGTCAATGCAGAACTGTCAGTGGATCAGCTTGCTGAACAATTTGAACAGCTTGACCCCTTCACTCCTCAACCTCTACCTGAGTTTGAAGATCCCTCCCCAGACCCTGAACCAATTCTTACGGAACCCAAATGTGGGTGTGAAGACAAGAAGACAGATAGGTGAAAGCTGTCTATTAAGCTGTTATCTCTCCTACTCTGAACCCAAAAGCGTTGAGGAAGCTCTTAACGACCATGACTGGGTTACAGCCATGCAAGAGGAACTCAACGAGTTTAAAAGAAATGAAGTATGGTCACTAGTTGATCGTCCTACACATCAAGGAGTAATTGATGTAAAATGGGTGTTTAGGAACAAGAAAGATGAAAATGCTGAAGTAATCAGAAACAAGGCAAGATTAGTTGCCAAAGGTTACTGTTAACAAGAAGGGATAGACTATGATGAAACTTACGCACCAGTGGCAAGACTAGAAGCAATTAGGTTGTTTCTAGCGTATGCAGCTCATCAAAGGTTCAAAGTCTACCAAATGGACGTAAAGAGTGCTTTCCTCAATGGAATCCTTGGAGAAGAAGTTTACGTTGAACAGCCTCCAGGTTTCGAGGAAGCAGGTCCAGAGAAAGTTTACAAACTGCACAAAGCAGTATATGGTTTGAAACAAGCTCCCAGAGCTTGGTATGAAACCTTGTCTACATTCCTACTGCAGTCCGGTTTCAAAAGAGGATCGGTCGACAAAACCTTATTTACTTTTAAGTACAAGGATGATATTCTTCTTGTACAAATTTATGCTGATGACATTATTTTTGGATCTAGGTCAAAGTTTCTATGTGACAGGTTTGGAGAACTCATGAAGTATGAGTACAAAATGTCCATGACGGAGGAGATGAACTTCTTCCTCGGCCTGCGGGTCAAGCAATCTGCGGATGGTATCTTCATTTGTCAATCCAAATATGCTAACGAGCTGGCAATCAAATTCGGTGTCCAAGATAGCAGATCACTAAAGATTCCAATGATTGCAAATGGAAATATGAATCTAGATTCTGAAGGGAAACCTGCCAGCATGACTTTGTACAGGGGAATTATTGGCTTTTTACTTTACCTTACTGCAAGTCGACCTGATATTTCTTTTGCAGTTGGAATATGCGCTCGATATCAAGCTAATCCAAAAGAATCTCATCTAGAAGCAGCCAAGAAAATTCTTAGATATGTCAAGGGAACTGCAAACTTCGGTTTATGGTACCCTTGTGATGATAATTTTGAACTAACTGGCTATGCAGATGCAGATTATGGAGGATGCAAACTGGATAGAAAATCCGCATCAGGAACCTGTCAGTTTCTTGGAAGCAAATTGATCTCTTGGTTTTCAAAGAAGCAAACTTCAGTTGCTACTTCTACAACAGAAGCTGAGTATATGGCAACAGGAAGCTGTTGTGCACAGATTCTTTGGTTGAAACAACAACTCAAAGATTATGGAGTCACAGTTCGCAAAGTTCCTATCTTTTGTGACAGCACAAGCGCTATAGCACTCACTGTGAATCCTGTCTACCACACCAGATGCAAGCATATCGATATAAGACATCATTTCATTAGAGATCATGTGGAAAAACAAGATATAACAGTTGAGAAAATCCATACTGACATCCAAAGAGCTGATATTCTAACGAAACCTCTCATGGAAGAGAGATTCAACATGCTGTGTGGAAAGCTTGGAATGCTCAGAATGGATACACAGCCCAAGTCAGAAAATGGAAGCAGTTCGCTAGCACAAGTCAGCCAAGAGCAGACTGACTTGGAAACTGCATGCTAACAAAAGCAGTTCCCTAGCACAGGTCAGCCAAGAGCAGACTGACTTGGAAACTGAAGCTCAAAAGAAGCAGTTCGGTGACTCGCAGCTTGAGGCCACAAACTGCGTTGAAAGTCAAAATTACTGGCCAACCTTTAAGGGGGAACTGGAGATATCGTATCAATCTCCATTTAATTCTTTGCAGAATTTATTATTCTCTTTCCTTACTTACCCTCTCAAAATCTTTTTCAAATCTTTTTACTGTTAAGTGTTTGAAAAGTTTTACACAGAAATCGAGGGATTTATGTCAATCTAAGAAAGAAAAAGAAGAGAGAAGAAGCGCGTGGTATTCACCTTCCTTATCACCTTTTCACGCGCCTCCCTAGCCGTTGAGATTTATCAATGAAATCTTAACCGTTGAAGAAAACTCTATAAATAGAGAGAATTTCTTGAACTCTTTACGCGTTTCTTGAAATCCTCTGAAATCAAATTTCAAAATTTCTTTCGCTTATCTTCAAAAATCACAAACTCACAATCATTTCTTACTCTCTGCAAAAAAACAAAATGTCTACAGATTCACTAAGTGCTCAAGTGAAGAAAGCAACCCCTCTCATCTTCTGTGAGAAAGTTGCTGTACTAGACAAGTATGGATACAGAGGCCTGGATTCGAAGATTGAAGCTATCACCCAATGTGATGGGTTCTTCAATATCATCACTCAACATCCACGAATGACGCTACCAATGAATGTTGCGTACTTGTTGTGTTCTTTGGAATCAACGGCCGGAGATCCCGCAACGACTACCTTTCTAGTCAACGATGAAGAAGAACGGCGTCATCTTCTTTCACTCGTCCTCCAGACCTACAGATTGACGGATGCAGGGGCTATCACGACGATTGATGATGTGCCTATAGAAGCTGTCAACGACGTGTATCAGCAAGCCCTGTTCGAGCCCAAGAAGGTTTACGATCAGAAAACCTTCAACCGCCACGACTTGAAGTCGAAGTACAGATACCTCTTCGAGTTCGTCCACAACGTGTTCTTCTCATATCTAGGCTCTAATGAAGCTGTCACTCTGTTGAAGTTCAAACTTCTGTCTGTTGTGGTGAAGCAGTTAGATGTTAATTGGGCCAGGGTGCTAGTCAACCTATTCATCAAAGAGGCCGCTGAGCTACCTGCCAGAATCAAAGCCAACATGCAGCTTTGTCATGGCACCAAGCTCTCCATCATACTGCAGAGAACACTTACAAATCGTGTATGGCCTGTCTGCACCGGATTCCCTGATGACAAGCTGGTTCCTCACACCTGCAACCAGTTGATCATGACACTTGGGATTCTGCCACACAAGATCAATAAAGCAAGAGGTGCAGCCAAGCAAATGCTCACAGAGATGCGAGATTCAAAGAAAGATAAAGATGGAAGTGAAGATGGTAGTGAGAATGAAGAAGAAGACAGTGACTGTGTTGAGATAGTCAGCAAAGGGAAAAGGAAGATGACGGATCCGCCGTCTGCGCCCTTACGAAAGCGCACCACACGATCTGCAGCAGCAACCTTCTTGGAAATAGACTCCACACCTGCAAGTCCAATGCAGCCTGTCTCTCCACAGGTTGATGTGGAACCTGCTGGTGTCAAGTCCACTCCCGGCTCCCCCTCCAAAGCTCCAGACTCCGCAGCTCCGGACTCCGCAGCTCCAGACTTCGCAGTTCTCGGCTCCTCATCCGAAGCTCCTCCATTCAACAGTTCAACTGCAGTTGACAAGATGTTATCCTTCTTCAACGCATAATTTCTTAAAATGTCTCGGAAGGTTAATATGTTGGAACTGGAAACCAAGCTGTATGTTGATGAAAAGTTTGCAGCTTTACAAGCCGAGAATGCCAAGCTATGGGAGTTCATCAAAGCTCACATTGGTGAAAAGGATGCACATAGGCAGTTGGCGAATGACAAAGGACAGTCCAGCTAGGTGGAAACTGTAAGATCAGGAACTATGGATAAGTCACAGTTTACATAGGAAAGTGCCATGGACGACCTGTATCAGTCTCCATGCTTTTGAATCATGTTTAAAATATATCAATGATATGCCTTAACATTTCTAATATTCAAACTTCAATAAAATATTTCTTGCTTCACTTGATAAATCTTATGCCTTATCAATCATTCTCATTTATTGAAGCATGTGTTTTATTATTTATTGAAATCATTGTTAAGGATACTCTGACACAGTACACAACATTCACACTTCACTTTCCACGTAGGTCAAAAAGTGCATGCACAGTGTCAAATCCGCATTTAATGCGAGGCGACGGTTGAGTGTATGGGCTGTGCGAGTGGGCTTCATAACCACCCCACGCGCCCACTACTTCGCGGATTTCTAGGGTTTCAATCCCATCCGCTGAACGGTTGAGATGCCTTCATCTCAACCGCTCATTCTCGCTTATATATATATATGCTTAACTGTGCATCGTCTTCCTTATTTCAAATTTCCGACTGAATTCCGCCATTTTTTTCTGCAAATTATCTCTCTCACAACTCAGAATTCGTAATACTCACTCATACTTTCTCGAAATGGCAGGAGAATCCACCTCTCAAAATCTTCCAACAACTACCGAAGAAAAGATTCAATGTATTCAAGCGTACATTCTCACGGATCCCTCTGCAAATTTCTCTACTTATGGCTACGTCGGTCTCGACGAGATGTTCGCCTCCATCAAAGCTGCGGAAGGGTTCTTCAAGATCATCACTCTCGAGCCCAAATTCTGGCTTCCGCAACAAGTAGCCATGTTCATTCTATCATATTTTTGCACGGAAGATGTAGACTCTGCCGCCTTCTATCTTCCAATGCCCAACCAGCCCGACGAGCCCATTCCTATTCTGCCGCTCATCTCTCGAACCTATGGCATCGCAGATTCGGGATCTGTCGAAATTCTATATCACAAGACCTCAGGTCTCATGTTGGAGGTTTCTAACACAGATCTGGAAACTGTGTATCAGAAAGCTCTAATGCAACCTGCAGAGCACTACGATGGAAAGAGGTTCTCGCGACCTCTGCTGCGACCTGCATACCGAGTTCTCTTTGACTTTGTTCACAAGGTCTTTCTTGGTTACTCTGGTAACCACGATGCAGTCACTCCAGCAAAGTTTAGAATCATGACTGCAATCGTATAGGGCCTGGACGTGAACTGGGCCAGATTTCTTCTAGAGCTCATAAATGAAGAAATCAAACAGCTCTCAATCTCGTTCGAAGGTAATGTGCTGACTGAATTTCGAGTCGCCCGGAACCTGCGTCTGGGAACCAAGATTTGCTCCCTCATTCAAGGTCTCCACCCCAACCTCCACTGGAGTGGAATGACTCCATTCAGCAAAGATAAGGTCCCCAAGGACCAGAAGCAGCTTGAACTAATTATTGGGGTCGACATGACCGTCTTTGTCAAGAATGATGACCTGGTCAAACCTTTCTTGTATGCAATGGGTAGGTCTAACCCAGCCTGGGTACCCCCTGAGCAGCGAGATAACAGGAGAAAGAGACAACAAGCCCCCAGCAAACAGCTTGATAGACCTTCAAAGTCAATTAGGATCAAATCTCCAACTCCTATCTCCCGTAGGTTGCATGCGGAGTTTGCTGAGATTGAAGTGCAGCCCCATCCCACCCTACTCATTAAAGGCAGCTCTGACCAAACAGATTCCACTGCAGCTCCCAACGCACAGACTACGATTCCTATTCCTCTTGTCCGTGATGTCTTCCAGGCTCCAGTTCTGGAAACAGTTCTCGAAGACGAAACCTCTCATCATCCCAGCTCTTCACCAGAGCTCGACATCCAACTTATTCTCTCATCTGACGATGATGATGTCGAAGAAGATCCGGTGAAAACTGCAGCGTCCATGCTGGTCAACTCCATAGAGATAACTGCTGAGCAGACAGTTTCCGATTCTTTTCCCAGAATCGATCTCACTCCAGAGACCAGGCAGATGGCGTGTAGGCTGCGAATCTTGCTCGATGGAAAGGACAAGTCTTACAGCGATCTCAAGTCTATTTTCATGATCCACTCCATCGAAGATCTCGAGATTGAAGAGCACAACCTTGGGAAGTATTTCGGCTATGCTTCCATTCGTGAAGCTCGCGAGTACTTCAAACAGTTCGTCCTGTCAAGGATGAAGAGAGAGGCCAGGGCTCTCAACATTGATTTGAAACCTCTCTACTCTCATGATCGCAGCTCTTATAATTTCAGGTTTTGGAGGATGAAGAGTTCAGTCCCATTCCCTCTCCCACTCAGAACAGCGAGGATACAGAGTCCGATCCCGACCGTGCTATCACCTATTCTGTTGCAGCCGCTAGCACTCCTCTATCTGCCGTTCAAGATGAAATGAAGAAATTCATAACTGAGGAGGTTGCCAAGGTGAAGGCAACAGAGGTAGAAGAGCACCAGAAGATTGCTGACAAAATTGAAGCAATGGACGCAGCTGCATCTGCCATGCTGGTAAACATCAAGGAGGAAATGCCTAAAGTCATTAAGGAGACTGTGGCAAGCCAGTTTGAAACATTCATCTCCACGCGACTCAAAGCTGCAACGGATGAACTGTTTCCCACCTAGCTGTCTGATTTGCAGGTTGCCTTCAAATCTTCGATTTTGAGCCTGCAATACGAGTTTGAACAACTCAACCAGCTTGTGAACGACTTCTTTGCGAAGCTCACTCAGACAACCTCCAGCTCTCTAAACAAAGAAGAAGAGATGCAAGGGAACATCAGCTCCCTGCTGCAGTTCAAAGAAAAGCTTGAAACAGAACTGCCCTTGATTTCTCAAGAACAATCCTCTCTGAACACCCTTCTTCAAAATCTCATCGATGATAATGCCGAAAAGGGGGAAGGAAGAGGTAAGAAGACACAGGTTACAGGAAGAAGTAAAAAGGCACAGGCTGCTCAACCTCCTCAAGGTCGCTCTTCCCAACCTATGATGCAATCTGCAGCTGCCCAACCTGTTACTGCCCAACCTGCTACTGCTACGCAGTTGTCTGCTCAAGAGAAAGTTGCGGCTGAATCAAACCTCATCCGGCTCATGACAGAAGCTGGATACACTGCTGAGGAATGCGCAGATGAAGGCAAGCAGAAGCTGTTTCTGGCTGAGCTGAAGAAACAAAGGGCAAAAGACAAAGCTCCCGTTGCAAGCTTCAAAGGCCTTGAAAGCTGTAAGGATCAAGCTGACAAAAGAGAACCAACAGATTGGTTACCAGTGGAAGATCAACCTCTGTGGGACGAGTTCCTTAACCAATTCATTTTGCACCACTATTGGTTGAAAATCGATCCCCGCTACACTGGTAACACCAAGTCAGCTTTCCACAACTGGCTGCAAACTTTCCCAGACCGCGACTTCATCAAAAGAGTCAGGGCGAAAGCTGCAGAGGAGAAGGTCACGCTCAATCCGCCTAAGATAGAGACCTTCCAACCTCCCACTGTCTGCGGTACTGGCACTCCAGACTTCAACCGAATCAATACATTCATTAGGAGTGTCGCAGCTCAGTATGGCTGCATAATCACGAACTGTGACGAGTACAGGTCAATTCGTGACAGCATATATGCAGCCATGGGAACTGAAAGCAAGGAAAAGATAGCTGAAGAAAGGTTCAAGACTGTGAGGAAGTAACTTGATCTTTTTCATTTACCTGTTGTATCAACTCTCTGTAATCTGTGCATATCAATTCGGTTGATACTATAAATGAAAAATGATCATCTTTTGATTCCTGATGACAATCTCTCTTTGTCCAGGCCTTTGCATGTTATGCTTTAAATTTTCTAACATTTTCTACTATGCAGCTGGCTGGACATCAAACCTTTCAATTCTTCTAAACCAATATGTAAAGTGTGTTTCGGCATTATCAAAAAGGGGGAAATTGTTGGGAACCCTTTTGAAACTGAGTTTTGATAATGCTATTAGAAACCACACTTAGATAAGTTTTAATTGGAATAGGCATGTTTGGATCAGTTATACTGTTCCACTAAGTAAACTGTCTATGTAACCTGCTCTTACCAAGCTAGAAGATTTCACACAAAGATTACAGAAGACTGAAGACAGTTCGAGGTATAGGAAGCTCGACCTGTGAAGATCAACCTGAGCTATGGTTGAGAAACATGTTCTCAACCAACGACAAGAATTGTGTCAGTGTACGGTACTGCAAATCCTGACACACTTCCAACGGCTCTATTTCAAATGCTTCACTATAAATACCTCAACTCATTCCAGAAAGAAGTACGGGAAACTCAAATTACAAGCCAAAACTCTGCAGAAATCTTAAGCTGAAATTCATTCAATCAACACTCGAAATTAGCAGAGCTTTCCCAAGTGTTGATCATTGTAGATTTCTAATCTTTCTGGAAACTGTCTTACTAGAACACATCACACACACTCTCACTACCTTCACAGTTGTTATTCAGTGTAGTTGATCGAGTTGTATTTTCCTAACGACGATAGATATTCATAGCTTTCTAGTTTGGATAGTAGCACTAGTCATTTAGTGTTAGTAAGATTGTATGATAGTTTGTATGTAAGTAAGAAGAGACACGACTCAAGAAACGTGCTAGATTCAGTCTAAGAGAAAGACTTGAATTTGGACTGGACCTCCACCAGTGTTAAAAGGAGCGAAAAATCTCAAGTTAAGGGATTACAGATTCGACAGAATCTGGCGTGGACGTAGGAGCTGTTTACTCTGAACCACGATAAAAACTAGTGTCTCTCTTGTTATTCACTTATTCATTTACACAGTTTGCATGTTCACAACATGCATCAATGTAACCTGTCTTGCATGAACACTTGCCTGAACTAAAATTTCCTTTGAAAACTGTTTTGAAAACTGTAAGCCGACCTTTCCACCAAGCTTCCGCACGCAGGTTAGTTTTGCAAGCTCAGCAGTTTACTGATTGAGCTGGAAAAACTAAACTACTCTGATATACTGTAGTGACGACTCAGTAAGATCAATATGTTTTGAAAAATCAAAACTGTTGGCTAATTGGTGTATTTCCCCCCCCCCCCCATACACCAATATCTATTTATCGGGACCTACGTTCTTGACTCGAGAACATTAATTACTACTTCTGAGATTTGGTTTGATTGTGATCGTTTCTTGTTAAGAATCCTAACACATTGCAATCTATGCGCGTTGCTGTAATACTATTGTACTAGTACTTCGTATTCGTGAATGGAAATTTAAGACGATGCTACTTTAAAAGGTAAATGATACTGATATTGTAATTTTAAATTTATTTGGATATTTTTATGTTCTTTTTGATAGAGAAGGAAAAATAGGAATAAGAAAATGATAGAAAATTATCTCATAATGTGGTCTCCACTCATTTTATCATATGTTCTCTAAATTGAAAATTATGAAAAAATATTAGGCAAAAACTTGGGTCAGCCCGGCAGATGGTGAGTCTGAGCCAAAGTGTCAATCTTTATGATAAAAGTACTAATCTACAAGAATAAAAGTGTCAATCTTTAACATAATTATTTAACGAATAAAAGTCACAATTTTATAAAAGTGTCAATCTTTATGCAGAAAGTGTTAATCTACACGAATAAAAGTGTCAATATTTTTGAACTCACTCACCGTCAGCCGGGTTGACCCAAGTGTGCCTCAAAATATTATCACTTTAAATATGTAAGAAAATATTATATTAGTATGATTTAAGGGTGAAAAAGTGAAAAAATGACTCCCAAAATAAATTTTCCCTCAGCTCCTAGGGCTCGTTTGGTTGGCAGAAAAGTAATGTTGTCAGGGAAAATGATTATGTGGAATGTGATTCTGGGGAAAATAAACTAAGAAAGTAAAGTTGTTATTTTTTTTTTTTTTTTTTTTTTTTTTATAGAATGTGATTCTGAGGAATATTATTCTGAGGAAAATAAATTCTAACTAATCAACAATCCAATGTTTGGATATTATCAATAAAATTGTCTAGATTCTAATATGAAATCAAGTTATCGTTTACATTGAAACAATATCAATTTCATAATATCAAATTTCATTATTATTATTATTATTATTATTAGAATCCATGTATCAAGGAAAATGAATACTTAGGTTGTAGTAGGGAATAAGAATCCTTGAATTTTGAACTAACTTTCCTTGATGTCATGATTCTTATTTTTTTTATTTTTTTTTCTTATTACTTTCTAGAATTTTATAAAATTTGAAACAAACACAGAAATTTAATAATTTGGAATCAAATTATTTTCTCAGAGCAGAATCCCGCCAACCAAACGAGCCCCTAGGGAAAAAACTATCCATTCAAAGAGAATATAAAAAAAAAGGAAGAAAATTGTGTAAATTTTTTATTTTCCTTCCCTTTCTATTTTTCTATTGAAGAGAACACAAACTTTATGACCTATTAAAAAATAAAGACACGTAAATTATTTCTAGAATAAATGTAGATTCACATCAAACAACTAGAAATCGAGCTTTAACTCCCTTTTAGCAACAATTATGCATAATTAATGACTCCCCAAATAATATTTTCAAATTCTACCAATTCCAACGGACACCATCAAGTTATAAATACAAAGAATTAAATTACCGTATCTAACCCTTTAAAAAAAAAAAAAAAAAAAAAAAAAAAAACCATATCTAACCATTGTTGTAAAAACAATCGGATGGTACTATGTCCCAATTTGTTGTACTAATTATGTCTCAAATATTAATTTTTATCAGATATATAATATTTATTTAATAAAAATTAAAATACTGCAATATAGTACTAGTAAATCATAATTAAAATGTATAAGTAAAAAATTTAAATTTTTAAAATTATATACCCTAATATTAGATATATCAACCTTAATTTAACTACTCCCTCCATTTCGTCTAAATTGACACATTTCTTTTTGGCTTTTCTGGCATGCTTTTCCATGCTTCTCGATGATGGGTTTTAAAATAGATTTTTGAAGAATTCTTTCTTTTACGGGATACTATGACAGTCGTAGTATCCCGTAAAAGAAAAAATTCTTCAAAAATCTATTTTAAAACCCATAATTAAGAAGCGTAGAAAAACGTGCCAAAAAAGCCAAAAAGAAATGTGTCAATTTAGATGAAATGGAGGGAGTAATAAATTTGAATTTACATAAAATTACATAAAACCATACCGGTATTTCACACATGTGTGTGTGTTTTTATTTTAAATTTAAATTTAAATTTTCTGACAAGGAATCTATCTGGAAATATAGTACGCGTGTACATTAAAAAAAGCAAAGCAAAGCAAGGACATCGTATGGAGTCGTATTCGTATATGGCTAACCTTATTTTTTCACACACTACACGCACCTATTATCACTCAAATTAAAAAGGCGAAAATATAGCGATGATGAGATGAGATTTCTATTACTACTACACATCACAAAATATTCCGATTTTTGAATCCCATGGCTTCTGCTCCAACGACAAGTTTTGAGCTCAACTACAATTGAGAATCTGGCCCCAATTGCGACGACGGCGTCTTAGTATTGAGATTGAGAAAGAATTGTAGCATTTGAATCTAAACCCTAAATTTCCCCCTGCTTTTTGGGCACTGAATCTCGGATTTGGAATCTGGACTTCTGATTTGATTTTATTTGTTTTACTGGAATATTATTTTATTGTGATTGTTGGAAGTGAAGAAGAATCGGGAATGGAGAGATCGAGATCTAAGAGATACTATTATGACCAGGACTATGAATCTGAAACCCTACACTCGCGGAGCAAACCGCGCTACGGCAACAATTCACACGGCGGCGGCGGAGGAGGAGGGGGAGGAGGCCACCATTATGCTCCGAGTTACCGGCGTTCCTCGTCCTCCTCGTCCGGCGGCGGCGGGGGCGGAGGAGGCGGTGGTAGTGGTGGCGGTGGCGGTGGTGGAGGGAGAAAACTGCCGGACCATTTGATGGTGACGACGAGCTACCGGATTCTCTGCCACGATGCGAAGGCGGGAGGAGTGATTGGGAAATCTGGGAGTATAATTAAGGCGATTAGGCAGCACACTGGGGCGTGGATCAATGTGCACGAGCTCATGCCTGGAGACGAAGAGAGGATAATCGAGATCTCCGATACTCGGAGGCGGGATCCCGAGGGGAGGATGCCTTCGTTTTCGCCTGCGCAAGAAGCTTTGCTCTTGATACATGAAAGGATTTTGGAGACCGACATGGGAGGGTTTGGGCACAATGCTGGCTACGGGGAGGATGAGGGTGAGGAGTACGGTGGCAGAGGTGGAGGAGGAGGCGGCGGAGGTGGAAATCGAGTGGTGACGAGGCTGGTGGTTTCGCGTATGCACGTGGGGTGTTTGCTGGGGAAGGGAGGGAAGATAATCGAGCAAATGAGGATGGAGACAAAGACCCATATTAGGATTTTACCCCGAGATCATACTCTGCCCCGTTGTGTTGCCATGTCGGAGGAGATTGTTCAGGTTTTGATCGTACACTTCCCTTTGGAGCTTTGAGTATTTCTTGACATGAAAAACGTTATATTTGGTGCAAATGGTTAGAATGCGTTGGCTTAGTTGTGCATCGGAGGTCGATAGACTTCAAAACCCGAACTTGAACTGAAATTATGATACTTGAACTTGTATGGTTGTGTTTAGAGCATGGAACTTGGAGCTGGAGCTTTCCTCATTTGAATGGTTAAGATGTAGCTATGGGGTGATTACAGGCACGACTCGTTTCTGTAATCGAAAACGTCTAACCCTATGCAGTAGTTTTGAGGTTTATGATGAGGTGATGCATTAATGAATTATAGGAATAGTGATGATATGCTGCTGATAATCTCTGAAAATCTGATAGCATTAATTGAAATTTATGACTAATTCGACTAAATGATTTAGACGATCTGAATCCTATTTGGGCGGCATTTAATCTACGCTTTCGCGTCTTACATAGATTTTACGCGTTTCAGTTTCTTGATTGCATGCTATAGCCGTAGTTAGTGTATGACTTACATCTTTTTGCATTATATAGTTGCCTTATGAAAGGTGCAAGGCCCTTCTGCTTCTGATTTTTAACCAAACTCTGTCTGTGAATGGAAATCAAAAGCACCAATAAACTATTGTAGACAAGAGGTTTCCAGAAGTTCTTAATATATTTCTGGTAGTGGATAATAGATTTCCATTACAGAAAGATTATGTATCTAGCTATTGTGTCCTTGTTATTCTGCTATTCGAATATTTATCATACCAAGGTTGGAATGAAGGTTTTTGTTGTGTAACACTGCTCTGGAATTTGTACAGGTGGTTGGTGACATGAATGCCGTGAAAAATGCTCTAGCAATAGTGTCTTCTCGCTTGAGGGAAAGCCAACATCGAGACAGAAACAATTTTCATAACAGAGTACCTTCACCTGATCGTTTCCATCCACCAGATGATGATTTCCATGTCAACAATAGACGATCTTCCATGGAAGGGCCTAGTTTTGCACCTAGGTATTCTTCTGGTTCGAGGAACAACAACTATTCCTCACGTTCATCTGGATTTGCCCTTGAATCTGGGCCTCCCAGTGTAGCTGATAATGCTCAGTCATTTTCTGCCGAGGATCTTGTGTTTCGCATACTATGCCCCGTTGATAAGATTGATTGTGTTGCTGGGGAATCAGAAGGAATTATTGATTTGCTTCAAAATGAAATTGGTGTCAACATTGAGATATGTGATCCAGTTGCTGGATTGGATGAGCTAGTAATCGTCATTTCTTCTGATGAGGTTAGCCTCCTTCTCGACTTTCTGGCAGTTTTCTAAACAAAATATGCTCTATATATCAATTTGAACACTTTTATTTTCAGTAGCTCTTGGCCTCTATATCTTCTGGAATATAATGTAGATTGACACGGTTGTATGGCTTTTAGGGTCCTGATGATGAGTTGTTTCCTGCACAAGAAGCTTTATTACATATACAAACTCGCATTGTTGATCTTGTTCGAGAGAAAGAAAATATTATAACAACTCGGCTACTTTTACAATCAGACGAAATTGGTTCTTTGGCTCAACTAGGAAAAATCAGTGGTGCAAGTGTAGAGATTCTATCGAGAGAACGGCGTCCTGAGGGTGTTTCAGGAATGGATGAGATTGTACAGGTTCGTTCCATAAACTCGCATTTCTTTGAAGATCAAGCCTTCTATAGTTCTATGACTTTTTTTTACACTTGTTCGATCCCTGCAGCATTATACAGCCTCAGCTTTCTCTTTCGCCTTTTATATGGCTTAAAATATTACTGAACATCAGTTATTCTTGATAATATTGCCTTTTCTGCACTTGCATAATTTTGTGAAGGATCTAGGGATGAATATTCTATTTGTAGCTAGTGTTGATCTACACTTGTGCTCTTGTTCTTCATTTCAAATAATTCTGACTGAAAATTCCTGCATGCCATAAGGTGAAAAGATTTCTATAGAATCACTTAATGACAGATAAGAACAATATTTAATCTATTACCTATAGATATCTGGGGAGATCAAAGCTGCTCGTGAGGCTCTGATTGAGGTCACATCAAGGATTCGCAGTTTCATATATCGCGAGTTTCTTGAGAAGGAAGAACAAGAGGCTATCAATGGTGGTATGGAACCAGAGGCTGCTTCAAGAAACAACATACCTCCACCTGTGGAAACCTACACTGGAAATGGTCCTGCTCTTTCTACTCCTCCGAGCTCCTCAACCACTACAACAGCATCACAAAGAGTAAAGGTAATTTGTTGTTATATGGTTTGCTAGAATTAAGATTTGCATCAGCTTTAGTCAGTAAAAGTTACTAATTCATAATTCAATCCCTAAAATTTTGCAGGATGTGGCCCCGACTCCCTCAAATGCCGACGCAATGAAGCAAAATGAGAATGAGAGACGGGAAGATCAGCCCAGCATATTGAATAGGTCAGTTTATCTCACTGTATAAGCCATATAATCTAACTTGAAATTCAAAAATGATAATAACTGTCTTTTTCTTCTAATTCTTCTTCCGTTTCTCCTCCAGAATCTCTGTACCACTCGTCACAAGAAGTACACTGGAAGTTGTTATTCCACCTCATGCAGCGTCTGAACTCGCCAAGAAATCAAGAAAGCTTGCTTTGATCAGCGAGGTGAGTTCTCTACTATATAATCTTTCAAATTCGAGAACATGTGTATCATATGCCATGCCCCCTTCACATATATAATCCACGAAAACAGCTATCGGGAGCAACTGTGAAACTGATAGACGGAGGACCAGAATCAAAAGAGAAGATAATTCAAATATCAGGTACTCCAGAGCAAGCAGAGAGAGCCCAGAGTTTGCTTCAAGGATTTATATTAAGCAGTAAGTCACTCACTCTCTCTCTCTCTGGAACACACGCACACACAGACAGCAGAATCAGCTACAGAATCTGACATCTTTGCGATTCTTGTTCAGCCGAAGAAGATGGGTAGGCGTGAACGTGAAGAAGTTATATATTGGGAGGCAGCTGCAGCTTTCGTGCATAATCTGAGTTTTTGGAAAGGTGTTATTTCAGATTATTGCGTTGCTGAAACGGAGTAGCAGAACGCAAGGAAATGGGACTAGTTCTAGTTGTCGTTGCCTCTAATGTTTGGATTGTAATGTTAATTCATTTATGGAATCTGACCTTCTCTGTATGTTGTGGGAATGTAAGCCTTGTTCACTGTTGTTTTCAGTATATATATTGTTATTTTCCTTCTCTTTTTTTTTTTTTTTTGTTTGTTGTATTAGAATTGCGTTTGAAGTCGACGTCTCCGAAAAACTTGCTTTGATACTTTTTTTTATAGTGTATATTACGAGGGACATTTTGGTCAACTCATATTTTGGTTAAAACGTAAATCAAATAGAAAAAATATAGTGCAAGAACATAAAATTAGAAGAAAACAAAAAGAAAAAAAAAAAAGAACGACGAAATACAATTTAGTTGGATGATGCTTTCTCTCCAACGGGAAAGTTCGAAGCCTTTTAGATAAATAAACATAAAATATAGTAACCTTATCATAGAACACGACTAATAATTTCAACATAATAATACAAATATTATAATGGGCCATATATAATGGGCTAAGTTTTTAATTATCGAGCCCATTCTCATCTTCAAATAATTTCAAATTAGAACTCATTCTTCTCTACAAAATGAAAAAATAAAAAATTCTTCAACCTTGATTAAACCCCGCTCCGCTAATGGCTGCCATCATCTCTTCCTCAATTCCTCCTAATTTCAGGTGAATTTTCCGGTTACATGTACACACATGCAGTATAGAGATATTACCTCATCATGTACACTCTGTGTAGTTATTTTATCCCGTATTTATCGGTTAATTGCTTAATAAATTCTTCTGTTTGTGTTTGTGTTTGTATTTAATTTCGCTCATAATTCTTGCGAGCTAGTTTGTAGTGTGCTTTCTAATTGCTCTGATGTTTGCCGTCTTCAAGTTTGAAAGAAGTTGAGGCTTTACTGTTCTCACTCAACTTTTTTTTTGTTTACTTTATCTTATCTTCATTTTTTTTGTTTCAGAATGAATTCGATTTGCTTAAAATCACAATTGGGGCACCTGCAAATGCAGAAATTGTGTCTGTGTTCCTGTAGTCAAATGAGTAGCCGTAGCCTTTATTTGGTTCCATTCAAAGCATTTGATGGACTGTGTGGTCTGAGGAGTTTTGGCGGGAATAGCATGTCCGACGCCGGAGGCAGACACCCTCATATTCAAGAGATTTCAGGTGTTTTGGTTCCTAAAGTTTCCCAGAGGTATAAACTTAGATAAATATTTGTCATAGTGTAAGTACGAAGTAAGGCCATCGGCCTTCATTTGTTTATTTAATACTACTTGATACTTAAGAATTGAGATCCTTGATGCAAGTAATGTAGCATTGTGTACCTACATTACTAATTTGGGGCGGTGCATATACCCTTTCTATCAATACCATCATTTTTACCTATTTGAAATAATCGTTCGTGGTGGCTTTGAGAAGATCAAGGAGACTTACTTTTTGTTTTTATTTTAATGAAAATATGTTTTTTTATCGGGAGGAACGACTTAATTTTGAGTAGAATAGTTGTTCTTGCCTATTGACGTCTGTGTTTCTTCATTTGGAAAGAGCTAAGGTGTCGCGATCCTTCATTTCAGGTTACTTTCCTAGCTAACTAGTCTGTGCTTCTCTTTCTAGGTCTGACATTGTCAGTGATACCCACATGGAATCACCTGGGAGCTTAAATGACCTCGAAAAACAGCTTCAAGAATTATTTAATGAAGTTAAGACCTTAATTAAATCGGGGAAGAATGAAGATGCAGCTGATATGCTCCAAGCAAATTATGAAGCTGTTAGAGAACAGGTGGATTCTGGTGCTCAAGGCATTGAAGAAGCTGCCGTTCTTGATGTCATAGCTTTGGGTTTCATGGCCCTTGGAGATTTAAAAACTGTGGGATCCCTAATGGATTTGGTAATTTAACTTGCAAAATATTTAGCTATTCTGTTTCTGCATTTATGATATTAAGATCTCAGCTCACAAAAAAAATGACTTTTATTCTTTGCAACTTAACATAATAACTGATAGTAATTCTAAATTCTAATACAGGTAAACCTATAACCATTTGATGTCTATTCAGCTAGCTAATATATATGTATATATGTATATCATCCATAAACTAAATGGCTCAACCTCTGTACGTCGGATACTGGAAATCTCTTCAGGAGCATCTTCTGTCTGTTATGGAATGAATCATCTTGGTTTATTATTTATGTACTCATAACTTATAATTTGTCCTCTGGTTGCAGCTGTACAAGATTGTGAGTGCATTGAATGACAAGGAGCCGCTTATTGATTCAATCCTAATGCATATGGGAAATATTTATGCCAAGTTGGAAAAGTTTGAGTTGTCAATTTACTGCTACCGAAGATCCCTTCAAATTATGGAGAGAATATTTGGTAGGACAAACGTTAAAATTTCATGTCATCTGCTTAATCAACAATGGACTTATTTTGTCTGTGTGTTATGTTAAATTGCATATGACTAGCTTTAGTTGGGGTTTATTAATTTAATCTTTCTATTTATCACATCCATGAGGGGAAAAGTAAGTTCTACTGTTCTTCGCACATACTGACTGAACTGCAAAAATTGGTATTACTCTGCGAACTTTTGGTCTACAGTTTGCTGAAAGTATCCTCTGCATGGAACTTTCTTCTTTAGGAACAAAGAGCTCATTACTTTGCACACCGTTGATGGGAATCGCAAAAGGGCTAGGCTCTATTGGCAGAGCCAATGAGGCTACAGAAACATATCACCATGTCATTGAAATATTGGAATCAACCAGAGGGGAGGGCGAGGAGTTAATATTGCCATTAAGTGCTGTAGGCAATCTTTTACAGAAGGAGGGAAAGGCATCAGATGCTGAATATGTGTACAATAGGTTAGTTCTTTGTATCAATAATAACGGTTATATGCATGTAGGTTGTTTCATTATGATTATGAGAGGTTCATGCATTGTGATGCTTTATTCTGTTTTTCCCGTTTGTATCAGAGTTCTTAAAATCTATATAAGGTTATATGGGGAAAAAGATGGAAGAGTTGGAGTTGCTATGTGTTCTTTGGCCCAGGTGAAATGTGCAAAAGGTATAATCTTATCTCATAAGAAAGCATTAAATCATTTATACACAACTTGCCTGACCCTTTAGATCAAGTTTTCGTGAGTGGTATGTGTGAATGATGTCTTGCTTCAACTCATCTTATCTAGGAGAGGCGAACGAGGCAATTGATCTATATAAGAATGCTATAGAGATCCTTGGGAATTCAACAGACATGGCGCCTGATGATCAAGTCATGGAGAAGATGAGAATAGAGTTGGCTGAGCTACTTCATGTTGTGGGAAGGTAGAAACCTTTAGTAACTCCGCTTTCATTATATCTCCGAACTCCAGTGACAGGACTAAGATCTATATATCCCATTATTCTCCGGAAGCTTTCCTTTCACCATATGTTATCAGTATATGGTTCTAGTGTGCAAACTAGTACTCCCTCCGTCCCATTTCATTAGTCTCATTGTCTATTTTCATCCGTCCCACTTGTAGCCACATATCCTCTCCTTCCTTGGTTCTTGTGCCCAATCCCAATAGGACTAATATAAAGGGACAGAGGGAGTAGTAGGTTTTGACTATAGGAATGTATTCTTATTTTGCAGAGGAGCAGAAGGCCGAGCCCTGCTGGAAGAATGCTTGTTAATATACGAAAAATCAAAAGGAAAACATCATCCCAGCTTAGTTCCCCATCTTGTGAATCTTGCAACTTCCTATTCTGGGTCGAAGAATTTTGCTGAAGCCGAGCGCTTGCTGCGGATAAGTTTGCAAATAATGAAGAAGAATATGCCTCCAGATGACCCATCTATTACCTTCCCGATGTTACATTTGGCTATCACTCTTTACAACCTACATCGTGATGAAGAAGCTGAAAGTCTCGCTACAGATGTTCTACACATCCGTGAAGAAGCATTTGGAAAGGAATCTTTACCTGTTGGTAAGCCTATAATCTTTGCTCCCTGAGCTATTATGATTATACATTTTTCTTGTACCATTGTTTTAATGTTACTTGTCTTGTTTATCTATTTGTTTGCTTAATGTCTGATTTTTCGACCATTTTGTTTTACAAATTGGTTCACAGGAGAGACTCTTGATTGTTTGGTGTCCATTAGAAGTCGAATGGATAAGGATGATGGTGAATTGGTGGAGCTTCTGAAGAGGGTTTTGAAGATTCAGGAAAAGGCCTTTGGCAATGATAGTGAAGAGGTTATGGAAACAATGAAGAAAATTGTACATTACTTGGACAAATTGGGGATGAAAGATGAGAAATATCCCTTGCAGAGGAGACTCTCCATATTGAGAAACAAACACAAACACATGGTTAAGTATTAGTGACTTTTGTCATATATTAATATTTTCTCATCGCGCAGGGAGTCTAGAACTCCGAATTTGATGATTTGAAGAAGCTATGGAGCTCACATCATGTCGCATGGCACGAGCTCCGACCAGCATCCTTCAGATCGAGTAAACGAGGTATAAGCAATAAAAGTAAATTTTGCAAGCCAACTAAAATGCTGAACATCTATGGTACATGTCTCTCAAGATAATGCTATGATATGTGTATGTTTTTTAAATTTTGTGCATTTTTACCAATGACAGCTGAATCTATGTAGAAATGCGATGTTTTAGCTGGGTGGAAGGGAAGAAACACCCTTCCATGAATGGTTGCTGAAGTGCTTTTTTGCTGCTGGGAAAACATTGAATCCATTATTGGTATTATTGGTAAGGTTCTTTTCTTGAAATTGTTAAGGTCTTCTCTTTTTAGGCATATGAAAAATGTTTTGGTGTTTGAACATCTCTTTTTACGAGTGAATGTACATTGAAGTAGTAAAATCTTAAATAGCCATTTCTAGAAGCTCAAAACAACCAGGATTACGAAGAAATTGGAAAGGGGAAACAGATCAAAGCATACCTCGTGTTAGAAAAACCTGCTGTTGATCAAGGAATTACATTAACTAGAGATTAGAGTGATATAAATAAATAAATTAATTAAAAGTAAAGATAGTAGAGCAGCAGGAACACTATTTATCCCCTCAGATCTTTGAAGACTAACACATGTATGTATTTCATAGATCTTAATCTTAATACACCTCTAATCCAACATTAGAGTAAATAACACCATCTACTTCATCATTGCCTCACTCAGGCATGAAAGGAATTAGAGTGAGAACTGCCTATATACATAAGCACCATTACATGTATTCAATGACTTGTCGAATCCGAGTCTTCCCCAGGCGTGATTCGAGGATCGATTTAGTTCATAATCCATGTGCTTCGTTAATGGTTTCCTTTGCAGGGGAGGACCATTTGCTGCACCAAAATAAACTCCAAGGATAAGCAGTCAGTTAAGATCCAATAGTCCGTTGAGAATTTTGACGGGCACATATAGAATTGAAAATATTTTTTTAAAAGAATTTTTAAAATACTATCATTTTGAAACAAATAATTAAATATATATTTTAATTTTTACTAAAAAAAATTGGATACTGTCGAATTTCGATGGGCACTGCATTAGTTTTTAATGTATATTGCAGTGCTAACGAGCTAACAACAATTATCAGATTAATTTTTATAAATCAAATTAAATTAGAATATTTTATAGAATGTGACGCACGACTGCCAACGCATAAACGTGCATCATTGACTTTTTGTGCCCGACTTGAGTAGTAATGTATCATTAAATATACACTAGCTAATAATTCTACCACATACCAATTCAATTCTTGCAAACATGAAGGTCAACAAGATTAGAAGTAATCTGATAAAACCACACACACCAACTCCTCAAAACCTCAAAAACTATCAAATTTCCTTTGTAGATCAGATTATTCAGCCTATGAACATAGCTGTCATTCTGTTTTATGAATCGAAACCCAAAGACTACATCACGCAGCTAGAAGAATCACTAGCGAAAACCCTAGTCGAATTCTACATTCTTGCTGGAAGATACATCAAGAGTGACCATATTGTAGATTGTAGCGATCAAGGTGCCGAGTTAGTCGAAGCGGAAGCTTTAGAAATCAAGCTGCTCGATCTCGTCGCTAAAAACGAGATTGAGTAACTCAATGCTCTCCTTCCACCTCAATAGTTCCGAGTTGATGAAGTGGCTCACGATCCACTCCTTGCGGTGCAAGCCACACACTTCCCGTGTGGCGGGGCCGCGATTGCCGTCAGCGTTTCTCACAAGGTTTTAGACACTTGGTCACTAGGAACATTCATTGCTTTCTGGTCAAACGTCTGCAATCCCGACGGAAAAGCTGACTCCGCCCTGACTTTCAACATCCCATCTTTGCTCCCGTACTGGGATCTCGATCTCGGCCTCGGCCTCGGTCTTGGTCTCGGTTCCAGCATGGATGCTGAGAAAGTTCAAGTGAGAAGGATTTTGTTCGGCCCGGAGGCTTTAAGGAGCCTCAAGTCGGAAATAAATAGGGAAACGGTCTCCGGAGTGCGTGTTGCGTGTGGCGTTATAGCCGGAGCCCTAATACGCAGGGATCGGGCAAAACACGGTAAGCACAGAGACCTGGTCATGTTTCAAATGATCAACTTGCGGGAGAGGACGGCCCGCCTCAGCCCAAGCACGTGTGCGGGAACTTCGCAGTCCCATCACACGTGCGGCGGATCACCACTTCTCATGATGGGCCCGGGTGCTGAGAGCTGGTTGGAGCAATAGGTGATGGGGTTCGAAGCAGCATATCCGAGTACGCTCAAATACTGTCTCCCGATAAAGATGGACGAGGAATCATCGTGAATACTTTGGGGAACGTCTCCACAGAAATATCGACACCTGATTCGAACGTCTTAATTTTTACCGATTGGAGCAAGTGTGGATTCTACGGAGCTGATTTCGGGTGGGGGAGATCGGTCTGGACAGCCCTTGGACCGCAAGGCTGGTATTCCGGCTCCGTCATCCTCATGAGCAGTAATAAAGAGGGTAATGGAGGAATAGAGGCGTGGGTGCATTTGAAGGAAGATGACATGCGTTTCTTCGAGGAGGATGAGGAGATTAGATCAAAATATATATAAATATATGCAGCCAAAGATACAAGGATGCATGATAGAATAATGCAATGCAAATGATCGATGATCACTTTTATTTAGTTTATGCTTTATTTACTTATTCGATCGTGATTTGTAATTTGTCATCAATCTATCTATCTATCTCTCTATATCAATCAATATAAAATATATTTCGTTGTTGATTCGAAGCACCACGTCCTATTGTCTTATATCTTCCATTCCTATATATATTTGATAAGTATTTGATAATGATTACATTTTATATTCCACGTGTATCTTTTATTTTAGTTCTATATTCTAATCATATTTGAATTCTATGATTATGAGAAATTTCATAAGCACGTTAGAAATTCGTAGGATTTGTAACTAGCTATGATATGATGTCAACTATAAATTTGATGATATAATACATATATTAATTCACTTTATCGTTTTCATCTTCTAAATAAAAGTCACTATTCATCTATCTTCTATACATTTATATGAAAAGAGGCTTATATACAAAATATAGATTGTCCATTATATCCATAATACATATTTAATAATTATGATAATACAATCTAATTATGTAAGTATGGTAATACAAAATACATATTAAATATAAAATTATTACGTTAATACAATTTTAAGGCCGGAAATGTACCTTTCGTAAGAGATTATATTCCTTTTGTTTTCTTTTTTATCATTGTTAATTAGAGGGCAGGATCTTATTTAAAAAAAAGAAAAGAAAAAGTTTTTATTTCTTATTTGTTTTTTTTTTGGTTCTTTTTTGAGAATATTATTTCTTATTTGTTGGAATACGGAGTATTATGTTTATGAATAGTTGGTTGACATTTTAATTTAAGGGCATGACTGGTATGTAAAAATTGTCTAAGAATGGAATAATCATTCCTGCTTCCATTCATAATCTTATAGTTGGGGGTGTACGCGAACAGAGTTACTTGTGAGCTATTCGAAACTCGGCTCGTAAAAAGCTCGTTTGAAACTCGTTCGTTTTGAAAATGAGCCGAGCTCGGGCTTCGAATCGAGCTCGATTTTTTTTTCGAGCCGAGCTCGAGCCTATATGTGTTCGCGATCGTGTTCGCGAGCCTCAATTCCGAACATGTTTGCGAACGTGTTTGCGAGTAATATATATCACTCCGGTCTTAGGAAGTTGACTCATTTGAATATAATATACCTCACATATGAATAAAAAATGAGTCAACTTCCTAGGACCGGAGTGGTATAATATATATATATATATATATATATATATATATATATATATATATATATAATATTACATGTATTCATATATTTTTTTTAAATAAATAATTATAATTCACACAAGAAATTGAGCTCAAGCTCGAGTATTTTCGATCTTTTTATTAGAACGAGCCGAGTTCGAATTCGAGCTCAAGCTCGAGCTCGAATCCTCGCGATCCCGAATACTTACGAGCCGAGCTAGATCTTCACATATATATGTCGACCCCGAGCTCGAGCCGAGCTTAATACGAGCCCGAGCCGAGCTCGAACTCAAATTTTTTTAGACGAGCCGAGCTCGAACAAGTCAAAGTTCGGCTCGATTCGGCTCGTGTATAGCTGGTACTATTTTCCAATCGTGAATGACCATTCCCGTAGGAATCAGTAATCCCATCAACATGAGATGAGTCATTCCTCCCACTCCCCTAGGTATTAACTAATAAATTAATCTTATTTATGAGTTATGATATTGATATAACATTATTAAATTTTGTTGAGAACCTTGTTCAGGTTAGGTCAAGTCGGGTTGGGTCGGGCCAAATGAAGGAATCTAACCTATATGATTTTTGTGTGGCTTTTTCTGGATTGCAGGTTGATAGAGGTGGTAAAAAGACGGGCTGACCCGGGCCGCTCCGAGCCCAATGGGCTTCTAGAAAAAAAAATTATATATGATCGGGCTAATTTGAAATTTTGTCGAGCCAAAATTAATTATGACACATCTTACCCAAATTAATGCATATTGTGAAATGATCGGGTCGGGCTAGCCTTGGGTCCACCGAGTTTTACCTAATTTTGGACGGGTTGACAAGCCCGGCCCAAGTTCGGCCCGCTACAACAATAGGCCTAGGCTGAGCTATGCCTATAAACTCGACGAGCTGGAACCGGTCTGATATTTTGCATTATAATATCAATTAATTAAAAAATTATCATTCCATTTTTTGTAGATACCAACCATAAGAATAGAATCACTTGGTCTATTCCTTTCTCATCCTCATTCTATTCCTAAGATCATTCCATTCCTGTTAAAATTCATTTCAGTATACCAGCCATCACCTAAGTATTGATTATTTCTAAGTACTAACCATGCATCTTTTTCTAACCTTATTTCATATGATTAAAAATTTCAATTAAATAAATACTGCAAATTTAATTTAATTTAATGACAACATATAATATTACAGATGTTCTACACATCCGTGAAGAAGCATTTGGAAAGGAATCTTTACCTGTTGGAGTACATTTTTCTTGTACCATTATTTTAAATGTTACTTGTCTTGTTTATCTATTTGTTTGCTTAATGTCTGATTTTTCGACCATTTTGCTTTACAAACTGGTTCACAGGAGAGACTCTTGATTGTTTGGTGTCCATTAGAAGTCGAATGGATAAGGACGACGGTGAATTGGTGGAGCTTCTGAAGAGGGTTTTGAAGATTCAGGAAAAGGCCTTTGGCAATGATAGTGAAGAGGTTATGGAAACAATGAAGAAAATTTTACATTACTTGGACAAGTTGGGGATGAAAGATGATAAATATCCTTTAATTTGCAGAGGAGACTCTCCATACTGAGAAACAAACACTAACACAAACACAAACACATGGTTAAATTTTAGTAACTTTTGTCATATGTTAACATTTTCTCATCGTGCATGGAGTCTGGACAAGCTATGGAGGTCGCATCACGTCACATCACCGACATCCTTGCGATCGAGTAAACGAGGTATGAGCAATAAAAATAAATTTTGAAAGCCAACTAAAATGCTTAACATCTGTGTTACTTGTCTCTCGAGATAATTCTATGGTATGTGTATGTTTTCTAAATTTTGTGCCTGTTTTTACCTATAAAGAGCTGAATCCTGAAGAAATGCGATGGTTTTAGCTGGGTGGAAGGGACGAAACACCCCTTCCATGAATGGTTGCTGAAGTGCTTTTTGCTGCTGGGAAGGGAGGGTGAAATTATGAAAATTTAATTAGTTTTAATGTTTAATTAGTTAAAATATTTCATAATTGTGGCATGTATTATTTGTTCTACGTAGGAGGTTGGATATATAATCTCGCAGATCAATATTATTCATATTGAGCCTTTATTTTGTATAGGGATTTGTATTTTTAACCAAACAAGATATTAAAGTGTCGTAGGTGTATAATACTGTGCTCTAATCACCCCTAACAAACGAGCCATGTATAAGAAAAACATAACGGATGCATTATGAATCCATATATATATATATATTTGATTAGTTAACATCGTACTTAGGAGTATAATTTAGTATAATGAGAAGTGCATTACAATACTAAAACATATGCAGGAAAGTAGATAATGGATGCATTATGAATGCATTTGTGTAAATTATCTTTATCGCAAATGATATTCACATTTATCTATCTATATATTAAAAGCTGAGTTTATTTCAGCAAATCAATTACAATTGATTTTGATGGCAATTTTGAAATTTAAACGATAATGAAGGGCCTATTTGTCTATTGAAGGCTATCGACGTGGGACCCGACTTGGAAGTTGGAAATCAACTCAATAACCGCACATATGTTAATTAGTGGCTTGATTATATTGTTTTATTTTATCATTTCTAAAGTGGTGGTTTAATATTTATTTTTTTTAACACAAATGGTTTTATTGTTTTTAAAAATAAAACACGAACTGTAATTTTTTTAAAGTGAGATAGTATGTACTACCTCCGTCTCATTTAAGTAGGGACGGTTCCTGTAGATACAAGAATCAAGAGAGTATAGATTGTGTGACCATAATTAATTCTGAGAAGAGAGTTAATTGTAGCCAAGTATTCTTTGTCATTTAAGGAAACAGGTCTATTAGTTGAGACGGACCGAAACGGAATACAGGTCTACTTAAATGAGACGGAGGTAGTATTTTACTATTTTTATGAATAAAAATTATACACAAAGTTAAATTCAAATTGGACTTTTTAAAATTCAAATTGATTTTATTAATATTATCATTAGCATAAAATTTTAAAAGCTTTTATAATATGAACATTAGCATCAAAAGTGATTTTCTTAACTCTTATAGAATATAAATTCATAATTATTTATTACTTTTGGATTAATAAGTCACAATCGATAATTTTAATTACTTTCGAAATAATTTTCTTTTAAATATTACTAACATGTACTCCTTCCGTCCTATCTAATGAGGTTTGTTTCTTTTCGGCATAGGGTTTAAGGTGGGAGTGCTTAATATTGGGATGTTTGTATGAAGGGGGAAGCGAACTCTATAGTTCTAATAAAATTTATACTTGTTTTGATTGGATTCCGAAATCCTCTCTCATACAGTCATACGTCCCAAATTATATCTCTTATTATTTTTGATGAAGTCAAAATATTGCCTTACACACTTAGAACTGCTCATATGATAGGGAGCTACAAAAAAGAAAAAAAAAATTGTAAGTGTAAGTGCAGTGCAAACCCAAACATTCTTTTCTTTTTCAGGTCAAGCGATTCAGAATCTTAAGCGATTTCTCTCAAGTTTGCTTAAAAGCGAGAAAGTCTCAAAGCAACCATTGTTACACAAGGTGGGAAGCGACGACATCAAAAGCAACTTGAAGTAAAATACAAGTGCAGATTAAATCTCCGAGAAAGCGGCATCAGCAAAAGCTAAAGTCTTACAGAATCTTCCGATTACTATCTCTGGATATGGCATGCCTTTTGGATTGTCAGGCACGAACAACGATATCAATGTGCTAGAGTCCTCTCATCTATTTCATAATCTTACTCAAGGTATTACTCCTCCAGCTCATTTTGTGCTTCAAGGAAAAGAATATGATATGGCTATTATTTAGGCGATGGAATATATCCGAATTGGAAAACTATCGTGAAAATAATTCAAGATCCTTGAACTCTACCGACAAAGTATTTTGCGATGAGACAAGAGTCGTGTAGGAAGGACGTCGAACGCGCATTTGGTGTTCTTCAAAAAAAATTGCAATTTTATCACGACCGGCACGTTATTGGAGGAAAGATGAGCTACGTGACATAATGACTGCATGTATAATTTTACATAATATGATTATTGAGGATGAACGTGATCTGAGTGCTGCGGAGTATACGCGCTCTCTATCTCTCTAATGGATAGTGGATGCTCTCTCACTATAAATAGGGATGTCGACTCAACAGTGAAAGGTGACGAAACTACTCTCTCGCGCACAAGATTAAAGCAAGAACTTCAAAGCTCTCTTTCAAACATTCTTTAAAGTTCTCAAGTCTTAGAGTTTAGTTGAGTCCTTAGAAACTTGCTTTAAGTTTCTAAGTTTGCAAACCTTATATCCCTTCATCCCTAGATTTTCTAGGAGGAGAATCCTTATACCTTTTACGTGATCTTTATTGTAAAAGGATTATCTATTAAGTTAGAACTATCATAAACCAAACCCCCAACCCAAAGTTTTTGTGTTGTAAGTTTGTGTTTTGTTGATTGTGAAGCTTGTGTTTGCATACACAAGTGGAAGGTCTAGTATAGGAGTTTGTCGTTAGGTTTTTAGAGAACCCATTTGGAATCTCTAGGTTTTCAAGTTCGAGTCGAATTTGAAGTGCTTCACTGGGAAGGATAAAACCAGGATGTTTGTTCGTGTTTATGTTCGGTTGTTCGATTTTCCGAGTGAAGGAAGTTCGAGTTGCTGAGTGAAGGCAACACTGGATGTAGGAGCGTGACCTCAGAACCACTATAAATCTCGTGTTCTTACCGCTTTACTCATTTACTGGTTTCAGTTCTTTCCACTTATAAGCTTTGATTATTCCATAAGGCACACACTCACTTAAAGCGACTAACACAATTGTTTCTTAAAAACAAGATCTTTCTACAAGCGAGTATAATAGCTTACCAAATTTCACAAACGTTTTTCTTTGAAAGCGATACGCTCTTGAAAGGTTTTCACTTTATCAAAAGCGAAACGCTTACCGTGTTCACAAAAATTGTAAGAGAAGTCTAAACTTCTCTTACGCGTGTATTCACCCCCCCCCCCCCCCCGTCTACATGCGTACACTCGCTTCTGGGACCAACACTTAATTTTTAAGTTTTTTTAATTTTATATTTTTCTAGATTGCATAAAACTTCATAAAACCTCGAAATGAGTCTATGAATATACTGAGAGATGAAACTTCGATATTTAAGTCTTCCTAATTTCAACTAATTGTCCCCTTATTTTGACTGATTCTTTCCCTTTTAGAAAATAGATCTCTTTCGGTGGGACGGCCCAAAAAGGAAAACAAAACCTTTTTAGCGGGACGGAGAGAGTAATAATTTCATGTGATGCTCCTAACTATCTCACATGAACATTAGTGGCTTTAGTTGGCTATTTTTTTTTATTTTTTATTTTTTTGCAATTTATGCACAATTATAATGTAAGTTATGCAGACTATGATATATTGTGCATCATAATACATTCTCAGTACTATTATAATTCATTGATTATCATATGTATTCTAAATACAATTATAATATTGCAGTTTATGTGGCCTATAGATTATAAAGTGATCAATGGTTAAGATCATTATTCAATTATAATATTGCAGTTAACTTTTTTCCTCTTTTTGAGAGAAAATAAAAAATAAAAAAAAGTTAATTGCATTTTTTTGGCAACATGATTCCGTAAAGGAAACAATTGAAGTAATCTTTACTCTCTATGCATATATTGATACATGCATGTCCCATTTTACTACAAGTGATAGATTAAAATGTAAAATAGTACTTCATGTTTATATATTGCTTTCCATAGAATTTTAATTCAATTAGATTTATTGGTAAAACAGTTTTTAATAGAAAAAATTCAAGTATTAGCTCTAAAAGTTAGATACTTCAAAATCAAATTAGCTAAAACATATTACTACTAGACTAGACAAATTAATTAAATACAATAAATTTCTATAATAAAGACTAGATAATTGTTTATTTAGTGTAGAATTGAATTTTTAATATGCATAAATTCTTATAGTATTTGACTATTTTAGAGTAGTCATAGTTAATATGTAAATGTAAATTATAAATCAACCATATTTGTTCATAAAAATAAGTGTAAAATTCTTTTAAGGTGTTTGTTTTAATTTATTGTTTAGGAATGCTCCAATATCTAATATGGGCACATTTAATTAGTTCACTGTTGATGTGGCAGTGTCACACTGACAATTTTTTATGTAGGGTTGAGACATTTCTTTTATAAAATTTAGTTTTTAGGTTATATATTTATATGACATAGCCACATCTTTCGTGAGTAGGTATTTGAAATGTGCACACGATGAGTATTAGAGCATTCATAATTTATTATTATGTTACGTTTAGTTTTTCCTATTGAATTATTTTGTTATTGCATTAGATGTATTTAAACAACTTTTATCCGTGCAGTACGGGAGCAAATACTAGTATCTACAAAAGCTAAATGCATTACAAATTGATGGGACATGCATTAACTACACAAAGTTAAATGTATTAAAATCAGACAAAAGTGCATAATAATATTACTGAAAATGCTGACAAATTATAGTGGGCAAATTATTTTGATTTTGCAAAGGCTTTTATTTTGGATTATGGGTGCTTGAATGTTTGGGTAATGATGTCAAAATATATGAATTTTCACCCGATTTTGTTTTTTGTTAATATGCAAAACTAGCCAAAAAAGATAACTAGATATGTTTTATAGCCACAAGTATAGTTATATATGTTTTATAGCCATTTTGGAGGTAAAATTACTAAATTGTCCCTGCGT
Organism: Mentha longifolia; assembly: GCA_001642375.2. NCBI lineage: Eukaryota > Viridiplantae > Streptophyta > Magnoliopsida > Lamiales > Lamiaceae > Mentha > Mentha longifolia. Next base: position 26,865,131 of record CM038118.1, on the reverse strand, counting down.
ATGAGACAAAAGACCACTTTTCAGAATTTATTTATTTTTCTTTATTTTTTGTTGTTGACTTGTTGTGAGAAATTATTTTGTTTTCAGTTTTCATTTTATGTTAATAAATCGGAGTTAGATTCATTTAATAATTTTTTTTAAGTTTTTATTTTAATTAAGTACACGGTTAAATGATACAATTACACCAATTACACGGTTGAGCTCCATTATTACATGGAAAAATGAAAAATAATCCAACCATGTAATTTTAGTATTTTTTTTTAAGTTTTTATTTTAATTAAGTAGACGGTTAAATGATATTGTTACATGATTGAACTCAATTATTAGACGAAAATATAATCCAACCGTGTAAGCTTAGAGCTTTAAATTTAATATGTTTTATAAGTTGTTTTATGTTAATAAATCGGAATTAAATTCATTTAATATTTTTTTAAGTTTTTATTTTATTTAAATACACGGTTAAATGATACAGTTACACGGTTGAACTCAATTATTACACGGAGAAATAATCCAACCGTGTACCCTTAGAGTTGTAAATTTTTTTAAAGCTGTATTATTTTAATTAATCGGACTTAAATTCATTTTAATGATAATTGTTAAATGAACTTAAGTTTAATTTAATTAATTACACTATTAAACGATATTGTTACATGGTTGAACTCAATTCTTACACGGTTTGTCGGTGACAACCGTGTATGCCTACAGATTTAGAAAATTCATTTATTGCTAGCAAATCTCCCACACCAACCCCTTCTGAATCTTATTCACTTCATTTAATGGTAGCAATCAATGGTCACCTACGAAAATCAAACAAAAATTCAACATCATTCAAATGCTCTCACATTTGGAATGGAAATTTGAGAATTTTAGAGAGAGAAAATTTTGAGAGAATTGTGGAGGAGAATGTAACAAAATTGTTCAAGAAGATTTTGAAGAAATTGCCCAAGAAATTTTTGTTCGTAATCACATTGTCATATCTCAAAGGTATGTTTGTGTTTCTATTAAGAGCAAATTAGCGAATCATACATGATTATCTGTAAATTTAAGTGCTTTCTTTACGTTTTTAGTAGCCTTTATATATTTTTTACGTTTTTATGTATATCTTTACACTGTTAAATTGGGGTATTACACGCTTGAATTGTCATGTTACACATTTGTAGTAGGCAACCGTGTATATAGCGTGCAGTTTATTCATTTATTTTTAGCTAGATGTTTTATGATGAGGGATTAAATTTATTTTGAATTAGAATTTTAATTTAAATTGGTTAAATTGAATTATGATTTTTATTTATTTATTTACACTATTGAAATAAATAAATAAAAACTACACTGTTAAATTGGCGTATTACACTGTTACATTCTCCAATCGTGTAACTCAAAAATTACACTGTTAAATTAGCATATTACACGGTTAAAGCTACAAGTTACACGTTTGTAGTAGACAACAATGTATACAGTAGTGCAGTTTATTTATTTTTATTATAGCAGTGGAACACTTCTTCTGATCATCCAATTTTATATTTAAATTGCAGGATGTCTTTCCGCAAAATCATAATTCGACATAGTGGTTGTTGGAGTGGATCTGATTACATTGGAGGGGACGACATGCTCGTGCATTTGAACATTCTCGAAATTACTCGTGATAATCTTTTACGAGAGGTGCAATTAGAGTTGGGAGATAATCGAGACTACTTGCTATACTATCTCACAAGTATAGGCAATGGGGCAAAGATTAAAGTACCCTTAAGAACTGATACCGATTTATTGAGGGTGATTGTGGAGGAGCAAGGCCTGCCCACTGTTTACGTGATCATCAAAGACAATAATACAGGGAGGGGCACAACAACTGAGCCACTTAGGGAGGAATTGCATGTGGATCAGAGCAAAGTGGAAGCAAAGAGAGTAGATGCCGAGGAAGTGGAAGCAGAGAGTGTGGATGCAGATGAAGTGGAACGCGAGAGAGTAGATGAAGCAGAGGAAGCACAGGGCCGCCTCGATTTATTTCAGTCGCTAACAACTGAGTTCAGTGCATGGATCCGTGAACCTGGACATATTGATAGGGTGCTCGCGCATCGTAGCATACCCATGGGTGAGAATGAGACCCTCTTTGAAGATTTTAGAAGTGAGAATCATATCGTCAGAAATTGGTTGATTCCTCACGTCGATCTAGATAGCGCGTTGCCATTAGGATGGACCGAACCACTTGGACCCTCAGACGGCCAATTGAGAAAAAAGGCTATTTTCAAGAGCAAGGATGAACTGCAAATAGTTGTCGGTTTGCATCACTTGGAAAACAGATTAGAGTATGCGACGGATCGTTCGTGCACTAAGAGATTGGAATTCATTTGCAAACATGACGGATGTACCTTCTTGTTGAAAGCCAAACAGGAAGGGGGAATTTGGCTAGTGAAAAAATATATCCCCGATCATACGTGTATTATGGTTCTCAATCGGAATGCTCCACGACAGGTGCCTGCTAAGGTACTAGGCAGTTACTTTGCTCGGAGATTGATCACCGAGGGTGTCGTGTTGAAGCCGAAGGAGATGGTGGCCGAAGTTCGTAGTGTATATGGTATAGAGATTGATTACGGCTTTGCACTGCGTGCTAGGAACATTGCGATAGAGATGACATATGGAGACTTTGACAAGTCTTATGAGAAGCTCATGTCGTACTTGTACTTGTTGAGAGAGAGAAACCCGGGGAGCAAGTACGATATTGTGACATCTCACAGTGACGATCGATTGGTTTACATGTTCCTAGCTCTTGGGCAATCAATTCAAGCCTTTCAAAATGATTTTCTACGACCGGTCATCGTAGTGGATGGGACCCACTTGAAGGGGAAAAACAAAGGGACTTTATTTGTGGCTGTGGCGAAGGATGGGAACGAGCAGGTTTTTCCCCTCGCTATTGGAATTGGTCCAATTGAAGATGACGAGTCTTGGAATTGGTTTCTCTCAAAGGTGCGGAGCTGCTTTGGAGTGCCGGAGGATCTGTTGATTGTATCTGATCAACATATCAGCATTGAAAATGCTGTTAGAAATATCTACCCGAGTGCCACCCACGGAGTTTGTTTCTATCACTTGATGAAGAGGCTTGTGAGGTTCGGCCAACACGCCGCTGAGGTCTTCAAGGAGGCGGCGTATACATATCGCGATAGTGTATTTGACGAAGCCATCGACGCATTGAAACACATGAGCAGAAGAAGTGAAACCGAAGGTATTTGGAAGAGGCTTTCCGATATTGGCGTGTCTCGGTGGGCAAGATCTAAATGTCCCGTCAAACGCACGAGCTTCATGACATCGAACCCAGTGGAGACTATGAACGGTCGATTGTTGTGGGCTAGGTGTCTGCCTATTTGCTCAATGATTGAAGTCTACCGACTTATAGTTGAGAAGTGGTTCGAGGAGCATCGGGCGAGTGCCACTTCAAGGGATCACCCCCTTACAGAAAAGGCATTTATGAAATTGTCGGCGGCTGTTGAATGGGGTCATCATTACACGGCTCGTGCTACGACCACACATCTACTGAAGGTTGATGGAGATCAAAATAATACTTACATTGTCGACCTTCAGCACTCAATGTGCGAATGCCGTGAGTTTGACTTAGACATGATTCCTTGCCGACACGCATGTGCTGCCTTGAGGTCCATTATTTATTTTTTATATTTTTCTCGCAGTATATCCTAAATTTTATGGAGATCTTAATTTTAGATGTCGATCATTATTTTTTTAGGTATGTTAATGGCAACGTATATGATTACGTGAGTCACTATTTCAAGCAATAAACTTTGGTAGACACGTACTCGCTTGTTATAGAGCCTGTGCCACACCCAGAGTCGTGGAACGTGCCCGATATTGTGGCTAGATCCGTTGTTCGTACGCCCAAGGTTGTAAGGCAAGCCGGACGACCGAGGATGGCAAGGGTTCGATCCGCTGTAGAAAGATCACAGAGGGTACAAAGATGCACTCGTTGTGGGCTTGACGGGCATAACAGAAGAGCATGCACTGCTTCAATTCCTGTAGGAGCTGTCGATCTAAATATGCCTCCTGAGGGCAACAACGAGCGAAGACGACGGAAGAAGACATGTAGCATATGCCACAGCGAAGAGCACACAAGACCAAGATGTCCCGATCGACCGAGGGAATGATTTAGGTCCGTAATATCATAAAATTATAATTATTTTGGATTGAAGTTTTGTTGTTTGGATTGTAGGATATGCATCTTGTATTTAAGGTTCTATGTTATGTGGATTGGTTTGTAGTAGATGTTTGGATTTGTTTCGGGAATTTACAATCTTCTCGGGTGCTTTTTTTGGACATGTTCTGTCAATATACGGTTGTTTTCAATAACTACACGTTTAAAAACATGATACACAGTTGTAGATGAACAGTCAACCGTGTACTAATTAAAATCAAATTAGTCAACAATTTTACTAACATACTAGTCAAAATCGAAAGCTTACACAATTAAAATGGTATTTTACACGGTTACATGGGTTTCTTACACTATTGAATTAAACCCTAACGGTGTAATGGTCAAAATAAGTCAAAATCGAGATTAATTAAAATAATTAATATGTGTTAAGGTTCTATTTTATGGTTTAAACAAATATATTCAGTAAAAGACATCAATAAACGTATAATTATGCAATAATTTACAATTTAAGATGATGGATTAATGTGGAATGGTTCTTTACTTAGAAACTCATTGTCATAGTAATAGTCATGTACTAAAGATTGTAGTATAATCACATATTGATTGTATTCCTTATCATTAATCAAGTAAGATAACTAATATTTATTATTAATTATGCTGAGTATTTCGCTTAGAATAATGTTATACGATATAATCTTGAATTTTTCATTAATTAATTGATCATTACAACCTAAACCCTATATGACACGGTTGAATTCTAATTGTACACGGTTACATGGGTTTCTTACACTGTTGAATTAAACCCTAACGGTGTAATGGTCAAAATAAGTCATTACACAAGTAAAAGTAATATTTACACAATTGACAATGTTTATTAAACGGTTGAATTCTATTTGTACACGGTTAAATTTGTTCTTACACCGTCGAAGATCGTTTGGCCGTGTAATGACAGAGAGTTCATGTATTAACCTGTGAAAATGTCCAGAATTCATTAAAAATTAACATAATTCACCACAAATCAAAAATTCCACACAATCCAACAAAAAGCAATCCACAAACACGACTAAACCTGTTCCAACACATTAAATAAGTCAAGGGAATTCACCACATATATTCCAAAACAAAAACAAATATCCAAACAAGTCTAAACCAACACCAACAGTATCCAAACAAGTCTAAACCAAATACTACACCTCTCTCCTCGATAGCTTAAAAATTCTACGTGCTATCCGACCACGATACCTCTTTAGCCCCTTCGTGGTTAAGTAGTCAAGGTTAGTATCGGCAATGACATCTTTTGATAACAAACGATCCAAACTCCGGCATGCATAGACTCCGCAATTGGTGGGGTCAAGTTGCTTAAACTGTTGCTCGTCCGGCATGTATACGATACTCATCTCGTCTACTCTCTTCTTGATCCAAGGGTGATTGATCCAGTACGTCGCTTTATTCAACAAGCGAGGAAACAAATGAGTAAGTGGTCGAAGTTGAAGGTCCCGAACATATACATTTTTCTCCACTTGAAGCGCATTCAACAATGAGTCGTACACTTCAATTTTCCAGTTGGGAACATCAATTCGAACAGTAATCCAATGATTCGTGGCAAGATGGCACACGACAACAAACTGCAAATAATACGAGAAATACAAAATCAAAATTAAAAATCAAACTTAAAATAAAAATAAAACTTAAATTCAAAATAAATTTTAAAATAAAAATATAACCTTCAATAAAAATAGTACACTTACCACTTCTGCATTTGACCACGGAGTATAAGTCTGTTTCCCGTCAAATACCTCTAGCAAACTCTTAGGAATTTCCCACTTCGTATACTTTAGCCCCTTGGACTGTCCCAAAGAAGAATCACCAGGATGAAACTTTTGCAACTCTCTAAGCAATGATTTCTGCAGTAAAAAAATGAAATTTACATAAACCAGTAGAAAAATAAATAGAAATTACTTCACTCTTTCATGTTTCGGCTTACATAGAAATCAACGCCCAGAATAACGGTGTGTACGTAGCCCACGTCAGAAGAACAAGACAACCTGAGGCGCAATCTACTCTTCCAGTACAACAAGTACAAATCCACAATCTGAAAATTAAAAACAAGTTCATAAAATAAATTACCTTCGACTATTTTAAATGAAACTACTCTTCTCAGTCTCGTTTATTAAATTGAAAACAAATATATAAAATAAAATTCACTAATTTAAAATACCTCTGCAGAGAATTGAACTTCGACGTTCTCAATCTCGTTGAAGAGGGTCTGTGTCAGAGTAAATGGATGCTCCTGGCATGTCAACACGGAAGCTGCCCCAGAAGCTCTAAACTCGTCGTAGGTAAGGTGATCGGAACCCTCCCGAGGATTCGTTCCTGGAGTCGGAGGAACACGTACGAAAGGGGATCTTAGAGATGCTGATGGTCTAATTGCCCTTGTACCACCTCTCGTCTGAACCGGCTCTGCATCTCTTTCTGGAACATCAGATTCCTCTGATTCGATATGTGGGATCCGTACCGGTGATTCCATCTCCTCTATCTCTCTTGCGAATGCGGAGTGCGTGGAGAATACCTCCTCAGAGATGTGAGGAGCAGTTGGCTCTTGAAACACTGGCTCATCCCTCCTAGAGTGATGAGAAGCCCTAGATCTATGCTCGGAATGGTAGGACCCATGTGATCCATGCACGACCAGCTCGTCCTCATGAGAATGGTGAGAAGGTGCTCTCGACCCTGTTAATCCCACCTCATCTCGATCTCTCTCGATCCTCGGCGATTGTATCACGCCGATAGATCGTCTGGAGTGGTGTGGAGAACTCCTAGAGTTGCCTTTCAACAACCCCCTTGCCTGCTCCATAAAAGATTTGGCTAGCTTGCTGAGAAATGCTGACCCCGGCCCCTCAACAGTTAGGCGATCCCATAACTTTTCGATCATACGGTCCACCCAATCATCGCCCTCTCCTCCTTGGCAACACGGCTCCCCATGCACACAGCATGTCAATTCAGATGGCTCGTGTCCCATCGCCACATGTCTAGGCCTCTTCGCCCGTGCCCGTGCTGGATCTGCGAGGCCTGATACATCGCTCTGTATATTGGTGGCTTGTGTCGCATCACCATCCGGAATAGATGCTCGTGTAGATCTTGGCGCTCGTGTAGCTCTGGGCACTCGTGTTGCCCGCCTGCTAATCCTATCCTGGATACGAGCAATCTCCCTTGTTGCATCTGCCGCTCTTCGTTCTGCAGGGGCTTTCTTGAATGAATGTCGCTGGGAAACATTCAACACCACACAAAGGGGATCCCGACAATCTAAACTCCGATAATATGGCTCATTCATCTCATGAGCATCCGGTTCGAGGATCGTGTAAACCTGGAGCTGTAAAATAGAAATAGAAGAGTAAATTATTTAATTAATCCAACTACAATTACATTAATTAAATTAAATTAACGCGAATTAAAAATATATTCATTAATTTTTAATTCAACTGCTGTTATTTATACAAACTACAATGAATTTCTATTAAATTAAATTAATCTAACTAAATTAAATTAAAGATCCAAACTAAATTAAATTAAATTGATCTAAACTAAACAAACCTAAATTAAATTAATCAAAACTAAATTGAATTATATTGAATTAAATATGACATATTACCTGGGGAGTGGTAAAGAAGCAAGTAAAATCATAAGGCGACGTAGTAGTGGCCCATCTCCTCAATCGGGGCCTGTGACCTTCAGACCGTCGCGTCCCGCAAAGTTTCCCTAGCTCTGGGATCGCCTCATAAGCCCACAAGTTTAGAGCCCAAACTGGGCCTGCGAAGTGGTATGCCCCCTTTCGTTATCGATCTCTGATGGGTCCTTCTTAACTATACCCATCTCGTGGCAAAGGAATTGAAATGACAACGAACCCCATGGGAAGGCTGCCCACCGAGCCTCATCCTCTACCAAAGCCCATGTCCAGTCATCTATGAACACGTTGTCTCGAGCCCATACCATGCAGTAGCACATCAGTAGGTTGGCAGCCTTCAAATACTGCTCAGGCGCCCCAAGCTTATGATTCCTATCGTTGAAATCGCTCTTCAACGTGTTCACTCTGGTCCTTTTCCCATTGTACACCATGTGGAGGATGCTAGTCTGAGGAACATCATAAGAAATTCTTGGATTGAAGTCAGAATCTCCAAATGACAAACCGGTTACGAGGGCAAACTCCCTCGCGGAGAATAGAATGTCACGCCCACCGATATGAAACAATCTCTCATGATCCGTGAAATCGTTATTGGTGAGCTCTCGCGCTAGTAGCTCGTGTAGCGCATTGTTCGCACTTGATCTTCTCTTAATCTCCAAGAGCCATCGAAATGGACCTTTATAGAATCGTTCTAAGAGTTCTTCCCCTCCCTCTCTCTTCAATACCCGAGGAATAGATTCAATGACATCATCTCGCATGTTAAGGTTGATTTGAGACGAAAAACCTTGCATTCTTCCCCTTAACCAACGGTGCCGAGGCTGTAAAAAAGTACCAATCAAAAATCAATATTTAGAAAAATAAAATAAAAATAATCTGAAGAAATTTCTAAAAAGGGCTCGACTGTTACACGGTTAAAGCTAACTTTACACCGTTGCTCAGTTTCCTCAACGGTGTATCAGCCATTTGAATTAGAGTTGACTTTACACGGTTAAAGTCAGCATTACACTGTCGCTCAGTTGAAACAACAGTGTATCAACCATTTAACCGTGTAACAGGTAAATTCATATAACCGTGTAAATAAATTCATTGTGTAACAGTCAAATTCATATAAAAAATTCAAACATGTAATTCGATTTACCCGTGTAATATTCATGCAAACATGTATTATTCATTCAAATGTGTATGCCCAATTTCAACAATTAAAGCCCTAATTTATAAACTTAATTAACTCACCGGCGGTGGCCCAAATTCATCTACTCCGGCGTGCTCTACGATGGGTTCTACGGCGGGCTGGCGGCAACGGGTTTGCTTGGTGGCAGTGGTGCGCCGGCGGCCTTGCTCAGAGGCGGTGCTGCGCCAATGGCCGCCCTCGGAGGCGGCGTTGCTACGCTCTGGATGCTCGGAGGCGGCGTTGCTACTGCGGTCGGGTCGCTTGGAGGCTGCGCGGCGGCGCCGTGGGTCTTCGTCGGAGGCGCCGCGCCGGAGTGGATCTTCGTCGGAGGCGCCGCGCCGGAGTGGATCTTCGTCGGAGGCGCCGCGCTGCAGTGGGTCATGATCGGAGGAGGCGCGGCGCGGTGGGAGTTGGTCGGAGGTAGCGTGCCGCCTTGGGTAGTGGTCGGAGACAGCGCGACTCATTTTCCGGCGTCACTCACGGTTAAAGAGTCAGACGCGGACAAAGGGAGGTGACCGTGTGATTTTTTTTTTTTTACAGTGCAGGGGACCAGATTTTGGGGGTGGGGGAACGAATGGGTATGGATGGGGGTAGGTAGGGTTTTTTTTATTTTTGTTCTAAATTCTTTGTGGGTCCCACCACTTACACCATCAAAGTTGTTTCTCACACAAGTCAGAAGGGCAAATATGTCTTTTAATAAAATTTTGGCTATAAAACATATATAACTATACTTTTGGCTATAAAATATACACTCTTATTTTTTTTTGCTATTTTTGAAGTTCCCCTTTTTTTTTCCTTGAAAAATTCTATCTAAATGCATGAATTTTGCAAAGAAAACGAGGTCGTTTTGACTCCGAGTGGTGGGCCATGTCCAGCACTTTAATTAATTCATATATGTATGTGTATATATGTATTTTAGACCATTTGAATTTTCTCTTTGTTTTTTTAATTTTGTGTCAAGTATACGAGCTGTATCTGTAGCGTAAAATGAACATTTTCAATCACATATCATTAATTAAATTTTAATAAACTTTTTGCTATAGCTTGACAATTGATGATCTATATTATTATGATGATGTTTTTCACGCAAGTTAATCAAAATATTCTGAGTAACAATGTTACATGATGTAGTACTATAATATTTAATGTTTTTTCAACTTAAGTGTAATATGTTTTCACCAAATTAGTCAATTTATAATTACTCCCTCCTGTTTTTAATAATAGTCGTTCTATTATTTTATATTATTTAGAAATTACATGTTGTTATGTGCAAATTATCCAAAATTGCCTTCAACATTATCCCTTGCATTAATTACGCATAATCAAAGTATCATTACATAGAAGTAATTGTGGGAAAAAAAACTTTTATTAATATATGTGCATGACCTTAGAATTGACTATTAAAAAAAATAGGAGGGAGTATTACATATCAAAGTCCAAAGAAATTTAACGGTACAGCTTACTAAATACTGGACTTTATAAAAATAACAATGCTACATTATCCATATTTTTTGTTTTTGTTTTTTATTTATTTATAAAAAAACACACATTTTCTAGTGATATGATAAACAAAAAAAAAAGGAGTTTTGGAAGTTTCTACAAAGATGAGGACAGGTGAGTCAGCCCCTTCGTGGCACACATATACACCTATTCCATTTCCATCCACATAATAATACACAATTAATATATTACGAGTACCATATATTTAAAAAAAAATAAAAAAATACACGATTAATATATGTAGACAATGTTTGATTGATGGGTCGGCTGCGGACTAGTGGCGAAGTCGGTTTAGATCAAATGTAATAAAATGGCTACTTTTTGAAATAGAGTGAGCAATAAAAAAAATAAAAAAAAAGTATAGAATACTTAGTCATGTTAATTTAATTTCATTATCCGTTTAGAGTAATGAACATAAGAATATTAAGCGGAAAAAAAAAAGAAAAAAAAAAGCATACACAACAAAAATATTAAGCACGTTAAGGAATCCATTGTAATATTTCTAAGTGGTTGATTATAATAATAATGTATAAAATCACATTTTTTGCATGGCGTTTTTGGCTTTTGGGGTGGGGTCGAGACATAAATTACACGACTTGAAACTACCAAATTATGACAACAATGTTTCTCTTTTTTCTAAGTTAATCTGTATTAATTGAGTGTTGGAAATGTAGAACTTGTCGGGCGTATAATTACAATAGATAAATCGAAGATTACAAGTGAACAAAGTGAAATTTGAAATCGAGTCGAGGAAACCCTCTTTCCGCAAGACGAATTACGCCCCGGCTAGTGCTCACGGATTTGGCGCTTCGTCCCCAAAGATAAAACGACTTCTCGTCTTCTTAGCAGCAGCACCGCAAACTAAGAAGCTCCGGCGAACTGGAAAAGAGGCGAGGAAAGAGCTCAAAAATGAAGAAGAAAGCTTGAAGATGCAGAGAGAATGTTTCTAGTTGTGTGTATCTAGAATGCATGCATGCAGACTATTTATAGGCATGTCTCAACAGGTGGGTTATCAATGCCATGATGGCATTAATCAGCCAAATGGCTGTTTCTGACTGTTGGCAGGAGTGGGAAGTAATGACTGTTGTAACAGTCATTCTAGAAGAGTCTCTTCTCTTGGGCTTCACGCAGACAAGGATGGGCTAGACGTTTGGGCTTCCAAAACATGGCCCAATACACTATATATTTTGTGGTCCAAAAAATATAGTACACAAGGCCCCAAGCCCAAGCCAAAGGCCCAAAGGACCACCCAAAGGACCAATTGCCAAGATCCAAGTCCACGGCCACGAAACCCGAACCCGAGGCCGAGGCCCGAGCCGTCCGTGCCGTCCGGCGCGGACGGCGGGGCCGGATCGAGTGTGTGCTCACGTGAGAGCCCAACCACACACTTATCCACTTACTTGGCTCACTTGTTATTAAGCCCACATGTTTAAACACTTTTAAACAGCACACCACATTAATATTTAATCAATGTGGTATAACTTACACTTCATTAACTAATGAAACAACTCTCCACCAAACTTTGAACATTTATATCTCACTCACCGGAAATCGGTTTTGAGCATATAAATATACCACGTTCATCTACTCCACGAGTAGAACAATAATCTAATATATAATTTACGTAATAAATTAAAAAATTAATTATTATTTATTTGTCTAAAACCAAATTTCCAACATTCCCCCACATGAGTGAGATAGCCATATGCAAATGTATGCAAATGCAAGAGCTCAGTACTCACGAGGTATAAAAGTATTAGGATAGGTAGTTTGTGGCTTTGAACCTTCCATAGTCAACACCATCGAGTACACAGGCGGCATAGTAGCGCAATGCTTTGAACTATTCCTTCATGACGTGCACCGAGACAACGATGTTAACGCTTATACACCTCAACCTCATCCGTTCTCACGTTTTGGGTCCATTTCGGCCTTGGACACCCCTTTGGTTTCATAAGTGTATCTTAACGAAGCGGCCTCACTTCACACTTACATAGGTAATTCTTTACCGAGTATCTTGCCATACTCAACCTCCTCGAGGTATTTAGGAATCATTAAAAGTCATAGACTTATCATCACCACTAGGCAAGCTTTCAACACTCAAACGCTTTCTAGGGAATAGATAAATGTGAGTGTTTTCACACGAACTTTCACAGCTTAGTTTTCCCATTGAACCAAGTTCTTGGGGTTTCCAATCATCATGGTTGGGTTACCACTATGATAGTTCTTAATTTGTAGATTTTACTCACATTCTCTCAAGCAACTTATTCATTTGATCACGGTTTAACCCTTTGGTTAGTGGATCCACCAGATTATCCAATGACTTCACATAGTCGACTGAGATAATCCCAGTTGTGATCAAATGTCTCACGGTATTATGTTGTCGACGAATATGTCGAGACTTACCATTATACAAACCACTTTTTGCCCTACCAATAGCCGTTTGGCTATCGCAGTGAATCATCACCGGAGGCAATGGTTTCTCCCAACACGGTATGTCCTCAAGAAAGTTTCTTAGCCATTCGGCTTGTTCACCAGCTATATCTAAAGCTATGAATTCGGACTTCATGGTGGACCGGGTTATACACGTCTGTTTTGTGGATCTCCACGTAACAGCTCCACCCCCAATAGTAAACACATACCCACTTGTAGAAAGTGAATCTTTCGTGTCCGAAATCCAATTCGCATCACAGTACCCTTCAAGTACCGGGGGGTATCTCGAAAAATGTAGCCCATGACTTTGAGTATACTTCAAGTATCTCAAAACTCGTACTAGAGCTCTCCAATGCTCTTTGCTTGGATTGCTCGTGTAACGACTCAATTTGTTTACGGCACATGCTATGTCGGGTCGAGTGCAATTTGTAAGATACATTAAACACCCTATTACGCGAGCATAGTCTTCTTGAGCAACCGACTCTCCTCGGTTTTTGCTCAAATGAACATTAAGTTCAATCGGAGTTTTAGCGGGCACGCTTTCAAAAGCGTTAAACTTCTTGAGCACTTTCTCAACATAGTGAGATTGTGACAAGATAATCCCATCGGATTTCCTTAGAATTTTCATTCCAAGAATAACATCCGCTAAACCCAAGTCTTTCATGTCAAAGTTCCTCTTTAACATGTTTTTGGTTTCATTAATAACACGGATATTGCTACCCATGATTAACATGTCATCTACATAAAGACACACAATAACATACCCATTATTCGTGTTCTTAATGTATACACATTTATCACACTCATTTATCTTAAACCCATTTGATAACATCACATTATCAAATTTCAAGTGTCATTGAAGTGGCGCTTGCTTCAATCCATAGAGGGATTTAACCAATTTGCAAACCTTCTTCTCTTTACCAGGTTCTACAAATCCTTCTGGTTGTTCCATATAGATTTCCTCATCTAATTCTCCATAGAGAAAAGCAGTTTTCACATCCATTTGATGTATCTCGAGATTGTGCAAAGCAGCAATTGTGAGAAGCACCCGAATAGATGTAATCCTTGTTACAGGAGCATAGGTATCGAAATAATCGTACCCTTCTTTCTGCTTAAACCCTTTGACAACCAAACGGGCTTTGTACTTGTCAATTGATCCATCAGCTTTGTATTTCCTTTTAAGGATCCATTTGCATCCTAAGGGTTTACACCCTTCGGGCAAATCAACCAACACCCAAGTGTGGTTTTGCCTAATGGACTCAATTTCACTTTGTACCGCTTCTCTCCAAAGCGGACTGTCCGACCTAGAAAAAGCTTTTTTGATCGTCGTAGGTTCTTGATCCAACATGAACACTACATAATCCGGACCAAATTGCTTTGGTTTCCGAACTCTACTACCACGTCTCGGTTCACTATCTTCCGGATTAGACCTTTGTCGTTTGCGTGACTTAGGTTCTTCATCCTCGGATTTAGAACTCGTGGTTTCACCTTCAATTCTATTGCTAGAATTGGTTTCTACATTACCCTTGTCTTTACAAGGATATATGTGTTCAAAGAATATTGCATTCCTTGACTCGATCGTTGTACCCACAGTCATGTCAGGTACTTCCGATTTGTGAATAACAAAGCGATAGGCGCTGCTGTTATGTGCATACCTAATAAAGATACAATCAACCGTTTTAGGACCAATTGTAACTTGTTTAGGTAGAGGCACTTCAACCTTCGCCAAACACCCCCACACTTTAAGGTATTTGTACGATGGTTTCCATCCTTTCCATAACTCATAAGGAGTAACATCTTTACCTTTGAGTGGAATTTTGTTTAATATATAGTTGGCTGTCAAGACAGCTTCCCCCCACATGTTTTGGGGCAACCCTGAACTAATCAACAAAGCATTCATCATCTCCTTAAGAGTTTGATTTTTACGTTCAGCAACGCCATTTGATTGAGGTGAGTATGGAGCCGTCGTTTGATGAATTATACCACTTTCGTTACATAATTCCTCAAACGGAGCGACATATTCGCCACCTCTGTCACTTCGAACACTCTTAATTCGACCACTTAGTTGATTTTCAGCTTCATTCTTGAAGTGTTTAAACGCTTCAATAGCCTCATCTTTACCTCTTAAAAGATAAAGATAACAATATCTCGTGCAATCATCGATGAACGTGATAAAGTACTTCTTACCACCACGAGTTTGCACATACTTTAAGTCACACACATCGGTGTGAATTAAATCAAGGGGTTTCGTGCTCCGCTCAACCGAATGAAACGGTGGTTTTGTCATTTTTGCCTCAACACAAACTTCACATTTGTTTTGAGTGTTAACTTCATTTAACTTTAGTAAATCTAAATTTACTAATCGTTTTATAGCATTTAGATTAACATGTCATAATCTACAATGCCATAAATTAGAGCACTCAACAATGTAAGAGAAAGTAGTAGCATTTTCATTACTCTCAATAGATTTTGGTACATGGCGTATAGCTAATACATTCAACCTAAAGAGACCATCAGAGAGGTAACCCTTTCCAAGGAAAGTACCACTCTTTGACAAAATAAACTTGTCAGACTCAAAAACTAGTCTAAACCCCTTGTTAACTAGAATAGAGCCCGAGACCAAGTTCTTTCGGATGTCGGGAACATGCAGCACGTTCTTCAAAGTTAGAGAATTTCTGAATGTAAGCTTTAGCACCACATCTCCAACTCCGACAACCACGGACGAAGCTTGGTTCCCCATGTTGAGCTTCCTCCCCTCAACAACTTGATAGGTAACAAACTTGTTCCTATCGGCACACACGTGCGCAGTAGCGCCAGTGTCGATGAACCAGCCTCCCGGCTTTTCGACTTGGTTGACCTCCTCGGTGACCACAGCCGTAAAGTCTTCTTTCACCCACTCGCCGTCTTTCTCGGCGACGTTGGCAGCATGTTTCTTCTTCTTCTTGTTCTTGGGCTTCTTGCAGTCCTTCGCAGTATGCCCATGCTTGCCACAATTGTAGCAATCACCATCAAACTTCTTCGATGGTCCCTTCGCCTTGCCCTTGTCTTTGGCATTTGGGCGATCACGCTTGTTGGAGGGACCGCCCTTCTCCATCAAGTTCACCTTGGCATCAGACGGTGCCTTCGGTTTGTCTTGATCGCGCACATCAGACTCGATGCGTAGCTTCACAATCAAGTCTTCAAGAGTCATCTCCTTTCACTTGTGCTTAAGATAGCTCTTGAAGTCCTTCCAATTAGGGGGTAGCTTCTCGATCACGGTCGCCACCACGAACGCGTCCGGAAGGACCATCCCCTCAGCATGGACGTCATGCACAATGAGTTGAAACTCTTGTACTTGCTCCATCATCGGTCGAGAATCGACCATCTTGTAGTCCAAGTACCGGGCTACAATGAACTTCTTCGTACCCGTATCATCGCTACGGTACTTTTTGTCTAACGCCTCCCAAATTCCTTTGGAGGTGTTAACACCAGAGTACACATTGTACAAGTTATCATCCAAGGCGTTGAGAATGAAATTCTTGCACAAATAGTCTCCATTGCGCCAATTGTCATACAAGGCACGAACATGGAAGTTCACCTCATTGGCATTTGGCGCAGCCGGCTCATCTTCCGTGAGAAAGTTTGCCACTCCCAATATTGTCAAGTAGAACAACATCTTTTGTTGCCACCTTTTGAAGTCAGCTCCGCTAAACTTCGGCGGCTTCTCGGCGGGTGGCATCACCCTTGGTGCCGAGTTCGCTCCCATAAGGGAGCCACTTGGGTTAGGCCCATAGGCCGCCCCCACAGTCGAGCCCATGAATGGCGCTCCAACAGTTCCACTAAAAGTGGAACCCACGGTGCCGCTTGAAGCGGAACCACCGCTTGACAAAAATGGGTTATTCTAAACCCACGAACTTGAAGGCATAGTCGAGCCTCCGGTTGAACCGCCAGTGTTGGAGTTCATTGCCGATGCAGTAGTGAAAGTTGGCAACGGCGTTGACATGGTTGATGGAACAGTTGACGACATAGTAGATGGCAATGTCGAAGCTTCAATGGACGAGCCGGTGGAAGCTGCAGCACTTGTCATCTTCGAATAGTTGATTGAATTTCAAAACTCCTTGGAACGGCAAGTATAATTCGTCTTGCGATTGTTGGAAATGTAGAACTTGTCGGGCGTACAATTACAATAGATAAATCAAAGATTACAAGTGAACAAAGTGAAATTTGAAGTCGAGTCGAGAAAACCCTCTTTCCGCAAGACGAATTACGCCCCGGCTAGTGCTCACGGATTTGGCGCTTCGTCCCCAAAGATAAAATGACTTCTCGTCTTCTTAGCAGCAGCACCGCAAACTAAGAAGCTCCGGCGAACTGGAAAAGAGGCGAGGAAAGAGCTCAAAAATGAAGAAGAAAGCTTGAAGATGCAGAGAGAATGTTTCTAGTTGTGTGTATCTAGAATGCCTGCATGCAGACTATTTATAGGCATGTCTCACCAGGTGGGTTATCAATGTCATGATGGCATTAATCAGCCAAATGGCTGTTTCTGACTGTTGGCAGGAGTGGGAAGTAATGACTGTTGTAACAGTCATTCTAGAAGAGTCTCTTCTCTTGGGCTTCACGCAGACAAGGATGGGCTAGACGTTTGGGCTTCCAAAACATGGCCCAATACACTATATATTTTGTGGTCCAAAAAATATAATACACAAGGCCTCAAGCCCAAGCCAAAGGCCTAAAGGACCACCCAAAGGACCAATTGCCAAGATCCAAGTCCACGGCCACGAAACCCGAACCCGAGGCCCGAGCCGTCCGTGCCGTCCGGCGCGGACAGCGGGGCCGGATCGAGTGTGTGCTCATGCGAGAGCCCAACCACACACTTATCCACTTACTTGGCCCACTTATTATTAAGCCCACATGTTTAAACACTTTTAAACAGCACACCACATTAATATTTAATCAATGTGGTATAACTTACACTTCATTAACTAATGAAGCAACTCTCCACCAAACTTTGAACATTTATATCTCACTCACCGGAAATCGGTTTTGAGCATATAAATATACCACGTTCATCTACTCCACGAGTAGAATAATAATATAATATTTAATTTACGTAATAAATTAAAAAATTAATTATTGTTTATTTGGTCTAAAACCAAATTTCCAACATTGAGTAGACTCACATCATCAAACCAACTTTCTATTTTGCTCTTTGCCTCTTTTTTGTGTGTGTGTGTGTGTGTTGTTACATTTCCAAGTGTTAAAGGAAAGGTATCGATTAGCATCATTATTTGCCACTTACCGCTAAATTATAGATAGAGATATAAAAGAAATCTCACTTAACGTAATACTTGAAATAATATACTACTCCATTAACTATTGGTAATATGCTATATGAATGAGTGATATTGGTCTATTGAATTTGCGTTTAATTTTTATGATATCAAATTGAAAATTAGATAATAGTAATACTATGAGATTTATTATGAAATTAAAGTATGGAATGTGTTAGATACGAAAAATAAGAAAATACACGAATTGTTTACTTAGTTCGTCACGAATGATTACGTCTTGAAATTTTCATTAATATTTTTGAATGATGATTATAAAGAGAACACATGAATTTAAATAAGTTATAATCCTAAATCCATTAAGATTCCGTTTGAACCTCAAATGTGTGGACCAAAAAATTTGACTTGGGAACTACAGCCTCCAAAATCCTATCCAACTCATCCATGAGTTGAATCGTTAGTATTGAACTTTTGTATAAAGTTCATTCAAATTCCACACACGCCTAACAGAATCGAGATCAACAATCCCCTCTTTTCTTGTTCAATTCTCAGCAAGAAAAAATGAACAAATTCCACTTTTTTGCTCTATATTTGAAAATCACGATGATTGACTTTGGCAGCCTAAAAAAAAAAAACCGACCAACCGCCCACTACTTATCCGCCACGTATTAATAAATTATTTAAGTTTAATTAATACTTTGACATTTATTTTGAGGTTTGAACACACAATGAACATTTTATCCATATTTAAAAATAAAAAAAAAAAGTAAAAATAAAAAATTAATTAACAGCACATATGAGGCGTGTGGTATATAATTTGCAACGATTGCATTCTCTCATTTCTATTTTCTTCTTCTCCTCCTCCTCGATTCTTTGAAATTCAGCTCATACAATACAGATACACAGACACCTCTCTCTCTCTCTCTCTCTCTCTCTAGAATCCAACAGCCATCATCACACACGATCGAGGAAAAATGCCGTTTTGCGAAGTTGGCAGTCATCAGAAAATCGATGGCGCGGCAGCAGACACCACCAGCAACGGGATCAAAATTTTCTACAGAACATACGGCAATGGACCGATCAAAGTTCTTCTCATCATAGGTAAACGCGCGCATTCTTCTTTTGGTTGATTGAATTTCGTGGGGTTTTCGTGATGATCCACAAATTATCGTCTGAATTTGAGCTGAAATTTCTGATTGAAGCTTTCTCGATGAATCGTCAGGATTGGCTGGGACCCACGATTCCTGGGGTCCACAGATTAAGGGTCTGGCCGGAACAGTAAGACCGAACGACGACGAGTCGCCGGCCGACGATCCGAGCGGCGACGGAGCGACGGGCGTCGAGGTCTGTGCTTTTGATAACCGTGGAATGGGGCGGAGCTCCGTCCCCACGAAAAAGTCAGAGTATACGTGAGTACCGAATGCCACCCAATTTTGACATTTTCTTCACTATTTTATTGTTTCTTTTAAGCATGGTTTATGATGTGTAGTTTCCGAAGAAAGACTTTTTTCTCCACACTTTTTGTGATTTTGTTAGGCCTAATTTTCTGAATAGTTCTGGTCAAAATTGAAGGTTTGTTTATTAGTAATCGACGCCTGTGGTTAATGGTTGGACATTAAAGATATTTTAACTGGGAACTTGCTTTCTTCGTGTAGCTTTTTTTGATTTCTTGTGATGTTATTTAATGGTAGGGTCTAGTCGAGTATGAAAGAGACTTTAATTTTAAAGAAGCCTAGGATGCATTTGGGATTAGTCGAGGTGAAAAGTGGACGAATATAATGATTCTTATAGTGAAGAATTTGGTTCTCTTTTTATATTGGGAACTTATGTTTTGAGAATTGGTTAACGTGATTAATGTGTAGTACACGTTTTGCAGTACGAGCATCATGGCGAAAGATGCAATAGCTCTAATGGATCATTTGGGATGGAAGAAAGCTCATGTTTTTGGCCATTCAATGGGTGAGTTTTTGACTTTGAATTTCTAGTTGGCATGATTG
Source organism: Mentha longifolia (assembly GCA_001642375.2). Lineage (NCBI taxonomy): Eukaryota > Viridiplantae > Streptophyta > Magnoliopsida > Lamiales > Lamiaceae > Mentha > Mentha longifolia. The sequence goes on along the minus strand of CM038118.1, from coordinate 26,844,937 downwards.
ACTCCAATCTCCTACAGCTCTCTTGTTCTTGATATTTGAAATATCTTGACCCACATGGAACACTGGTTGTTGAATGTGATTTTGGTGATAAGTTTATCTTCATAATGATTAATATATTTGAATATTTATCTAGATTCAGTCACATGGTTTAGGTTTCTGATTATGGTCATTTTCGTGAGATTTCTTCACATTGACTTGCAAAAGCTTGACTGAGAATTACAGAACTGCTATATCATGGATGTCTAGTCCAGTAAATTGGGGTTGCATTATAAACTTGAACAAAGCTCTTGTTGAAGCTGCGAGTTCTTCCCACTGTCTGATGCCTGAATGATTTCTTGATATTGCAGGTGCTATGATTGCTTGTAAACTTGCTGCAATGGTATCTGAGCGGATTTCTTCTTTGGCTTTGTTAAATGTAACTGGTGGAGGTTATGAATGTATACCAAAGGTATAAATTCCGTGGACGAAACTTGGGATCATTAATGAAATCTATAACACATTAAACTGATGACCCCAAAGTGTTATATCAGCAAAACATGTTCGAACGTACTTAGTTCAACATTCACTTCTTGCAAGATGTGGAAATTAGGAACATGAATCTTCTGCAGTATCTTGCAGCTGACTAACTGCACTCTAGCTATAATGATAATTATAAGGTCTTTCTAGAATACCACAAACTCTGACCGTGCTTAAAAACTGTAAAACAACATTAAGGTATAGCTTCTATGGCCAATCTGGAAATACAATTTTAGTTTTCTACACAATTCGGTTCAAGCAATTAGCATATAGCCCACTGAGTTTGCTTTTCAAATTTTTGGCGAACTAGGAATTTCTTTCAAAAGACTTGTTTGATGTCTTTGTGATCTCTGTAATGTGCCTCACCTTCTAACAATAATCTTATTATCTCTTGTCCTTTCAGTTTGACCGGCAAACTCTGTCAATTGCTCTGCGTTTTCTGAAGGCAAAAACGCCTGAACAGAGAGCAGCTGTTGATTTAGATACCCACTACTCACAGGAATATCTAGAAGAGTGCATTGGATTAAAGACTCGAAGAGCAGTTTTATACCAGGTTAGGAATACTGAGAATGATTTGTTTTTCCTTAAATAGGGTCATAGGTCGTAGGAGAATATAGTAAATATTCATGCCTTGAATTTAATCGTTCTTGCTATGCAAGATTATCATTAAACAATATTATGATTTGTAGTGTTTTTTGTGCAATTAAAGTAGTGTCAAAACAGAAATTCTCATGCTATAATTTTATAATCAAGTTTGAAAATATAACATGATGCTATAATTCTGCAGGAATACGTAAAAGGCATATCATCAACAGGTATGCAATCAAAGTACGGATTTGATGGTCAGATTAACGCGTGTTGGACCCATAAAATATCAAGAAAAGAGCTAGAATCTATACATATAGCTGGATTTCCCATATCAGTAATTCATGGCAGGTAACCCTATTTATCAAAGACTCTTATTATGCTTTCCTCGTTGGTTATCTATCATGTGCTTGGGGGACTGAATTTTTATTGTTTTAATTTTTACGTGTAGACATGATGTTATTGCTCAGTTGTGCCATGCAAAACGGCTTGCCGAGAAATTATATCCATCTGCAAGAATGGTTGAACTTAATGGTGGACATCTAGTAAGCCATGAGAGAACCGAGGAGGTACCATTCTATATGTTATAATGCCACATAAAAACTGAAAACAGCAAAACGATGGAACAAAACTAAGAATAACAAAATTAGAGTTAAAACTGCATCATCCTACCGGAATTAATTTTGACATGAAGGAAAGATGAGATTAGATGTTCTAATATGCGACAGAGCTTAATGCTTATGCATTATTTCCAGTTACTTAAATAAAGTTTCTGGAAAGTGTAGCGGGGATTTATTATGATGATGCACAATTCATGTGTCCTAGAATTGCCTCGAGAATACATTAGAAACTGATGAAATCTGTTACAATGGATACTAATTTGGTCTTTGTCTTGGAACAAGAAATTGGTGTATGATATTTAAATAATAAACAAAGCAAATATAGAGGAGATTACTCAATGCTTAAAGATGCCACCTAAAAAAAGTTGGTCAATTCTACCTGTAAATTAGTTGCAATCGACAAGGGATGGTGTCCATGTATGAAAATTTTCTTATTTCCAGTATTTAACATTCAGAAACATAATCCATAAAAAAATGTGATTGTGAAACTAGGATAATGGCTTGAACAGTATGATTTCAACTGAATGGCCATTTTCTTTACATGAACTATATGTCTGCGTAATGACCTTCAAACTTTGTGATCAACCTCATGATTGAGGACGATAGGAACCTTGAAACGTGATTTCCATGCTGTAAACTATGAAACAGAGAAGCATGCATGAAATCAATCATCTGCAGTACCATCAGAATTCGGTTGCAATTGAGCATGACATTACTCAAACTGCAGGTGAATAAAGCTCTTCTGGATTTGATCAAGGCCTCACAGAGTTCGACAAGTTTATACGAATGGACAAATATGTCCACTAAAAGCAGTGGTGGGTGCTACTTATATGTAAATTCTCCATCTTTGTGTATTACTGGTCTAAATCTCCTAGAGACAACTCAAACCATATGATCGCCTTCTTTCACGAGTTCTCATGGCATGAACAATGCCAGTTTGTTACCCTAGGATTTAGGGCTTAGGCAATCTCATCGTGATCTTGTCGGGTATATATTGATGTGCCTCAAATGTAAATACCTATGACCAAGGCCTAGAAATGATGTTGGTGTCTGGTCATTTTTTTTCATTAATGATCGATATTTCAATATTTGCCTATAGTCTATTGTGTCTATTGAATTGACATACACCAACAAAGTGAACAAGCTCATTCTTGCTTGCTTACTCTGTGCATCAACAAAGCTCATCTTATATTTATTATTACTCTTACCTAAAATCAAGCACTGGACTAATTCCGCTCTCTTCTTCAGGGCGCAAGACTTCTCAGATATCGATATGGAAAGCAAATAGCTCATCTTATGTTGTTGGAAGCGTAGAGAAGCTACATGTTTTCATGTTATACGTTTTTGGCCTCTTCATATTAGCCTTTCAGTACTTGCGAAGAGGCGTGATGAGGCTTAAGCCCATGAAAGTAGAATCTCTTACTTAGCCGGTAAATGATCTATAGTTTTTTGCAACTACTACTCTACATACAGTATGTGCAATTTCTAAGCAGCATCCACTTCTACTCTGTGCAGGGATTCGATTTTTCTTCGTTTGCTATGGCCTAACAGACTGCAATCTGAGTTATAGGGAAGAACAATTTTAATGCTATGGTGCTTCATTTAAATCTTAAGGTTTAGGTGGGTGTGATGAGAGAAGGCTGGGCTGCCATGGCAAGGCAAGGCCAAGATCTACATAATTTTCTATTTATTTGAGTAAAGATAACTCCTTTTTGGTTCACTTATGGACTATACAAATACAATGTAAATTGTAGTAATATATTGAGCAATAAAATGTGATTTTACTTTATTCTGAATTTAGAATTCTAATATATTCAAGGTTGTGTGTAGCTCACATGGTGCATTTTAAGGTTTAAAATCTCGCAGCAATATCACCCAAACTAAAATACTTCTAAAAGGCTCACAACTAGTTAGAAGGCGGATTATGTCTAATTTTTATGGACGGAAGGAGTTTTTTTTTTTTTTTTGTCGCGTTTTAAAGTTTATATATAAATCACATATAAATTTTCATGGAAGTAAGGAGTAATAGTATGTATTATTGCACACATAAAGTTTAAGATGACCTAAAATACACTACTCATTTGTGCACTTATGAGCAAGAAATTTTATTAGATCCTAGATTCATAATGCATTATCAAAGTGCATGTCATTGGTTTGGTCAAAATTATACTAGTATTAATTAGGTATGTTAATTTGCTAAGGGATCTATATACAAGTAGCATAACACCATATAAGAGTAACCACTCTATAATATTTTTTTTCCGATATCCTCTATAATATGACTGTATAGAAATTTTACTGTATAATATGGAGTATAATTGTTATGCATATACATATACATATACTTGGTAGCAGAACTGCACATATACAGGAATTGGAGGTGGGGTTGAAAGCTGAAATCACATTAAAAAAAAAAAAAAAAAAAAAAAAAAAAAAAAAAATCAAAGAAAATCTATACATAATAAGTACATGTGTTATTTTTATGTCGCAACTCGCACGCGTATTTATTGTTTTGTGTATGTGCAGAATGTATAAATTCAGGAAACATATACTCCGTATATTAATATTATATTTGCAAACATTTGCATGCAAAGAAATAAAGCATCAATAGACAATAATGACAAGAATTCATATTAACTTTATCATAAAAAGAAAAACCTTTTAAAAAGAAAACAAACACATCAACCCACAGATTCAGTGATTTGAAAACTTGTACTCCAACAAAAAAAAAAAAAAAAAGCAGGATGTGAAAATTTTGATACAGTTACATTTATTTTACAGAATATATAGAGAAATAGACAGACTTACATGTATTTTCACATGGCTGCAGTCGCCGCCGCGTCGAGGCATCGAGGTGGGTGGCGCTGCGGCTGAGCCACCAGCATCAAAGAACGGGAGATTGGTGTGTCAACAACGTAAAAGACTGAATATTTGTTATTAATAAAGGGGGAAAGAGGTAATATACGAGAAGAATATTCTAATATGCTTTTCTTTTAAAACAATTTCAGCCAAACAAGATAAGCCTAAGCCCGTGGAAATTAAATTCCTTTTAAATTTTAATAAACTAACATGGAATGGATGTCTCAATTTTTAATTAATATTCTTCTTTTACTTTGGTTCATGACGACTCTTAATTTACTGTTATTTAATTTGTGCATGCATTACCCAAATGTGACCCGCAATCGTACGAGCAATGCTTCACTGCCCATGGCTCGTGTGACAATATTATATTTAAAGAATAAATTAAATAGTATATTTTATAAAAATATAATTTATCAAAAATAATTAAACCTTGAGGAAAAAATTATTGACGTGACAGTGACACATCAGTCGTATGCATATTAAATGTGCCCACGGAGGGTAGGAGAACATTTCTGGCAATTATACATTAATCAAATCAAACGAGCTCCATCAATTTAATTGACACCTAATGTTATACTTCACCCTTTTACGAAAAATTTGTACAATTTGTTATTTTAGTCCATCCACATAATAATTATACATTCTATTTTTAGCATATATGTCACACATATTTATTCACACTCTTTCTGAGACTCATATTACATTCATACAATTAACCAATATATTAAAACTGGTGTCGACCCTTTACATACAATTTTTTTTAGATAAAGGAAATAATAATATTACTTTTTTTTCCCAAAAAGAAGCTGAAAACAGTGTTCAACTCAAAAGAAATAACAAAGTTACGTACTCCCTCCGTCTCCTTCTATTTGAACCTGCTTTTATTATTTTGAATCTATTATTATAATAAAATGGCTCAAATAGAAGGGGACGGAGGGAGTACATAGAAGTTTTTGTACCAAAATAGAAAAGAAAAGGATCCACAATTCAATAGTACGATAATGCTCTCTTAGCCACCGTGTATCAACGATTGACGTGACGATGATATATTTAAAATAAATTATACTAATATACCTTATAAAAATAAACTCTATAAGAAAAAAACTCAAACCCTAACTTATCAATGTTACTAATTTATCAACTCAGCATTTGGCGTTCTATCTACATATATCTCAATATAATTTGGCTTGCGGATTTTAGATTATTCAACTTTTACAATTTTTTATCAAATTAAAAATAAAGTATCCATATAATTTTATAATTTTATAAAAATAAATTTTATATTAAAATATTAAACATTTAAAAAAAAAAAAAGGGACGGAAAGTCATAAGAGAAGGAGCCGGTTTAATGAGCGGATTAGATTTTGCCCTAAACCGTTTCTGCCCCTCTTTCTTTCTTTCTTTCTTCCTTCCCTCTTTTCAAATTCCACAGCAAAAAAGATGGAAACTTTAGCTTCTGCCATCGCCCCCAACAAATGGGATTTCAGCTGGTAATCTCTATGCCTGTGTGTGCCTTTATGGCTTTCTTTCGTGCTTTCATGTTTCTCTGGTTTTTCTTTTCTGGGTGCATGTTTTTTATGAGTTTTATATTTTCATATTGATTTTATTTTATTTTTTCCTCTCTTCTTTTGTTCGTGTGCAAATAGCGGAGAAAGATTCAGTGTTTTTCTTTCTTTTATAGTAGTTCGGAATTCATCGAAATTTAATGTTGCTTGGCTTAATATAATGGATCATGTTTAAGTTTTTGTTGAGAGCATGAAAATCTTGTATTATATTTGGTACTAGCATTTAAATTACTGTGTTTCTGCTGATTTCTGAACATTTGCTGGCATGAACAAACAATAAAATCTGCTATCAAGCATTTATACTAGGACATTTTCGTAATGTGTAGCTGTTTCTTTAACCTTACACCGACAATAAGTTGTTCTTGTTTTTACTTTTTACAATCAATTCATTCCTTGAACGGAGCACGCTATTTGCCTCTTTCGATTCATGTTCCTGTTATCGAGAGTAAAGCTCATGGTGTAGGTCTTTCGGGTTTCTATATCGGATAGAGGCACTATGGCACAGCCGCACAAGTAGTGTTGTTTTGCTAACTACTTGAAATGAGAACAAAATAATTGTCCATTTTTGTGTATCCTTGTCGAGCTCGTTGTCCTTGTATGTGTATCGTTAGTTTGGTACAGTCCAATTAGTAGGATTCTTTGGTAAGTGATTTCATAAACTGAGATTAATTTTTCTTGCAGTAATTTGGAAGTAGATTATGCGTCTGAAGAAGTTGCTCGAATGGTTTATGCTGCTCTAGTTGTTGATAAGGAGGTACATTGTGTGCTATGTTTATTCCATTCACTGCTATTTCTCTTAGGTGGTGTTTGGTATGATGGAATGGAATGAGGTGGAATGGAATGAAGGTAAAAATGATGTAGAAAAATTATACATCATTTCTACCTCCATTCCATTCCACCTCATTTCATTTCATCATACCAAGCACCACCTTATTTTATTTATGAGATTGTGTTTTGCTTTGCAATAACAGTTACAGCCGGACAAGGTGAAAAGGCATATGTCAGTATCCGATGGGAAACTCTCCGTGTAAGAATCTTTGTCTGCTTATAATAGAGGAAGATAGTCGACACTACTAGTGGCCACACTTCACGTATTTGACAAGTATTTCTTTCGTTTTCTTTTGTTCGAATTTGAACTAGTATTCTTTCTTGCTAACATATCAAATTACTCCTTAAAAATCTTATGAATGCCTGCATTCATTGCTTTGACAAGTTTCTGGAATAGCATATACAGATTTAAATAAGTAAATAAAAATGGTTATAGAAGAAAGAGCTCCGTGTGTGTAATGCATATAGATGTAGATAGCATTGGCTTTCGGATTGAGTTTTAACTTGCAGCTGCTCTCTGTCGAGACTGAAAGTTTAAAACTGAGGCAGTAGAGGGGCAAAATAGGACGAGGCTGAACAAGTTATAGATTGAATGATATTTGTAGCGTCATTTAATTTCCGAGATGTTTGTTGAAGTTTTTCGTACTTGATCTGAGTAAACTTGCAGGCATTTCGAGGCTGTTGAAGCAAGATTCCTTCGTGCATCGTATAGTGCTTTTGTCGATGTTCTTACACTTGCCACCAAGACAATCGAAGAATTTGGTCAGGGATTGATACAGTGACATTTTTCCAGAAGTGTATAATTATTGAAACAATTTAATTTTTGAATAGATGTATTGTTACTCTCAGAGTGTATCTCAGATACTTTAGATTATCATCAATTGAATTCCTTGAGAGCTAATTAAGTCTCTCGTCTTGAAAAGTTGATCAAATACATTTTTATTTTATTTTTAGAGGTGACACTTCAAAATGCATTAATCATATTTTTTAGGATTAATTAATAGAACACAGAAGGCCAATAAATTTATATGCATATACAGATTTAAATATGTTTAAGTTCCATAATTTTTTAAACATAAATCAAAATCTCGGTGAAGGTAGAAATCTTTCTAATATAGCAACAAGCTAAAGATCTTGTAAATATTGATGAATATGTTTCTGATAAATTACATTTACCATAAATGATGTGAAACTGAAACCTAAAGAGGAAACAAAAAGGTACAAACAACTCTTTTCAATTTCCCTCTCATTTACATTAGTATTCATCCAAATAAGTATATAATGTATCATCTTTCTTCGACTTGCGTCGACTGAGCAAAGCTTTGAGCAAACGTTTGCTTTTGCTGGGGATCTGCTCCAACTCTTTTGGACTCTCTTTCCCCACACGGACCCGCATTGAAGCCGATTTTCGAGGATCCGAAATAAACTGCTGAATCTATCAACAAATGAGAATCAAGAATCAGTTGCCTAATCCTCAACCCTAAGAACAGTTTTTTTCAAAAGAAAAAAGGAAAAGGATATTTTCTTACCGGTTGTCTAGCCAAGGATGGATTTGGCGTAGTAGGCCTACTGGGATTTGGGGTGTTTGATCGCGAGGTTTTTGGAGTCGAGGGCTTACTAGAGAGGGAACCCGAACGTAGAAGTGGAAATCGGTGAGGTGACGAGCTTCTCCTTTCTGAAATGTTGATACAAAAATCATAATTATTAATCAGTATATATATAAGAACGAAGAAAAGAAAAGAAAAGAAAAGAAAAGAAAAGAAGCTAGTTGTTTGAACATGGACAAACCTAAATCTTTTCTGGGCATGCTTTTAGAGAAGGTGAAATTTCCTGGCTGCTGCACGAGTCTTGGAGTGGGTGACGGAGAACGCCCTTTACTGCAATGTGTCGTTTACCTTAGTATTTTTTTATGAGTAGTAGTTTCAGTATAGGAGTAACTGGTTGATTTAGTAGGCATAAATTTTACCTGGCTATGGATGGTGGAGCTTCGTGTATTGTAGCTCTAACAGCTGGAAAGTAACCGGATCGTGAGATAAAGACTTGGTAAGAAATATTATTAACGAATGGCAATGGCATTATAGATAAGTTACCACTCCTAAATTGATGCCACTGATCTCCTTCGTCTAGGCTGCAACCTTGATACTTTGATTTTGTGCTTACAGCTCCATTCATAGTCTCTCCCACTGAACATAATAAAGGATAGAGAACATTACATACTATGCATTGTGTGTGTGTGTATATCGAGAGAGAGAGAGAGAGAGAGAGAGAGAGAGAGAGAGCATTAGATACTAAATATTAAGTACCTGGCAAGATATATCTTTTATGGTAATTGGGAGTGTTAATCACCAACAATTGCTGAGAAAGACCTTCACGGTCGATATACTCATGGCATGTTCTCAGTCTCTGAATCACCATAGAAACAATGAAATATCAGTTCAAATGGTATATTTGTCCATCCTATGATCATTTCAATCAAATACTTGAGCAAATTTGGCCCATTTAAGTAATTTCTGATATTTTATGCTGTTATTTCTTGCTTTGTGGTGTCATTCTAACTTTGTGTCATGCACTTAACATAAATGGAATTCCAAGTACTGCATTTCAAATTTATCGTTCACCTAATTCCAACTTATATTACTTACGTCATGAGAATGATATTAATATTGTTAACGCATTTACAAATTCTGTATTTGATTAGCCATTTTCACTCACCAGAAACTCTAAGTTCAGAATTAGAGGAGCAAAAACAAAACAAGGAAATCTTAAACAAAGGGAACATAAAAACTATACCTGCTCAAGGCAAGAAACGCGAAGCTCAGTTCCTGAAACTTCACCGATGTTTTCATCCAACAAATCATTGACCTTATACGTCACAGAACCCAAATGGTCCACAGTATTCACAAGAGCTTTAATGGCATAATCTTTCAATGTATTCACCACTCTGCAAATTCACATATGTTCATGAGATAAACAAACCTGCTGTAACGAATTGATTCAAGTTAAAAAGGAAGGGACGAAATGTAGCAATTCAACCACGAGTAACTCACGCATGCTTTTGGTCGTCATTAGTGTAAGACAACTCAAAGTATTCTGCTGCTGAATACAGTTGTTTCCTTAGATTCTTCAAATCCTGGAGAAACATCATATTGCAGTCTCAAAAGGCATATCAAGATCCAAAAAAGAATATATGAATGAGACTATACTAATTAGAGAGATTTATTATTCTCAAATTAAATTCTTCAGCAGCCTTCCGCCTTTTCCCCAACCAAAAGAGACAAGAAATGAAACCAACTAAGAATAGATGTTCCTAAGCATGCAGTATCACAATAATTACGCTCCAACATTAACTGAATTATTCAATAAAGTTGGTTACATAGTTACTTCTTATCTCTCTAGCTCTATGTCTCTCTCTCTCTCCAATTGCTCCCTAGAGCCGTCATTACAGCTCTAATTTAAGGTGAAAATGTGCAAGTAATGATTCAAATGAGTTCTTAAAGAATTAAAAAATGCTCAAAGAAACAGCAAAGATACTATTATATGAAAGAATAATAAAGTACCTTTAAACTATCAGAGAAGACCATGCTCTGCTGCATAGAAACCTCATCATAATTAGCCGGCACTCGAGGAAACGGCATTGAGGCAGTAGCCCTAACTGTCTCCATGAAGGAGTAACTAATATAGTAGCTACAAATTCCAATAGAACAAGATCAAGAACAATTGCTTTTAATATTGAAACTAAAGATAGAAACTAAGGTTGATCCTTTTAGCATTCTTTAAGGATAACAAATAGTTAGCAGAAGTACTGAGAATATCAAGCGCATTGTCCTTGTCCCTGCAACTAATAACTTATAGATGAAACTTGTCTCCCTCCTAGAGAAAGAGAGAGAGATATAGGTTTGTGGGATGGGCTCCAGATAAATGAAAAGAAATTGAAAACAACTGAAAAGAAACACATAATTCTTTCCCCCTTTTTATATAGTATGAACTACTGTGTGGACAGCCAGAATCTTAGTCTTGAAAAGAACCAAACAAAATCAGAGACAAAACTAGCAAGATTAAAAAAGGGGGAAAGCATTAAATTTCAAAATAAATAAATGGCCAAGACAATTCTTTTCCCTAATGACCAATTCCTCAAATTCCAAAAGAAGCCAATCTTGACAAAACTATCTTTTCCTACATTCCCAAACAACAATTCATTATGAAAAATCTCAAGAGAACAATCAATCCCTCCAAAAAAAAAAAAGCAATTTTATCAGATAACAGTTCTCACAACCCATATATGAACAATCCACAGAAAAACAGGAGCACATTTTCCAAAAGCAATAAAGCTCGGAGAATGAAGAACTCACCTACACCTCCAGCAATTGAGAACCAACAATGGAAGTCTCTCTCAGGCAATTCCACAAACAGACGTAGTGCAGGAACCACTGCTCCTACACTAAAGAAGAAGGAAAAGAGAAAGGCAGCCCACAATCAAGTTAGTCGTTCAACGTTGATCATAGAGTGTGGCTTTGAAGAAAGGCAAAGGGCAGACAACAGAAAATATAGGCCCAGTAAACATCTAAGTCACACTACTATAGTGGTTTGGTGCCAAGATTTTGACTCGAATCAAGTGGAAAAACGACAGCTTTTAATTTTCTTTAAATTTTGTTGGTGGAATGGAAGAAAAAAAAAAGCACTAAAATGAAGAGAGGGATAGTGGTTAGAGCGTAGAGGAAAGCACGTTGTTGGGTTATGTATGAGAGGAATTGAAGCACTTTGACGCTTGGTGTTTCAAGTTTCAAGTTTTGATTTTTGAAGCCCTTTTTGTTTTTTGTTTTTGGAGCACAAGAAATAGAATGACTCTCTCTCTCCCTCTCTTTCTCTCTCTAAAATTCTAATCATTGTTCTGTTTAGTGGGTCACCACTCTCTCCACTATCCCGTGAATTTTGTTATTTTACTTTAATACGCTAATGCCATGAAATACAGGCAAAATACCAATGGAAATGGACCACCATTTTCTATTGTATTTATTTCTTTTTCATATCATCCACAATAGAGAAAGTAATAAGCTTTCGTTTATTTAATTATGTGTATGGACGTGAGGTCATAGATTAATAGAAATAAATAATGTCTATTAGCGCAAAATTATTTATGTAATTAATTAAGTCAATGAACACAAATGTGCATTCGAATCCAAATTTTATGGATTGAAATATGTATTTCTATATACATTTATATAATCATTTTTCAAATATTTCTTGACTTTTGTCTTATTTATGGGTCAGACGTTGGATTTGAGTTTCGGCTGATTTGGATAAAGAACGCTGATGTGCCTTGAATTGAATATATTGACGTTATTATTATTTTAAAAAAAATTGTTGATAAATATATTATTTAATTTAAATTTCATAATATTTCAAATCAAATAAATATATAATCAATGAATTGTTTTTTTTCCCTTCAAATGTTACACGCCTACAATGTGTCATCTAGTGGAGGACTTTTATTCGTTATATGATTACTTGTTTTTATCTCGTCAAAACAAATATATACTAACTTCATCTCACTCTATTAGTCTCATTTGCAATTTTCGTCCGTCCCACTTATTAGTCTCATTTTTTTATATAGCAAAAAATTTATGGCAACAATTAACTCTCTCTCTCCTTATAATTAATTATAGCCACGTATCATATCTTTTCTTGGTTCATGTGCACAATCGCAATGAGACTAATGTCATAGGATGGAGGTAGTAGTTAGCCGTTTCTTGTGAATTCTTGAAAGAAAGAAAAAAACACTATTTTGTTAGACCGAGTTTGAATTGTAAAATTGAAATACGAGAAAAAAAAAAAAAAAAGCATTATTTTGAATATTTCAGGGCGAATTTACTATTTAATCAATGCCCACTTACTTACTTAGATTAGTTGGGGCATACATCGTGCATGAAAGTTGGGGAATAACCTAACTATATATATACTACATGATTTTATATGATTATTGATAATGAAGATTTAATATAGGAGTAGTTAATAATTAAATGAGCTTTTAACCTCAAATTCAATTTCACAATGGAATTTAAAATTATGTTTGGTTGTTGCACACGACCATCCACATAATAATATACATTTCACCTATCAACGTCGTCGCATACAATAGCATAACAATTGTATTTTAGAATGGCCAATTTAATTAAATTAAAGTTCATCTAAACTCTTTTTCTTGATTAGTACTTAGGAAAATTAAAAGGTTTAATTAGTTTTGCTACAAAGCATTGATATTAAATAAATTCATAGTAGCTACTGTATTAAAATGCAATGGTTAAAGAATGTAGGGATTTGAATTTGAGATTAAAATGCAATGGTTGAAGAATATAGGGATTTGAATTTGAGGTATTGACTTGAAACACCAACACTACACATGCAGTAGGTGACTAATGTAGTAGATCCTATAGTGCATAAAAATTTAAGTATGGCAAAAAGTTGTTAATTATTTTTTTATATAGATATTGATAGGGTGAAATGAAATTCTTAAATTCATTGTAATTGCTATTATTTCTTACTTTTACATCTTTTTCAACCTCTCACTTTCAATCTTTCTTTAGAATCATAAAGTCATGTGTTTGGTCTCTTTTATCCAACCTTTTGTTTTTTAACTATAGCATAACGAGATAATAATTGTTTATAGGTTCGTTCTTGCTACTACATTAACTCGACTATGAAATAACTAAAATGTTTACGTTTTGAAACTACCACGTAATGCAAATGTTGATTGTGAGTCACATATTTTTGGCAATGAACACAACAACTACAAGTGCTTATATTTTAACATTTCAAAACTCTTACCTTGAAATAAAAATATCTTCTACCCGATTTTCTTTTTAAAAAATTAAATATTGTGATTATTGTGATTTTTGTATGTTCATATGGTAGTAACTTTTATAATTTGCTTCCTATGAAAAAGTTGAAAATCCACATCCTTAATTACAAATCTTTTCATTCGTATGCAACCTTTGTAGATATATATTCTGCTGAGAAAATGCAAAAAAAACAAAAACAAAAAACAAAAAAAAAGAGAAGGGTTTCCTCAATTATTGTCTCACCTTTCTTGTTGTGTGAATGAAGTAATTGAATAAAGCTAACATCAAATTGGTCAAATTGCTCCAAAAGAATTGTTATTGTTATTGTTATTTTTATTTTATTTTTCTTATAAATAAAAGGAGTCTTATGTTGTGGAGCCCACGAGAAGTGTTAAACCCTTTAGCTTTATTGGAGATAATAATAATGGTTGTTATTTTTTTTCTTATAAAATGTAGGCTTAGATGTGAACATAAAGTGTTTGAAATCATGATTAGTTGATGGTGGTGACAGTCTTTAAAATTAATGATGTTTTTTTTTTTTTTTGTGAGTGCTTTAGTCCAAACTAAAATTCTCTTAATTTAGTATCATCTCATCACCGCCGTGAATGGCGGGTGGGACCCACTGAGGAATTGGAATTCTGATTGGACATTTTTACACTTTATTATATTTATCCTATTTTATTTTATTTCTGTACATCAAAAAAGTCAAATTATGGATTAGGCGTTTGACTCTGTCTGCGTTGGAAAACATGGGGTCACAATTACAATTAGAATTCTAAACTTATTCACAGTGACGCATTCTTGTTAGCGCAAAGATGCTAAATTATACTCCCTTCGTCCCATTAATAAAGGCTCACTTTTCTTTTTTGTCTGTCTCACTGATAAAGAGTTATTCTTTAAAATATATATTTTTTTAATTAAAATATTAGCAAATAAAAAAAATAAAAAATTATGACTTTGAAAATATATATTCAAATTAAAATAAAAGCAAACAAAAGAGCAAAAAAATAAAGTATAAATAAATAAAAAATGAGTATATTCTATACACACATTTTCAAAATACTACTAATCACTCCCTTCTTAATTTATGTACCAAGGAAATAAAAAGCTCTTTATTAGTGGGACGGAGAGTAATTATATATAATAAGTGTGCTCAAACTAATTTGGCCTCATATTTATCAACTGATTAAGTGAATGCTAAATCCACAATTTAATAAGGATAAAATCTTATTCTATGCTGCAATTAATTAACTTGGTATTTTAGATCAAACGTGTGTATATATAAGAGGATGAGAATGAGATCCTATAAAAGTAAATTAATTGTAAAATAATAATAATAATAATTATTATAATACTCCATACGTCCTATTTTATTAGTTCCTAAAGGAATAGGTATAAACCAAGGAATTGAGGGAGTAATGAATAATGAGAACAATAATTAAGACATTTGTGTGCAAATATCTTTTCGATTTTGGGTAATGAAACTAATAAATAAGACATCTCAATAAGAAAAATGAGACTATTAAAGTGGGACATAGGGAGTAGTATATATTATGTACAACTATAATGCATTTTACATACAATGATAATACATGATTCATCATACTGCATTTTTGATGCAATTATAATATACTACTAGTTACTCTGCACCGTGGATCATAAAGTGATCAATGATCTAAATCACTAGGAATCATTTATATATATATATATATATATATATATATATATATATATATATATATATTGTCACATTGACATTATATACATTTATGATTATGATCACATTACATCCCACTTTCATATATATGTGAAACAAACAAAACATTTCACTTTTGGGGGAAAAAAAAAAATGCTGTTTGCACCACCTCAAAAATGTTGGGCCACCGGCCACGCTATAGATTTTAGTATTAAATCAACCCAAATTGATAGTTAAACTATATTTTAAGTATTGAATTGATAAAATCCCATTTAATTTTTGTTTCACGCTCCTTCGGTCCCACAAATTTAGCCCCGGGTAGCCGGGACCGAATATTTAAAAAAATAAATTATTTATAACAAAATGAAAAGTAAAGTTATCTTTAGAGATATGTTTGTCAAATTCAAATTAGGAAAGATAAATTGTAGTAGTAAATAAATACTGTATGAAATAGGGGATGGGTTGTCAAATTTAATCTCAGAGAAAAAAGCCCAGCCTTTGAATATGGCTTCCATAAGTGGGTTAGAGAATACAAATATGAAATTGGGCCTGGCCTGTCAAATTTATCTACAAATTTACACACACACACACACACACACACATATATATATATATATATATATATATAGGGATGGATCTTATGGGTACCACCTCCAAACTTAAGAACTAGGAACTAATCTCTACCATTAGATGATAATAGATTAATGGTTGAGATTTTTTTTTTAAAATAGCATTAATTTCAGCAGTTTTTGTATATAGAGGGACACTAAAGTCGTTTTAATTATCCTCCTTAAATAGTGGGATTAGTTTTTCTCTCTTCTCTCTCTTTTTATGTAACCGTGTCTTTTTTTTTTTTTTTTTTTTCTTATCAAGCGTCCATGTATTTTATTAATAGTTCTTAAGTTAGTTTTTTTTTTTTTTTTTTTTTTGAAAGCAGTTTTTAAGTTTTGTTTAAGCATGAAATCAGCGTAAAAAGCACAAAATGTTTCATAAATAAGCATAAAATTAATATGTGATGACGAATATTATGATATTAAGGAAGAAAAACATTAGTCGTTTGACTTTAGATTGTTTTATAGGTTCTTCATATTTTTGTTTTTTTTTCTTTTAAAAAGCATGTTATTTATTATAAATAAGCATATCTTTTGTGCATTTTGTTTAATAATTAATTTTTCTACTAAATAAACATGTCTTTAGTACTAAATAAGCATGTTTTTTTTAATTATAAATTAAGCGTTATAATCTATACCAAAAAGCATGAAACTTTAAAAACATATTTTTGTGTTTTTGTGTATTATTAGTGGTTTTTCCGAAAACTAGACCATAACCCTTGAATAAACCCTTAGGGGGGTTTATTATTTAGTGTCCGGCTTTTTGTGCCCCTAAAGGTTTATTCCAGGGCTAGGGTCTAATTCATGTTTTTTTAGTCTTGATTTCATGTTTTTTTACTATTAATTATTAATATTTTTTGGGTGTTATTAGTAGTTTTTCCGAAAACTAGACCCTAGCATAAATTTAACACTAAAAAAATATGAAAAAGAAATTAAAAAAAATGAAATTAACACTAAAAAAGCATGAGGTTAATACTAAATAAGCATGTAAAAAAATTAAAAGAAGTATGAAATCAACACTATAAAAGCATGAAATTAATACTAAAAAAACATGAAAAAAAATTAAAAGTATGAAATTAACACTAAAAAAACATGAAGTTAATACTAGAAAAGCATGAAAAAAAAATTAAAAAAAACATAAAATCAACATTATAAAAGCATGAAATTAACACTTAAAAAACATGAAAAAAATTAAAAAAAAAAACATAAAATAAACAATGTTTGGAATATCGCCATTTAAGCATAAAATAATTGATTGAAATGCTGCCATTTATTAATATATATGAGACCTTCAAGATTTGATGTTTAAGAGATACCTTTATCTCCATTTAGAAAATACGGAGTATATGCGGAAGTTATATACAACTTCCGAAAAATAAGGGAATGATTGGATAAGACGTTGTGCAACAATTGACAAAATTGTCCATACGGTTAATTAGAATAAGAATTAATCAATTTTCTTAAATAATAACGTTTAAATCTACACCACACAATCTACAAAAATCAAAGGTGGTAATGAGTTCCTAGTTCTCAAGTTTTAAAAGGGTTCTTATAATATCCAATATATATATATATATATATATATATATATATATATATATATATATGCGCTGTGCCACGTACATATATAAGGTGTATTTGTACTTAAATATATGTGCATATAAAATAATAAAACATGACTGATGTAAATACTAAACTTCTTTTAATATGATGCGCGAATTGATAACCAAGACAATTATTCAAAAAAAAAAAAAAAACATTTTGAAATCATAAGATTGCAAACAAAAGCTACTATAATTAAGAAATTCGTACTACCCAATATTCCAAGTGATTTGAAAATCAATCGGAATTATTCATAGGCAAAATCCATGTACTTTCATATTTTGTTTTATTAGGTTCTTGCACAACTTTTTTGTTTTAATAAGCACTCTTATTTTTATTTTTATGCCAAACCCTCAAATAGCTATTTTCACAAGAAAAAAGTCTTTTTTAGTTTCATACCTAATCTACCAATTATATCCTTACTATTCTTTAACGATAATGAAAAGAAAAAAAAGTACTGTAATAAATAAAAAAGGGAAAAAGATGGGAAAAGTAAACAAACGGGTAAAACCCCTAAATTAAAAAAACCTAGCTCACGAATCCATCATTACCATCTCCACGAAGCTGCTGCTCGAGTCAACGAATTAAAGAGATCGAAGAACATTGCCGGAATGGCGGCAGCGGCGATGAAGTTGCTGCGACAACTGCCATGAAACAGGAGGTAAGAGGAAAAAATTATACCTTCTCTCATCTCTTCTCTCACCTCCGATCCTCTCTCCTCTTTCACCTCTATTTTCTCTCCTGACTTCGTCTCTTCTACCACCACGGCCACCGTAATCGCCGCCACCACTGTGATTCCGGCGAGTTTCATGACTCGCTCGCAGTTATAGGCAGCGTCGTTGATTGTACGATCGCACAATCAGTCACTCGTGTGCACGAACACATTTGTTTTCTTCGTGTTCGTGTGCATGAACACGCTCATTTTCTTCGTGTTCGTGTGCACGAGTGGACTTTACAATCATTTTCGATCGTGTCCGTGTGCACGATCACGAACAATATAAGCGTGTAAGTGTGTTCATGCTCTCGGCGGCACCGACGAGCGGCGCTGCGATCCGGCCAAAGCTTCGTAGAATGAAAGTGAAGTCAACGAATTTAAAAAATTGAAGAGAGAGAGAGTGCGAAGATGAGGAATGAAAGGGGTGGGATTGCGGCGGCGATGGCGGGGAGGATGGCAGCCGGCGGAGGACAATGGCTGAATCTGCTGTGTAGCCTGCGTTACCGATTGCAGAAAAGTGAGAAGGAGGGAGAGAGAGCGATGAAACAGAGAGAGAGGAATGGGGGGTAGGGGTGACGGCAGGTAAATTTTAGGTTTTAGATATTTTATTTTTTATTAATGAATATGGATTTTTTTCATAGAGTCCATGAATTTTTTTCTCCCCTATTTTCTATCTCTCCCTCTCCCCGACTCTCTTTCAACTGCAACTTTCTTCGTCCCCCGATTTTTCCCTCTCTTACTCCATCAACTTTCTCTCTCCTCTCTCCTAATTACTACCGTACATCAAAGTTATATATTGTTGAAGCAATTTTATCTAATTTGCTGGGCAATTCCTCCTCGCGGTGGATCGGCCAATTGCGTGGCTGGTCCTCAAAGAAGCCCAAAGGAATATGGAGAAATAATTGATAGTACTCGTTAAGTTCACTCGTATTATACCTATGGGAAATTCGAATTCTGAAATTGGGCATGTGTTTTTTGCGGATTTTAGAAATCTCTTGTTGTTATTGTTATGAGAGATTTTGAAGAGTGAAATTTATTCATGTTTTTGAAAGAGAATCAAAGAAAATCCATAGATTATTAAAATTAATAGACTATTGAATACTTAATGATTTTTTAAGACTTTTTAAAATCAGTATTGAATACATCAGGATTTTTAAAGAATTTTGGAAATCGGGATCGAATACCCAAAGTCTAAAAAAATCCTCCAAACTCCACAACCAATACACCCCCTTAGACTATTCTCTTATGGTGAGCTAAAATAAACCTTTGCTTCTATCATTTTGGCCATTCTTGGATATTTACACATAAGAGGATCTAATTAACGTTTCCATCAACTAATTAATTAACATATCATTAACATTTATTTCAGAAAATTACATGGTATCCGAATTAAAAATTTGAGCTGAGCAGTCTGTGTTGCGGTTGTTTTTTCCGACTTCAATATTTCTCCAATCATGAGTATTAGTTAACGAAGATGTTAACAAATAAGTATATTATAGAATTAAAAATAAAAGTTAAGGAACTTATTAATACAAAAACAAAACAAAAAAAGTTAAATAAAATACAAAAGTCAAGGGCCCCAAAGATGAATTTTGCCTTATTTATATTGAATCTTGAGTTTTATAGTATTTTTTTATTTTATCAATATATATCACATGTATAGTATCAATGCTATGCACATGTAAACAAACATCAATACATCATCCATGCATGTGATACGTACTGATAAAATGAAATGACGAAATCCAAAAAACATAGAAGAAAAATAAGAAAAAAAGAAAAGAAAAGGATAAACGACGTCGTTTGGAGGAGAATGCCACCGTTGCATATATAGTACAGTTTCATCTTCTACGCCATGGAATCGCCTGCTTAAAACGTGAACAAAACTCTAACCTGTAACAAAATACTAGTATATTAATTACTACTGTACTATATATATTTAATTGATGTGAAATTTATATTTATACATTTATACTTGATGAAAGAAATTGTGCGACACAAGTTGCAACGATATGATAGAGTAAAGAAATGTAAATATATTAACTTATTCGATTAATCAAAACTAATTTGTCTTCTCATTGCCTAGAAACAAATGGTAGCCAACCCATCGGATTCGAGTCAGCCTATCGGATTGCGGGCTATTCGGTTCAGGTTAATCGGACTTTTTTTCTTCTTCTTCCGGGCTAATATTTTTTGGCCATAACCCTAACCCTCTCGGTTTCGGGCTAGCCTACCGGGCCATAGAGTTTACAAAAAATAAAATTGACATCGTATAAACATAAAAATAATTACTGTTTCAACACATATTTGTATACACAAAATAAATAATTTATTAAATATTGTGAATTTAACAAATATATTTTTAAAATATTAATCTTTATTTTAATTTTCACCAAGTGTTGAAGAAAAAATGTATAGAATTTAAAATGATGATTACATTTTCATTAAAAAAATATAAAAATACTCAATAATAATTGAAAAACACGACCTAATTATCAAATTTATAGTTAGAGTAATGAAATATCACATGAATTTTTGATTCATGGCCAACCCACCTAACCAATCCACGGGCTTTTCAGGGCAACCCTATCGGGTTCGGGCTTTTTTCGGTCCGGCCATATCGGACTTTTTTACTTTCGGACTATCATTTTTTGGCCCTAACCCACCATTTTCTTCGGACTTTTCGGGTCAGCCCGTCAGGTTCGGGCTTTTTTGTCAAATGGTGATGCTCATATCTATGTTTTCAGTTTTCAAACATTGAATTTGAGAACTCTCACTCTCTGTTTTCAATGAAATTAAATATATATTGAGACCCACCACTATCAAAAGTTCAAAGTAATTTGAATTTTTCATTAATTCAAAAGTATAACAATACATTACTATATGGGACCATGCAACATCTAAAACGTAGACTATTGAATCATAATTAAATAATAACTCTTCTTGAAAAAAATAAAATTAAAAACTCAAATTGTAACTGACCCCACGTACTATTACCATTTTATTGCACTAGTGCGTGTGTGTTGTTTGCCTAATCAAAATAAATAAATAAATAACAATATCATTACGGAATAAAAAGAGCTCTATACTGACGAGACGAAAAATACATAAGATTACGGAAAATACTAATATCATCATATCCAAAAATTAATTAACAAAAAAAATAATCAATCAGCCATAGCCATATTTAGCATTTCACGCATGAGAAACAAAAGGGTAAAATGGGTAATTAAAGAAAGTAGAAGCTCACTCACAAGTTAGAATTGATGGTCGACAAATCGAAGAAGCTCCTCACTCTCCCAATCCCTCTCATCTTCACATTATTATTCTCACTCTTAAAAAACTCCCCCAACGACTGCGAAAGGTCGAAACTACCCCTACTCACCTTCTCCTCCTCCCCAACCCTCATGCTCCCCCACGATCTCCACCTCCTCGAGCCCAACCTCACACAACCGCCCATTTTCTCAGCCCTCAGCCCTCTCTCCCGGCCCGAGCCCAAGTCGGCCCTCTCCGGAAGGAGAAGGTGCATGCGAGCGACAACGACCGGGCAGCGTAAGGCCCGCCCACGACCATCATGTGCGAGGGCATTATGGTAACTTCGGCATCATCATGCAGCAGCCCGGGCGGCAGCTCCAAGCACCTGGCCGCCTTGCTCCCCGCGGGGGCGGGCAGCGGAGACCTAGGCTTCCCCGGCGCCTCCTCCCACTGAAACGGGACGGAGGCGGATGGGTGGAGCGGTGGCGTGAGCATTTGCGGCGGCTGCTTTGGCTTGCATGGAAGTCTAGAGAGAGAAAGCTTGGGCGTAGAGCGTGCCTCGTTATATTCATCTAATCCTAATCTCATTTTTATTTTTTTTGTATTTTGATTATCGTAGCTTAGCCCCTACTAGGAAAAATATGAGCATATATATACATACACGAGTACGTAATTATGGATGTATGGGTGTACGTGGGATGGGGTGTTTCTTTTTTTTTTTTTTTTTTAAATAATAATATATATTATTTTTTTAAGAAAAAGAAATTCCAATAGTTGATTATGGGATTTTTTTTTTCTCTTGATTATTACTACTACTATTATTTTGATTTTTAAAACATTAATCTAAAAATTAAAAATTGGAGATGAGATGAGATATAAGAGGAAGAAGCATTTATTTTGAAATAGATGATGAATGTAGTTTGGGGTTAATGGTAATTTAAGGTGGGAGGGGTCCTTGGTTGAACGAATTTTCACGAGTAAATAAAGGAGGAAGTAACGTTTAGTCCAACTACTTGGTGATGTTTAAATGACTATAATGACCCTTTAATATGTAAAGAATGCCTAGAGTCGAGTCGGTGCATGTAACGTCTATATACTAGTACTAGTAGATGGTAAGGACCAATCGCCGCTCACCCTTTTAATTTTGTTTTTCCAAATAAAATGTTATTATTATATTGAATATGTGAGATATAAAATATAAGAGTGAGTCAAGTCGAAAAAAACAGAGGGAATATTTAAAATCTTATTCTCCAAATAAGATGTTACTATTATATTTAAAATAAACGATCTCTTTAAATAATATTATTGTAGTGAATGAACTTCCAAAATATAATAAAATGTGCATATATTTGAAGGTACAAATCAAAACGGAATTATGTGGTAATCTACGGAATCTAACTGTATGTTTGCTCTCACCAAGTAAATAGGCCTATAGTGTGTTAGCGTGTTGCTTTATACTAAAATAAAAATAAAAATACGTGTATAGTGAAAAATGTAGGTTTGTGATTTACACATGACAAATAAAATATAAATCTTTCTTGTTGCATGCACAAATTAATTAAATTTTCAATTGATTGGATAGTGGAGATATAATTGACTTGTGTTTCAAAATTTTAGAGAGTAAACATAATTTTTGCTTTCTTATAAACGATATTTTTCCTAGCTTATCTTATTTTGTTCTCTTCTCTCCCTTAGATTTTAGGCCGTTTGTCTTTCTCTTGTAGAAACGTGATTCATTTAAGATTCAAATGGCCTTTTTTTGTACGTGTACATCACTTTAGGGTACACTATTAAGATTCTATTATGCTTTCAAAAATTAAGATTACAGTTATACGATTTTTTTAAAAGACTTCTTTTAAAAAAAAATATTATTACATGCGTATATAATACTGGCGTGGATATAAGATAAAGTATAGAACAATATATTGGATGTTGGTTTCAGAAATAAATGCTCTCTTTTCCTAAAATTAACTAAGAACAAAATTTGTGGCTATGAACATGGTGATGACTTTTGTGACCTAAATCATAATCTACCCTCACTAGCCATTAATTGCTAATAAATCCTTGCACCAAATATTCTGAAACACACTATACTAGTTTATTTAGAATTTGGGTACCAAACTCAATTGATATCACTTTAATTATTCACCATTATTTGCACCTCATGAAACATATTTCAATCTAGTATTCCTCCTTTTATTAATACTAGCAGATGTTGCGTGCGTTGCACGTAGATATATTTTTTATAATTTTAAAAATTATGTTATAATTTTTTGTTATATTTCACTATGTATATCAGTATTTAGTAATTACCCCCTTCGTCTCAATTCATTGTCCCTTATGCTATTTTGGGTCGTCCCAATTCAATTGTCCATTTTCCTAACATAGCAAAAATTAGCCCAATTAATCATCCCATCATCCCATCACCTTTTAGCACGTATCCCAATATAATTAATATTCTAAAAGTTTAAACTATCGTAACTTGCTCGTTTGTTATCCGATTTTTATGATTTTTATATCAAATTAAAGGTCTTGAAACGATCTTTCATTTAAGATTCAACATGAATATGTTTTTATGCATCTATGATGCTCTATTTTTAAAATAATGAAATTAGCATTAACATATCAAGTAATACACTTTATCTCTAAACACACTTTTCTAAAATCTCGTACCGAAAAGAAAATGGACAATTGAAGTGGGACGGAGGGAGTATTATTGTGAGTTTTATGACATAGGAATAGATACTTGAGGAGATGAATAATATTCTTGGAAATTGAGAAGATAAATAAAAGCAGAGAAATAGAATTTTAGTTGAAGTAGGAGAAAGTTTATATAAATTTAATTCAATAATAAAATTACGTTCAAAATTACTTTGTTACCCTTAAAATAGATTTTGGATAGGGGGCATATTAGGCAAAAAGCAAAAATTGTAAGAATTGACACTTTTATAATAGTAATAGACATAGCTTAAAAAAATATATATACACACAATATAACCATATGCACTATATTTAATTGGAATATAACACACGATTTTACGGGGAGGACAAAAAAAAAGCTAGCAAAAATAAAATAAATATAAATAATCATTCAATTCCAAATCTGGAAAACTTCAAAAAGAAAAATTAAATTTGAGAATCTGTGGACAGCTGGTTTATCAAACATCCTTAAAGCGCCTTCGTATTTTGGCGAGTCTAATACAAATACATATATTTCTTTCACTAACCTTATTCTTTCGATGTGGGATCAAGAATCATCATTCCTCAAATTCACACAGGAACACATACTCAAACAAAATCCTCCAAATATTTATTTTCCATTTTTCCATCCCAAACGAAGGCGATATGCATGTATGCACATGCATGTGTTGCATCGATGCTGACACATCATGTGGTGATGATGGATGGATGGATGGATGGATGAACTCAATGCGCATTGAGATGTTCACATCTTGAATCTTCATTCATCACCAAAGCATGCATGTCACATCATACTATTAATTTGCTTTTCCACAAGATTTATTTTATGCTAAAATATCATTTGCAGTGACCTAAAAGCAAAGCTTTTACTTACCAAGCCATTTGATTTCACCTAGAGAGATAGGGAGCTCAGATCCAGTGATTTAACAAACTGCACCACTCAACTTCGATGCCTAGTCAGTTATGACCGTTGAGAAGAGGAAACGAGTACCAAAAGTCGAGGATTTTACCTTATCTAAGATGGTTTCGATGCAGCCACGTACAATTTGTACAGGATGTTGTTAAGGGATTTGATGAACCTGAGATGGTAAATTTTTTGAAGGGGTGTGATGAATTTTTTTGTTTAGTGTAGGGAGTTAATGCACGGTGCAGGCTACGACTCCTATAGGTTCCTGAAAATGACACAAAACTAACATGAAATGATTGGTTCGAGAAATTATTTATTAAAACAAACACACGCAAGATTATTGCAGGAGACTTGTTGAATGAGCAGTTGTTGGCAGTAATCAAGTGTATTTATGCATTTATGTAGCTGCTAAACTAGGTGGATGGAATGAAGATGATGATTGTGGTGATGATGAAATTAACTAATTGTACGGATGTATTGTAAATTACAAGGCTTAGGATATTTACATATCAAGGAACCGTTTCCAACTAACGAGGTAAGAGTACTCATCCAAGATGTATAAATTCTCTTGATGCAGAAATTCATTCATACAGCATAAACATTAACATTTGTAAAAGAGTGATGTAAAACTCAAGAACATGGAAACAGTTTTCATCTACGACTAGCTCAAGCTGCTGCAGACCACTGCAGTCAAAAAAAATGGTCCGGTCTTCATTATGCTAGTTAATTTACAGCAATGCGTAGAAAAATGGTAAAAGAAGTAAATATCTAAATAGCAGCTAACCTTAAACACAGGTACGCCGTTTCTTCTCCATTAGCTTGCTTGCGCTCCAATTTTTTGCCTGTTCATAATCCTGGATAACATGGAATAGAAGGGACCAACACAAAATACAGAACAGAGTATAGAGTTGAAGTTCCAAACATATTTTAAAATAAAACGTATTATCAAGAAACAGACTAGCTATGGACTAAACTGTCGATGTCAATCTAAAACACGGCAACCACCAAATTAGTGTATTTCTCATGACATCTTCCTAGTTTTATAAAGTATATTTCATGCATAAAAGAGCATGTTAAGTGTAACTTCACAAGAATTACTTTATGCACATTTGAAGCTTTCGCGTACTCACTTTCATTTACCACTAACATGTCACGATTGGACGAAAAATTATAGAAACAAGGATCAGAGAAGACAAACAATCTCTAAGAGATTGAAAAGAGTAGACTAAGGTGTGGTTACATCAGAAACTCTACAGTGAGACGTAAGAAACTATACTATTGGCCTCATCTTCTCATTATTAACAATTCCACGTTACTTTTTGAGATGTATGATACCATCACATGCTAGGGTTCCCTCAAGATCCCCAATAATCCGAGATATTCGGACTTCAAGTCCCCTCTGGACTTCTCGGAACAGCGTTCGAATACTATCGGCAAATCGCTTCATGTCAAAGCTCTCAGGCTGATCAATCTTTTCTTCAACATCAAGAAATCCAGAGGCAATCTTAGCCTGAACTTCCACTAATTTTTGTCCTGTCGCAACTGTATATCTCTGTAATTGAAAGGTTTCTTCAAGAAAAAGCTCCAGCCTTTTGGTTTCATCGTCTGTTCTAGCAATGGCTGAGCCCCTGTAGCTCAGGTTCAGATTTTTCTCGTCCTGAACACATCACAGATAAATACAGCAAATAATGAGATAAATTCTTGATTCGTATTAACACAAGTAAAATGAGGTTTATTTGACATACCATTCTTTGAGAGAGATCATCGATTTTTCCCTGAAGTGACTGGTATCGATCAACCTGCTTATTTAGGAGGGTTGTGAGTGCATATAATCCCTTAGTTCCGATATCCACGTTGCTGTTTTCACTATTTTCAGAACTTTCTTGCTTCCCCATCAACCTATCAAGCATCAAAAACTGCTGCTTAAGTCTCTTGATCTTGTATGAGACTCCAAGGGCATGAATATCCATTTTCATTGTAGGGTTATTTTTTTTACTCGACCCTCTGCCAATTGATGTCGATGTTTCTACATTTACAGCCTCATCTGAATCAATACTTCCTTGCCTAAAATGATCTGGGTCCATTTCCTTTTGTGGATATTTAAGGGTCAAAACTATATCCTTGAGATGCTCCTCACCCGGGAGTTCATTAACCCTTTTGCCATCGGCTGTCTGAGAGATTTCTTCTGCTATAACATTCATTTCTTGCCTTTTCTGCCCTGGCTTCCTTTTGATGACCTTAACTCTCGACCATACCGTATTATGGCTTATGGCAGCCTCATGTAGTGTGGAGTCGAAGTTCAACTTCTGGAGATTTGGAGGATTGAACTGCATCACTAACTGCTTCTTGAGTGAATGCAATTCTGCTTCGCGGTCTAATAGTGTGGATTCCAGCCTCATAATTTCCTTCCTCAACTGTGTAACCTCATGATCAATCCCTTCGATGTGTGACTGCATTCTCTTCGACTCTATTTCCATGCTCAATAAACGCCATCGAAAAGCTTCTACCCTTTCATCTTTTAGCCTCAGTTGCTCCACAAAAGCATCTATTTCAAGATTATGCCTTTGTTGAACTGCAAGTTCGTATGTCGCTGTATCTGAATCGGCCCAATTCTCAGCTATCAACTCTAAAGTTGCAAATAAAGTAAAAAAGAAAAAGAATTAGTTACAAACTTAATAGGCAGAAAGAATATAGAAAGGCATAACAAATTTGATGATGATGCATGATGAAAAAAGGAAAGTTCATAACAAGAATTCGGTCTTACTTTGTTCATCGGTTCCTCCAGTCAAATATGGATCATTCATAAGTTTCAAAGCTTCTACTTCTTTTCTATCTTCCGGTTCTTCAAACTCGCAATAATCAGTCTTTGCACCTCTGTGATTTCCACCATCCAATGACACCATAGCTTTAAAATTTCCTCCTTTTCCACCTGCGAATATATCTGGTTTTACATTTACATGCTTAGACAATATATTTCTCAATGACTGTCTATCCTGTTTAGACACAGAAACTGACTTCCATTCAGATTGCTGCCTCTTGGACTTAGATGAATTTACTTCCTTCATGAGCATTTGTTTCTCAGCTGCATCTACTTTCGATTTCCTCAGCATAGCTGACAAAATCTGCTCTTTCTGATCCAAATCTTTACGCATTTTCACGAGTTCCATTGATAACTTTTGTGTCATCAAGATAGCTTGCTCTTTCTGATCCAAAACTGAATCAAGCTCTTGCTTTGCTACTTCGACTTGCCTCACAGCTCGACTCATCTCTGCTTCAAGCTGCCGTTGACTGGAAACGAGCTCGATGAATGCAGTCTTATGCTTCAAGATTTCACTGGCATGGCGTTGAGCTTCATTCTTTGCATTCTCTCTCATTTCGTCCAAAAGATTTTCAGCCTTCTTCACCTTTTCTTCAATCTCCTCTCTCTTGTGCTCCATTTCCTCGACTGATTTGTCCTTTAAATGCATAATGGCTTCATTTTCCTTCAACTTTTCGTTCAGTTCAGCAACTGATCTTTCGTTCTTCAACTTCAGAACCCTCAAATCATTCATCAGACCACCGATTTGCTGTCTAAGTTTCTTTCTCTCGTCAGACCAGCTCTGTTCTCGAGTGGCGACTATTCTCACAACTTTCTCATTGGCTCTAGCATCTTCACTTCTTCTTTTCTTCAATTCTTGAACCTGTTTCTCAGCATCCTTGAGCTTCTGGAGAAGCTCCGGCTTTCTAGTTTTCGCTTCGTCTCTTTGAACCCTCCACACGAGTAATCCTAAAAGATGAGTGCTTCCTTCAAGCATTCTAGTTCTAACTTGTGACCAATCATCATCACATGATTCAGACTGTGGTAACAGTCTGAGAGCAAATAATGCACAAGAAACACCAAACAACATGGGACAAAAGGTTTCGATTCTCTCCTCGGATACAACAGTAATGGAACCTGACATTCCCTTTTCATCCATCAGAGATCAGACCATCACCCAAACATATGAGACCAGCCAATTCTGAACAATGTCAAAGAAGTATTGCAATCAACATTTAGAAATTTCAAGACTCAGCCTTTGCACCAATTACAGGACATACAATAATAAATACAGTCACACTTGCAGAATGGAAATACTAACTTGCAGAAATGGAAAGAACTCTCTCTGATTCAAGATTAACAGACATTCATCAAGAATACAAGCAATGGGAAATAGAAACTTGCAAGTGATTAATGAAACAGAAAAACAAAATTTGGAATTTACTTACAAGAATTGAGGCCAATTGCTCTTCAAACACTCCTCACTAAAATCTCTCAGCCAAATCAAGAAGAACCCTCAATTTCCCTATTCAAACTAAAACCAAACAACAGCAATGCCCAACTGATAATTTTCTGCAACGAGAATTTGAACCTTCACAAACCGTCCAAAAATCATGAACTTTTACACGTGTGAACTCTGAAGTTCTGTTAAAAAGTGTCCAGCAACTGAATATAAGTCGGAAAAGAAAGAAAAAAAACCAAAGGGAAAAGCCACTGGCTATTAACTTCTTAAAATTATAAAATTTCCTTCTTTTCTAGTTTTCAGAGCTGGCCCCATGAAGACCCTACCTTTAGCAAACACCTTTTTTCCTCCCATTTTCCATATGCAGTTCATATTTCTGAATGTGCATCAGTGCAGAGCAAATGGGCCAGATTCTTGGTAGTTTTGTCATCGAGAAAATTGAGGTACAAAACTAGAAAAAGAAAATGGCTAAGTCTCTCTGGCAAATTATCAAACAGTTTATGTGTAATGCAGTCTTTCCAGGTTGGCTTTGCTGTCAATATCTCTTTCTGTCCACAGCCCCACAACATGGATATGGACTTACATTACATATGCATGAAATTAACTCTGTTTTTCCCAAAGAATATCTTCTCATCATTGCCATAATTGTTATCTTCTTCGACCTTTGCTCGAAATTAAGCATTCCTTCCTTCCAAATTCATTAATTTTATTCCTACTAGTACACTACACTGTTTTCTAAATAGAATAAGAGAAAATTAAAAAAAAGAAAATGAATTTAATTCACATGGACCACCAAATTCAAAACCAGTTTCAAGATTTATGGATCATTCTCCAAAGTGGCAAACCAAACCCACTATTTATAGTTTCACTTTATCTATTTAAAAATTTAATGTAATTTGGCCTTTTCTCTATAAAATTGTTTTGTGAATGGTCTCAATTGATAACTAGTTAAATGATTTCACCAAGTCCTTGCAAAACAAAATTAAAGTAGTGGTACTATAAATAGTATGCATATTGTAAGTTAGATCACAAAGTGAAAATCATTTGAGTGTAAAGGTTGGAACTCAAAAAGTAAAAGTAAACATAATGTTTTGTATTGGATAGGACTTAAGTATGTATGAGTACAAAAATAAGTGACATAGATAGAGAGGGGTTTCAAAAGGGCCATAGGAATTAAATTGGCGGTCAATTTTTGGTACCACAATCATATAAGCTAACCATGTGCCCTAGACATTAAGAAGGGTGTGGGTGTGTGCCCCATTGGATCAACACTTGGCTGTTCAATTGATGTTGAGATTTTAGAGGTACATTTGATTTTATTAATTTGATTTGATGAGACCAAAATCAAAGAATGTGACATGTAGGGTTTATCATAGCGAATATCATGATGATGAGAGGGTTTAGTAGGCCATCTCTAGATTGATTCATGCTACATCTGGTGAAATATATCAATCCGAACACTTATCAGTTCTTTATGCATATATCGGATCTAGTTTATTTTTCTATGCTCATATTTAGTCTAATCAATAAAAAAAATAGCTCTCTTGGAATAAATTTCTTGTTATGCCTTGGTGTATATTGATGAAATAAAGGCCAATAAAGGGCACGTAAAGCTTCTAAAAAGATGCATATTATTGATTTTCTTAAGGATGTTATGTTACTAATATGATAGTGTTTGTTGATGGAATAAAGGCCAGATAAAAGTATATCTAAAGCTTCTAAAAGAATAGATTTAAAGAAAATATAGAGTGTTGTTTGATTTTTTAGCTTTTGATTACAGCCTTTTGAATTGTCCCCTTGGCTGAAACCTGTAAAGAAGGGAATTTGTTGAGGTGGAGCTATACAAATCTAGAATATTATTGGCCCATTAAAATTTAAATTGATTGGAATCTGAAGAAATTATAATATTTTAATTTCAAGATCTGCCCTAGGAATCTGGGTTTTTTTTTTTTTTGGCTGACAAGGTTGGAATCCCACCATTAGATTGCCTTTACAGCAAATCCCTATGCATAAATAATGTCTACTTGCATTGTTAACAGATTTTCTATATAGACATAGAAGGAAGAATTTAAGGTGGGCATCGAGTTTTCTTTAAATATATGTAGTAGATGTTTGAGATTAAAAAATTAAGTATAGATCTCGGAACAATTAAATTTTTTTAAAAAAAAAATATAGTTTATTCTACTCTTCATATTTTTAAATGAATAAAAAGATTATGTTAATATTAAATGTATCCCTTATAACACACACATACTAAGAAAGTTAAAATTGGGGCCACTTTAATTGCCCAAAAGCTGTAAGATAATAAATGGGCTAAGCAGCCCAAATACCTCTGCAGTGGAGAATTTGTTCCCGATTATTGGTGTGTTTGGTGGTAAAATAAGATTAATAATACCTAGATATATAAATAATATGGATCAAGCAAATAAAATATGGATCAAGTAACATAAGTTATCTATACTTAATATTAAAACTAAGATAACTTAATACTCCCTCCATGCCGTGTGTCAAATGTACGTTTCTTTTTTGGTACAGAAATTAAAAAATGTGTGTTTTGTGTGTTATTCATTTTATCCCCTAATAAGTGTCCCTAGCCACCATCATATACACCTTCAATCATTACATAAATAATTGAAAAAGTAAAAAAAAAATTGAAATAATAATAAGGGTAAATATGGAAGTTTAACATAGTATATGCATTGAATTTGTGATGAGACACTTATTAGGAGACAAATATTTTAGCAACTAAGGACATTTATTAAGGAACATAGGGAGTACCTAATAAGAAAATATAACATTTTTGGAGATGCTACTGCTCTGTTTGATTTACGAGCTCATCTAATGATGGCTAATTTTGTGTTGATTATTTATTCATCATCTGTATTTTCCTCTTTTCAACCCAATATTTTCATATATATATATATTGGTGTGGAGCAGGTTGATTGGACGTGGAAGAGACGATCATATCGTTGCAAATAAACATAAATACAATCATCAATCTTGAAAACTAACACCTAGCTAGCAGTAGCAACTAGGAAGAAAAAATTGCACTTGACAATGGAACAAGTGAGATGCATGATAGGACATACTAAGTGTTCGTTTGGTTCAAGTCGGGTAATGGTTACTTTTATTGAATGTTTGGTTCAATAGTAGAAAGTGAGTATGTAAGGGGTTCCCTTTTTCTTTGTTTCTCCTCCTTCTTGAGGGGTAATAATGTAATGGATTCGGTTACCCCCAAGTAAGAAAATTAATAATATATTACTAAAACCAAACAAAAAGTAAGGGAATCAAT
Source organism: Mentha longifolia (assembly GCA_001642375.2). Classification (NCBI taxonomy): domain Eukaryota; kingdom Viridiplantae; phylum Streptophyta; class Magnoliopsida; order Lamiales; family Lamiaceae; genus Mentha; species Mentha longifolia. Next base: position 26,812,088 of record CM038118.1, on the reverse strand, counting down.
TAATTGTTTCCTTTTCCTACCTAAAAAAATGTGAACCAAACATAAGCTAAGAGGAGATGTGGTGATTCTGTTCACAAAGATTGCAATTGCCAAACCTAAATGGACTTAAATTTTAATATACCATCATTATCAAACCCTAATCACATTAAATCTAAATATAGCCCCAAATAATTTAAACCATCACAATAAAAAAAAGTTACTATAAGGAAATGTTGACAATTCAATATTTCCAAGCACACTAACAAGAATATCAACACAAAGACCTTGCAAGAAAATAAAGATAAACACAAGAAAGATGTTGACACAAAATATAGACCAAAGGCTTGTAGATTTTCAAGGTTATGTAGAATGTGAGTCACCCATCTTCCTCCATGTCGTCTTCGTCTTCGGATTCGGATTCGGATTCAGATTCGGATTGGCCCTCGTCCTCATTTATTTCATCTTCTTCGGAATAGGATCTGATAATAAAACAACAAAGTAAAGACACTAAATGTAAACAAAATGACTCAATAAACTAGACATATATATATATGTGTGTGTGTGATCATCACATAAACCAGTAGTTGACTGAGTCCGTTACAACTACTTTTTCCTACTAGGAACAACCACCGGCCATCCTTCAACCCCAACGGTCTATCAACACCGGGAATAACTATATCAAATACTTTAGCCCACAACCTTTCTTCCCGTACCCAAAGCTTAAAAACTTTAGAAGAAATTATTACTTTTTCGAAGCCAATAGCACCTAGTTAACCATAATACTCAACAAGATGAAAGGCCAAGTCCAAATCCTCACTATATGGTGGTGTATGGAAGGAATCGAAGCTTCCGTAGTAAGTCAAATGAAAGAATACCAAGTTCTGATTCAGATGATGAAACCTGATGCTATCCAATAACACCTTCCACTAACATAAACACTACCCTCGATTTGGAAATAAGCACGAGGGCTCGGAATAGTCTTCCAACAACCACTTTTCAGCGAATACAACTCAGATTTAAGCGTATACAAGTCAGTTTTTTTTGCAGTAATTTCTAATGACTTTGTAGACGCCGGATTTAGAATAATAGACTAGACCACTACCATCGAAAGAAGCCGTGTGTATAATATATATATCCCTATAAAATAATTTCTATATATCATATGACTCGAACAATGTATAAGATACATGGAGCTATATCTTCTTTCATTAATCAAACTTTATAACATGTACTATAATATTCGAGGGATTGGATCCGATGCTGTGCACTTAAACACAACACCATTTGTTGTGTACAAAATGCAAATAATAACACATTAAACGACAAACAATCTCAATTCCTAAGCAATTATTATATTTTATTTTATTTTATTTTAAGACACTTAAAAGCATTAAAATCATTTATAAGATCATTTTATATTTCAATTATTGAAAGTCAACAACTTTTTTTAGGGTTCATTTTTCATAATTAGGGGTTATAAATACATTTCATTTTCATTTTTACCTTTTAATTAATCATTAAAGTTTATCAATGTGAATTCATTATAGCTTAATAAAGAAGCATAGTATGCATGCGTTTAATGTGTTATTCTTTGCGTTTTGTGCACAGCAAATGGTGTTGTGTTTAAGTGCACAGCACTGGATCCAATCCCAATATCTGACTGTAAATCAAACTTTAACTAATCAATTATTTCATTGCAACATTCTTTTGAAAAGTCTCAATTTAAATTGTTTTTTTTAACTCAATCAAACTAAAAAATGATAAGAAGTTTCTCCCTGCATAAAATGTTATATGACGGAATGTAAAGGAATAAAGTTTTGATGATATATACATAGATGGAAATGTGATAGGACTCTTGGTTTTATTTTTATACACATATCAATTAAATTGTGAATTGACATAATTTGTGGATAGAATAGCTATAATAATCTAATTCTATTAATATATAAAAATAAAATGAAATTAGCAGTTATTTTTCCCAGGCAAAATTAGCAGTTTTCTCTCTTCCGTTTTTTTTCTTCTTCCACGTTCTGCCGCTTATCCCCCACTCTCTGACATTCTTCATCTTCAATCCCTTCTTGCTTCGATCTCTTCAAAGAAAATATGGCCATCAAATATTATTCTTATAATTACTACGATGGCCTACCACCCCCATCATATATACGGCCGCAAATCACCAATTTCCACACAATCAGTTTTATGGCATACTACACCGCCATTCAGCCGACAATTCATTTACTCGAAGAAATCGTTCGCTACAACTATCCGTCCAACTTCACCCGCCGCGCTGCCGCAAGGGCGCAAATCTACAAGAAAGATGCAATCCTCCTTTTCTAAATATATTGCATTTAGTCAATTATTATTATCCATTTCAAAATGAAAGTTTTGCTGCAATTTATTTAAAATGTGTTGGCATTGAATATTATGTCATATTTTTATAAGTATATAATATTAAAAAAGGCAAAAATGCATATAAATCCATGAACTTTGGTCAGCGTTCCGTTTTGCGCATGAACTTTTAATTTTTTCTGTAAATTCACAAACTTTCAAGCGCGTCCAATTTTTCCCAAGATTAGTATTTCTCCCTAATCGTTTCCGACGTGGCGCTGATGTGGCAGCCGGAATTATGCCATTAAATTTTCCGGCCGGCAAGTAAAACGACGCCGTTTTCTTTACACCTAAACTATGCCGTTTCATTCACCTGCATGACTATAGAATCAATTTGGGAAAAAGCCGTTAAAAATTAATCATATTAGAATTAGGGGCGCGTGCATTCCACTTCATCTTCTTCGCCGGAAATAGGGATTTCATGTGATTTTCATGTTATTCTCTGTAACACAGAAGTATCTCGTGCATCGTGGAGCTAGGTTTTGTTCATATCAGGATTAATCACTCTTTGTCTTGTTTGGAAGTAGAATCAACTACTCAGTCCATGAAATTTTCGAGTCGATTTCCATCGTCCATGAAATTTTCGAGTCGATTTCCATCATCATCAACTCCTTTGCGGCTGCTCCTTACAACAATTCATTCAAAATCCTTATTTTCGACCAACGAAATTACGAGCACGTCACGCCCCAATTTCGATTCTTTTGAACCTGCCCCAAGTTCATAACCTCAAAGCTCAAGCAAAATCCCAACCTTTGCGAATCCCATTTCTAACCACAAAAATACTGTGGCCACCCAATTTTTTTTTTCCTACACTGTGTTGAAGATGGAAGAGAATGAAGAGAAGAACTCGATCGATGATTACAAAGAAAGAATGTAAATCATCGATTTCCCCAATATTTTCAATCTGGAGATAAAATGACGCTGTGTTGATGAATAAGCTTATACGACGTCATTTAATGAATCCAGTCATTCATTGAAATGCCACGAAATATACCACGTTAATTAAATTGCCACATCAGTTACCGGAAAATGTCACCAGTGGAAAAATTGGACGTGCTCGAAAGTTTATGAATTTACAGAAAAAATTAAAAGTTCATGCGTAAAACGGAACGCTGACCAAAGTTCATGAATTTTTATGCATTTTTGCCTATTAAAAAATGATATTATTATTATTACAAAATGTAGAATTTTGACATTTTTTATTAGAAAAAAATATTATGGTTGAATTATATTAGAAAAAAATAAGTCAATAATATAAATACTTCTCGTTTAGTTTCAATAGCTTTGAATGTTTCATTATTCACAATAATAGAAAAAAATAGGTTAATGAGGCTAGTATTTCTTGATGGTCGTACTAATTTACTTTTTTTGTTAATGCGCCCGTGGTATATGTAATAGTTTAATGATGAATATTTTTTTGACAATAATCACTTTATATCATAATTTTTAAGTAAAATTTAATATATTTAGTTATTTAAAAATAATAGTATTGTGACAATATATTAGGGAAAAAAAATCAGTATTAGATCATACTCCATTTGACAAAATAAGTCAATGCTAATGTAGGATTTTTGGAGGAGTTGGGCTTCTTTTGTACTCCTATGTCCCATTTCAAATTTCAATAGTCTCATTTTATTATTTTATACCTCAAATATATTTAATGTATGGGACCTCTCATGTCTCAAATCACTTATTGTTTAGCTCGTCGCAATATAATAATAGATCAAGAATTGTTAGAATTTATAATAAAGGGTAAAAACTGATAACATTTCTCAAGTAGTTGTACAAATATTTGAATATCAAGTCACCCATTATTCAATATGGATTAAAGAAGTTTAGTATTTCTTGAATAGTTATACTCGATTTGAACGTCAAGCTGCCTAAAGGGTTCAATTTAAATATTAAGTAGCCCGTTTTTTGATATAACTGAAATATGTTGGTAGTTTATGTTCACGTTTTGAATTTCAAGTCATCCGTTGTTTACTTCTATAATGGAAAAATTATCAATCAAGTTATTTATACTTATGTTTGAAGTCGTCCGTTGTTTACTACTCCTATAATAGAAAAAAATACCAATCAGGTGTATCATTTCTAAGGTAAATGTATTCATCAACTTTTAGAATGTCAAACCGCTCATCATATATGTAAATAGGTCAATAAATTAAAGTGTATTATTTTGTTGAGTAGAAGGGGTAGCATTTTCAATATTGTCATCAGGTAACACACTATCATCTTATATCGTGCTTTGACTAAATGATCTACCACTATTACCCTGTAAAAAAAAACTAAACTCAAAAAATCTATTTTCAAATACATCATCACAAAGCTCCAAAATTAGTTAAAAAGTCAATGGTATCAAGAAATGGAGGACAAATGGAGTATATATGTTCGAAAAAGTACGTATCAATGAGACTATGGGAGACAATATCAAGTCACTCGCTGTTCATAGTAGTAAAAGAATAGGTTAATTAATGGGGGTATCTTTTTTAGGTATATACATATTTTTTATGTCAACACACCCGTTGTACGTGTAATAAAAGGAGCTTGGGTAATTTCATTTTGATTATAAAGCGGCTCGTTGGCTCGATGTATTAAGAAAACATGCCAAGATGAGGTAGCATTTTTTCAGTTACTTATGCATATATCAAATGTTGGATCACTCGGTATCATACATATAATCATAAAGTTTTTTTTTTATTGTACATGTAATATATATATATTTCATGCCAAAGTGAGTAGGATTTCTTAGATACTTTATAATTATATACATTTTTTTACGTTGATAACATTTTGAATCTCATATCGCTCATTGTTTGAGTAGGTGCTGTGAGAGACTCATAATTAAAATTTATGACTTCGATTTGATTTATGATTTAAACATTAACTTTAGACTAAATAAACTTTTTTCTTATCTTTTTTAAAATAAAGAAAAGACAATTAAAATGACAGCGATGACAGTAATGTAACAATTCAATTGAATAATTGTTAAGATTATTATTATTATTATTATTATTATTATTATTATTAGAAGCCTTTGGCCTTAATTGTTCATATATCGAAGTAGTGAAGGTGTTTATAAAAATCTATCAATGTTTGTCTTATGAAAAATTCATATTCAAACTTGCTGAATTATTATGTGGGTAAAATTCTAGTTTGTTTATTTTAACCCTAATATAATATGAAAATATACCTAATATAATATGAAGATATAATATAATATTTTGAGTTTGTGTCATTATGAAAAATATTTTTTTAATAAAATATAAACGTAATATACTTAAAAATGTACCTAATATACTTAAAAATGTGTAGGCAAATCAATTTGACAATTTTCATTAGCAGCTAACATTTAATATGTGTAGTGAAAACTTTTTACTTATATTTTTATTTTTATCGTAAATTATTTATGTTTTATATATATATAACTATACTTCTTTTAAGATTTGTTATGCATACGTGGCAAGCTAATAAAAAGTATTAGCCACACTTATTTATCCATTACGCATATGTGTGGTTAATGAATTTCTACCTTAATAATTATTGATATTTAATGAGTACGGGGAAAAAAAATATTTAGTACTACAATTTTAGCGTCAATTAATTAATCTTCAAATTAACCGTATCTCTTATAAACTTTGTTGTATACATGTTAAATTAATACTCCATATAAATTATTTGAGTAATGCTCCCCTACCCACCGTGGCATAGTATGCCACGACTGAGGTAGCGGCATTATATTTAAGGAAAATTATAATTAATATACCTTATTAAAATAAACTCTACCATAAAAAACTAAACCCTACTAAAAAAAAGTGAACCCTAAAAGGAAAAAATCATTGACGTGACAATGCCACGTCAGTGGTGGGCACGTTAAGTGTGCCCACCGTGGGTAGGGGAGCATTTCTATAAATTATTTACTCCATATAATTACCAATTTTCCATGTAAGGCTAAAGACTTGTACAGCTGTTAATTATTAACATTTTATTAATTTGTTTTTTATTTCATAGGGAAAAAAAATGCATCTTTAGTAATTACTCTACATTAATATTTTTTTTTTCAAAATTTGTTTCAAATTAAATAATAACATTTATTTTCATGAATAATACATTTGAATAATTACTCGACATTAATTATTGATGTGAAATAAAACATTAATAAATCTAGTAAGTATGAAAATAAAATTTTAAATATACCAAATATAAAATAAAAATTATATCCCGCCAGACACCAAAAAAAACCCTCCAAAACCATCCTCCAAAAATCGAGCGGGATAACTCTGCACATATCTTATCAATTTCATTTCAAATTGATTAGCAGTTATGTTCTCTCATTCCCACTCACATCTAAAAGCAACACCCACTTCAAGGAATTCACTTAAGAGCGAAGCACAAGGCGGAACAGTTATGCGGTCGCAATTCTTGATGGTGAAGTAATGCGGTCGCAATTCTTGATGGTGAACTGGTCGCAGTTCGAGAGCACATAACCTACTAGCTGGCGACGCGGATAGATGAGCCCGAGCTATAAAAGGAAAGGCGGAGATCGAGCGCAGTCAATCGTCTGTTTCTACACGGATCATGCATGGTCAATCTGTCATTACAACACTAGATTATGGCCATCAAGTCCCAGGCGGAGAATCAGCTCTTCAATATGGAAAGGATTCTAGAACCTTTCCTTATCCAGACCCACCAAATTCGCGACATGCCCGCGTCACCAGCCGGAGATATTTATGGAAAGGTAGAGGATATGCACAGTCAATCTTCCGTTACCATGCAGATTATGGCCATCACTGCACATGCGCGATATCAGCTTCTCAGCATGGAAAGTCTTCTAGAAACTTACCTTATCCATATTCACCACGTGCCCGCTCCGGCAGCCCAATTGTGAAGGCCCGTCTGTGGGTTAGAGCTTCGACCCACAAACTTGTACTCTATAAATACCCTTCCCCCTGCATCATTTGAAGTGTGGACTGAGGAGGACTAAGTAGGACATAGTAGATAGACAGAAGTCCCACGTACGCTTTTACTTTCTTGTTAAGTCCCCACTTTGGGGCAAACACATATCTTTTATCGCCGGCATTATGCCATTTTATCTATAGCTTTTATGCTTCGTCTTTTTACTTTATGTCTTTTTACTTTTTGCATTTTACATTATGACTAGCTAAACAAATTGATTCGGGTTTGGTGAGGATGACGCATATATGCACAATTGATTAAACGTTTGTGAGGCTAAAATGGGCATGTTGATATATGTATATGGGTGTTCCATGCGTGTTGGGCAATGATTCCAAAGTGGTTTTGCTTGGTCACAGTGATACTGAGGGCCACAACTAAGCCCGGCACGAGCGGATTCCAGTAGATCGAGGTAGTGATGAAGAGCGTCGCAAAAGCATCTCACAATCCTTGAGGCCGATGCCAATGCGATATTTCCTAAATGAGTCCTCGTGAGTGCATGCAAGCATCAGCGTGTTGGTTAAAACAAAGAATCAAATCGGGTTGATCTAGAGCCGTTATGCTACATGTTGATGAATCCATCCTGGGAGGATGCCTGGATGGAGACATGGGCATGTGTAAGAGGCTGCTTAATCTGAGAGGGTTGGAAACGGAGCAACACTGAAAGGATCAACTGGGCTTGTATGTGTGTAGCTCGCATGACATTTATTGCACATGAGCAATAAATTACCGTTAGTAGCAAATATTGCCGCAACAAAGAGGCTTACACACCTTGCTTATAACCGATGACATTCATACGTAGATCGAATTGCCACCATTTCAGTCAAATGGTCTAGCCTCAAGTTATATACGAATTCCTTGCCAAATCTGGATTGCCTTATATATTTACTATTTTCTTTCTTTTTATTACTAACGCGTTTATTTAGTTTTGCAGATCTAGTGCCCACGACAGGCACCCCAAACTCTCAAACCCCTTTTCTTTGTGACAAGGTTATAGAAGGTGTACCAATCACGACTCCCTGTGATCGACCCTGGACATACCAGTAGTTGTACTTACCTTGGTGGGCTCAGAAAAATCTTACAAATTCATTTTGGCCGCCGCCCTTTTTAACGATGAAGGCGCACGATTGCCAAATATCTAGAGGCTGAAAAGTAGTGACAAGAAAGCAAATCATGGTAAAACGAACCATTAGGGATATTAGAGTTCTCAAAACAAAGATATTTTAGCTTCTCAGGCAAAACAGAATGAGCGGACAGTCCAGCAAGGTTCCACAGGTCATGCCTCTTCTTCTGGTTCCACAGATCTGTGTAGAGAACACCACCTTTCCTTTGTTGCTATTCTGGAACCCATGAATGAGCGTGATCCATCTGTTCTTGCAAGGAAGATTGATCTTGTTCACGTGCATTCTAATGTCAATAACAAGATTTGGATCTTTGCTCATAGGGACTACCAGGTTGATGTTTTGGAGGACATGGAGCAACTTGACCATGTTCGTATTTCTGCAGCTATTTTTCATCATCCCTTGTTTGTAACTTCGGTTTATTCCATACATTCTAGACGATATCGGTGGCCACTGTGGGACACACTTTCGATGTCAGCTTTTGTCTCAAATTCCGAGAGCTTCGTTCAGATTTTAGAATATATGGGTCAGACATCACTCATTTGCCTCTGAGGTTGCTAGGATCTGGGAAGCACCTACTGGGTTTAAGGGTATTCTGAATCTACAGTTCAAACTGAACATAATGAAAAAATTTCTGAAAGGGTGGAATAAATGGGTGTTTGGCAATATTCATGCCAGTTTGAGAAAAGCTAGGGAGGCCATCAAAGTGACGCAGTTAGCGTTTGATGCTGGTCCGACGCCGAAGTTGAGATCTGAGCTCAATCGTTGTGTTGCTCAATATGTCTTGCACACTAGGATGGAAGAATATTTTTGGAGACAAAAGGCGGCTATTCGGTGGATAGTAGATGGTGAGAGGAATACCAAGTTCTTCAAAGGCTGGGTAAAGCAGAAGAGGTTCAAATCGAGGATTCATGTCATTCAGGATGGGGATGAAGAATTAACCGAGGAAGTAGACATCCGCTCGTCTGCTGCGGGCTTCTTTCAGAAACTTCTTACTTCTGACATTCCGACTCCCCTATTCAGACGTGGTTGCTGCTTTTGTGGATTTCTTTCAGGGCTCTCCTATGCCTCGCAACTTCACTGCTACCACTATCATCCTTATTCCGAAGAGGGCGACTCCTGTAACTTGGGCTCATTACCGGCCAATCAGTCTCTGTAACGTTACCAATAAGATCATCACAAAGATCTTGACTTCTTGTTTGGCCCTGTTGATCCCTCTTGTGGTGGCGCCGAATCAGAATGGTTTTATTTATGGTTGGTTGATCAGTGATAATGTTCTGCTTGCTCAAGAGCCGATTCATGATCTGAAGAGGCCTCTGGCCATCGTGGGACTCCGAATGTTGCGCTCAAGTGGACATGGCCAAGGCTTATGATCAAGTCTAATGGCCGTTTCTGATGAGTGTTTTGAGGAGCATGGGTTTTCTAAATCAGTGGGTTGACATGATGTAGAGATGTGTTCAGAACTGCTGGTTCTCGGTGTTGGTGAATGGGACGCCCGCGGGTTTCTTCCCTTCCACTAGGGGCCTTCGTCAGGGAGACCTCATCACTCCTTCGCTTTTTTATTCTTGCTGATGACTATCTGTCTCGCTATGTGGATAGATTGATCATTGATCAGCAAGACATGATGTATCGCTCGCCTAAGACGAAAAAATGTGCACAAGATAACAGACAACTGAAGGACCAGCATACTTGACATCAGGGTTGAAATATTGTATTAGCTCATAAGAATTTTCAAGTGATGGAAATCTAAAAGCATCATTAGGTTGTTAGGCACATTGTAGGGTCACCAACATTACACATTTGCAAGTACTCCCTCTATTTCGTCGAATACGACACATTTCTTTTTGGTAATTCTGGCATACTTTTTCATGCTTCTTGATGATGGGTTTTAAAATGGATTTTCGAAGATTTTTTTCTTTTACATGATACTATGACAGAGTATCCCATAAAAGAAAAAAAAATCTTTAAAAATCCATTTTAAAACCCATCATCAAGAAGTGTGGAAAAGAGTGACAGAATTGCCAAAAAAAAAAGTGTCGTATTCGACAAAATGAAGGAGTATAACATAAATTATGTGACAGATTCTTAAGGTATGTCCAAAAACAACAGTATATAGCAAGGAAAATAGGATTTCTCATTTTTTAGCTCAACCAAGTTTGTTTGTTTGAAAATTCAAAGCTCAATGCCAGTAATTACTATAAGCTCAACAGTGATGATAGAAGAAATCAGCAACTTCCAAATATTATGTGTATAAAATATCATATAACTCAAGCTCTGTGTCGGTCTGAGAAATTGAATTTTGTGATATCACCCTTGCAAAAAGATAATGGATTCTCCAATGATGTGAGTTCAGTAGCCATCCAACCCATTGCATATAACTCAGTCAACTCAAACTTCCTATCCTACCTATGCAACCTCATTCAATTACTTTATTTTTCTATATCATTTTGAGTATCTAATTTTTTATGCTAATGATTCCCTGGATAAAAATGACTACGGCATCAGAAAAAGTAAACTAGTAAAGACCGGCATAAGCTTACTTCTTTGCAAGATTGTTAAGATTCTCAACCAGAAGATCCCTTATCTTTTCATTGTAGACCTCCAACATGCTAACAAACAATTCGTATCTCATAATAATGCTCCTTTCACTGGATATCCTGAAGAGCTCCTTCAAGGTCCGATAGTTCAGACCTCTATTCTCCGATTTCTCTGACGTTCCTTCCGTTGTGTATGTCCTTTCATAGAAAAATATGCACACATTGTAACCATCCAAGACAAAGGTTACAATATGCATAGTTTGGTGAAAGACAGTCTCTGCATATAAGAAATAACTTGGAGTTAGCAAAGAAATTGTTATGAGAAAACCAAGAATAACATATCTACCTGCTTAAGGTAGTAACTGTGGTTATACTTTACCTTGGTTGTCCTCAGGTCTGAACACGTGATCGAATTTGAATAATTATTTTTTGGAAGACTCAGAGATAATGATCTGCAGCTCATTTTCCTGAGATGAGTCAAAATCAACAAATGATGTGGAACCTTTCTCAATCTCATCTTGTTTTAGTGGCCTGCATCTACAGAAGACCCTAATATTTCCTTTCAGTTCAATCACTTCATTATAAAGCTTTTTTCTTTCTGAGCATTCTTCCACATACTTCTTCTTCAGTAATTCACACTCTTCATGGTACTTATTTTTCAAGAGCTCATGTTCCACACCTAAAATAATATAAAACACAACACACAAAATATCAATTATACGTCAACAGAGAGATCAGTTGTGTTTGCGTGCGCGAATGTGAGTGTGCGATTACCATCCATGGTTGTAGTCAGATCTTTCATTCTGCTGAAATTGAGTAGGATTGAAGAAAACGAAGAATGAGTGCTGAGAGAAAGAGAGAGAGGACGGGCAGAGAAGAATCTATATACAAGTAACTTCTTTATCTCCTATAAATAGTAAGGTTTTTTTTTATATCTTTCAATTTTAGAAAAATTAAATATTTATTTAGTGAGTAATTTAATGTATGCATCAATGCAAATTTCCAATTCAAATTTAAATATAAACATTCTCTTAAAGTTTAGATATATAACGTCTAACAAATCAATGACGTGTTTTATTTTGTTGCTCATAGTCAATATTAGAATTTTTAACTACTATTACATCTCAATTTATGATGAATATGAAATTTGCTCCAAAGCGATATACTAATGTATTATTCCGATTAAAATAGCAATGAACAATTTAAATTAATTTGCTAATATGTAAATGCAAAGTTTACTCCCACGCAGTTACAAAATAAATGTAAAAACACAACATTTTAATCTCATCCCTTCCGCATGAAATAAGTATCTTTACTTTTGATAATACTTTTGTGAGTTATATGATTGGAAAAAATACTATATAGTAAATTAAAATATATAATAATTCCATACAAACCGTGAACAATCATCTATTATAGTCAAGAAATATTTGTGTCCATGCACAATAGCAGGATGAAAGGGACCCCATATGTCACAATGAATGAGATCAAAAACTGATTCAGCAATAAAACGAGGTGGTGAAAAACTGAGTTTCTTTTGTTTAGATAAAGGACAAACATCACATACTTTTGGTGTTACATCTTTCATAGACAAAGATGAAGACAAAATCTTGAGTTTATCTGGTCCTAAATGACTAAGTCTATTATGCCAAACATTTGATCCTATTAATGAAAAAAAATACTCGAATGAAGAAGACTAGGGTGATCAAGTTCTAGGACAAACAAGTTCCTAACTCGTCTACCCATCCCAATTTACATTTCCGTTGAAGCATCCTGGATAAAACAATGGTCATGAGTAAAGGAAACTGAGCAATGGCTTGTGGAAGTTAAGCTACTAACAAAGAGAAGGTTATAAGAGAAACTAGGAACATGAAGAACAGTATAGAGAGTCAAAGAAGGTGTGATTTAAACCGTGCCTATGCTGGAGATTGGAAACTTTTGAGAATTAGGTAAAGTAAGGAAAGCATTTACTATAGTGGTCATGATTTTGAATTTAGATGCTAAGCAGCAAACATGGTGTGTAGCACCAGTATCTATCAACTAATGTGACTCAGACTGTGTACAAGTAGCAACAAAAGGGGTCAAGGAAAACATACCACTAAAGGAAGACTGTGTACAAGTAGCAACAAAAGGGGTCAAGGAAAGCATACCACTAAAGGAAGCATTGAAGTCAGAAGAGCTAGTAGATGAGCTAGCTTGAGGAGGACTCTCAGAGATATTTTGCCCTTGTATATGGGTCTGAAGATAGGAGAAAAGTTGTTGACACTGCTCTGCAGTGAAAGGATTAGAAAGTGGAGTAGCAGGAACAGAGAATTGAGGTTGGAAAGGTATTGATCCATCACTACTGAGCTACGCACCCACATGATGCACAAACCTGCAGCACACCAGGTGTAGCACCACCACTAGAATTAGCTGAGTCACGCCCCCTTCCTCTACTACCAAAACATGGAGGAAAACCATGCAACTAGTAGCATTTATCAACCATATGGTTAGTTTTCTGGCAATGAGTGCTAAAAAGTTTATCTCTGCCTCTTCCACTATAATTCTATGTTGCATTAGCAAAGCTAGGAATTTCACTGACAAGAGGAACCATAAAACTTGGTGCAATACCAATACCCTTCTGTATTTCTTCTTGAATGAAAGAGAAAAAATCTCAACCAAATGTGCATCATTCAATCCTATAAGAAAGTGAACAACAAAATCATGTTATTGGTGGTCTCTCCATTTACCAGAGCTATTACAACGACAACACCACACTCACACCAATATTTTGGCAGAAAATCCATAAACTCATCCCAAATTATGCGTAAATCCGTGTAGTAGGCGTTCACATCACTAGAACCCTGCCTTAAGTTGTAAAGTTATTGTTTTAGTTCATAGATCCTAGCTATATTACCTTGATAAAATCGGCCTTGAAGATCCGACCAAATTTGTGCAGCATTTTCCAAATACATTAGGCTAGACCTGATATGTGGCATAGAAGTGTTGCATAGCAGTGTTGGAAAATGTGCTCTTTTTTGGAGTCCTTTAGAGTCTAGTTTCAGTCCTTTTTCGAGTCTTTTGTGCATGTGTTTGTGCTTGGGAGGGCACTTTACTTGGCTGGAAAGGAAAACTCGGTAATGGGAATTTTGGTGATGGAAAAGATGCAAATTGATGCGCATTCAGTTATGGCACAAGTTCGAGCAAGAGTTGAAGCAGTTCAGTACATAAGAGGGCATGAAGACCTCATCCAGGAGACTGCAATACCTCTTTGTCAGAGAACTACCGCATAAATCCAAACCAAAAGAGGAAGACACTTGAAGTGGGCACAACGGGGACCAAGGAGAAGAGCAGGAGGACAGAGACAGTTCGAGGGCACGAACCTAGTAGCTGGCGACGCGGATAGATGAGCCCGAGCTATAAAGGAAAGGTGGAGATCGAGCGCAGTCAATCGTCCATTTCTACACGGATCATGCTTGGTCAATCTGCCGTTACAACATAAGATTATGGCCATCAAGTCCCAGGCGGAGAATCAGCTCTTCAATATGGAAAGGATAAGCTTTCCTTATCCAAACCCGCCAAATCCGCGACATGCCCGCGTCACCAGCCGGAGATATTTATGGAAGGGCGGAGGATATGCACAGTCAATCTTCCGTTACCATGCAGATTGTGGCCATCACTGCACATGCGCGATATTAGCTTCTCAGCATGGAAAGTCTTCTAGAAACTTTCCTTATCCATATTCGCCACGTGCCTACTGCCGGCGGCCCAACTGTGAAGGCCTGTCTTGTACTCTATAAATACCTTACCCCCTGCATCATTTGAAGGTTAGACTGAGGAGGACTAAGTAGGACATAGTAGATAGTCAGAAGTTCCACATATACTTTTACTTTCTTGTTAAGTCCCCACTTTGGGGCAAACACTTATCTTTTATCGCCGACATTATACCATTTATCTTTAGCTTTTATACTTAGTCTTTTTACTTTATGTCTTTTACTTTTAGTGTACAGATGGATGAGATTCCCATTCAGGACCATGTTTCTAGCAATGTTGAGGGTAGATTGTTACAGAGTGGGCTTTCTATTTCTGAGATTTTCTGACTCGTGCAATCATTAGTGATGGAGGGAAGCACTTTTGCAACAAGTTATTTGAAAAGCTCATAAAGAATAATTGAATCACACACAAAGTGGCAACTCCAAACCATCCTCAAACTTCGGGACAAGCTGAGACAAGCAATCGGCAAATCAAAGGAATTTTGGAGAAGACGGTGAAGCAGTCAAGGAAAGGTTGGATGAGGCATTGTGGGCATACTGCATGGCATTCAAGGGCGTTCTAGGAATGAGTCATTACCGTCTTGTTTTTGGAAAATCGTGCCATCTACCCATGGAGATTGAGTACAAGGCATATTGGGCACTCAAGCAAATCAATTTCAACCTTGATGATGCTCATGATCGTAGAATCTTGCAAATGGAGGAATTGGATGAGCTTTGGAACGAGGCTTATGAGAATGCCAAGATCTACAAGGATAAGGTCAAGAGACTTCATGATCGAAGAATTGCTTACAAGAAGTTCAAGCCCGGGATGAAAGTGCTTCTTTTCAACTCTCGATTCAAATTGTTTCCGGGCAAGTTAAAGTCAAGATGGAGTGGTCCTTACACCGTCACCAAGGTGTTTCCCTATGGCACTGTTGAGATCATGAAAGAAGTATCGAGCTATATATTTCTGTCAATGGCCATCGATTGAAGATTTACATGGAGGGAATGATGCCACATACGGTGGAAACTACTTCGGTTTCCGACCCACCTCCATCATAAAACTCATTTCTCGTCAAGCTAATGATGTTAAACAAGCGCTTCGTGGAGACAACCCACGTTTTGTTATTTCTTTTATTTTTATTTCTATTTTGTTTTGTTGTTAATGTTTACTAATTTACTTGAATTTCTTTGTGTAGGATTATTTATAAAAAAAAGAAAAAAAAGGGCGAAAAAAAATATATATATGCAGCTCAACCTTTGCTAACGCAAGCTAGGTTGCGGGCCCAAGGCTCGCCTTCCGTGCGTAGACTGGGGCTTGACCCTTGCGGTCACAAGGTCTGATAGTTAAAAAGGGGCAACAGGTTTTAATCCCTAATTCGAGAATTTCTCCCTCAATTTCACCACGCCCGCGACGCCGCCATTCGTCTAGCCACCATCACCGGTCGTGATGAGCCCGGGTCCAGTACTGATGAATTTATTTAGTTGCTCATGTTTTATATTTTATTTGGGCTTAAAACTTTGTATTTATTTTTAATTTAGTTTAGTCCAATTATCACATGTTTAGGTGATTAATTGGCCCAATTATATTTAATTAAGGAGTCCGAAATTATCAAGCCCAAGCCTTGCTAATTTTGAAACCTACCTAGATTAGGAATTACTACCTCCATCCCATTACATTAGTCACATTCACTATTGCGGCACGTTTTTCCACCGAAACCTAGTACGGGTTTTAAAATATATTTTTGACGTATTCATTTTTTCACGGGATACTATGACACTCATAGTATCCCGTGAAAAAATGAATACGTCAAAAATATATTTTAAAACCCGTACTAGGTTTCGGTGGAAATACGTGCAAAAAGGTAAATGTGACTAATGTAATGGGATGGAGGTAGTAGATTAGAATTTATATTAATTTTCGTTCATTACTTAGACAGACTTGACTGAATGAAAAACAGCTTTTACGCTATTCTCTTGTCTCACAAAACTGAAGGTTCTTGGTATGGTTTGTTGTTGGCAACTTCAAACTTGAATTCAATCGACTCGTTCGTGATATCTCGTAGTATCCGGGTTAGTCGAGCCACGAAGATTGCTTGATAATCGAGTTTCGGATCCTTGTAGATTCGAGGTTCGGTTCTGGTAATTTTCACCCTTTTTAATTTTGAATTTTGTTATTCCAATTGCTTGATTTTCGTTCTCAGCCATCCCGCATCTATCATACATCACTAATATCCATCCTCCATTGATTCCATAGCCATCCGATCCCAGAAAACCCGTAGATTAATTTCAGATCCGTTTTGAAACCCTAATTCGACCCAAAACTGTCCACCGAGCCAAATTGAAAACTACTCGTGCGTTTTCTCTAAATTTTGGATATGTTTTTCATAACCCTAAGTTGTGACTCGTGTTAAAATTTGAGCTTAATCGGAGTTGAATTGCTTAGGTTTATGTCGACGCCTATTCAGTGTGTTCGTGGGTAGGAATTCAGGGAATTATTATTCGTTTTTTTCATAGTTGTCGTTGGATTGAATCTTTCATAGTTGACGTGTGTTCGATCCATAGCTTCCGCGTATATTGGGTTCGCATCAGGTCGACTCACCACCGGCGATCTCCACCATCTCCAGCCATCACGCTACAGCCCGTAGTCAACACCTGACATCGCCAAAACTCACCCTGTCGCCTGCGTTCTCCTCTTTGCCGGTCAGCCAACACTAATTCGCCGGCGTGCTCCTCTGCCTGGTCTCCTCTCACCGACTACCATCGTCGGCCGCCATTTCCTCCCATTACAACAAACTCTCCGGTCAGTTCAGCCTGAAGCCAAGCCACTGTTGTCTAGTTCTTGAGTTGCTACCGTTCTCTCCGTTCCGGCATTCACCAAGTTCTTCGACAATGGCTCCTTAAACCAAGAAGAGACGTGCTCCGACATCCTTCTCGGCCCCTACGAGCGCTGAAGATTGACTGATTCTTAACACTCCAAGAGCAATATGGAAGTCCTTTTCCACTTGAAACTGATCTCGAAGGTTAGCTTTTTAAAAGGTTTCAACGTTCTTCGATTATTCATCCTCATCACTTTAATTGGGACTTGATTAACTCCTTGGGAATAAGAGATAGGTTAGAACATTATTTGAATGTGTTGGGTTTAACCAAGTTTGCTCATGAGGAATATGATGGATATGATGTTTCAACTTAGGAGATGTCTACGCTTTTGTTGGGAGAAAAAGGGAATTCAATGGAATGTCGGTTGAATGGAAAACCTATTGTTGCTACTTCGGGCTTTAATGAATGAAGCTTTTGGATTTTCTCGTGCTACTGAATGTTTCTCGATTTATCCCTAAGGATTTTATTGTTAATGAGGGATGGTTTGAGTCGTCATGGTTACATAATTAGCAGCACAGTGGGCCGTCGAATGCTTTTATAAGAGACGAGGTTCTTGGTCTTCTCCATCAGTTTTTTAGTTTTAACATATCTGGAAAGCTTGAGCCGAGTAAGGTGAGCAGATTGGAGACTTATTTGCTTGTTCCAGCTCTCCATGGCCAAATGGTGTGCATTTTGAGTTTCATTTGGTCACAAATGGAGCAAATTCGGGTCCAAGACAAAAATCACCCTGTCTTTAGTGCAATCGCCATTGGATTGGCTAAACATTTTGTGATTCAAGCCCCTCATCATCTAAGGAATTTGCTCCGTTCTGTGGAACCAAGCTCAAGAATGCCAGGATACTACGCTCCAAAGTTGAGTTTGTACCCTTTGAAGAACGGACTACAGTGATCAACTACTTTGCTCGTCAACAAGCTGGGAATGTCTTGCTCCATGAGCAAGAAGATGAAGAAGAGGCCTATGAGGCCGGCCATGATGAATAAGATGAGGTCGGCCAAGGCAATGAAGAAGAGCCGGTTGTTCATTCTCCACCACCTCCTCCTTATTTTGATTTCACGGCTTTCGAGGCTTGATTTATTTCGCGTCTTGACACGCTCACTACTCAAGTGGGTCACTTGAACACCACTTTGGGCTATTATGGTACACGTCTCACCGCCCTTGACCATCAATGGAGTACTTGGACCGGTGTTCATCCCATTCCTCGACCAGGATATGATCTGAACCATCCATTCAATCCACCTTCGTAGTTTGGTACATTTTTTTCTTTTGTCTTTTGTGCTTTGAAATTTTCCTTTTTATTTTTGTTTATATTTTTGTGTTAGTAGATATTATGCTTGTTTTTATTTTGTTTTTGTTGTGTAGGTGATTGGCTTTTGGGGTCCTTTGAGGCTTTGAAGCTCATTGCTGGGTTTTGTCATCAAAATTTGTAATGTTTTTTTTTTTTTTTCAATTCCCTTTTCTACTTTTTGGTTGCAATGGGGACATTGCGTAATTTAAGTGTTGGGGGGGTGTAGAAAATTATATGTTTAGGTTTTTATGTTTATGTGTTGCTTAATCCTTTTGTGAGTCTCTCATCAACTATGTGGATTGATGATAGTTGGTTATAGTTGTGACTTGATGTGTCTAATGATGGGCATGTTTTGTTTTGAAAAAAAAATAAAAAATACTACTTGCAAGCATGACACTTCTTGATATGTTTTGATTGATATGATCTAGACTTTTGCCTCTATAAACTTGAATCAATTTTGAACCTTTGTGTGAGACTTGAACCTAAATGACTATTGCATCTTTATAGTCTTATTTTCTTTCTTGAGTGTTATTGTTCAAGCATGCATATTTGTCTCTAGAACTTGTCTTGGTATCTTCCTCGAGATCGCATAGTGTGATGACTTGTCTTGTATCTCATGATAATGAGATGATTTTAGACCATTTTTCTTAGCCCTTCTTATCATTTTCCTTGTCCAAATCCACTTATATGATCCTAGTTAAGCCCTTTTGAGCCATGAAAATCTATTTTAGATCTATTTTCTTTTGAAAAGCCTTGGAATGAGGGAATAATAATGGATTCATTGGTTTGGAGTGTTTTGAGTAGAAATATCTATTGAAGAGAGAAAAGGAAGGAAGATGTAGTTTGAGTGCCAAAAAAGTGAAGTCTCTTCTATCCACATAAGCTCTAGTTTGAAGAAAGAAAAGAAAATGAGTTAGAGAAAAGTACTCTAAGAAAAAAAAAGTTGTTTATAGAGTATAAGTGGTAGAAGGTGAAATATGCATTGAAAAAGAGTGTTCTTGGTTGGGGAATTGTTTATTTGAGAATATGGTTTGAAGAAGTGTGGGGGAGTTAAGAATAAATGAAAAAAAAAGGGTGAGTGTTTTCATATTTAAGGATTTTACCTCACTTGGCCAAATTTTCCCTACCTACTAAAGAGCCTACATTACAACCAAAAACAAAGTCATATTTGATCTTTGTTATGAGCACACACGAAGCGATGGAGAGGTTAAGACGATTTGCAAGCTTATGGTAGGCATTATGTGTGTTATGAATTGAGAGATATCTTTTGTCCTAAATGATAAGCTTGAGATTGAGAGTTTCACTCAAAATACTTCTCATTTTGTGAGGATTCTTGTGCCAAGAGGTAAATTGTTGAAAGTCTATCATGATAGCTTGTTAGGAATGTGGATTGTCTTGCTTATGGTTTATCTTGTTTTGAAAAATTTCTGAAGCCTTGATATATCGTCACTCTTTAATTCATCTTGATTCATTCTTAAGTATAGTTTGCTTGAGGACAAGCAAATGATTAAGTGTGGGGGATTTGTTTAGTGTATTTTTATTGTGATTTTTCTTAGTTTCGTGAGCGTAAGTTTTGTCATAATTATGAAAATGGGCTTTGTAACAAAGAAACGAGCAAAGTGAGAAAGAAAAGAAAGGGGAAGAAGTTAGAGTCGAGAAAGAAGAAGAGAAGAGGAAAAAAATTGAAGAAATCAGACTGCAGCCCAGACCTTGCGACCGCAAGGGGGGTTGCAGTCGCAAGGCCTGCAACTCACAAAGAGTTTATGCAGCTTAACCTTTGCGGTCGCAAGGTGCCATGCGACCACAAGGCCCGCCGAATTTGCCAACTTAGTTTCCTTTTATAATTAGGTTTTTGGTACCATATATATATGTATTCACTTTAGACGAAAAAGAAACCTTTTGTTTTCTCTATTTTTTGCACTAAGAATCCTAGTATTAGCTTGGAGATTTGCTTTGAAGATTTGTGATTCTGGATTCAAGATCTTTTCAAGTTCAATTAAAGTTCTACGTTTTCTTTAATTCTTCGTTCTTTCAGTTGCTTTAATTCATAGTTAGTTATGTTCTTAGATTTGTTTCCGTTACATGTTTTTTGATTTAAGTTCTTATTTGTTTTCTAGATATAGATTTAATTATCCTTTAAATTCTTAGATTTTTTTTCCAAGCATGTTAGGATTTCTTTACTTAGTTTTCTTTCTACTTGCTTTCTCTTTTTATTCATGCCTAGGTAGATTTATTGCTTTCATTTAGATTAAGTTTTTGTTTAAGTTTTAGATTTAATTGCTTTAATCTTTATTTGCTTATTTGTTTTTACTTGTTTACTTATTTCTTTTATTTTCAAGCCTAGGAATTAGTAAAATCCAAAACCCCCATATTTATGTTTAGATTAGATTTTATTTGCTTTCTGTGTGCCACAAGATTAATTGCCCTGCTAAGTCTTCCTTGAGATTCAACTATTGGATTTTACTTGCTTGTTCTATGATAGATTTAGTTCTATTGCTAGCACTTTAGGTGAAACAACAATAGACTTAACACAAAACTTAGAGAGAAGAAATCTAACGTGTTCTTAAGCAGCAGTGAATGCTTACGAACTCGGTTTCCATAATCAGAAATCTGAAGAACTTAACACTTGGAAAATTACCTTGATTTCGAGTGCTAAGTTTGCTTTGAGCAATTGAGATTTCTGCAGAGTTTTGGCTTTGATAAATGAATTTTCCGTGCAGACTCTGGAAATGGCTGGAAGTACTTATAGGCTTCGAATTTGAATTCTAGCCGTTGCAAGTCAGAGATGGCAGATAGGCCGTACTGCTGACTCACTTCTAGCCGTTGGGAGATTTTGTCCTAGTTGGCAATAGGTACCGAAGCGACAGGTCGATGAGATCTATTTAAGCAAAGTTGCTTGACCTTCGAACTGAAGAACTCCAGCTATCTTGAACTCTTCAAAGCAGGGCAGCTGGACTTCTAAGGACAGGTTGACTAAGGAACAATAGGTCAGATTGATCTCTATAGGTCAGATTGTTTAACCACGATCTTACCTTTAGAATAGAGCTTACTGACCGGTGAAGACATGGCATGTCGCTCCAATCAACCTTAACTCTAAAAGAGTAAAAATAAATCTAAGTGTAGTTTCGAAGAACATGATCAAAATCAAACTGCAAGGGATTCCCAACAATTGTACTTTTTCGTGGACGGAAGGAGTAAGAAATAAATAAGTCATGTTATATCATCTAAGACATTTTGCCTTGTATTATTTGACTCTAACTTGCATAATATGTAATAAGTAACTGCTTGAGATGTGAAGATATTCTTCCTTTAATGATTATAATAATCGATTTTTACTATGTTGAATTACAAAATTGAAAAATTAATATGTTGAGTACAACTTAGCATATTAATATACAGAGTAATATTTTTCACAAGTATTCGAATCAAGACATAAACTTCAATATTTAAAGCAAAGAAATGAAATTTAATTATTAAATAATGATATACTTTCGAGTTATTGGGCCAACCAGTCAACTTTTTGGGCTAGTCCTATCATGTTTTCAGCCAACCTATTCAAGTTGGAAAAAAAATCAGGTTATAAATATTTGACCATAGCTTCTCTTTTAGTTCAGATTACTCGGACGAACCCGTAAATTTTGGGCTTAATTGATATCACTAATTTTGCCATAATTTGAGATTGTAAAAATATTATCGGACTCGAAATAAGTAATTGTATTAAAAAAATGTATTTTATTGTAACTTCTTATATACTATAATTGTACTCCCGCGTTGCTGGTAAATAATTCATAAATATTTTATAAAAGAATATCACTTCAATATATATATATATATATATATAAAACATATGTAATTTAAATGTTCAAATATATTTGTGATAAAAGTAATTGTAATTTATTTATACGAATTCAAGAAAAAATCAATCAATGCAAGTAATATTAATAGAGATGGCAATGGGTCGGGTTTTTGCGGGTACTCGCCCCACCCAGACCTTGGTAGGACAGGTTTGGATAAAACTAAATGGATTTGGAACGGGTTTGGATGATAAAATTTATTGGGATATTGGGTTAAGGGGAACTTTGGATTCAAAGTTCTTAATCTAATTAATTTTGATTATATCCCAAAACCCGTCCTGAAAGCTTCTCTTATTATTTTTGATGTTATTAAAGTCACGCTTTGTACATTTTTAATGTATTAGAAAAGCTTGTCTGTTAAGAAGCTTTAACCTTTTAAGCGTGTATTTTAGAAGCAGCTTGAAGAAAGAAAGCGTCAGTATTGAAAGCCGCAGCATGAAGTCTCGCAGCGCGTAGACGAAGCGCTTTCAATATAAGGAAGCTCAGAGCGTGCAGACAAGTAAAGCGCTTTCAAGCAGTCAGACTTAAAGCGTCTCAACGTTGAGGCTGCACTTAGAGCGTCCAAGCAGTCCAAGAGATACGTTGACCCAGACTCTACAATTTGAGTTTCAAACTTACGACGGAAGCCTCTCCGTACTTATCATTAAATGCGCCGCAGTTGCAGAGTCCACGTGTTAACTCAGGATTGCTCAACGGATAGTAAATGTTGCAAATGTCACGGAAAGGGGATGTTTAGAGACTGTCGCTGACCACCTACTCCCCTGCTAGGGTTTCCTCTTTACCCGGGTAATGCCATACCCTTGTACGGAACTCTAAAAAGTACCTGACATTTATGTGGCGTTTCCAGTCAAGTGAGGAACACGCGCCGCTCCTTCTCTAATGGGAAGTAGGGTTCCTCACACTATGAATAGAAAGAATTGCAACGCACAAGGGTAACACACGCACAAGCATTTAACTCGCAAGAAAAAACTCAAGCATTCAATACTCGAATCTCTCTCTAGTTCTTCAAGCATTTAATCATTTAGTGTGTCCTTAAGAAAACCTAGTTTTTCTTAAGTATTTGCAACCTCTTCCAATCTCTAGGTTCAACTGATTTTATTCAAAACCTAGTCTTTCAACGAAAACAAAACCCCAAAATTAAAACCAAGTCTATTGTTCTTAGATTGAGTTGTAAGATTGTAAGTTTTTGTTTGGTCGAAATCGTGATTGTGAAGCTTAAGTTGGCATACTTAAGTGGAAGGTCTTTGATTTCTTAGAAAGTTGTAGTTGTTGTTAGCAATGTTTTAAAACCCGGACCGGAGGTCGACCCAGCGAGGCTTCGGGTCACGGTTCAATTGGTTGAACCGATTGAATCGGGGTTGGACCGTTCTTTAATTATATTAATAATAAAATAATAATTAATACATGATATATATAAAATTAGTAATAATTCAGCTTATAAAGTAAAACAATACATTGAAATCATAACCAACAATATTCTTCATTACATAAATTGAAATATCATATCTTAAATTTAATTTTTGCGATGATAAATTCTTAATTATATTTATTTCTATATTATATATTTGTATTTTTCAATAGATAAATGCGAAGAATTATAATATGATTTATATTAATGTACAATAACAAAAATTTACATATATTAATAGATGTGTAATGTAAATTAATTGATTATTGGTAATTGGAAAGAGAGTTATATTGTGCTTTTATTACATTAAACATATAAGAGCAATAAAAGTTAGTAATAAAAATAAGTAATAACGGTAGTCGAGATGGCAAAGACTCTAGACTATCTTCAAAGAGGGTAAGGGTTCGAATCCTTGCAACCTCAAATTGTAATTTTGTTCAAAAATTTGAACCGACCGATTCAACAGAACCGCCCCCGGTTCGCCGGTTCTTCCGGTTTCGGCCGGTTCTGTCCGGTTCGAGCGGTCCTATAACGGTCCGACCTGACCTCCGGTTTTTAGGCATGAATCGGACCGCTCTCATGGCCGGTTCACGGTCGACGGTCGGACCGGGCGGTCTGGTCCGGTTTTTAAAACATTGGTTGTTAGCTTCTCGAGAGCCCGAAATCTCTTGAGGATTTAGAGTGAGTTTGTTACTAGCTCTAAATCACTTTCCTTAGAAGTATAAAACAAGGAATACCGAGTCGAGGTATTCGCCCCGTCGAGGACAAGATTGGACGTAGGAAAGTTACTTCAAACCATTATAAAACTCTCAGTGTGCTTTACTTTCTGTCTTTACATTACAAGCTTTCGATTTATCATTTTCGCACACCACGCTTTAAACAATCAACAAGATTTTAACTGCAAGAAACTTAAAGTCTCACCACATTCCGCACAACACTCACTCAAGTGAGAAGCTTTGAAAGTCTCAACAACTTTCAGAGCGTCTACTTGAAAAAGGACGAAAAACACAAGAGAAGTTAAACACTTCTCTACACACGTATTCATTCCCCCCCCCCTACGTGTGTAAGTCACTTTTAAGACCAATAAAATTGATACCCGCAACGGGTTTGAGTTGGGTATGGGTAGATATTTACAGAGGTACCCACTACCCAAACCTGTATGTGTGTGTGTGTGTGTGAATTAAAATATTTATAACTATTTGTAATTCTAAGGTTATCTTTTTTATATATTAAAATTAATAGCTTGTTGGTATTTATCTTGTGATTTGTTTTATACTTTGTTAGTTCACAATTATTATGAGATTTGCATGTTTAAATAATACTCCATAGTTTTGACTTTTGATTGGTATCTATATTTAGTTATAATTTTTGTAGTATAAATTTTTAAAGGACTATTTATTTTAATATTGTAGAATTCGAGTTTTATCGGGTGATTATTTGGTATTACCCGATGGGTTTGGGGCGGATACAGGTACCAAAATTGATTTTAAATCGGGTTTGGGACGGATATGAATATGAAAATTTTTAATAGATTTGGATTTGAGAAAGATTAAATGGTTGGGTACCCGACCCATAGTCATCTCTAAGTTGTTATTTTCTAAGTTCTAATCAATAAAAATTAATGTAGCTAGAATGTTTTGGAGGGAAACATAAGACTATCTTAATTTAAGTACTCCCTCTGTCCTCCATTTACTGATATTATTTTTATATTGAGACATCATCCATTTACTGAACCTTTCCATTTTGAGATGTACGCCCAACAATCACTTTATCACTTTAACATTTTATCACTCTACTTTTTAATATGTTAATACTTTAATACTATTAAAAATATTAGATGAACCCACCATTATTCCACTTTAATACTTTAATTTATTAATAAATTATCAAACTACATAAAATTATATGCTTAAAATTTTAGATCACTAAATAGAGGACTAAATAGATGATGGGGGAGTATATAAATTTCTATCATTAGAAAATGGTCATGTTAAAGTAACGGGCCTCGTTTTAGCCCAATAACTCTGGGTCTCATTAATCATTATTTGTTAGTAATAGTAATTTAATAAAAACCATTTTGCTTTTACAAAATCACGAAAGGTAGAAGTTTCTACATACGCCGGTGGTTCCGCGAATCCTATTTCACTACCTGCTTCTCTCTCTAAGCGCCTTCCAGATTTTGATTTGGCTCAATTCAATTTCTAGGTTTTCCAAAATGGTGGAATTAAACATGGAGGAATTCTCCCTTCCTCGTATTTTCGAGCAGTCTCGGAAAATTCACCAAGCCGCCTCCGATTCTTCAGTCGATCAGGTTCATGTTAATCGGTGTATTGCATTCACATGTTATAGATCTCGAGTTAGATGAGCTTACTATCTTACCCTTTAATGATTATAGGATACAGTGAAGAAAGGTTGCGAATTGTTGAGGAAATGCGAGGAAATGATCGGGAAATTAGGGTTATTTTCGGCTAATGAGACCAAGGATGATATCAGTACAGCCAACCTCAAATATATTCTCGTGAGTGCTATTTTGTTTATCATTCATTTGCGATGTTGTATGAATCAGTGTGAAAACTTGTTAATGATCTGTATAGATTCATAGGCTTTTAGTTGTATTGAATGTTGCAGAAATAAGCATGAAATTGCAAACAAAGAAGAAAGTGCAGAGAAAGAAAAACTTCATTAATTGAGCAACCAGACAAACTTCTCGCACCACCAATTACAAGGAGCAAACTTTCCTTAAATATCTATTAGAGTAGAGTAACAATCTCCATATATAGATAGATATCAAGATATTTTGTTATTTTATGCCCAGAATTTTATCATCGTTATTAAGCTATTAACTACCTGATAGTACGAAACGTATGAGGTAGGGATAATGTTTTGAGGAATGTAAGCATCTTCTCGTTTTTAATTCATTTTACCTTGAAATAACTGATTTTGCAGTTATTGTAATGCAGTTTTTATTGAACTCTAAGGTAGCTAAATTATTCTTTTGTTGCCTATATCTGGGCTTTTGTTTACTCCAAAATATGTAAAGTGTAGTATGGTGGGTTCTCTTTACTATGGGGTTGAGTTTCTACATTGAGGAAAACTTATATTTTTTGTGTTATAACTAAAAAAAGAGAGTGGTCACTGGTCTGCTATTTGTTTTATATATCTGGTGATGGTGTTTGATACAGGTTCCGTGTTATCTTGGTGAGCTAACGGAGAAAATTACTGAGGAGGACCGGATTCAAATTCTTAAAACTTCTCAGGCCAAGTTGAAGGTACTCATTTCTTGCAAGATCATGTTTGTGGGTATTTGTTCCCTATCTGGAGATAGCTTAATAAAGTTTTTTTTCCTGTATTCTGCTTTGCCTTGCTATCAGGAATTTATCTCCTTTTGTGAGGCAATGGAGCTTGTACCAAAAGAAGAGCTAGATTCATTTGGTCAAGCTACAGGAAACACATCTGCTGATAAGAGAGCTCAGAAGGTAGGTTTGGATGTTTGTTTAGGTTCCCACATATCTCTCTATGGACTATGACTTGATACTAATAATCTGAAGGACTATGTCTATGATGTTGTATATCATATTGGTAATAAACTGAACTGATTATCTTTCGGTTCTGTGGATGTGGTGTATCTGACTGTATTCTGGTACTCAGATTGCACGCTTCAAATGTCAGAAAGCTGCTGAGTCAAAATTGCTTGAAATAAGGGAGCGAAAGGAAAGACGTGGGCGTTCAACGAGGGCATCTGCATTATCTACCCCTGTTGAGGTTGGGGAAGACGATTTGGATGACGATGATGGAGAGGAGGAGAGGGAGGTCCGTCTTATCATTTATTTATACTATTTTCAAATATCCCACTTTTTACTCTGTTATGAACTACTAAATTCTAATCGAACTAAGCAAGGAATGTTAAGTTTTCAGGGTCATAGACAATAATTGTTATACTTTTCATTGACATGTTTCTGGCCTCTGCTTTCGTCTTTCTTCTGTCTCAGTGAATTGATAAAATAATTGTTTTTCCCTCTTAGGCATGGCTTACCACCATCTCCTTGGCGCTGTGTAAGGTTAGTCTGAAAAAATTATATCATAGTCAGTATGGTTTTTCTGCGTGTATCCTTAACCTCACCATCTGAATCAGTGTAAATAATCAACTTTGGTACTTGTATATTGCAGGCATTTGATCTACTGGAAATGTTGAAGAAAGAAGAAGAGATGCTCCTTGCAGTTAGGGAGAGACAGTCAAAGGTATCAAATTGTAAAGTGGAACTTGTGATGTTTCTTAATTCATGCATGGACATATAGGTTTGAGAAAATGCAGCTATTGAGGCCTAGATCCCAGAAATACTGGAAATAGTTTGTTACGATATAGAAACTGATGTTCCGCTCTGGTATTTTTTGTCAACATAGTTGCTTTCAAATAGTTTACTGAATCGATGAAACATGCTGCTTTGAATAAGCAAATCATTCGTGTGAATGCAACTTATTGTGGCCACATTCTTCCTCAGGAAGGGAACAACGAGCTTTCACAGTCCATTCTAGACGAGCGCGCTGAAAAAGCAGAAGCCTGGCATCGCGATGCAGCAACAAGGTCACGATATACAAAACCTGCAAACCCAATCACATGTGCCACTTTTGCTCAGGATGTGATAGAGGGTAGAGCTACAGTTTCGCAAGCTCACGAACACAAGCATCATCAGCCAATGATATTCGGACCTGCAAGCCTTGTTGCCAAAAACCCAACAAGTGAGAGGGAGAGAATCGCTGCTCGAGTTTTCCAGCCTCACTACAGGTATGTTTGTAAATCTCAAAGCTGAATGAACAATCAAAAAGATGGAAACTGAACATTTATTCGATTTCCAGATTACCAACCATGAGCATAGAGGAAGCTGGGTTAAAGGAGATGGAGATAATGAATAACTGGCAAGAAATGAACGTTAAGATGATGGAAGAAGCCACCTCGTCGTGGCACAATGAAAAGAGGCTTCCGAGGCCAAGTGAGGATGAAGACGAGGACGATGATGATGCTGCACAAGATAAGGCGAGGGCATGGGATGACTGGAAAGATGATAATCCTCGTGGCGCAGGCAACAAGAAGCTCACTCCATGCGGGTAATATAAATGCCTGTCGTCTCTATAACTATAATTAATGGTTAAATTATAGTATGAATTATAGTACTTGTGACAAATGTTTGAGCTCATCAAGTTTTGTTTTTTGTCTGTGTTATTACTGTATTCTTATTTGTATAGGTAGTTGATATTGATGAGTTCAAAGAGATGAGGGTACTTGCAACTTTCAACTGATCGAGACTTTGTGGGCTGATTTAAATTCGAGTTGGTACTCCCCTTTTTAAACTGTTGTATCCAACTCTCTCTCTCTCTCTCTCTCTCATATTTATATAGTTGTAGCAATTTTACGTTTTTCTGCATCCCAAATTTCTGTTTGCTTTATTTTGTTTCCAATTACAGAATCACAAAAGCTGTGAAATTTTCAATAACAAATGCAGATAAAAAAAACTGCAACACCTCTAAGTAAACCTGCGGTTGTAAATAGTTCTTTGAAGATCATCTGAACTATGATTAGAGAAACATATTAAACAAAATTTAACAAAATTAAAGCTCAATCTATCATTTACTACTCAAGCTTAACATAAATCAGTCTCAGAGCTTTATATCACAAACAATCTTAAACCGTTGCAAGATAGGTAGGGTTTGATTTCAAATCTTCAATATCCCGGACTCCAATCTCGTCTCCTAATTCTTTCGCCATTTGATGTAACAACTCACAGGAAGCTATCTGAGAAACAGAGTCTAACAACAAGCACAAGTGCAGGCTGTGCAGCCAGCATATAACTCTCAATACCAAAAATCAGAAAATTATCAAGTAATGAACATCAGTAGACACAATTTAGGCTTTGCATAAAAGTTGTGGGGTGATACAGATACAAGATCAACATGAACTAGAAACAGTAACATGCGATCCAAAAAAAAGTTGTGGAGCCATACAGATACAAGATCAACATGAACCAGAGGCAGTAACATGCGATCCAAAAATAAATTATGCCAAAAACAAAGTGCAGAAAAACTTAGTTCGTCAAAGACTGAAAAAAAACACAATACATTTTTCCAGAACCTGCAACTCATTCCCTTCTTCATCACCAAAGATTCAAGTTCACGTCGATTTTGCATGAAGTAGATCAATCGGAGGCGATGATTCAAGCAAAGCACATCATTTACAAAAGGAATAGCTCAGCAACTTACCACGAGTTCAATCCATTCCATCAACAAAGCCTCCATAAAGAAGACTGCGACGCAGGATTCCTATAAAAACGAGTTTGTATACACAACTTTGAAGCACAATAATCACAACAATGTACAATGGAAACCATATAACGCATATCTAACAACTTATCCCGTACTATAACAGGAGATATGGATGCTTTTCATTTCAATAAAGAAACTCAGCCAACATATTATATTACCCCGAATTTTGTAATTCTTCAAGGCTATAACCAAGCTATTCAGCTATCCATGCATTTAAGGCCGCTGCAAACACACAACCACACAACAAACAAGATTGCACAGGCAATCAAATCGAGCGAAAGAATCACCCAAACTTGCTTCTTCCAAACTTTCTTGGCGTTTTGATGGCGATTCGATTCCCCAGAATAAAGCCCTCTGTTCTTATGTGCATTTGGACTGAACTCTGCTGGGCTCAAACCAATGGCGTTTGAGTTGCTGTGATCAACCTCCTTCTCCCCATTTCTCCCACCAATCTTGAATTCTTCAAGCAGCGCATTCTTCATCTTGCCTGATCCTTTCTCCCCACTCAGCCTGCCCCTTCCTCGAATCGGACCCGACCCGAATTGAAAGCTCCCATTTTCCCCAATTCTCTGCCCCATTGGAGACTCGATCCCATCCATATGATACAATGCCGGGCCGATCAACTGCCGGAAAATGGGGCTGAATTCGCCCTGGAAACAATGAGAACTCAACCTCTCCAGCTTGTTCCCGCCGTCGAAATCCTTGACAAACGCGTCCCTCACGCTCGCCAGGAACGCGAAGCCCTCCGATTTCTCCAATTTGTCGTCGGAGATCACGAAATAAGCGATCGGCCCATCGATCAAGAAGGCGTAGGTCTTCGATCGGATGGTGTGGCTGAAGGTGGCGTGGAACGGCGGCGTACGCTCGAGGCATTTCGCCGCGATCGCGCCGAGCTCGGCGTCCTTGGAGTTGAATTCCGCCAATATGGTGGTCCCTCTCGCAATGCAGCAATAGAAGATCAAACCTGGATCCGAATTCATCGTGCCAGAAAAGGGAAATCCAAGCAAAATTGTAAAATCAAAACCCTAATTCCCCCTTTCTCGGCAATTCTCCTTTTACACGAGGAGAACAAAAAAACATAAAAAATTGAATCCAGATTCAGGATTTCATCAAAATGCGCGAGAAATGGGAAATGGGAATTGGTAAAATAAAATAAAAAATAAAAAATAAAAATAAAATGAAATTGAGAGGAAATTTAGGGTTTGGAGGAGGTGGGTTGAGCCGTCGGAAAAGTGAAAAAATGGAGATCGATCTCCTTTCCCACCGGCCAAAGCAGAGTCTACTTCCTCCTATTGGAATTTTAGGACAATCTCCCTTTTTTCTTTTCCTTGAGATTCCAAATTTTATTTATTTATTTATTCATCTATAATTATATTACCCTTTTTTCTTTTTCTTTTTTCTTCTCCTAGAGATTCATTTCAATACATCAGTTTCTAGTAATTTTTTAAATTAACATAGCAAAATTGTAACTATATTGGGATCTTGTGACATCGTGACATACCGTATTAGACATGATTGATTACTTATTTTATTGAGCTTTTCACTCAAAAATTCTTGCTGACGTGTAATTTTAATTGTTAACTAAAAGTAAAATTGGTTTCAGAAAAATAAAATACAAGGAATTTAGCTAAGACCTTAATGATATGATATCTATAAATTTAAATTTGTAAGAACCAACCCTTAACCTTAGGTGTTAACAATATATGAAGAATTATAATCGTTGATACTTGATCGTATAATTTTATATGGCTAGGATTTAATCTTAAGTAAATGGATTGAATTGCCATATCGCATCAATCTCTACATATTCGGCGGAGAATGAGGAATTATATTATATGAATTGAGCAAATAGAAAATTTATTTACAAGGACATTACTTATTACTATTATTTCTTTAGGTAAATATTAATATTAAGCATTACGCTCTTGGGCAAACACAATACACTCACACACACACGTACTCGGGGTGACTCGAACCTCCGACCTCTTGAATCGGAAGAAAAACGTCTTACCAACTAAGTTGCGCTTCGTTGTCAATTACTATGATATAATTAAATAATGCATTATAAGTCTAGATGATTCAAGTTATGATTACAGTTAAATTACTGCGGAAAAATAAACTACATCAAAATAGTCACCGTTGATCTGGACAAATAAACAATATGGAATAAATCATAATTAACACCTAAGATAAGAAAATACTATCAATTTAAGACAAAACGATTGGATACATCAATCTAAGATTAAAAATTCTATATGCTAATTTCAATTTTTATGTACATTTTGTTACTTTAATTTACAACCTAACTTAAGGACCAAAAAAAAAAAAAAAAAGTTGAATCAGTAAGACATTTTCCTTCTAATCAATATGTCGAGAGTTCAAGTCATTTCGATCGCGTGTCTAGATGAACGTGTTGTATTTATTATGGCTTAAATTGATAAAAGTTACTATAATACCAATTGTCTATATGAACGTGTTGTATTTATTATGGCTTAAATTGATAAAAGTTACTATAATACCAATTCTTGATATAAAAAGTATCCCATCTTTCTATTTTACGAGTTACATCTCATTATTGAAAACTGGGCCGACAAAGTACAATAAACTAAGCTATTTAAATTTTATTTTGTTATTGCCATATCAATAACTCAATCCACAAAAGTATTGTTCACCTTCATAACATTGAGAACTTTCTATTAGCAATCCTTAAAAGAAAGAAAAAGAAAAACAAGAATATAGACAACTACATCATCAAGTTTCTAGACTTAGGTGTAACTGGAAATGATCGACTTCGACTACGATAACATCATCATGAACACGTGCCACGAACCCGATACCGAGATGAAATTAAGATCCCAAAGAATGAGCAGAAGACAACTCCTACATTTTAGTATGGTAAGGCGAATTTTATTGCGAAAAGGGTAGCAAAAATGTGCAAGTTCTTTACCTGCTGCAACTGTGTTTCTTTTTCGTGTTTGTACTTAACTCAGCCAGCATAAGGGGGGTCGATGAAGGCCCATTCGAAAACTTGTTCGTACTGAATTGCCGCGTTGTCCCACGACATGTTTTTCTCCATTCCACGTTTCATTAGTCCTTCCCAAGAAGTATTGTGCTCTCTATAGGTAGCCATGCCTAATCTTAGTGCCTGTAAAATCGAGGTGACGAATGAGAAACTAATAGTATGATAATAGAATGATGTTTAATATGAGATTAGAACTTACAGTTAGTAGACTCTCTTTTGTTAGAGGATAAAATGTCCACCTGTTATAGAGTTCGAATATAAGCATATGTGCAACATAGGAAGATATTCACAAACGCGTAGAATATAAGAAATTCTTAGTCGGAATATTGAAGAAGTGACACGTACCCTGTACCGTCACCAGCGCCTTCATTCGCATACGGGTTGAAGTTTTGAACTGTATCCTGATTAATCAAACATAACAAGTCAATACACTTCAATTTAGAAAACTAGAAAAGAAGCTTGTAGATGCAGGTAGGTGATCTCACTCTAAGCCCCCCAGTGTGGTGAACGACAGGAACGGTGCCATATCTCATCGCATAAAGCTGGTTCAGCCCACACGGTTCGAATCTTGAAGGCATCACCAGCATGTCACAACTGCAAATTTACTCATATAAGCATATACTCATTGTCATCGGGGATACACTATTTAGACTAATCATCAAAGTACCCTGCTGTAATCCTATGAGATATCGGGACGTTGAATCCAACCCAACCCCGATACTTGTCTTTATGTGTGGATTCTAGATGTCTCATCCATTCTTCGTATTGTTTCTCTCCGGATCCAAGCATAACCTGAAACACGACAAACTCACATTTAAGCAATGTTTTAGCATATATGATGATTTGCATATGTTTCTCTCTAAAAGCTCCGAAGCAGGAGAGACGGAAGTAGCCTTACAAGTTGGACATCATCCTGCAAAAGATCTGGAGCAGCTGAAAGAAGAATATCAACGCCCTTCTGGTAGTCGAGCCTCCCTATAAATCCAATCTGGGGAGAAATCACAACTTAGAGAAAACAATCATATAAAGTAATAACAGTATTAATAATATGAAAATATAAAAAAACAGAGTACTATGCTCTCACCAGAGGACAATCGGGTCTGACTGGAAGGCCGAGTTCTTTTTGCAACGCAACCTTGCATTCAAGCTGGATTGAGCAGCAGCATGATTAAGAGGATCAGTTAAAACAAAGCTATGCATGATTTAATTTAGCCCCTCAATATATATTTATCGTTAAGGTTGTAGTAAGCATACACCGAAAGTCTAACTAATAATTATAAGTTATTTGGGAGCTTCACAACCTTTCCAGAGAGGTCGTCAATTGAGTAGTGAGAAGGAAGATGCTCATCGGTAGATGGATTCCATTCATTGAGATCAACTCCATTTGTGATTCCTGCATAATGGTATATTATTTTTAAGCAAATTCCAACTTGATTTACTGATGAGGATGGGTCATTACTATCTCAGCTATTATATTTGAATACTTATATGCAAATCAAAGTTGTGATGGAAAAGAGATGGTGAATAGAAATATGAGAATCGAGATAAGACAAAACGATTTAGTGAAAATTCACATACTAGCGTCAACAACGTACCCGACAAAATTGATTTCCTACTGGTTAATAGCTCTTGTAACCCATATCCACCCTCAGGGGTGGTTATCTCCCAGGCATAACCCTACACGGAAAGAAGAAAATGTGTAATTACCAAAAGAAAAACATGAAAGATGAGCACATGGTACAGAGTCAACTTTCATAGCCACTAATCTGAAAAGGGATAGCCTCAAAAACACATAACCCACTAACTCCTTGCACATCCCGAAATAATCCATATGATATAATTTATAGCATAATAATACCTGGCTTACTGTCACTATCCTATCAGCAGTGACAATAGCAGCTTTGAGAACATTGACTGCTTCACCCGGGTCGAGAGCATGTGTCCTTGCCCAAGTTGGAAACACCCATTCTAGCGCCTTGTACCACCCGGGAGGCAATCCCAGATTCTTATATGTGATTGCCGGGTCCACACCCTTGACAAAAGAAACAAGATCTTGTACCGTTACTAAATCATTAAGGTAATCAAAGCATTCATGCCTCATTACAGTTCTAAAATGACATATAATGGAGATGACCCTCATCCATACACATAAAAAGTAATATGCAAAAAAGATCTACTATGGCATATGACAACACTTCTGGAAAGTTGTAGAACATATTGTTAGTAGTTCAAGCTGTTGAATATCCTAAAAACTACTATAATAATGATAGAGTGCATCAATAATCCTATACCAACATCATATTGGACTAGAGTAACTCTCTATAAGAGCTTAGAGAATATAATATTAAATTGTACTTATAAAAACGAACTCACCTGATGGGCTAGATTATGTATCACGATTATACTTCGAGCATCCTTGTATACACCATGTGGACGATAATTCGCAGCTAAGAGTCTAAAATCATTGAACAAATGAAAATCACAATTAACATTTAGTCTAACAACTTGTAGGTAAAATTATGGATGTTGAAGAAAAACATCATTAATCATTCAAAAAGAACAAAAGATATATAGCTCACTTACACAGGAACTAGGCCTGCATGCCAGTCATTTGCAATAAATAAACACTTTTCTCCGTATGTATACCCTCCCAATGGCAGCACTAATGGAGCTTCACAAGCCGCGTGACAAAGTAAAGTGAATCGGAACTATTCGCAAAAGATGTAAAATTATCAAAACTTTCATACAATTCATATTTTATATAGAAATTAAAGGATATGACTAGTTCTGTAAATCAACCATTTACCTGATTATCACCAAAAGCACCAAAACTATCGCCATATGGTGTTCCGTCACGGTGGTACGATGGGTGGTCAACGAAGACCTAAATTATGAAAAACTAATGTTGATTATGGTACAATATATATCAATTAAGAGATAAAGAATGCTAGTTTTCAGTAAATTCATAATAGCTACAGCTTTTTACCCAATCAACTCCAGCTCTGTATTCATGGAAGAACCCAACCTCCTGTACACCACCAAAGCAATGGACCTTGGTCGGCCTTTCGACATCAACTGCATTGGCAAACTTTTTATTTGATAAACCTCCATCAAGATATCTAGGAGATACGACCATTACACGGTGACCTCGTGCAGCTAATGCTATTGGTAGCGAGCCACAAACATCTCCCAAGCCTCCGGTTTTCGAATATGGGGCAGCTTCAGAAGTTACAAAAACTATATTGTAGGTCGTCGTGGGTAAAGTTGTATCAGTACTTGTGATTTCTTCAGATAGCTTACTCGCTCCATTAGCTTCAACTTGTTGAGTTTCCAAGACTCTTTCATTTACTGAAATTGGACATAAAACCAGAAGAAACTAAAAAAAATGGCATCTCAATTAATAAATAAATAAATAATCTAACAATCTATTATGCTATCGACTTCTCAATTTTTCAATCAAGATTTCCAATAAGCATCTTCATTTACACGTTCAATAGCAAAAAGTTGATCACATATTCTTCTTAATCTTCATTTACACGTTCAATAGCAAAAAGCTGATCACATATTCTTGCAGATCAATTTCGTCTAATATTATACACAGTGCCGATACACTAAGTTGGGGATTATCTGCATTATTGCGTTTAAAATCTACCAACTTTTCCCTAATACAAGTATAAGGAACTGAACTGAAGTGATGATTTTAATAGAGAGAAACAATCATAGAGCACACACACTTGCCTAATTCATCTACTCTAAAACAAACACACAGACATAAATCGAAGCAACATTCAAACGAATTACACATTAGTGCATCAGAAGAAGGAAAAACACACAAACATGAATCAATAAGCATAAACTAAGCAAAATTCAAACAAATTGCGCATTACTGCATCAGAATTCTCACCAGAATGAGGAATCAAATTGAAGCCAACAACAGAGCCACTACCATCTCTCTCTGTCCCCAGCAAAATTCCTTCTTCCGTCTCCCTATTCTGGGCATTTTTATCTTCCTTGTACAATCTCGCTTTAACGCAGAGTGATCGACCGCCTTTTTTCTTTCCCGACAACAAGGGCGCCAATCCCATCTGCTTCACGCCACTTAAGCAATCAACAACTCTACTTTCGATCAATTTTATGCCGATATTTCTCGAAGGAACGATCTGCAGTGCCTCCATGGAAGTGGAGGATTGGCGTAGAGAAAACCCAAGTCAAGAAGTAAAGTATTTGCAACTGAAGAAGAGAGAGAATAGGAAGGGAAGTGGAAATGTGTGAACGCATAAAAAGTAGCGCAGCATCTCACCGCAAAAAAATGGCGAGGTGGAGGTGGAACGGAACGACGTCGGTAAGCAAATATTGAAGCTGTGGTCACGTGTTGTCTGTTATTATCTATATTAGGCTATAAGCCATCTCCTAATTTCTTTTCCATTAAAAAAAAAATGCCCGTGTGGACCAATTTTATTTATTTATAGATGTTCCTAATTTTGATACAATAGATATGGCTAGGATTTTTTTTTTTTTTTTATTTTTAATTCAGTAGTCGAAAATCTTAATTAGTAGTGTGACAGTATTTGATATCAATGTATGATAACTGTCACTATATGTGTTATTTGAAACGATTAATTCAAATGTACATTTTAGAAGCAAACATTATGTGCATAAGTGCATTCGCACAGAAAAATAACATCATAACTATATTTTGTTCATTTAAATTCAAAATATATTTACATCATTATTTTAAACAACATATTATTTATTTATTTGAAGAGTATAAATATATGTCAAAAAATAGTACTTTGTATTATATGACCAAATAATATTATTTAAAATTTTATTTTATATCTATTCTCAACTAACTCATTGCAAAATGAGCTCAAATACTCTTATTTATATTTCAAAACTACTCAAATGAATGGTTAAGATTATTCGATCATGAATTTGATTTTATGTTAACGACCAGCTTACTATAAAATTCTAAAAACTAATTACTTATATAAAATTAAGTTGAAATAAACAAATTACTTAAATTGAATTTTTCAATTTCTCAAATGTAGAATGACTAAGATTATTCGAGCATAATTTTATTACAATTCTAATGATTCAATAGAACGAATACGGGTTTGGGCTCGCTTGAATAGATAAATGATCTGCGAAGAAGCTAAACAAAACTATTTATGTACACAATCCAAGCCCAAATATTACTATAAATTATAATTCTGCCATTTACTTTCATATATATAGACAAATAAAAGTTTAAGCTCGTGTAAGTTTTAATTTACAATATGTTTTTCTATATAAAATTTAAATACTATGATTGGTTGAATGCATAGAACTAAGGGGCAAAAAAAGAAAAGTTCATGAAGAGATAAGGAAAACAAAATCTATCCAACATTTAAAAATACACAAATTTTGTCCAACAATTCAAAAACCTCCCCAAAATACATTTACTTTTACTTTTCCACTTTATCTATCTTCCCTTCTCTCTTCTCTCTCTTCTCTTTTATATGACACACATTCTCTCTCTTTTTTTTATTTTTTATTTTTTGTTTTTTTATATTTATCTTCTTTTTCTTTTCCTTTTGTTTCAGTTTTCCTTCTTTACTTTTTTTCAGTTTTCATTTTTTCCCAATTTTCATTTTTTTTTTTCTGTAAGAAGCTATAACTATATTTCTGTATATTTCTTATGTTCAACTCAGTTAGAGTTGCAGAATTTCTTACCTTCCTTCACAAAATTCTTAATTGGCAATAATTTATAAATGTCGTAAGAACTTGGCAAGACTTTGTGAATATGGTAAGAATTTAACTTATTTCTTACTCTCTACTTAGTTAGAATTGTATAATTTCTTACCTTCGTTAACAAAATTCTTACTTGGCAAGAATTTGTGAATGTTGGAAGAATTTAATTATTTCTTACTCTACTCAGTTAGAATTGCATAGTTTCTTATCTTCCTTAACAAAATTCATACTTGGCAAGAATTTATGAATGTTGCAAGAATTTAATTACTTCTTACACTCTATCCCAGTTAGGTAATGATATATTTCTTAACAAATTCATACTTAGTAGGAAATGATACATTTCTTATCACAGTCCACAAAAAAGGTAAGAAATAAAATTATTAGAGTAAGAAATGTGTATTATAGTAAGAAATAAAAAACAATGTCATATATACATGAGTTGGTAAGAATTATAAAAATCTTACAATGAATGGTAAGAAACAATAATTTTCTAACCGAACGATTCGGAGACGGTTAGAATTTGATAAATTCTTACCACGCGTGTCATCTACTCCGGCGTGTCATCTTCTCCGGCAAGTTTCTTCCTCGTTTCTCCACCAAAATAAGCGAGCTACCCCTTCATCTCTTCGTCTTACCGAGGAGAACAAAGCTCAGTGGTTGATTGCACCACAAACACTCGAATTTGGCCCAGATCTGAAGTAAAAATAAAAAATAAAAAAAAATCCAAATCTGAGAAATAGGCGACACCTTCACCCACGATTCAGCCTCGCAGTCGTCTTCTCCAACCTCGCCGTCGTCTCTGTCACGACCAAAAGATGTCCAGTAGGGTTTAGGGCTTTTACGGTGAGAGAGAGAGAGAGGGGGGGAGGGTGTGCAAGAGTTGTGAAGTAGACCTTAACGCAATCCGATTCGCTGAGGCATTTGACGAGCTCCAAAGCCAGACCTTTGCAGGATTTCACCATTTCTGCAACTTTTTAATTCTTGGAATCTGGATTTTGAATTTTAGAGAGAGAGATGAGAGAAAATAGATAATGATTTAGAGGAAAAGAGAGAGAGTCGTAAAGTTTTATGGGAAAAGAGAGAGAAACAAACTTAAAAGTAAAGTGGGGGTATTTTAGACATATTATGCAAAATATGGACAAAATTTATCTTTTCTTAAATTTTGGATATAATTTGTTTTGCTCTTATATCTATGGACATAAATAAAGACATATTACCTCTAGAACTAAACCCAAAATATTTATACAATCCTATTATTTGAAGATATTTATTTAACATGGTAATATTATATTATTAATTTCATATGTACACCAAAAGTGTGATACTTTCTTGGTAACACAAGTTTTAATAAAAATTTAGTAGATATTTGATGAATTTTCTAAGTAGAAAAATAATTTAGTAGATATTTGATGATTCTTTTTTAAGTAGAAAAATATGTAGAGTGCTAGAGTTTATGTGTTAAGTTATAAAGTGTGCGGCCATATGTCAAAATGAAAATGTACAATTTTTATGGACGGACCAAAATGGCAAAAAACATCACAATTAAACCTATACTTTATTTTGCAAGTAAACGAAAATCTTTACGTTACACTAAAAACTATGTGAATTTCAAACTATATATAATTGTGATAGATAAGATATATAGACGACAAAGTATATCTCAGTCGGTAAAATGTTTATCTTATATATATTTAAGAGATTGGAAGTTTGAATCATCTCGAATATGTATACATGTTGTGTTGTACAATTAAAAATATATCAAAATGTATACTACCTCCATCCCATTATATTAGTCCTCATTTGACTTTTGATTTTTCGGTATGCGTTTCCACCGAATCCTAGTGCGGGTTATAAAATATAATTTTGAAGTATTTTTTCTTTTACGGGACTCATAGTATCCCGTAAAAGAAAAAATACTTTAAAATTATATTTTAAAATCCGTACTAGATTTCGGTGGAAACGCGTGCGAAACGTCAAAAGTCAAATGGGGACTAATATAATGGGATCTCTGATGCATGGATTCATAAAAAAAATAACACATTGCAGTATCGGATTCGCACACGTATCGCATTCGGGTGCGATTCTTGGCGGATTCGCGCCCGATTCGTCACGTGGCGTATCTTTATTTAATTTAATATAAATAATAACTGATACACGAATCCGATAAAGAGGATTCGTGAATCCGGAGTTAATTGAGTTATTTTTGCTATAACTTAAGTTTTTAAGTGATTTTTTTGCAGATCTTAAACTTTGTTTATTAAAAGAAAAATGAAAATAGAAGCAGAAGACGTACGTTATATATTTAGTTGACTGTTTCACTATTTTTCATATATATTTAGTTTATAATTTATATAAATTTTATGTATAATATAGGTATTACTAATAAATATAAAAATAAAAATAAATAGACGTACGTATCCTAGTAGAATCGCACCCTATAATTTTTTGAAATTACGTATCCCCGCACTCGTATCGTATCGTATCGCCCCCGCACCTGTGCAACATAGAATGGGATGGAGGTAGTATTATACTCCCTCCATTTCACCGGGAATGACCTATTTGTTTTTGGAAGTTCTGACACGTTTTTCCACGCTTCAAAACGATAAAAGAAAGAAATTTTCAAAAATCCATTTTAAAGCCCATCGTTTTGAAGCGTGGAAAAACGTGTCAGAACTTCCAGAAACAAATAAGTCGTTCCCGATGAAATAGAGGGAGTATAATACTACCTCCATCCCATTCTATGTTGCACAGGTGCGGGGGAGTACTGTATTTTTTACTCCACATAATGAGTTTTCATGTTTTTTTTCATCACAGCTTAGAAAACAAGCCTATAAAATTTTAGAATGTGAGCAGCTCTTGAACGAAAGTACAGTCTGCTAAGTACTCCATATTACTTGAAATTTGAATTTATGAATAAAATTTAAGTAATGTTTTTTTTTTTTTAAGTAATGTTCCTCTGAAATTGTTTCAAGATCCATTGGCCCAATAAGCTAAACGGCGGCCCATGAAATAATGCACGAATTCAAACTCAAAATCTAGCCCAAAAAATATCAGATACTGAATTCGAAACCCTAACTCCTTCCATTATTTAAACTTCCGCTCTCTCTCTGCGCTGCATATCGCTTCTTCAGTTCAGGTATTGATAATTCAATTTGTTTTTTTTTTATCCTTCTTTTTTTTGGGTGATTTTTCGTTCATGAATGTAAAAAGGAAGGGTGGAATTAGCGGTGATGATAAGATTGATTAATCCCAGCTCATTATGAGACCTTCTTTGTGTGAGGTCAGGGATCATAATTATTTCTCAAATCGTATCTGAGCTCTTCTTATAATTATCCCCTTTTTATTCGATTTTTCTTCTTCTTCTTCTTCTTCTTCTTCGATTTTTTTTTTTTTTTTTTAATTTTGAATTATTTTATATTGGTGTTCCTGATGATGGTTGTTTTCCAAACCATGCTAATTCTGAATATCTCGTGATTGATATCGAATTCTACTATTTCGCTGAAGGGACACCTCTAATTTCTTTCGATTTTTCTAGCCTCCCTCCCCCCCCCCCCCCCCCCCTTTTTTTTTTTTTTTTTTCTCTTTTTGATAAATTGCATATTCGCTAGTTAATTTGGATAATGAAAGTGCCAACTTCATAAAATGCGGATACATTTCTAACTATATATTACATCAGCCAGGCATTCGAAGAAAGATATATATTTGTGAGCACTAATCAATGTATTTTATGTATTACATCAGCAGGCATTCAAAGAAAGATATATATATTTGTGAGCACTAATCAATGTATTTTTTGTTATAATTCGTTGTGTTATAAATATATTTTTATAAAGAAAAAAAAAATCATTTATTAATAGCTTAGACAAATTTTGCATAAATTAATTACAGTTCATATTAGTGTGATCTGAAGTGACATTGATTACAAAATGAAGCTTACCTATAAATAATTTGAATAAATTTTATCAAACCTTGAAAAAGTTGCAACTTGCTTCGGAATTTTTTCTCTAATTCGAGATAAAATCCCTTAAATTATATCAATGTAATTTTATTATGAATTGGAATTTCTATAGGTCTCAATTTAACAAGAATTCGAGTGTTTAGTTTTTTTAGACCGATGAAAAAAAATGTAAAAAAAAAAGAGTCAAATTTTCAAAATACATTTTCTAATAAACTTACTTCAATTAAGATTCACTTTTTTAACTCCCTCATCAACAAGATATACATTAAACTTAACTAGTTTGAATCATAAGAATCATAACAAATATACATTTTTCTTTTAGGGGAAAAACAGATGTACATCTCTCCTTCAGATGTTCACAAAATTATTAAATGAACAACGTTTTAGCATAAGTTATACAAACTTCATCACGCAACAATCTTGCTACTAAAATCTAACACCAATATCAATATCAAATAATATCACCCATAAGTATGTCTCCAACCATGGGCCCCTGTCGACAAGGCCCGGTCCTCACTGCTCGATTCCGGGCTGCACATCCACTTTCCCGGCCCGCGATTACTATCTTTTGGGTTTGGGCTTCGTTGAGCTTGATAATTTGTCCCTCCACCCGAACTTGATGATTCGTATCCGAGCCCATTAACATTCACTCTCTTTGTAGATGAGTTCCACTGAGTTCCGGTAGGGCTCGGCTGCTTAGCCGGGCCTTGTGTCCGCACCTTTGCTTTCGCTGACTTCGTTGGGGCCATGTAGCTCGGGACATCAAATCGTCGTGGATGTCGAGATGTGTACGGGCTTGTTTCGATGTAGTCTCCGCTTAGTCGGCCCATGTCGATATTCTCGGAGCCCAATGGCATGACCAAGTCCATTTCAACCGTTTTCTCGGAAATGGCATCAATTGTGT
The DNA here is from genome assembly GCA_001642375.2 of Mentha longifolia. Taxonomy (NCBI): domain Eukaryota; kingdom Viridiplantae; phylum Streptophyta; class Magnoliopsida; order Lamiales; family Lamiaceae; genus Mentha; species Mentha longifolia. The sequence continues at coordinate 26,768,023 of CM038118.1, read as the reverse complement.
TCTCACGCGCCACCACTTGCCGGGGGTCGTAGGGTTGCGACGCCATCCACCGCTCGAGCCAATTCCAACCCCACTGCGACTTTTCGGGCCCAAGCCCGTGATTGTAGAGCCCGACATTCTCATCATTCATGTCACAATGTACCATTTGTTGCTGACACAAATCACACATAATAAGTCCAATGTTAGTATTTTTATCCTCTATTTGACTACTTATTATATGTTGTATTGCATTTTATACTTTCACATTTAAAATAGAAAATTACAACTAATGTAATTAGAAATTCCTAACCTGGTTATAGGCTAGAGCATAGGCAAGAGCTCTTTCCCTCTTCACTTCAAAATTATGCAATTTTCTTGAAGGGCTATCTTTCATTCTACTCATGCTCTCATTTCTCCTATCCCATTGTTCACTCTCAAAATTATTGACTTGACTCCTCTTCTTCTGACCTTCTTCATTTGTTTTGAGCCTCCTTTTCTCCTCTTCAAACTTGCTTTGGAGCTTGTCATGGACTAGTTGGAGCCTACGTGCCCGAACGCGTGCTTGCACGCGCACCAGCGCCTGCATGCACCGCATGGTCATTTGCGCCTGCTTCCGCACATTGTGGCCCCTAACGAGTGCCTGAAGCCTCACCAAGCCCTTCAGGGCCCGCAAAGCACGCCTCGCCTAAAAATTTGCAAAAAAAAAACAAAAAAATCATCGTATCAGATGTCATATAAATTATTTAAAATGAACCGAATAGACACTTACCAAATACCCTCTATAATGGGACTGTATGAGAATTGCGGCCCTTTCCTCTTTAGATTGGCGGCCGTATCCCGCCAATCTGACCACCTTAGCAGCTGCTTGAGCGGCCGCCACTGCAGCCTCAGCCGCAGCTGCAGTGGCCACAGCCACGGCCATAGCATGGTTCGAATCCTCAACCAGGGGAGATGACTCTATGCTCTCCCCATTCGTGAAGTCAGGCGAACTTTCTGCGGGGAAGTGCTCAAGGGACACCACCTCCGGAGCTTCATAGTGCCATTTTTCAACACTTTCCTTCTGAATTTAAATAACTTATTAAATACTCATCCAAATTTAAAGCAATTCATAAGCTAAACATGAAAACCTTCCAAGATCACTAGACATGATGATCATTGATCAATCCGGTTAGGAAAAGGGTCAAGATTTGGACTAACATCTCCATTTTCCTCTGCTTTTCCCTCTCTCACCATCAAGATCGAACAAAAACTCGCAACTTTTCAAGATTCCGCGACAAAATATTTAGAAAAATACAGCATAATCAGAGAGGCAGAAGTGACTAGACAATTGGGATTGAATGAGGTGCAGCACATGATGATCAAATGGGGGCTTTGATGGTGATGTTGCGTAGTTGGAAAGAAGGCAGCATGTGAGTTCTTCGTTTTGGCCTTGTCTTAATAGGGGACCATACATTTACATTTTTCTCAAAAAAAAAAAAATTGTGGATTTTAATGTGGTCACCGTTTTGCATGATTGTACACACCACAATTCTTTAATGCATCATCAACAATCAAAATCAAGATTAGGATACATTTGATATGGTTCGTTTGCAACCATAATCTTGATTGTTCTCTCCTAAAAGGGAGGATTATAATTAATGACATTTAACAATAATAATGATGATCAAACTACTTTAACAAAAAAGGGTAATGTGGAAAAAATGTTTAACAAAAGAATCTCATCCCATTCTGGAGAAAATGTTACAAACACAAGTTCATCAAAGTAATGCTAACTCATAATCACAATTTTTTCCTCTGTTTCATCCCAAGCTCAAGATTGAGTTTCAAGAGAGAGAGAGAGAGAGAGAGAACCTTCTTTTCTGGGGATTCTTTGGTGGGAGACTGCTTGAAGACCCTCTTCACCGACGAAAACCAGCCACCGCCACCGCCGCCGCCTTTCTTCCCCATTTCCGGCCAAAAGTGATCACTTTTTTCGTGACTAGAAAACGAAGTGAAACTTAAAATGATCAATGATCAACGATCAATGACCATACACTAAGAAGAAGAATAATAATAATATCATAAATATTTATTTATACATTAGAAAAAGAGGTGATCATGGAAAAAACAAACCTTGTAGAGAAATAAGGAGAGAAAAAGGGCTAGTGTTTCTTTGCCATTCTCTCTCTACATAGTGTCCATTTCTTGACATATGAAAGGTTTTTTTAAGGCGACCCAACTAAACGAAACCGTAATGGTATTAAGTGTAACGAAAACCATGTGAGTAAAATTAAAGAAAATTAAAAGGGTTGATGGAAAAAGTCTGTACATGTAACTATATGTATACACATTTATGCATATATATTTCTTTCTAGAGAGGGAGAGAGAAAGAAAGAGAGAGAGTAGTAACTGCTGGCCCGCGCACTGGCCGTTAGTATTTAATCGTGCTCACGGGGGTAGCTGCTCCATTACAGTTGCGACCCGCCAATGGGTGGTTGACACGTGTGAATTGCCCTCTCCCGCAGGGTACTACTCTACGTTCTTCAACACTAGTCACTAGATAAGGACATAATTTTTTTAGTTTATCACTCTCCCATTTCATGTATTACGCTATTCTTCTAAATACATAATTTAATAAAGATAATTCATACTAGAATAGATTATTTTTTTAATGATGTAAAGTGTGTGAACATTTATTTTATTCTATTTTTGTGTGTTTAGTAAAAATATGGAAATTTATTTTTGGAGTTGGTATGGGTTTGAAGTTCGCATATCACATTCACCTATAGAGTCATAGACATCATTAAAAAATAGGTGGTGTACCTAAAAATAAGACATTGTCCCTTAAATTAAACTTAACTTAATTAAAAAAATCATTTTTAGTTGATTTTTTACTCCATTTGACATTAAAGGTTCCATTAAAGATAAAACTCGGAAAATAGTGTGGAGAAAATTGTAGTTGTCTCTACAACTAAGCAAAGTTCAGTTGATGAAATGCTTCCCTTCTAACTAAAAAGTTGGGAGTTTGAGCCAGCATGGAGCGGAAACGAGAAATCATTATTGATATTGATCATCCTTTAAAAAGAATAAAAAGAAAGAAAAAAAAAGAAAAAGAAAAGAGAATGTAGTTGTCTCATCCAAATGGTATCTTCTTATGATATTTAAATGATTAATTGATGGGGTATAAAAAGGTGTTCATAAAAGGATATTAAAGATAGTTACTTATATATTGGAGCACTTATAGAAGAAAATAATTGACCCTTAGTAAAACTTAAAAACACAAACAATGTACTCCATTAATTGAAAGATTGGAAATTAAAATAATGAAGATTGCCATGTTTATTATCACTAAAACAAGATATTGAAATAATGGAATATATAGGGCCACAATGTCAAAATTAGAAGCTCATAGGGTTGATATTATTGGTTCAAGAAAATGGAATTATCACAACAAAATTGGATTAATTCCAAAAGCTCTCGACATAATTCATGGAGGTTGTCGGGTCTATATTAATAAACACGCATGCAAAGATAATGTCAATTTTTGGCACCTAATGAATTATCACCTCAATATATTTATGATAATAAATTATGTATAGATTGAATATATAAATATATGTGAGTTAAAAATCATTTTTATAGTCATATACGAAAAAAGAATAGCAATTACACAATTCGAACAATCAGTTTCGTTGTTTCTGTGTTTAGTGGTTTTGACTTAATTATACAACATTTTAACGATGAATTTTGCTAGGAAATGCGACATGCTTTACGGTAAAAATCTTGGTGTGCATCCACCAAAAGTGGGTACTTCATCCGTTACTTTTGACTTGTCTCGTTTATTGAATATATAAGTGTTATAAAATAATAAAACGAGACAAGTCAAAAATAACAGAGGGAGTACATTCTATTTTAGTAAGTGGACCCTGCCTAAAAATTACTCCCTCCGTTTTTCTCAAAGTGACACACTTATATTCAATTTGTGAGTTATAAAATATATTACGTACAAGTGAATCATTTCAGAAAAAACAGAGAGAGTATATTTCTACCCTCGAGTTGCTTGAATAATTGCCAAAAACCCATATTGGGCCCATAGTTTATAATTTCCGAATCCAAATTATTTAACTAATCCAAATCTTTAAAAAAATGCACATAGTATATATAGCTTCATATTAGTGATGTAAAACTCTTAAACTTTTTGTCTTAAAATACAATTCAAATGGTAAGACGTTTCATTTCCAATCAATAGATTGAATAGATTGAGGGTTTGATAACTCAGACATATATGTGTGAGTGCGTTAAATTGAACCGAAAGAAAAATTAAAGGTATAAATACCAAATTGGCAAATCAAGAATTTAATTAGTTTGATTTACGATCAACATTTTTTTCTCAAGAAATGTGATTTTTTTTTTTAATTTTTTTAACTTTTACTAATATATGAAATAGGATAACAACTAAATAAGCATTAGTTAGACGAGATTGATCTGAGAATGTTACTATCATATACGAACAAAACGGTCAATGAACAAAAAAAAGAACATAAATTCTATTTGAAGTTTGCTGAGCTGTGAAATTTCATTTTCACCACCACTACTTTTATGACTTCTAAAATGCAGTTAAGAGATAAATCAATGAAGGGTCCCTTATTTAGGTAGATTCCGATTACTGCAAATCGCTTGCAATTAAAGTGATTAATTTTTTGAAATTTGTTCGATTATTTTGCAAAATATTGTGGCGTTTCCTTTCCTACTTCTTATCTTATAATTAAAATATAGCGCATATAACTTACACTCCCTCCTTCTCATTCATTTGAGTCATTTTTTCGGCATGTTAATTTAGGAGAGTCTTAGTCGAAGATAAAATATACTCCCTTCGTCTCACGCAAGTAGTCATGTATATTTTTTTTGCACAAGTTTTTTGGAGAGTATATTTAGAGATAATGTGTAGTGTTTAATATTTTAATGCAAATTTTATTATTTTAAAATTAGAGCATTATAAATGCATAAGAACGTATTGTTGTTTGTTCTTAAATAAAAGATTGTATTAAGACTTTTAATTTGATATAAAAATCGTAAAAGTCAAAAAACAAACGAACAAGTTATGATAATATAAAAATTTACAATTTAAATTATATTGGATACGTACATAAATGTTAGTATATGTTGTGATGATTGGTGGTCTATTTAATGAGCTAATTATTTATTTTTATTTTTTTTGGAAACAAGAATACTAGTAAGGGGACGTCCCAATAAAGTATACATGATTGTTCGTCTGGGACAGAGAGAGTAATGTTTAATATGTTCATACGATTTATTTATTTTTTAAATTACAACACCATATATCTATAACAATATATTGATACTTGATCTTAAATGAAAGATCATATTAGAATATTTAATTTGATATAAAAATTGGGATGTGAGTAGAAGATGAGCTGATATATTGAATCCTTAAGTTAGTTTAATTTAATTAATATAATGATGAGCCTGTTATTTTGTTCCATCTTGTGAAATGACCTAAAATTAATAGAACGATAAAATATGGTTCAAGATTAATGAGAAGGAAGAAATAGTTAGTTACTTTAAGAGCTCTTGTCGACATTTCCTAGAGAAGAAAATAAAAAATGCGCATGCTTAGAGCTATGAAGCAGTGAAGCTGTGTATGTGTGTTTATACAAAATAAAATTATATTCTACGGAGTATTAAATATTGCTTTGCACTTTCTTAACGCTTGTTTTGTACTCCCTCCGTATACTTCGAGGAGGCCACTTTCTTTTCGGCACAAAATTTAAGAAATGGCTCAATGGTGGTGTCCACCTCTTTTAATGAATGTAGATTAAGACTAATTGTATAGGCTTGAATTTCCTACCAAAATTTAAATTTTAAATTTTAATATTTAATTTCTACCACAATAAATATTCAAAACAATATTAAGTTTCATGAACAATTAAATAATGCAATATGCAAAATGATGAAAGGAAGGCATAATAAAAAGCAAATAAAATAAAATAAAAATAAAAATAAAAGAAAAAATAAAATCTAATTTAATAATGGATTAGTGGATTAGGGTTGGGTTAGATGGGGATAATATATTTTTTAATTGGGCTAATTTAATAATTTTGGGCCTAAAAAGGAAAGTGGTCACTTCATAATGAACGTCCCAAAATGGAAACGTGACCGCTTCGGAGTATAAGGAGGGAGTATGTTGGAATGCTAAAAGATTTATTTAGGAAAAGCTCTCTATATGGTACTTATATGGACAGTAGGAAAAGCGCTCAGCTTGCCAATATTGTTGGGTGCAAGCTTGGTAATTTTCGTTTTTCTTATTTTGGTCTCCTTATTGGTGCTAATCATAGAAGACAAGAGTGTTGGCAACCTCTCATTGATTGTTGCCGAAGAAAGCTTTCATGTTGGGAAAATAGGTATTTCTTTTTTTGGTGGCCGGATTATTATTCTTAACTCAATTCTCAGTTCTATGCCGTTGTGCTATCTCTCCTTTTTCAAGGCCCCTTTGAGTGTCTTGAAGGTTATCACTGTTGGAATTTAAGAGTCGATTCCATCTCTTAGTTTTTGTCTTTCTTCGCTTGTGGTTTTTGTTTTGTGTAGGTATAATACCATATACACGTTGAATTAAGGGGGAGTGATGATGTGGTCGATGATGTGGCAGATACAGAGCTCGTGGGCTGCAGAGCTGCTATGTGATCGAGCCCAAGCCCAATATCATAGTGGGCTTATGATTAATCCAAGAGATTAGCTGGACTAAGGGGGAGTGAGGAGTTGGCTGATGAGTCAGCTGATGTGTGACCTGATGTGGTGATTGATGAGGTTGCTGACGTGTGACCTGATGTGGCGGCTGACGTGGTGGCTGATGTGGCGAGCGACCAAGTTGTAAAGTGGCCCAATATCATCTAGGGTTTCTAGAAGATAAAGATTGCGTGGAGATATGCTTAAGGAGGCGTGGATGGGTGGTTATCTACTCTCATGCAAATCCTAACCCTAACTTGGTGGCTAAGTCTCAAGCTCTATATAAACTACAAGATTCATTGGAGATAGAATGTGTTTTTGGAGAGATTGAAAAGAGAGTTTTATTTGAGAGTTCTCCAATTGTTTTAGGTTGAGTAATACTATCATTATACAACTAGCTTAGTGGATAGTTAGATTGTTTATGTTAGTAACTTTTAATAGTTCGTTTCCTCAACCTTGGTTTGTAATTCTTCGTGAATTATAGTGTTTGTTTCGCCTTTAGGCATGGCAAGATATCATTCTGATATCTTGCGAAAACCATCTTCGTGTCTTCTTTGTTCTTTGTTATTTTCTATTATTTTTCGTTGAGTTTCTGTTCATTGTTGCACTCACAGTGCTGCTTACAGTGAACATCTCTGTGTGTTTCCTCACGATATCTTGCACAAATTATTTTTGTGTTCTGATTTTTCTTGATCTATTTTTCGTTATAAACTATTCCGCTGCGTTTGTGCTCATCGAGTCTGTCACTGTACAGAGCTCTGTGAGTACCTCTGTGTGTTTCTGACCGGTTGATACCAACAATCACAATAAAATTGTTTGGGTGGAGTGGGATGATATTTGTAGACCTAAGGTTGAGGGAGGGTTAGGAGTTAGAGATTTGAGGGTGTTTAACTTATCTCTTTTGTACAAATGGGTGTGGAGATTTATGCATGGGGATTATCAAGTCTATATATCGGTCTTTTGGAAATGGTGAGTCTTTGAGGTGCAATGATAATATGAAATCTTTTTGGTGGAGGGATCTCATTACTGTTTGGAAGGGGGTGGCTGGTCAGACTTTTCGTAATAATCTTTGTTTTTCTTTGGGAGATGGGAACTTAGTTTATTTTTGGGAGGATCCGTGGGTTTAGGGAGGGGTGGTTTTGGGAGATAAATTTTATAATCTCTATATTTTATCCTTGGAAAAAAATTTACAAAGTGAAGAATATTATGGGAACTAGAAGGAATAATTTATGGGTTTGAGAGTTTAGGTGGACGAGAGCTTTTAATCTTGCTGATATGAAAGATTTTTTGGAGTTGTGGCTTTGTTTGTGCACGTATAAAATGAATGAGATGGTGTCAAACTTATTTGTATGGAAGTATGCCAATGATAGAGTATTCTCCACGAAGTGAATGTACAACACACTTTTTGAGGTGATCTTTGAAGATGACGTAGTGGATACGGAGATGATTAAATTATGGTGCAAAGGTGTTCCAAACAAGTATTTTCTTTTCTTTGAAAGGTTTTTTGGAATAAGCCTCCAACTAGAGATAATTTGATCAAAAGGGGGATTGCTCTATATGATCGAGAAAATTATGTGCATTTTGCTCGTTCCCTGTGGAGGACATTGATCATGTCTTGTGTTCTTGCAATTTTTCCTACGATGGTGTAAATGTTGTGGATGGATTGATGTTCAAATGGTAGGCCCCAATATTATTCGAAATCATTTTGTATAGTTTGTTAATCTTGGAAGAGGAAAAACGAAGAAGAAACTCTTGAATATCATTTGGCAGTGTACTTGTTGGAGCATCTGTAAAGCTAGAAATGCGGTCATTTTTTAGTAGTCCAGAGGTTGATGTTACAGTAGATAGAATCAAAGTCATTTTCGAATGAGTTAGTTCGGAGGTTGATATTACGGTAGATAGAATCAAATTCCGTTCTTGGAAGTGGTTCAATCTTCTTCTCTTCCTTTGTTGATGTATCTTTTCATGATTGGTGTTCTAGTCCATTTTTGTGGCCCCATCAATTTTACTACGAGTTTTATTCTTGTATTGAGTTGATGAATTTTTGTAAGGGATTTGAATACTCCTTATACTCAGTTTATTAGTATTTCTTTTAACCTTAAAAAAAAAGAGAGAGAGAGATTTAGGAATACGTCTATTTTTAAGGGGGAAGGACCAAGTTGATCCAAATAAAAACATGTCGAAAGAATAAGGCTGCGTTTGGTAATCATCTCAAGATGAAGAATGATGATTCATCTCAAGATGACTCATATGAATAGTGTCAAGATGAATCATTCATCTCACCATTTGGTAGCAAAAAATTCAGACTCGGATGATATCATATTGTGTTTGGTACAAATTGCAAAACTCTAGATTAAAATTTAAATTGACTATTTTACCCTTATTAAATACCTCTACCGATTTCACTTTTTATCGTTGAGATTAAATAGTACCCTTTATTATTTATTATTTATTATTATTATTATTATTATTATTATTATTATTATTTATTATTATTATTATTATTATTATATTGTTGAGTTATTATTTTTATTATTCTTGTTATTATTATAATTATTACTATTATTGTTATTATTATTTATTATTATTATTATTATTATATTTATTATTATTATTATTATTCTTGTTATTATTATAATTATTACTATTATTATTATTATTTATTATTATTATTACTATTATTATAATTGTTACTATTACTATTACTATTACTATTATTATTATTATTTTATTAAATTATTAATATTTATTATTATTATTATTATTACTACTATTATTGATATTATTTATTTATTATTATGGTTATTTTATTACATTAATATTATTATTTATTATTATTACTATTATTATAATTATTACTATTACTATTACTATTACTATTACTATTATTATTATTATTTTATTACATTATTATTATTATTATTATTAATTTATTATTATTATTATTACTATTATTGTTATTATTTATTTATTTATTATTATTATTATTATTTTATTATATTATTATTATTATTATTATTATTATTATTATTATTATTATTTGAAATCGTATAAATAGATAAGGGTAAAATGGTAAGAGAGATAAAGTATTGTGTTACTGTTTTAATGAGTTCACCTCATCCGACCAAAAACGTGAGATGACTAAACAAGGCGGAACAGTGAAATATCAACGGGCCTTGTATTCATCTCGGGCCCTCCAATTTATTTTAGTTGGTTACCAAACAGTGAGATGAACCAAGATGATCTCTATCATCTTGGTTCATCTTGGTTCATCTTCTTAACCAAACACACCCTAGTCTGGTCTCTCTAGTTTTCATTAAATGTGCAATAATTACTAATCTATTAATATTAAATTTAATATTTGCTCCAGATAAAAATACAATTAATACATGAATGTGATTAGTCTAGTTCTTGTTTATGATAAATAGACTAATATAGTTGCAAAAATAATTTATTAAAAATAAATATAATTGAAATTGGGCTTGTTGTAGAGGTGTGAGAGCCGAAGCCGAGCCCAATGGAGGCCTCGGCAAACCCTTCAATCTGAAAATTACGCTCCTGCTGCTTGGAGAGGAGAGAGCATCTCCATCACCGCAGCAAGAATTTCCATTCGACCACAAAGGTACATTTATCTCTTTGCTTCTTGAACCCAACCGTATAATATTTATGTATTCACAAATTTCAACCGTAAATTAAGATTCAAATTTATTTGCTAAAAACAGAGTTTGTTCGCTGCTTTTTTTCTCTCTGTTTTTGGTTTTGCTGTTCTTACTCCACATGAACGATTTCAAGGCTCTATTGTTCAAAAAATGAAAATGTTGTGGGCGAACTGGCATCTCTGAATTCCACCGGAGAAAGGAAAGAAAGAAATGGCCACCGCCGCCGCCGCTAGATCCGTTCTTCGGTCGCCAGCCGCCCGTAGCGCAGCCGCGAGACTCGCATCTCAACCAAAATCTGCTCGATCCCCATTTAGTCTCCCCTCTCGAACTCCGCTCGCTCAACGCCTCTCCCGGTATCCTACTCCTCTCACTGCATTTGCATATGCACATTGAATTGATTTCCTCACGATTTCGCTCATTCTATTTCTCTCTAATCTATTTCTCTCTAGTTACCTCTGATTTGATGGTTCAAAATTTGAAGGAGTCCTGTTGAGATGAGTGCGTGCGTGGTGTCACTGCAGCCGTACCACACAGCCACGGCCTCCGCGTTGATGATGTCAATGCTCACCGTTTCGCGTTGCGGTTTTGGTTGGCTTCCTGATGGTGAGTCTTGTTACATTTAATTTTTTCTTGTGTTATTACCTGGAATTTTGTACTTTTGAAATGCCAATTTGGTGATGCTTGAAGGCTGCTTTCTTAGTACATATAAAGAATTCTACTAACAGCCCGCTTAAATTGTATATGCCTGCCATATCTATTTTGGTGTTTTCTTAGAATGGTTTTCTTTCTGTATTTGTATTTGTTGTGGGCATCATTCATAATTATACAGACTCGACTTCCTGTGTTGTGTCCTCTGGTTACTCAATCAACCAAATCATTATCCCTATTCTTGTCTTGGTTCTTCTCTTTTGCCCATGAGGGATCCTTCAAGTTGTTCATGAAACTATAGTCCTGCTTGTTAATATTTAAATGGTTATCACGTAATCTATTACATTATGCTTACTCTGCTCTCATCTTTCTCCTTAAACCACATTTCAGTGGAAACTCTGGTCGTCTCCTTTGTAGTTGAAGTCCTAAATTTAGTAAATGGTGATAGTTTGCCTGACCTATGGTTTTTCCATCTTGATTTAGGTAGCTAGCGATGCCTGTAGAGCTCTCTTTTGCAGTCCTCCACATTTTGTGTCCCTGGTGAGTTGGTTTTCAATCAACAGTGTCATATCACCTGAAACATTATAAAAATCTTTGCATCCTTTTAGAAGACTAGAACACAAGTCAGTCTAGCAGTTGTCATTTTGCATCCTTTAATTGTATATGCCATATCTATTTTGGTGTTTTTATGGCTTTCTTTCTGTATTTGTTGTGCTTGCTGTTCTGTTGTACGTTGCTACATTTCTAAGCATTTTATATGTACATAATACAACTACTAAAATGAGTGATGGAAGGGAAATTTTTTTAATACGGAAATCCCTTATGAACAATAACATCATGTGTATTTTGTGAAATCTTCTTCATGCTACTTCTTATTAGAGATATAGAAAAGCACGGATTTGGGGTGTCATTTTGTCAGCAGTTGCATGTTTTCAGTTACATGTTTTCCCATGATCAGGAGAATTTTATCCAGATAAATGAATCTTATATTTTTTGATAGGATAGGGGAGTTCCTTGGGTGACTTTTTTTTTTTCCAGTCACATGTTACAATATTGCAGTAAGTCATATTTTTATTTATGCAAAGTTCAATTTAAGGGGTATATACTTTATTCTGGGGTATCATGCATATGGAACTTGATTCATGTCTCCTCTGGTTTTCCGACCTACCAATAGTTCATACATACCCTTGCCTAGTTCATCTTATCTTCTGTCTATTCTTTGAAACTGACATAAATTTGACTGTAGGGACCCTCTAAATTGTCATGTTACTTTAGTCCTGTATGTAAATATTTTAATCATTATCACATAATCTATCACCTTATGCATACTCTTCCCCCTCTCTCTCCTCAACTACATTTTATTGAAAATTCTCATCTTCTGCTTTTTGGCCAAAGTCCTAAATTTAGTAAGTGGTGATAGGATACCTGACATATGGTTTTTCCATCTTTATTTAGGTATCTAGCTATGGCCGTAGAGCTCTCTTTTGCTGTCCTCCACATTTCGTGTCTGTGGTGAGTTGGTTAGGCACTGACAAGATTAGATGAAGAAGCATAAGAAACAAAGAATATTGTAGCTCTGTCTTGAAGAACTTGGTGCTCTAAATTGACCGTTCCATAGAAATTATAACTTATTATTTGTGTTCGATGAAGTTTTTTCCACATAGTAGCTAAATTGCCAAACTGTTGTGCCAGTAGATAATTATGAGTTTGCATGGGTTTTCCCGATTAGATAATTATGAGTTTGCGTATGGGTTCTGGGATAATCATGTCTCTATTGCTTTCACTAGAATAGTATTCTACTTAACTATATGGTTCACTGCCATTTAAAGCATTTTGATCAAATAGTTAAAATCAAAATTTATTTGTTCTTTACCTTTATTTAATCAGCTTTGCTATGATGGGGTGTGGATGAACTTTGCCTCGAGGAACTATCATTGTCTCGTCTCCCTTCATTGTGAATGCTAAATTGTCTTCACTACAAGTTGCACATATGATGTTATGCTTTTCAAGTCTTGTTTGACAAATACACATGACTGTCAAAATCTGCATAATGCTCAATAAGGTTCTTAATTTATTTGAATCTGCAATCACATTCATATTTTATTGCCTTTTTCCACATTGTGCGATTCGATTATGACCTTAGTGCAGTGTTGATAAGTAATATCCATTCCTCTGAGGTCCTTAAAACCTTTGATTGATTAGAAAGCATTTGATCCTTGATGTGGTAGGCTAAAAAAAGGTGTAGAAGATGGATGATGACTGAGATTGATACTTTCACCATTGATTTTCCCAGGTTGTGACGATCATTGATGCATATGGAAGTATTCTCAAGGGTCTCCACACCATCGATTAAGCTTAAAGATTTTCTTACTTTTGGCATCTCTGATTTTGGTTGTAAATTATATCGATTTTCGGTGTTTTCTGTAATAAGTCAAAATTTGAGAGATAGTTTATGCAGTTAGCCTAGTAAAGAGCTTTATTGATTAACTTCGCGTATTGAAGATAGAAGTACTATCTTTTAATTATAATCGTAAGCAAAATCCTGATGATGATAGTGTTTCAACTTTCAAGCCGTTCCCTTTTTCATTAGTTTTTGGGTGATTATTTCTTTCCTTCTACATTTTTTTTATAACCTGTTTACAAGATTATGATACAATTAGGGCATCTCCAACCCTACTGCAAATTGCAAAATGCAGCTTGACTGCTGCAAATCATAACCTATTTTGCGTTTTTCATTGTTTTCTCTCTCCTCCAAATGCATATTTGCGTTGCTAATGTAGCAAAAACACAAAAACCCTTTTCATCTTCAAATATTGCATTTTAGTCATTCTCCTATCATTTTGTTGTATTTGTGGTTGGATTGAAGAGAGATTAGGAAGAAAAGAAGAAGACATAATTGCAACAATGGCGGCACACCCAGAATTTCTATGGAGAAGAAGATCGAAATAATAACTAAAAAAATCATAAAAAATAAAAAATAAAAAAAAGAAGTGGCATTAACTTAGTGCTCGTTTGGTTCAAGTTGGATAACGGAAAGGGAATAGAATCAAGTTAAGTAAGGGAATGGTAATAATAATAGTTAATTTTATTGAGTGTTTAGTTCAATAGTAGAAAGAGAGTCACTTGTGAGGGAGTTCCATTTCTGCTTGTTTCCCCTTCTTCTTGAGGGGTAACAATGTAATGGATTGGGTTACTCCCAAGTAAGGAAAATAGATAACATATTACTCAAACCAAACAAAATGTAATGGAATCAATTACTTGATTCCCTTTCCATACCTAAAAAAACTTGAACCAAACATAGGCTTAATGGAGAGTTGGAGACTAGGTTTTGGGAATGAGCTAATATTGGGCCTTAATTATAATAATTTGTTTTCGGCTAATAATATTTTTTTGTAAAAAAAAACCGGCCAATTTTTTTAAAATCATAAGATTACATTTTGATTCATTAATTAAAGAGAGACAAAATAACAAATACTCAACATAGACGAGATTGATTCATTTATTAAGCTTTTAGGCCAATTTTTTTGGTCAATTATATAATGCATGATCTTGAAAAATATGTAGATGTTATTGTAAAAATATTAAAATTGTGAGAGAAAGAAATATATAGGGAATATCTTTTTGGGTTTGAATTTGAGTTTTTGGGTTGAGGATGAATTAGAACACCCCCAATGGAGTGGTGTCGCATCGGAGCGCTGCCGCGGAGCACACCTGGGGCGATACCACCCCCACTGCCGCACCCAAGATCGCAGCCTTCAGTAGTGCATATACGCACTCCCACCGATCCCAACTCGCTGATGTCAATGACGTTAGCAGGACTATTTTTTTTTTAATGATTTTTCAGCAGAAAAAAATAAAATAAAAAAATCGAATATTAGCCGTTGGACATCAAACGGCTACCCCTCATTCCCCACCTATAAATTGACCTCCAAATTCACACTTCTTCCACACTAAAAAAATCCCATATTCACTCAATTCCCACACAATTCTACTCATTTTCTTCGTATTTATCCCAATTGTGGGCACGTAGAGTTATTTAAATTTAAATTTAAATTTGAATTCAATAAATAAAATAATGTTCAAAAATTTATTTTCTTAAGTTAAATTAAATAAATCATATAATTATGTTATTATCAAAATAAAAATCAAATTATAAATATCAAAAATAAAAAATCGAATTAGAAATTAAAATAAAAATACACATTAAAAATTGAAATTTAAATTAAAAAACAATAAAAAAATCAGAAATAAATCTCATGCACTGTGGCGGAATTTTTTTTGTGGTTTCACTCCACTTGAAAAGTGAAGAGAAACCACTTTATAGAGATACACATTGTGGGTGATCTTAATGTTGATGTGACAGAAACTGCAAAATAGGTTGGGTTTTTTTTTTTTTTTTTGAGCATTGGAGATGCCCTTACTGCAGTCTGCACATATATCAATATATGATTTATTCTGTGGGGATGGCTGATCCGAGTTCAAGCTCGACTCAGTAACTAAAAAAGAGAAACTTTATTTTTTGATTATTGAAGAATTGAAGGCCCATGAGCTTATTCAAATTTAACAGAGCCTAAGCGAGATTTATAAATCTGTATTTAGTTTTGGTGATAAATTCACCTTTTTCTTAATTAAAGATCTTGTTTTTCAAGCCCAGAAAAGAAACATTGTGTTAAGTTGTAAACATTAAGTTAACTCAAACCAAATTGCATGTTTTTCTCTTCAAAGCTCTATGATCTGAAGTAAGACTCGTGCCTCTTTATATAGAGATTTGAGAAACGTGATTTCAAGCATTAATAAACTCTTTATATAGAGATTTGAGAAACGTGATCTTCAAGTATTAATACATGTTCTCCACTCTCTCTACTATTCTGAGTATACACGTCTATTAGTACACACGTGGGTTGAGATGGTTCTAAAAATAAAAATTAATATCTCCACTTCTTTGTTGACTTGGTCCATTCCTTATCCAATAATTTGTCCAAGACTTCAAGTCACGTGTTGAGATGATTATGAATATAAGATTTTATATATCCACTTATTCGTTGACTTGGTCCATCCTTATTAAATAATGTGACTTGGTCCATCCTTATTTAATAATTTGCCCAAGACTTCAAGTTTTCTCATTATACCTACAAACTACACAAAAAAAATATGTTAAAAAGAACAAAATAAAATACAAATAATTTATTTATAGTTGAAAATAACTCCTTTTTTTATATGGAGTTGAAAATAACTCTAATCAGAGTATTATTATAATAAATTTATATTAAAAAATAGAAAGTACTCCGTACATAACTTTGAGGAATGACTCAAAGGAGTTTTTATTTAGATTTAAATTGAGGAAAATTCTCTTGTAAGGTTCAGAATTCGATTGCACCGTCCACCTCCTCGTATTACATGGACCCCACTTTGTCAAAATTGAAATTAAGGGCACAATTTTCGGAAAGTATTAGAGCATCTCCAGCCGAGAGCCCATTTTAGGGGCTCACGACACTATTCTAGTGGGGAGGGACTCTCTTCAGATTTTATCTCCAGCCGCAAGTTCCTCCCACGGGCTCTCTTCATTTTAATATATTATTTTTAATTAGTTATTTATTTGATTTTTGATATGTTTTTTTAATTCATTTTTCGTTCGATTTTATTTATTTAATTAATTTTATTTTCAATTAAAAAAGTAACAAAATTTTTGGATATTTTTTTTGTTTGATTCAAATATTTTTTATTTTTGTTATGATTGTAATTTTTATTTATTTTTATTACACATCAAATGTTAGAAATGGAAAGAATTTTGTATAGTAGTTGCTGGTTATCTCATTTTCTTTTGTCCCACATTGAAAAAATGAGGAAAGTGGGAGAGTTGGAGCATTATATATTGCTTCCTTGTCCCACATTAAAAAAATGAGAAAAAGTGTGAGGAGTTGGAGCTTATATATTTGCTTCTTCCTTGACCCACATAAAAAAATGAGAAAAATTTGAGATGGAATAGTCTATAAATATTTTGTTCCACCTCCTTTTTTTATCCTACTTTGAATTCTAGTAATTAATTAATTAATTAATTTTTTTTAAATGAATTTTAAAAATAAAATTTGATTAAAAAAAATTAATTGTCAGCTGACGTCAAATGACGTCATCATAGCATAAATGAGGGGCGCGAGTTGGGCTTGCATTTGCAAGCCGGACTCGCCGGAGGAAGGGCTTGCCAGCGCTGCCCGGGCTCGCTCCACGGGCTCGCGCGCGGGCTCGAGCCCCCTCTGCCGGCCCGCTGGAGATGTTCTTACGATTTAGTATGTTTGGTAATCAGAAATAATAATGAGATTTTATCAAGATAAAGTTGAGGAAACTTCGCTTGTAAGCGTACAGACTCCTCGTATTAAATGTAAGAGAGAAAAATTGTGTTACTGTTTGGTTCACCTCATCCGACCAAACGTATCGAAAGTGAATTCACGGGCTGTATTCTGCCCTCGTTTTTAGTGTACCAAACAGTGAGATGAACCAAGATGATCTCTTCATTGTTCACTTGGTTCTCTTTTTACCAACACACCCTTCTAGGCAAAGAAATAATAATGTTTTTTTAATTAATTGAGGAATTCTGTAATGACTCCTCGTATACATGACCCAACTTGGTCTCTCTCCACGCGGCCATCCTATGCAGGCGAGAACTGCAAAGATGCGCGCTACACGTACAGGGTGCGCATTGCGCTATTGACCTTGGCTATACCCATGCTTCAGTCTAGCTGTACGGCTTACTTGGAGTTTCTCTCTCCCAAATTATTCTTCTTTCCAATTCCATCCATAAATTATTATTCTTTCCAATATTAGGCATTCTATTTAAGGTTGTTATTACTTATCAAGACTCAAAACCAATCTTATACGTGAAATTAGCACCAATTTCTTCTTTTTCTTTTTTTTAGCACACCCACCATTTTTGACGCTCTTCTCCCACATGATTTCTCTCTCTTTTTTGGAGTTGCGATTTATCTCTCTTTACTTTGCCAATAATTAAAATTTTGGAAATAATTTTTTTTAAGTTTACCCTCGAAAAATATTTAATATTGCGAACAGCCTATAATTCTATAATTGTTGTAATTATTGTCTAAATTTATGATTGCAATCAAGAAAAAGTAGAGTTACGATCTAAATGGGAAATGACGGTTTTACAATCAATCAATTGTAGGTAAACTTATGCGGTGCGTCATAGTTAAAAATGAAATAAAATTTAATCCAAATCAATACACTACATTTGGCTAACACCTAACAAAAACTATACGAATTTAATCAATTTACTAACATCGATATAATAATAACTCGTAAATGTAAAGCAAATGATAGTTGAGAATCATTTGCCATTCGACATAAATCAAAGCAAAACAAAACAAAAGACAAAAAACAAAAAAAAGTCCATTATGCATAAACAAATAAACCCAAAAGATTCATTTAAAAAAAAAATCAAGTTAGATATATCAAATACTTACGTATACTAAGTGCATTTTTTTTACTTTCTTAAAGATATGTAAAATAGTGTGAAAATCATAGTAGATTTTCTTTAAGTTTCTCAATAGTACACAATTTTATTCTTTACATGTTCTATTAATAAAGTTATTCGTGTTGTAAAGTAATATTGTAAAGAAGAATAAAAAACACAGAAGAGAAAGAGAGAAGGGAGAAGACGGCGGTAGAAGTAGGGTTTTCTCATTAATCTTATTCACCGTAAGTTACAAATAGGATACACACGAGATATATATACAAGAGAGAGAAACCCTAATGAATAAGTAATGTCCATATATAAAATATATTTACAACACTCCTCCTTGGACATTACGACGTGATGTTCATGCCTCATTAAAAACCTCTCCGTAAAAACTTTATGGGAAAAATTCGGCAGAGGAAAAGAGTACATGACATACACTTATTCATATGTTGCATTAGTTGCCTCATTAAAAACCTTAACTAAGAAAACTCATTGGGAAAAAACTTAGTAAGGGAAAAAGAGTAAAACTATTTGGCCTTCAAGGCATAATCTTCGGGATTATCTTATTTCGGTCTTCAGGACCTAATCTTTAATAATTATTTCAATATGTCGCTCCCCCTCAAAATAACAATCTTTCAATACAATATATTCCAATACTCATGCATATATTTCTCATGCATAGACGTGGGGAGGTCTAGTGAATAAATCTGCAAGCTTATCACTAGATATACAATAGTTCTTCTAGAACTCATACGTGCAACGCAAGATAATCATTATACATCCTCACATAGGATATTAGGGGTTTTGTCAATCTATCAGTCCGAAATTAAGCATTTTGGGGATCCAAATAAGTAAGCATCCGAATAATACACCAATATCAATGTCAATATCTTTCATAAAATTGATCAAGTTCTTTAGACCAATGTTTCTTATACCTTGAAGATAACAAAGAATATGATTACCATCATATATCTCCTTCTAGGAGAAATTTTTCATTTTGCTAACAATTCAAAATTAATGGTATCAGGCCTGATAGAGTAGTACTTCGGGTACTCAAAATAATGAACTTCAGGTTCATAATTTCTTTGTTATCTTATACACTTCAAGTAATGATATGAGATAATGGATGTGATTTATTGAATATAACAATTTGAAATTCACATCAACCAGATCAACCGGTACAATACTCCTTCAGGGAGATACTCGGACTGTTACAATACTCCTTCAGGAAGATACTCGGGCTGCAGGCCGAGACAATACTTTGACTTATTCAAGTCTTCATACTAAAACTCCGTCATTAAGCATGAGTTAACTTTCTTAAATTCTTTGTGTGTAACAATTTATATAACATCAACATAATCATAAATATTATAAAAACATTCAAACACATTTTGATACACACACATAAGCATAAATGATTATGCACATATCCTTACTTCAGGATGATAAACTTATTATATCGTACATGTTGCGATTTCACTTTCCTTCATTTAAGGAATTTCAAGTCCAACAAGGACATATATAGATATCGGTGCCCAATGACTTATATAAAAGAGATCGTTACGATCAACCATATGATATCTATATTTACCAATTACTGCCATAAGTTACATAACGGAACATAATGCATAACAGGAGAATTAATCAATTGAGGGTCTCTGCTAAAAACCCTCGAGCTACTCGCTTTATTTTCAACCACCTCATTAAACTTGATTTCTCTTTAGAAACATTTATTTGTGTCCTACTGGGACAACTTTCTTTAAAGAATAAAATATAGAGGAATAATAGACTTTTTGTCTATTTAGCGAGTGAAACTCAACCTCAACTTCTTCTCTTTATTTTGCCATGTGCTTCCGGCACAATAACACCATATTCATTCTGGATCCAGATTATCATTTTAAACTTATACCGGTAATGGTTGAGGTAAAGAGTGTCGACAATTATAACATTTCTATTAACGTTTCTCCTGAACTGTCTTCATGACAATATATATAATCAATATTAACCAGATTTATCCATCATTTCCCAATAATATATTTAATCTGGCCGTTTCGTAATCCCAGTGTCCCAATGTTATGATTATTTAGTGCACTTACAAATATACTGAGATTCTCGTCTACAGGACGATCCTCTTCAGGAGGTTCTATACATAGAGTGATATCATTTGGGATTCTCAGTCTGCGGGACGGTCCTCTTCAGGAGGTTTACTAGAGTAATATCATTTAATGATTTGATATTACTACCGCAGATTTTTATCTTTAGCACCAAAATAGTTTTCACGCTTCAGGCGTTGAGAGCATCAATCAATTTATTTAGTTCATGAAGAACTTCAGTTCAGTATGGTGCATATAAACAAGTATATAAAATCACTCCATTGGCAGTCAATAACTGTTTGAACTTTCAGTTCATTTTGTGTAGTGCGTGAATTAATATTTAATCCAATAAGAATTTTGCGGCATTCTTTCATTCATATCTCCCCCTAATGCCGTGAAATGATTTAGTTGGATTATAAGAATAACGTACCAATTAATCAAATGATCCCCAATAATTTGGCTCTATCAAACATTCATTTCTTGACGGAGGGTACGCATAATTAATTTTAAAACCATATAGGTATGTTTTGGTGGTAATAATGAAAAAGGATTAGCAGATAGGGAAATGGTGATTTTTATTATCACACACTAATTATAAGGGGAATGACCCAAACACTCATGCCTTAATAACTTTTAGAATAATTTGGGTATTTTCAATTCATCGCAACATGGTTTTTAGTTATACTACTTTCTCAAAGAGGAAGACAATGAATAGTTACATTAGAATGAATTGAAGAAGCTCTTCTGGAGCTGACAATAAAGATATTATCATTTGAATTATGAAAATTCTCCAAAATTTTTGTTTTGATGCTCTAGTTTTACCATGTGATCATCGAGTTGACAATCAAGTTTGCTTCGGACAAACTAATAGATGCAATTCACAATCTTCATAGTCATGAGCGACAAGAAAGTAATTATTTTTATGATCTCGATCAACTCACAGTGATCACACTCGTCGTCCTTCACATTAAGACCAAAAATATAATTTGCAGATTCTCCCTCGACCACTTCTATAGGTAGTAACATGTGCTTCAGGCATCATGTGAAAACTACGAACAACTTCTAATAGAAGCGAAATATTCTAAGGATCCTTATACATAATTTATTTAGCCATGTACTACTTCGAGAGTACATAATTTGAAAATATGAGCTCAAACATTTATATTAAAGGGAGAACTATGACAATTTTGTCATGATCCTTCAGGGATTACCATAAACAAAAACTATATATTTTCATGTACTACTGCAGGAATACAAAATAATCTTTCTTATAACTTATTTTAATTGTGTACAACTGTTAGAGTACCTTTAAGAGCGGTGACTTCCGGATACTTATTGGAGAACTTATAACTAGCTTTTTCCTTAAGTAGCATTGTAAACTAAGTCTTCCCATATGGTGCTAATACATAGCATGTTAAAAAAATATATGCTTAAAATATCTCCCTTCTAAGTGAAAATAATATAAAATAAATTAATATCAGAATACGTATCAACCAACATATCATATTAGAGTAAACCTCAACCAACATATCAATTTATCAAATCCAAACTCCGTTCTTAAAAAAAATATTAGAAACGTAAACGGAATCCAAAATAAATGTGAATAAACACAAAACGAAGGCATAATGCACAAATATTTACCAATTATGCTAAATACATCAGCTTTCACCAAAAAGAACTGCCACAAGATATATTATGCAGAAATGCCCAACGCACTAACAGGGATAAATTATTGCTTATCGTAATACTTATTCCACGAAGTATATGTTTTCCAAGAAGACAACCCAACAATAAAAAATATACTAATATCAAATTAATTTTGTCCAGAAAATGTCTTCGTCTAATTTCCAGTCTGACTTTATGAACCGATATAAACAAATACCCACCAATTACATGACTATCAATCAATTACCACAAAACTAGATTACGAACGTATTCCTTTTGTGCATAATAACGAAAACATAAAGATAAATATGGTGGGCGTGTTACCTCATTGGAGAGAATGATAAAATCCTTTTTTAGGCAAACCTTAAAAAATTTGCCTCTATAATTGACGATTGATTGCCAACAATTCCTCTTCGATAATCACTCAGTGGATTAGAGACTCGTGTCAATAACGTGTTGTAAAGTAATATGTAAAGAAGAATAAAGAACACAGAAGAGAAAGAGAAAAGGGAGAAGACGGCGGTAGAAGTAGGGTTTTCTCATTAATCTTATTCACCGTAAGTTACAATAGGATACACGAGATATATATACAAAAGAGAGAAACCCTAATGAATAAGTAATGTCCATAAATAAAATATATTTACAACAATTCGTTTCTATTTTCGAAGTTATTATGTGTGAATCGGTAACTTAGACATAAGTTAAAACCTATCTTTAAAAGGGGTCATTTTCATTTAGTCTACGACTTCACAACCTTTTACTCCCCCGTCTCATTTTACAAAGGGATAAATTTTATTTTATAATGAAATATTTTCCAAAATAAAAATATTTTGCCCAAAAAAAATAATAATTATAAATTATTAAACAATGATATCCAAATATCTTTCCAAAAAAACTAAAATTTAAATAACGAGTATAATCCATATAACCCACTACTAATTAACTCCGTCTTAATTTTCATGCCACAAAAAAATTATCATCTTATTAATAAGACGGAGGAAGTATATTCTAAATTATCCTCTTCTCATTATTTACAAAAAAAAAATCATTTTTCATGTAATTTAATTCTTTTACCCATAAACCATAACCCCCCAAAAATTAACAAACATCTAGCAACTTTTTTATTAAAACTTTAAACATCGAAATATTCACTCCGTCCCGGCTTATTTGGTTAGTTTATTTTTTAGTATTGTACTACCTACATCCCTCACGAGTGTCATAGTATCCCGTAAAAGAAAAAAAATACTTTAAAATTATATTTTAAAATCCGTACTAGATTTCGGTGGAAACACATGCCCGAAAAGTCAAAAAAGTGAATGAGACTAATAATGGAAGATGAAGGTAGTATATCATACCCCTCATCTAGTGTATTAACACTCACATGGGGTAGAATAAATATTCTTAATTTAATACTATGTGAGTGTAAGAGGTAATACATGAGATGAGAGGTATTGGTAGGTATAGACTTTCTTTTTTTGGCACATAAATTAAGAAAAAATACAAATAATCCAAAAAGTACTTGGCCTGCCACATTAAAATATTTAATTATTCTTAGTTAATATTTCCTTCGTTATAAATGAGCCACTTAAAAAAAAACAAATGAGTAATTGTCAACTCCTTCTATCTCCTATATCTAACCAAAATAAATAAATTAATCACTCGAGGTGAGACGTCTCATTTACGAAGATTTATCTAGACAAGACAATGGTAACAATACTGCCTTGTAACATTTCAAGGAGTTTTTATTTTTTATCCATTTTTCTATTACGAACAATGGGTTCCCCCCCACCCCTTTTAAATCTATTTAGGGAAGCTACAATTGAGACGGGCGCATGTTGCTACAGAGAGTCTCCTTTCATTACTGTAACTAGATTTCGCACTCGTGCGATGCACGACAATGTATGTGGTAATATGTTATTAAGTTCAGACATTCTTCTATTTCAGATCATAATTTACCAATATACAAATAATTTCACTCAAAAAAAAAATCACGGTATTTTTTTCATCAGTTAAAAAGTAAAAATAATTGACTTTGTTCCAATTCCACAAATTCGGATTTTGTTATTTTATTAGCACTTCACATACTCTCTATATAATATATTACGTATGTAGCGTAATAATGTGCTAAGCGACTTTGCTAAGCGATGAGTATAGACGACTAACTCTTATGCAATCGTATCCCCTCCCTTTTCCCAAATTTTTTGCTACCATATTCACTCTCCCTAATTTTTTTGGAGATTTCTCATTTGTTTGTTCTCTTTTACACATGTACTGTTAGTTATGTAATTTCTACATTTATATATTCATTCACTTTAATTACCTTCGTTTTTCTTCATTTCATTTAAATCAATAATTACTATCTCCATCCTGCCCATCATGACTCTTATGCCATTTTAGGCTGTCCAACCCATATTGACACTTTCTATATTTGGCAAAAATTGGTCCCAAATTTGCAGCTTTAAACACCTATCAATCCATTAAATAAATAATAAAAAATTATATTCTGAATATTTATTTTTAGATATTAAACTTATTAATTTTGTACATATTAAAAATCGTAATTTAAGTAGCCTAAATATGCGATTCCACACTTAATCAATTGCTCCTAAAATTGTGTGCCCAATAGTAAAGTGTCATTATAAGATGGACGGATGGAGTAATATTTAACTAAATTTTATTTAAAATTTATAAATTTTAATTGAGAATTTATAAACCATGATCGGAATTAATGAACCCTAATTGAAAATACATAAATATTATTTGAAAGTAATAAACCTAACCGAAAATTTATAAACCCTAATTTGAAAACTATAACTTTAATTAACATTATTTAATTTGTTTAGTACAAAATTAGTAAATTAAATAAAATATACTAGTATTATTAGTAAATTAAATAAAGTAGTATTATATTAACTTGATTGTGAAAATAGATAGAGATAGAAAATTACTATGCGTGTAAGAAAGAGAAAATAAATAAGATCATCGTTATCATATGGATACCAAAACACTCCTTTACTCACCGTTGACGCACTTAATGTGCCCACGACTAATGTGACAACGTCACGTTAATTTTTTTCCATTTAGGGTTTAATTTTTTTATAGTTTACTTTTATAAGATATATTAATAATAATTTTCCTTAAATATATCAATGCAACGTCAGTTATGAACACATTAAGTATACTCAAAGTGAATGGGGACACTCCTCCATAAATATAGTATAAAAATTGGCCAACGTTATGTAAGGCATGCGGTATAACAATTTGCTACCTATGTTTTCACTAATGATGTGTGCTTCATGACAATTAATGAATCAAATTTAAATATGTTATTTTTACATAAAAATTGATAATATTTATAAAACTGAATTGAAATTAATTTTTGATTTTTGATTCGTACTTTATTTATAGTAAAGATGTCATGTTCAATATATTAACAAAATTACATTTTTTGAATATAAAATAGAATTGTAATTGAAAAAAAAAAAGAAAATATTACAAATCTTTAATTAACTTAATTATAAAAAAAGAAATCAATTTTTTCCCCTTAAATTTGTGTTAAAAAGAAAAAATTATTGTATTATTTCCATTGAAAAATAAATAACCTCTAAACAAACCCAATAGAGCCGATAATGCATATAGCAAGTTGATTATCTCATACTCCGTATTCAATATTTATTGAAAACCATTTAAATAATATTTATATGATCAATCAATTTAACAGTACATAATATAAATTGCCATACGATATAAAAAAAATATAAAAAAAATCAAATAAATTGATAATGAATGGATTCACACAAAGTAATCAATAATCATGGTTTAAGAAAAATATAGGAAAGAAGTAATTCGTCTATATAAAGCAGTTGCATTACGAAAAGCCATGATTTGCGGATTTTTAAAGTTTCATTCCCAAACTTTAAAATAATTATAACTTGATCATTATTATTTCATTTTTAACAAAAAGTTATATCCATTTAAAGATCTTTTTGTGCTCTTTAATTCAAGATGCATATTGTATATTCCCTCCGTCCCAAAGATAGTGTCCTGTTTTTTTGACAATAATGTATGCTCCTTTCGTCCCATGAATTTGGGCACGGGAGTTAACGGAATTTATAATTTTTTTTTTCAAATTATGAATAACATTATACTTATACTATTCATAATTGAGAAAAGATTACACATTCTCTTAATTTTTGTGCCCAAATTTATGGAACGAAATAAGCATAAACTTATTGTCAAAAGAAATAAGACGCTATCTTTGAGACGGAGGAAGTATATTATTTAAATAAAAAATGCAAGAAAATTGCAAGAAAAGAAAAATAAGATTTTTTTAAAATGGAATAGAGAGAAACAGGGAGAGAGGGGGAGGTTACTTTTTAAATCGACATCTTCTTTATACTAGTTCCATCCCATTTATTAATCTATGTTGTAAATGACACAAGAGCCAATGCAAATAAAAATATGTGGTTGTAATCAATTATAAGGAGAAAGAGTTAATTGTAGCTACAATTTTTTTGTCATTTTAGAAAAGTGGACTAATAAGTGAGACATACCAAAACAGAAATGTAGCCTAATATATTAGATGTGTTGTAAAGTAATATTGTATAGCATAGAAGAAGAACACAAGAAGAGAAGGAGAATGGAGAAGACGTAGAGAAGAGATAAGAGACGGCGGCTTTCTCATTAAATTAGTGTTCTCCATATTACAAATAGGGTTAATAAGAGATATATATACAAGAGAGAAAAACACTAATTAATAAGTAATGTCCACAATAAATAAATATTTATAACACTCCCCCCTGGACATTACGGTGTGATGTTCAGGCCTCGTTAAAAACCTCTCCGCAAAAACCCTGTCGGAAAAATTCGGCAGAGGAAAATAGTACATAACATACACTTATTCATGTGTTGCATTAGTTGCCTCATTAAAAACCTTCACTAAGAAAAGCCACTGGGAAAAAACTTAGTAAGGGAAAAAGAGTACAACTATTTCAGCCTTCGGGGCCTAATCTTCAGGATTATATATTTCGGTCTTCAGGATCAACTCTTCAAAATAATTTAAACATGTCGCTCCCCCTCAAAACAACAATCTTTCAATATAGTACATTCCAATATTCATACTCATGCATATATTTCTCATACATAAACGTGGGGAGGTTTAGTGAATAAATTTGCAAGATTCTCACTAGATATACAATAGTTCTTCTAGAACTCTTATGTGCAACACAAGTTAATCTTTACATATCCTCACATAGGATATTGGGGATTTTATCAGTATACCAGTCCGAAATTAAGCATTTTGGGGGTCAAAATAAGTAAGAAGCATCCACATAATCCATTAATATCAATCTCAATATCTTTCATAAAATTGACCAAACTCTACTCAACCTTGAAGATAACAAACATCATCTTCAGCATCATTCAAAATATCTCCTTCTATGATAATTTCAAAATCTTTCGACCAAGGTTTCTTATACCTTGAAGATAACAAAGAATATGATTACCATCATATAAGTATATCTCCTTTTAGGAGAAATTTTTCATCTTGCTAGCAATTTAAAGTTAATGGTATGAGGCCTGATAGAGTAGTACTTCTGGTACTCAAAAATGAACTTTTAGTTCATAATTTTTTTGTTATCTTATTCACTTCAATTGATGATATGAGATATTAAATGGATGCAATTTATCAAATAAAATAATTTAAAATTCTGATCAATCAGATCGACTGGTATATACTCCTTCAGGGAGATACTCAGACTGCAGGCCGAGATGAGATTTAGACTTACCCAAAGGTCTTTCATTTCCAAAAACTCCGTCATTAAGCATGAGTTAAACTTTCTCAACTTCTTTGCGTGTACAAATATTTATATAACATCAATATTAAAGAATAAGATGTAACTCAAATCTATCAATCAATATAATCGGAAATATTCCCAAAACTTTTGTTAAACACGCAAGAACATATCTCATTATTAACATATCCTTACTTCAGGAGGACAAACTTATTATAGTACATGTTGCGATTTCACTTTCCTTCATATAAGGAATTTCAAGTCCAACAAGGACATACATAGATATCGGCGCCCAATGACTTATATAAATGAGATCATTATGATCAATCATAAGATACCTATATTTACCAATTACTGTCATAATTTACATAACGGAACATAATGCATAACAGGAGAATCAAATTCAATTGAGGGCCTCTCTGCTAAAAACCCTCGAGCTACTCGCTTTATTTTCAACCACCTCATTAAACTTGATTCCTCTTTAGAAATATTTATTTGTGTCCTACTGGGACAACTTTCTTTAAAGAATAAAATATAGAGGAATAATAGACTTTTTGTCTATCTAGCGAGTGAAGCCCAACCTCAACTTCTTCTCTTTATTTTACCATGTGCTTCCGGCACAATAACACCATATTCATTCTGGATCCAGATTATCATTTTCAACTTATACCGGTAATGGTTGAGGTAAAGAGTGTCGACAATTATAACATTTCTATTAACGTTTCTCCTGAATTGTCTTCATGACAATATATATAATCAATATTAACCAGATTTATCCATCATTTCCCAATAATATATTTAATCTGGTCATTCCGTAATCTCAATGTCCCAATGTTATGATTATTTAGTGCACTTGTAAATATACTGGGATTCTCATCTACAGGACACTCCTCTTCAGGAGGTTCTATACATGGAGTGATATCATTTGGGATTCTCGTCTGCGGGACGATCCTCTTCAAGAGGTTTGCTAGAGTAATATCAATTAATGATTTGATATTACTACCACGGATTTTATCTTTAGCACCAAAATAGTTTTCACGCTTCAGGCGTTGAGAGCATCAATCAATTTATTTAGTTCATGAAGAACTTCAGTTCAGTATGGTGCATATAAACAAGTATATAAAATCACTTCATTGGCAGTCAATAACTGTTTGAACTTTCAGTTCATTTTGTGTAGTGCGTGAATTAATATTTAATCCAACAAGAATTTTGCGGCATTCTTTCATTCATATCTCCCCCTAATGCCGTGAAATGATTTAGTTGGATTATAAGAATAACGTACCAATTAATCAAATGATCCCCAATAATTTGGCTCTATCAAACATTCATTTCTTGACGGAGGGTAAACATATTTTTCTTAGAGCCATATATGTACGTTTTGGTGGTGATAAATAGAATTAGCAGATGGGAAATGATAACTTTTATTATCACACACTAATTATATGGGGAATGACCCAAACACTCATGCTTTAATAAATTTGAGAATAATTTGGGTATTTTAAAATCATCGCAACATAATTTTTGGTTATATTATTTTTCCAAAATGGAAGACAATCAATATGGAATCGAAGAAGCTATTTTAGAGCTGACAATAAGGATATTGTCAGTTGAATTATGAAAATTCTCCCTCTCTTTTTAGCGAGAGTTAAGACATTAAATTCTATATAATAATTCTCCAAAATTTTATTTTGATGCTCTAATTATCAAGTTTGCTTCAGGGAAACATATAGATACAATTCACAATTTTCATAGTCATGGGCTATAGGAGAATAATTATATACATGATCTCAATTAGCTTACACTTGTTTCACCATATTAGGACCAACAAAAATTTTCTTAGATCTCCCTCGAGTGTTTCTATAAGTAGAAGCATGTGCTTCAGGCATCATTTGATAATTATGAATGACTTCCAATAGAAGTGAAAAATACTTAGGAATCGATCCTTACATAAAATTTATTTTAGTCATGTACTATTTCTGGAGTACACAATCTTAAAATATGAGCTCAACCAATTATACTTAAGGGAGAACTATGAAAATTTTGTCGTGTTCCTTCAGAGATTGTTGTGAAGAAAAAGCTATATATTTTCATGTACTACTATTGGAGTACAAAGTAATATTTCTTATAATTTATCTTAACTGTGTACTACTGCAGGAGTACAAAAATAGAAGAAATAATTCAATTGTTTTGGGAGATTAAAGGATTGTTATAAAACAATTGTATCTTCATGGAAAAGATATCAAAACTTCCACCTTCAAGGTTAAATTATTTGGATAATTGATATTATGAGCTATTGCCTTGCTTTCATCCCCATATTGATCATCTAGTTTGCTCTACATTTAATTGAGCATCATATCCAGTTAGCATATGTCAAGGCTAAGGCTATTTATCAGTAGTAACAAATAATTTCAGGATAACCCCATTATTCCCTTATGGTTTCTATACATAAAGTGATAACTCATCATATTCAGTAAAAAAAATATACATATACACATGCTCTCATAATTAACAAAGTAGAGTCCACTATTAGTTGTCATGAATTTTTCTTGATTTAAGGACAGTCAAATATATCCAGAATTCAACTTATTTACTATTGATAATAACCTATATATATTATATACCAGTGTTGATACATATCGAACACATAATCACCACTATAGTAGTTCAAGCCAAGTTTGATATCTACCAATGCTTATCGGAAAACATACTCAAATAAAATTGTTAGGAGAAAAAATGTATTCACCAAAATAAGTCTAACCTTGTGAACAAAAACTATATATATATATATGAGGAATTAACAATTAAGGAATCATTACCACTAAGT
Organism: Mentha longifolia; assembly: GCA_001642375.2. Classification (NCBI taxonomy): domain Eukaryota; kingdom Viridiplantae; phylum Streptophyta; class Magnoliopsida; order Lamiales; family Lamiaceae; genus Mentha; species Mentha longifolia. The sequence continues at coordinate 26,737,172 of CM038118.1, read as the reverse complement.
ATTGCCATCTTATACATCCACTATAACATCATCAAGTCATATAAAGAAAACAACAAATATCAATTTGATGCAAACAATCAACTAGAAACGCATGGCGTAAAAAATATTCACCAATCATCATGCCATAGCAATTAATTACCATGAATTCGAAAACAGAAACATCTCTTATATCCACTCAATAGTAATAACAGATATTCAATACATTGAACTCACAATTCAATAAATTATCTGAATTCTTATGCATAATTAATAAACTGCTTCAAGTACGAAGGCACCACAAATTCTCTAAATAATGAATCCATGAAAAAATTGCCACCAACATGTTTTCTATCATTCCCCAAATAATATTGCCATACACACAACCAACAAATAAATTTGTTATTCATAACTAGAGTGGGCAATGCTATATCATAATTTACAAATTAAGGCATAAGCATATTAGCCAAAATATTCTACAATAACGAAATCATAGATTTCTTGAATAATCTGTATTCAATAACATATGCGCATATTATGGTGTGTGCACTGCCGGGCAACAATTGAATTTTTACATAATATACAAACTATCAAATTATTCATAGAAGATTAGAGATTATAGAAAAAGCCAAAAATCATGTACCTTGAGTGGTGCCTTCAGGGCACCTATTTGGAGAATTTACAATTACTATAATTCTTGCTTAGATCACACGAAGCAAAGAAATAGGAACCCAATTCAACCAGTTACAGATAACTAATTCTCATATAGATCATGATTTGCTAGAAAATACTACTAATCCTTCGGGGATACAGCAAATCTTTCCACTGTGACATTAATCAATCTGTTTTATCTCGATTTAATAGTAATCCACATTAAAGATACCCACATTAACATAAGATGCAAATGTTTATTCTGAAAAAATAAAACATCTTACTAAAGTGATAGTCATGTTCTCTTAATTATCAACAGTAAGTATTGGACATATTGTAAGCAAAGGTATATAAAAATACCATAAGAGAAGTTTTTCATAATCCCAACATGATCGACTTAATCTAAAAATAATCAATCAATTTCTAGCATTTTATGCTTTCGATAATTTAAAAACACTTTCATAAGTAAGCATCAAAATGTAAGACTTTCAAAGCAAATAGATGGTTGAAATATATTAATATATACGATGCTTATAGTGCCCAATTTCTCAACAACGAATTCATAGAAACAGAGCAAATTTATCATAAACAATAACTTTTCAATTCTATTTTTAATTCATCTTCTCCGCGAATAACTCGATCATGCCATAAGCAAGAGTAATAATAAGGTAGAATTTAAGTTTGCGATTTGCATAGGAGATAGGAACTAATAAATTCTTGTTATATGGGGTTAACATATGTGAATTCTTAATCATAATTTTATACGTTTCGTTTATGAATTCAAGCAGAAACATATCAATTATATATACCATAACTATTAAATTCGATTTAAAAATTACCTTGCAAGAAAATCACAATTCTTCCATTGACATACCTCAAAAAAAAAATACTCGATTGATTAGAGAGTATTGCGCTTCAAGATCCGCTCAATTGGTTAGAGACTCGTGCTGATAACGTGTTGTAAAGTAATATTGTATAGCATAGAAGAAGAACACAAGAAGAGAAGGAGAATGGAGAAGACGTAGAGAAGAGATAAGAGACGGCGGCTTTCTCATTAAATTAGTGTTCTCCATATTACAAATAGGGTTAATAAGAGATATATATACAAGTGAGAAAAACACTAATTAATAAGTAATGTCCACAATAAATAAATATTTATAACAAGATGGATGTAGTATTTTTTAACCTTTGATTTCATAGTATTTGCGAAATCGTCATTGAAATTGGATTTCAATTTCAAACTCCCTCTTTATATATAGATATAAGATATATACTTCATATAATTGGGACCGGCGCATGTTAGCAAGGTGGATGCGTCCTTTCATTTCTCTACTATTTTCATTTTCTTTCCATCTCATGCACAGCAGCAGAACCACCACCCAAAAAAAAAGTCTGCTGCTCTTCCCATCGCTCTAAATTTTCTCTCTCTAAACATACGCTCTCTCTCTGTACCTGCTGGCTGCTGCCTCTCCGAAGAAGTTTTGAAAATGGAAGGGAGAGACAAGGTCTGTTTTGCCTCTGCGTCGAGGAAGTCTTACTGCGTGAGCCGATTTTGTGTGTTACTTGTTTGTATTGGTTGTGTCTATTTCATGCATACGCGTATCTATGTTGCCGAAGACAGAGACCTGGGTTTCACCCTTTTTCCTCTCTTATTTGTACTCTCGAACCGAAACATTTTGGGATGGGGCTGTTTATGAGTTTCTGTGTATTTGATGGTTCATCGTACTCTGTTTCTTCTGGAGATTAGGCTGGTGATGGTGTTTATGTTTAAAAATATTTTCTTAAGATCCTATTTAGCCTATTGTGGTCAATGTGTAAGCATTTGCTTCTTGAAGGTGGTTTTTCCCACTAAGCTTCTTTAAGAATTTTTCGCTCAATCTCAGCGCCTTTGCTGTTATCAAGTTTCGTATTTTTGCTATCTTCGTTCCGTTTGAATTTTTTTTGACATAATCAAACGATTGAAGAAATTATTTGATAAAATTGCCTCACTCGCGTAATACGTTGTTTGATCTGCTGCTGCTGCTGCTGCTGCTTTGATAGGTAACTACGGGGCAGGATTAAGAATTTCCCCGATAAGTAAAATTCAAGTTTATTTACTTGCAATTCCTTTTCTAGATTTGAAGAAATTCTTTTTGCCTCCTGTTCTTTTAGTATTTGATTTATTGATGAACCTTATGAGATGCCACTTCTTAAAATTGCGCCTTGATTTGATGAAAACCAAGCTAAGTGAGGAACTGGCATTATTGTACTATTAATATCGCAATATTGTTGGTGAATGACAGATGTTCCCAAAGTCACCTCTGAACAGATTGAAGAAGAGGCCTCATGAAGAGACGGGCATGAAGAGGCCCAAAGAGAGTCTGCTTTCCATGGATAATGATATTGAGGGGAAGGTACTTAAGTTTCGTGAAAGATTGACCATGCAAGAATATGAGCTAGTGTTAGTGCAGCAATTAATGAGCTGTACAATTATAGAGATTAAAGCTCCATCTCAGGAAATTCTATTTAAATGCATATGCTTCATCTCTTGATCATGACATTTGCTATGTTGCTCCTGGAAAAATTTGTGCTCCATCTCAACCTTTTGGTGTAGTAAAACTGTGTTTTAATTTTAGTTTATTTCCTGAATTATTTTCTGTTAAATTGGAATTAATGAACAAAAAAAAGTTTAGGACAAAAATGTTTCATTTGCATCTGAAAGGCAGTGCTTTTACCTGTATGTATTTAGAAAGTAGGTAGAAAGTTGTTGTGGAGGTAGCAGTTGTACATGCCCCACCTGTTTCTGATTGTTCCCATGCCAAAGACATGCATAAATTCTTCATCCCTTCTTTTCTCACATTTCACACAGCAAATAATCTGTGGGAGATGCTACTTTTTTCAATCAACACATTGATTTAGTTCAAATTAAGGTAGATTTTGATTAAATACATGTTATTCTCTTATTTGACGTGTTGTTGGTGAACGACAGGTATCCTTAATGACACCCCCCATAAAGTCGAACAAAAGACCCCGTGAAGATTCTGGGGTAGCAATGCCAAGAAAGAGTTCACTTGAGGCAGCTTGTGTCAAAGATGAGACTTCAAGAAAGACAATGGTGTTCAGGTTTCGTGTACTACTGCCAAATGGCACTACTGTGGATCTTAAAATGAGTGAGCTGCGCAAAGAGATGCCGATTGAGGAGTTCATAGATTCAGTTAGGAAAGCATACGATGTTCTTATCAACCAGAAGAAGTCACATAGAGGAAAAATCAATTGGGAGTACCAGGACCTATATTTCACGGATGTCCATGCTAACAAGATAAGAATCAAGTTAGATTTTTGTCAATTTTCCTCTGGCAACTGGCACTTGCTCTGGCTACATGTGAGATCTTGTCCACACAATTTATTCTGGTTGTACTCATGCTTGAAGTAATGGTATTATGACTTGTGTATTCTTTTTTATATAGGATGGATCCGCTGAGCAGCCTGATGAATATGAGGTATATTTCTATTCTGCAGTTTTAATCATTATATTTTATGACTTAAGGAATCTTGAGGTTGTACATGTTGGGAGTCTGATTTTGTTGCTATCTCTGTCAATTTGATCATCTCATTAATGTTTGGCCCTGCAGGATATGTGGGATCTTACCCCAGATACTGATTTACTGAGAGAGTTACCTGATGACTATACATGTGAAACTGCTTTGGCAGACCTCATAGTAAACACGCAATTTAACTTTCTTCTATGATCAAACGTAGTGATCGTATGCTAAAGATTTAATCTCTTTGTCAGGATAACTCCTTACAAGCTTTATGGTCTAATGGCGCAGGAGAAAGAAGGTTAATTAGGTATGCAATTGAAGTGTAGGTTCTGCATGTTCCCTTCTTTGTTGTGCATTACATGTTGCTAAATAGATGCCGTGATTACTGTTTATGTTACTATCTAGGAAGAGATACTTCATTTATATAATCGTCCCCTGTAGGCTTTAACTAGGCGAGTTGTATACTTGTAATGATAATGAACTTTTGCTTGCGTATTTGAGAATATCCATTCATGTTATAAAAAGCATAACTTCATTCTTCTTTGTTTAGTGCTGTGCACTTACACATATTAAATGTAGCTCCTGTACCATGCTTTAACCGCGGTATTTATTCATATCTAATATCTAATGGTACAATTTTCCATTGCATTTTTTAATGTTACGTATTCAGTTATTTCGTTATCTTTCTATCTTTGAAACTTAATTAGTAATTGCATTGTTTACAGAGTGCAAATGACGAAGGAAAAAATTACAATTTTTGACTCAGGTCCAGGAATGGATGGTGCTAATGGGAATATAGTGAAGTGGTATGATGTCTCAATTTTTTGAGAAATTATTAATTTTAGATGTTCATTTTATTGGTTACCAGTTATTGCTTTTCATTTTAGTGCAAGATAGGTTATAATTGCTCAACAATAGCGTGTTTCTTCCTGATATTTGCGTGAATGGACATACTGGAGAAGAGTTACAAGCATGAAGTATCTCAATCTCTATCAATGAATAACTTGATAAATAACTGTCACATTTTTAACCAGCAATTATAAATTCCTTATATGTTGCATCTTATCATTCTTCAGAAATCTTTCTTATATGTAGCAATGGAATTATTATACACAAATCATATAATTAGATGCTTACCTGCCTATCTATCTATGTTTGGTTGATGTACTCCCTGTATTTTGGCTCTTGTATTTTTTGTTTCTCAAGGGGCAAAATGGGAGCATCTCTTCATCGCTCGGCGAGGGAAAAAGCAATAGGGGGTGAACCTCCATATCTGATGGTATCAACAGAACCTACATCATCCTTCTTATTTTGTTTCTGAAAGTCTCATTTTGATTTGAATTGTTGATTGGAACACAGCCTTTCTTTGGAATGTTCGGCTATGGTGGTCCTGTTGCGACGATGTGTTTGGGAAGGTATAAGCTACCAGAACTGTTCATTTATAACCATTAAAAGTTGGAGCATCTCTCATTATTATTTTTTATTTCTTTCTTTCCTGCTCTTATTTTATGAAACTCTACTACAGGCGGGCTGTAGTTTCTTCGAAGACAAAGGGAAATAACAAAGTATTTACCTTACACATGGAAAGAGAAGCATTAGTGAGTGCTTCCCACACAGAAAACTGCTGGAAGGTAATTGACTATTGCAATTCTTATATTTGATTGGGTGTTACTTTGTCTGTTTTAGTTCATTATGATAATTTTTTTTGCTGTTTCCTGTAGACGAAAGGAGGAGTGAGAGATCCCCTCAAACATGAAAAGATGGATTCCCCACATGGAAGCTTCACTAAGGTAAGCTTTCCTAATAAGTCTTTTCCGGAGAGTTTAAATATCTCAAATTAAGCTGTATTCACTTGCCTCTCTGAATTTGAACTCAGTATAGTTGTTTTGTTTTTCTACTTTTTCTGGAGTCGGTGGAAAAAGGTTTGACATTGTGGTTCCTACTTATTTATGAATTTTGATATTCTGTCTAGGCTTTTTGAACCAAACATTCTATTGCTATTGAAGTTCTAATCTGACTGTAGGCAGAGCTGATGATTAGTAGAATTGGCTGAATAGGTCAAGTGGTTTCTTAAGCTTTTTTTCATGTGATCCTTGTCACTCTAGAGATTACAAGCATATCCTTTATTTAAAGGGATTTCAACTTGCATGTTTTTTTAAATCTTCCTGTCGAAGTAACATAAAAGCTTTGTGTAGTTTAGAAAATCCTTGTTTTTCATTTTCTGTTTAAGTGAAACAATCACGGACATATTTACTTCTATTAAGGGTAACACTTGATGTTCATCAATTCAGGCTACCCTATGCTGACATCTACTGCTGGTTTACTTCTTGTCAGGTTGAAATTTTTGATCCCAAACCCAAGGTGAAGAATCTGTACACAAGGCATTTGCGAAGCAAGTTGAAGGATATACTTCCCGTATATCCAGGTTGATTGCTCTTATTTACACTAAGGAATGTCTTGTTTTGCTGGTACATTAATTTGAACCTAGAGTTGCCAGAATTAATTCGTGTACATTGACTTAAAGCCGTTTCAATTATCCGTTTTGATAAATCCTTAAATTAATGGAGTACATTTTTGTGCATTTATTTTACATCTTTGCAAAATCAACGGGGTTTCTCGTGTAGATTTATTTACTCATTGCTTTTTCTGGCTAAGCAGTATGATGAAATGTCAGGAAAGACAATCAGACCCATTGAATTTGAGGTGATTTCTAGAACTACCTTTCCTCTTTTATATATCTCTTCTTTTAATTTCATGGACATAAAACATCTGAAATGAATGTATCATGCTATTATGTTCTGTTTGTTCCTTTGTCTCTATAGTACCTGGTCCTTAAAGTTCGGGTGGCTGTTTCAAGTTTAAAATGAAAGAGAGTTTTAGGTATTGCGAGCATGTGGAGGTCATTTATCATATCTTCGCCCTTAGGCCCTTGAATGAATAATACTTTGAAAGCTTTCTCTTTTTAAGACATTGTAACAAAGAATTTTTGACGATTTTAAGAAGTCTGTAACCTAAATATTTTTTTCAGAAAACAGACTAGTATACTTTCTTAGTAAGCTGAATCTGTAAAACCTTTTAGTACAACTTAATTTTACTCTTTTTATCAGAAAAATTTCAACTACTGTGCTCCGAATTCTGACAAAGTTATACTTTCTTAACAAGGATGGAGAATAAGTGTCTGCAACAGAGGGTATACTCGTATAAAATAAATTTTCTCAAGAATGCGTATCTTGGTTAATGCTTTTTCTGCAATTCTCAACTCGAGTTAAATGTCCCAAACTGCAACTTAGGGAAGTCAACATCAAGTTGAAATTACTCAATGGTGTTTGAATACATGGCTTCTACTTGTCTCTTTGTTGATAAACTGGGACCCTATGCAGGTGAATGGGGTTGATTTAGCTGGAGTACAAGGTGGGGAAGTAGCCACAACAAACTTACATTCATGCAATGGTCCCAACTTTCTTGTGCAACTTCATTTTAGCATCAGCCAAGACTCTTCTTCAATCGCTGGTCAAAGTAAGGATGAATGATTTGGTTACTATGAAAAAGATTTTATTCATGACATGATATGATGTCTGATAAAAATAAATAAATTCTTGTTCATATATGATGACCTCTGGTTTTTTCTTCCCATAATTCATCGATTTCCAGATCAAAGAGTGTCTACTACAGCAAATGCAAGGCTGAAATGTGTTTACTTTCCCGTAGTCGAGGTCTTTACATAATCTTTTGATTATTGGCTACAATTTAGAAATCAGATACATATGCTCTGTATATAAAATTTCTGCATTTGGTTGATTTCAGGGTACAGAAAACATACAGAGGATACTTGATAAGTTAGATGAAGATGGTTATGGTATCAGAGAGAGCTTTGAAAGCTTTAGTCGTGTCTGTGTACGAAGGTTGGGTCGTCTCCTGCCAGACACTCGCTGGGTCAGTCAAAAAGATCTTAATTCTGATTTGGTTTTGGAAATCCAAACTCCATTTCTTACTGTATAGAACAAGGTCATCAGTGCATTGGCCCGGATTTTAGTTTGCATTCAAAGATGAAAGTATTTTATTTGTCCAAGGAGTATTACGTTAATTGAATCAGACCGGAATTGTCATTTACGTCATACTTCAGGAACATATCATAGTTTTATCAAATGAAATTCCATTTGGTGAGAAATGGTAGTTTCTCACTAAGACAGAAGTTTCCTTCTGGACAGGGCTTGCTTCCTTTTATGGAGCCGAAACAGAAAAAAGGTGAAAAAGCTAAGAGTCTAAAGAGACAATGTTCCAGAGTGAAATGCTTCATAGGTAATTCTTCGTTTACTTTTAGAATCCAGGAAGTGCTATGTTCATATTTGATATACGTGGTACCCAATCTATTATATATTACCTATTGCATGTATGTATATGCATGATACTATGATTGTAGACACATACTTAGCAAGCTAGTGGATGTGGCTGCAGATACAGATGCTGGCTTTAATCCAACACCTCATAAGGTATAATGTTCTATCCACCCAGCATTTAGTATAACTAGCAAATGACACGTGCGTTGCACGTGGATACATTATTAATTTTCATATTTAAAGATAATAGTATATTTTTTATATTTGAATATGCAATGAATTATTAAGTATCTAAAAGTAAAAATAAAACAATAAGTAGATACCAAGCTTGAAAGACATAAAATGAAAGGAAAAAACTATAACCATTTATGTTTGATAAAAAAGGAAGGAAAAAACAATGCTAATTTCAATAAGTTTAAATGTTTGGAAATGTTAATCTATATTCAGATTAATTCTTTTCTTGATTGACTTTGATGGATATCGAACACTTTTTCCTTTTGCATGTAGAGATAAGTTTGTCCCACGTCTTATGATCGTCAATGGGAATATTAACGCAATCTTCAAATTTCTTTTTCATTATTCTTCTTTTCCTCCTTCCTTGCATTTCATCATGTTGCAACTCTATATTTGATTTTTTTTTTTTTGTGTGTGTGTCTTTTCTTCAGCTTGAATTAGCTTGGCTGTGTTTTTAAAATTTTTGTTTTATTTGCCTTCTGTTGGTTTTTCTTTTAACGTAATTTTTTTACTTCTTCATTTTTTGCTTTCATAAGTTGCCCTGCATCTTTTGGATTGCATCAGCCAGAAGTGTTAAGTTTCCTTCATTATCGATTTCATTGACTTGGTCATGGTAACAAGAGTATTTCAATTGAATTTTGTAAGCTCTCTATAGTATACATATTCATTTTCACCATGAAAATATATGTTTGGTAAAATTAGATATCTTTTTCTAAACTAAGAATAAATAATTAATAAAAACTAAAACTAACTTGATTGATTCATGATATACTCGTCCACAGGCATCCTACAAATACTATTGCAACTTCATAAAAATTGTAATATATGCATTGTAATCCCCTTAAAATAGTGTAGTTCATAGTGTAATTTGTAGCACAGAGTGAGTATTAAGTAACTATTGATATAGTGTACTTCAAGTCAATATTGTATACTAAAAATTATTCCGACTACAAAAAGTAATAATAACCAAGGCATTATTTATTGAAGCACAAAAAAAAAAAAAAAAAGTAGAAGAAAAATTAATTTTGTGTTATTATATTTTATTATATAAAGGAATTGAATTCAAATTGTAACAATATTAAGTGAAAGGATAGAGCTAGATATCACATTGAGTTCTAAATTCATATAAGTTGAAGATAACATATGAATGTTACAAGTAAGAAGTTTCCTTCTTAAAATCTTCTGACAATTCCATAGAATCTCACATCCTCTCATTTAATATTGTTACACAATGTACAAATATTATTGCAAACAATCTTTGTAATTCACAATCTAGCATGAATCTAAAATATATTCTAATTGTTATTTTTTTTAATTTAAAAATAATATTTGGCTTACGGAAAATTATTAGAATTAAAAATCATATTTATTTCCATGTATTCTATGAGTTGCAATATAAAATGTAAAAATTCAATAATTATATGTAATTTTTCGTATTTTTGAATAAATAAATGACATAAAAGTTCAATAATAATAAAGAATAAATAGTCTTTTGTTCTAAACGTATACTAAAATTAAAAGATAATATGCTAACAAATGTGATTTCACATTATTTTTCTTGTTTGATTTTCTTCTACACAATTTAAAATTTGATAAGGTAGAAAGAAAAAAACAAAAGAAAAAGAAAACGAAAAAGGCAAAATTAGTCCACAGACCTATTTTTTTTTTAGATGGTTTCCAACTGTGCAATTTCTATGAAATATCCCTCAATTCTTTAAGTTAATTAATATTAAATTAAGGTCTGTTTATTATAGATAGAGATAGTACGATCGAAGTAACAATTTAATATTAGTTGTATTTTAAGTTTGCCAATTCATCTCCAATTTGGGACAAAATCCAATTTAATATTAATTGGATTTTAAAATAATTTGACATAATTGGTCTTATCAGCTTTGTTAATATAAACTCTCTATATGTATTTAAGCGATATCTAGGAGTAATATTTATATAGCTCTAGTTGTTTGAAAAGATATATACAATTTGAATGAATTGGTAACTCTTAATTTGTGTGATGAATTTAGACTTTAAAATACCTTTTACTTTCATCGATCAGTTGAACTAATTGAACTATCCAATGAAGAAGAAATAAAAACAACTTATTGACTTATTGTTATATATAATCTACCAAATTAAATTCATATAATACAAGGTAAGTTTGATTTGTAATGAAGTATTATATTAACTATATATTGTATTCATATTAGATCATTATCCTTAAATTATATTTAGAAACGTAAATCCAAATATATTATTATATATACTTTAGTACTTAATTATCCTTAATTTTAAGTAACTTTAAAGGATATTATAGACAATACATATTCTGCCACAAGACTCTTTTTTATATAGGTATAGAGGTATAGATATAGATAAATTCTAAAAAAAAAAACAATTAAATACAAACATTAGGAGCTACCTTAAATTTAAGGTTGTGTTTCAATAATATGATTTTCTTTTTTCAATATAAATTGTTGGTTGTAATTTAGTCTAGTCTCCAAGTCTGAATATGTGTAACCTAATTAATTTTTTTCAATCGAATTGCAATTATTTTATTTATTTCGTTCAATGAAATCATGATTATTTATGATCAAGAGGCCATGCGCGCGTAGCTCATATGACAACGCCATACATTAAAAATCTACCATAAATATATCATTCTATATTATTATATATACTTTATTACTTAATTATCCTTAATTTTAAGTAACTTTAAAGGATATTATAGGCAATACATATTTTGCCATAAGACTCTTTTTTATATAGGTATAGATATCTTGAATATTTGATAATTGTAGACATATTTTCATAAATGCGTGTTTAATAAATGAAGGATCACTCTTCCGCAATTTGATATTCTGATTTTATCTTCAGTTCCTCGGACTATATTGTTATGATGGTCACTAAGGAATTTGATCTGGACTATATTTCATTATCCATACATAAATAATCAAATAAGTATATTCATATTGGAACTCTGCTTTGATAGATTCATTTTGTAATATAAATAAATCTGTAGCTCATGTGTATTAAAATATGTTGGGATCTTGATAGTTTGAAGGCTCGTTTGTGTCTGTTTGCTGCAACTTTATTGTCATGGCTCCCACCATTTTTCATATGTTTCAGACAGATTTAGCCCACCATCACCCATACACCAAGGCACTGAAGAACTTTGGCAATAGATCACCTGAAGATGAAGAAGGTGGTTCATATCCATTATTCTAGGCAAAATCATTAATTTTTTCCTGAAAATATACGCATTCAAGACTTTTTGCATTGTGTATGCTCGTGTGAGACTTATTATCTTATTTATTTTGTAGAGGTGCATGTTGAAATCACAAGTGATGGAAAGAAATTGAGCCTTGTTCAGCTAGAGAAGCTATATCAAGATTGGATTTCAGATATGCATGCTCGTTATGACGAGGAAACTGATGGTGGCATGGATAAACCCACTATTATTATTGTTTCTTCAAAGATTAAAAAGCTTGACCTAACTGCTAAGGGTAAGATATACAAATGACATTTAGGTCAACTTATTTTTCCTCCATTTGCATTTAATATGTATGATAGTGCTATTTGTACCTATTTCTTTGCTTAGAAATATGATTTATATGAATTCAACTTCCACTTTCCTGTACTGTAGTATCTCCAACTGATAATTATGTGGAACATTTTAGTGCTGAGGGTTCACAAAAAGATCGAGAGGAAAGGAAGATGTTGGTCTGCTGGTCAGAACATAAAAGTTCTAAAGGGAGCATGCGCAGGATGCCACAAGGCCAATGTATATGCTACACTGGAATATATAATCTTGGAAGGGCTTCAAGGGGATGCTTCTGGTAAGTCCATTTTATTTTTAGGATAGACATCTTTGGGGGGATTTGGGTCAATGACTAAGGCGCAGCTCAGTTGGTAATATGCTTCCCCTCCAACCAACAGTTCGGGGGTTCGTGTCATTATGGGTGCATATGTGTGAGTATGTATGTGTTGTACTAAAAAAATGGAGATTTACTGGCAAAGATATGCACAGTATTCATGATGACGTGCTACGGTGCTAGTGTAGTCAATTAGATGCATCGAGAATTCTGTAATTGTGTTGGTGCATATTATTTAATGGTAGTTTCTTGAGCCATTGATTTCTCATCTTTGTATTTATTCTTCGTATTTCTATTTTCATCATCTCATAAATGTCATTACTGTATCAGGTGAGGCTCGTCTTATTTGCAGGTAGGCAATTTTGAACATATCTGAATTGAATATTACTGCTATTTATGCTGAAGTAGGATTTGATACAGTTCCTTATCTTGTGAATTGTCATAGGCCACTTGGTCTGCCGGAAAACAAAGGTTGCCGCCTTTCGGTTGGAGAGGAGCACAGTATTGACATAAATGGCTCTTCTGTGTTTCCGATAAGAATAATTGATTCTGAAAAGGTTAGGCATGCATTATGTTGCACTTTGTAATTTTTATTTTTAGTAGTATTACTAAGAGTTTTTGAAGTTGTGATGCAGTGCTTACCTGTTGATGATTTTGAATGGCGGGAGAAGATTGATGCGTTTGATCAGAAATTGCCTGCAGCCATTGATTTGTTAAGTCGCACAGAATGCCAAGAATTGGAGATTGATGGGGTTAGCAACGATTTTATTAATTATTCTGTTGTTTTTACATATATGCAGGTCTTTAGGTAGTCAATCTTCGAAACAGGGAGAGGTTTGCTGCTCATATGATGGTATTAAGTTGAGAGGCAAATTTTGGTTTGGCTAGGATAATGGAATAAGCCACTAACTTTAAAACGTAGTATCTTACCAAAAATCAGGGGCAGAGCTAGGATGCTAACAATGGATGGACGAGATTATATGTATTTAGAAACAAGTTTGGACTGGCAAAATTACATTTATACACTCAAAATGGTGGGAAATAAATCCAAAATGCTACTCAAATATATTAAAAAAAAATACAAATTTGTCCGGGTGGCTGGGAGTTGCTCTGAGCTCGGCTCCTCCCTACCCAAAATGACTTGAGTACCCTTCTACCTTTTTGACCTATTTCTTTGGTACTACATTTTTCTCCTTCAAACTGCCATCATTATTGTTCTTTGAGGGAACCCTTCTATGTTATCCGTTCCAGTAAAATCGACAGTCAATCTCGTTCTTAATGTATAGGCTTGACCTTACACTTGATTTTTGTGCTTTCTTTTCAAGTCAACATTTTGTTGCTTGAGAAATTGAGAATTCTGAATTCGTGATTGCATGAACAGTGAAATGAACTAGTATTGTGCAATCTTTGTGCAGAGCATGCATTTCTTCATCCTGCAATGCATGGACCTCAATTCAATCTTCATGCTCTCACTGATTTCTTGTGCTTACATAATAGGCCTGTGTTCTTTTGTGCAAGTTTTATCTCCCATTTTTCTTTTTCAATTTTCATTCATTCTGTTTATTTCACAAAAAAGTGAAGATGGCGTAGACATAGACGCTGAAGATGAAGAGGGAGGTCTTTCGTCCATTTACGCACAAAATGGCTAATAAAAACTGTTATTTTAAGTTTGTAGCTAGAAGAAATTTGTCCACTCTTCGAAGTGGCTACTCTATTTTTGTTATCTCTTAAGTTAGCATCTTATTGTTTGTAACTTTTTCACCTCTTTTTGAAAACCTGAAAACTTGTATGATTTGAAGTTTGATATTAGATGTCGAGTACCTAAGTGGTGATGGTTTACGAAAAGAGAGAAACCTGATTAATTTCCTTCAACTAGGATACTTAAAATGTCCCATGATATACATATTGTATATAGCTATCCATTAAATGAACAGAATGATAATCTTTTTAATCTTACATTGAAATAAAACATTTCCTTCTTGCTTTTCAGGGACTGCCTAGTTCACTGGAAGTTGGAGAATGCCTTCCAGAAAACATTGTTGCTGTTATTCGTCCAAAGTCATTTAACTTCAAAAATTGTTCCAAGAGATTGGATCAAAAGTTCATTGTGAGAAATAATCTTGAAATGACTCTAAAGATTGCCCATAGAGCTAGTGAGGATGATGCTGGAGGACATGAGCATGTTTATTCTGTGAGGCTTATTGCTTCATCTCATAAGGGGGTTTGTGGTCTATATGTTTTTCCATTGAGCATGGAACGGCCCCTGTTGTTTCGGAAACCTGGCACCTTCACGCTTTCATTCTCGCTGGTAACTGCTATCAAAGATCAACTTTCTCAATCTTTAGCAAAATGAAATTGCCAATCTTATTTTTTCTGATATGGTACATCAATTTTTATCAGATAGAATTCAAGGATATTCAATGTGAACATGAAGTGCAAGTTAGTGCATCAGCTGGAGTTGGCAAATGGAATGTCTTAAATTATAATAAAAATGAATCCTACACAGTCAGGTGTGCGGGGAACCCATATGTTATAATGATTCAATGAATTGATATCTTTTATTCTTTGACATGTTTGTCTATATCATTATTTTGCACTTTGTTTTTGTAGAACTAGCATTTAAGAATTAATAATCTAGTTATATCTGTCATACTGGCATGTTTGCTGCAGGTCTTGTTCATGCCTGTGGTTTAAGGGCTACAACGTCTTTTTTTTTTTTTTGTTAATCCCAAGTTCCTTAATTTCTTACTTTTACGATTTCACTTGATAACTTGTACAAACTTGTTCTGCAATGTGCTTCTTCCTAATGTATTTTCACGAGTCCCATGAACAATCTGGTAAAGCTAATTTGATATGTGATGACCTTTATCTCTGTCGCATATTAACGGCAAAACATCATTTTATCTTTCATAAATGAATAAACTAAAACCTTATATTTTGTCAAGTATGATATCGTCTCTGTATTCTTTTCGGACAGGGTGGGTTCTTATTCCAAACCTCTCTCTATAGTATGTTATGATAGAAACAAGAAACAGATCAGATTTGAAAGTGTTCCAGAACTGGTGATCAAGCTTATCTCACGCAGCCAAACTCTTGCTCAATCATGCAGTAAGAAAGTGGAGATAACTCCAGACAAGTTAACTATGAAAATTAAGGTAGCTTTTTAGTGCCTCCTGATGTATTTATTCTCTGATGATGCTACTCACAACTCCTTAATTGTGTAGGAGCTTGTCATTGAAACTAGTGAATTAGATGATATCCGGCCAAATTATGAAGCGACATTGCACATTAGCACACCAGATGAAGCACTTTACGTTGCTTTGCCGTGTCGGGGTATCTGTATTTTTTCGGTTTTTTTGTCCCAGTTGTAATGTTTCATATCTCCTTCAGTTTATCTTGCAAATAAATTTCTCACGAGTGCACCCTTTTTTGGACAGTTATACCTGGAGCTCCAAAAAAGATCACTATGCATCCAAGTGAACTATGTGAAACATTGCTTCCTGGCCAGGTTATTGAGGAATTTGCATTAGAGGTACGCCTATCATCACTGTCCTTTTCATGGATTGCTTGTTACTGTTTCCTTTCATTTTGAGTATGTGAATGTAGTGGCTAACTATTCACATTATATGGATTGCTTCAACTGCACCGCTTATAAAAGAATTTTTCAAATTGCAGGTGTTTGATGAATATGGCAACCATGTGAAAGAAGATGACAGAGTTTTGCTAAGATTTGATGGCTTCACATTTCATGATGGAAGTGGTATCATCCGCGGTGCTGGTATAGATTGTACAAAGAAGGTCTGCTCAAATATGTTTCCGCAGGAATAGTTAGCAGTCAAATATCATCTACCATATCCACAGTCAATTGCTTTATTACTAGATCGTAGGTGTATGGAGTACCATCTAGGTGATTAATTTGAAAGTATGGCAGCAGTTCTAAAAATGACAAGGTCAACAATCAATTATTTGGCCGTGGCTTAAATGCTGATCTGAATTCAACCCAATAAACTAAAAATGCTATTGTAGAAAAAACTTAAGCTTTGCTGATTGAGATTGAAAGTTGGAGATCAAATTAATCAGACAAGTCTGACACACCCTATCAAATGCCCTCTTCATCGACTACATTCATCAACCCCAGTAATGCATGAATATACAAGTTGACTAAAGAGGACATAATATACTCTCTAGATGGTACTTGTTCCAATAGTCAAATATAGTTGTCAATTTCTTCTAATCTCTCCAGCTATTTTGTTCGGTACTTTGACTTCTTGATTAATAGGTGGATGCTAATGGACGCATTGATCTAAGCAACGCCCTAAAGTTTCCAGAGGTTATGGGAAAAGAGGTACAAACCGATCTGCTTTACTATTATCTCAGTTCACTCGCGGTCTGTGCATGTCATGTTCATTCGTTTTCTGTATCTTCATATGGATATTGCGCATAAAAATGAATGAAAAGAAGGAAAAATTGAAAATAAGGGTGAAACATATACTTGTAATAGTTAGAAATTTATATTTAATATGTCCCGATCCTGTTTCCTCTAAATCTAATTAACCTCCTGAAATCTTTTTGTATTAGTACAATATTCCTGAGGTGAAGCAAGATTAGCCATTTGAACTCCACGCTTGCATATATATTTTGGACAACAACATCAATAACAACAAAAGCAAAAATATAAGGCAGAGTCTTTACTGATATTTCATGGCTTTCTCTGTTGAAATCTAATATGAGTTTATAGGTTTGTTTCCTTATTGTAAAAATGCCATGCTTCCATATTTTTTGTTAACTGCTGTTTGGGAAGGGTGGATGGTGTGCTTTCCCACCTAAAATAGAGAGTTCACCTCCCCAATGTCCTTTATAATTTCATAGAATAGGTTTAGCCTTTTTTGAACTTAATATCAGTTTATCTTTTTTGTTCTTATGTGTACTGCTTTATAAAAACATAAAAATGCTGGATTTTCTTTTTCTTCATTGATTTTCAAAAAAAATTAGTTTGTTAAACTTGATGTTTTTTTGTTGGATGAAGTTTTCCTCAGTGTGATATCCAAAAATGAAGTCATCTTCAAGCTGCGCTTTCAGACTGAAATAAGAGAGCTACGAGCTGTGCAAGAGGTTTGTATCTTTTTCTTCTGTGGCTGCTTCTTTTTTTACTGGTCTGGGCTGTAACCATCATGCAAGTATAGAAGAGTAGAAAAAATGGATAATTATAACATTTGTATCCTTCTATCTCTCTCTGCTTCTACACATTATTTGTTTCTTGGTAGCAGGTTTTCACGAACTGTGTAGCTGGTTCTACATTGGAGAATATCGCATTTGAGATCATTGATTCTGAAGGAAAGGTTGATGAGAGCATTCACCATGAAGAGAAACATGGAGAATCTCATACTCTGGCAATCAAGTGTGAATCATTTCGCGTCGATGATTCTGAGCAATACAGATTCCGCTATGGATGCTGCACTATTCCTTCTATTCATCTCCCCCATGCAGAAGGAGTTATCTACTTTCAAGCTGTTCATTCTCGTTTTCCAGATCTAAACTCTGCTATAAAGGTTGCAGTAACTAAAAAAAGTTTTTCCCTTTTCAACAAAACTTGGTACTTACAAAATTAACATCAATCCAGGTTCATGTTGAGAAGTACCAGCAAAAGAATCATGATAGATTAACAAGTCATGAGGATGTAGTGGATTTCAGGGTTTCAGGCAGAAGTTTGTCTGAAAATGAACCGATTCTTCAAAATGGAAGTTCACGTATACTGCAGAGTCAGGGGGCAGCTCAAGTTTCTAAAAGAGTGTCTAAGTCTGCATTGATTTCCCAAAAGGTAAACCCATATTTGCTGCTTTTTTAAGAAACTAAAGAACTGTGTGTGCATTTTTCTGAAGAAGTATTCCCTATTAAAAACGGGCTAGTTTCATACTCTATACTGTAAGTAGGTTCATCTTGAGAAGCTGCAGCAAGAGAAACTTGACTGGGCCACGAATCATGAGGATGTAAGGAGTCCATTACGAGCTCAAAGATCATCTCAACGCGAACCGATCCCTGTTGTCTCACCTTCCTCGAGGGTATCTCAAGTTATGAACGAGGCCTTCTCACCGCCTATTTCAAAGGGATTTGTATTGCCAATCAGTGACTCACCTGGTTTGCAGACTCCATCACAAGCTCAAAGATCATCTGAACACGAAACGATCCCTGCGGTCTCACCTTCCTCGAGGGTATCTCAAGTTATGAATGAGGCCTTTTCACCGCAATTTGTATTGCCTATCAGTGACTTGCCTGCTTTGGAGACTCCAAACTTGGAGCATATAGGCGCTCAAGCCGGAAATTTGGATGTATTGCATAGTAAGGTTGTAGCTTCTGCTTCTCAAGATCTTAACTGGTTGACTGGTTCTCATAGTCGCAATGATTTTTTAATCAATAAATTTACAAGCACTCCCTACTCGTTTTCATAAGCATAACAGTCGTATGTTTTGCTTACTTTAATATGGTACATATTACACACACACACACGCACACACATATATATATATGTGTGTGTGTGTGGCATCAGAAGGATTATTAAATTTTGTCATCTAGTTGCTCACTTATTTCATGTGCTTTCTTTCTCAGAAAAATTTGTCAATAGAGGAGCTAGAAGACAATGTGTTTAACAGTAAAATGCAAATGTCGAGACATCAGGAGAATGTAAATAGTCTAAAGTTGAGTCAGCTGCGTATCCAGCTGGAAATATTACAGTTACAAGGTTTCTTTAATTCTTACCTCAAGTTATTTTCTTTGACGGATCACGAATCCATGCTTGCACATCTCCCAGCTTTAATCACATCAAGCAAATAGTATACTGTATTTACTTTTGGCACTTAAGCACATTGTTATTTTCCTTTCATTTTTGGGTGCAGAATTTATCAAAGAAAATCACTTATATCAAATATTGGAAATAGGAAATCAGGATCCAGTTGTTTTTATGTCATTGTGAAATGTGACCAAAAACCTCAATTTTTGGCGAGTGCTGTCTTCTAGGACATTTTTGGTCCAATTAGCTGAGGAAGAAGATTCCTAAACCCACTCATTAGCTTCAAATAGGTTCTTATTCATTTGTATTTTAAGATTTTTATATTAATATTAATGTGATAATAAAATAATCTAATCTAGTTACAAATATAGGAGTGTTAAAACATTGTTGTAGAAATGTAGAATGATCTGCATTGCTCTTGTTGTTTCCCTTTGTGTGATATTTCGTATGCACAGATTTTCCTTAAAATCCATCTCTTGATAGAAACACAAGTTAGATGATTATAATATGCAAATACTAGCTCTAATATTCTTACTGGTACATGCATTATGATGAAGCTAATGTGTAAGTGTGTGTATTTTTTTCATGTTTAAGTAATTATTTCCATTGTCTTTCTTCTTGTTCCTGCTAAATTTCCTTATCTGATTTATTGCCTGTGATTCGAAGGTAATTTACTACTGTTCAATGCAGTATATACTTTGCGGATTTAACATGAAAACTTGATAGCCTAGTCCCCTTTATTCATAAAATAACTTCCCCATAAGTGTCTTCAATGGTACCATTGTTGATTGTCTATATTATTCATGCAGCTGACATAGGTTGTGATCGTGTTACTGCATCAAGCTTCTGTGGCCAACAGTCGACCCTCGAACAAATCAACAGAAGAAGTCAGTCAGCAGCTCTTCTAATCAGCAAAATGCTGGATGAAGAACTGAGGCCCCATGACATAGTAGGGCTCGTGGCACTTCTAGGAACAGTGGAAAGCATTGAACTCAGCAGGTTTCTTCTTGTTCATTTTCTGAAGTTTGCAACCCTTGTAGAGGACAAAAATCGCAAAACTGAATCTGTATTCTCGTACTTGATATAGAATGCTGGCACAATACCTCGGAGAGGATCAAATGCTTGCAATCGTCTGCAGAAATTTTGCAGCAGCACATTCTCTTGAGACCAACACCCTTCACAAGTGGGCCACTGATCTTGGACTTTCCATAAATGAAGGATACAATGCATTTTGCCTCGAGGACATAAGGTTTCCCAATAAAGTTTCCCGTATAAGTATTTATGTCATCTATTTTTTTCTTTCATTCTTTTAATTGGTTCCAAAGTGCTAACTAATACATCAACAGGCCAAAATTTAGAGAGCCGAGCACTGATCCACAAGGGCCACTGCCATTGCAGGATCCTACCATGCCAAATGGTGTCGTGCCTCGAGGTTTTCTAGGCTATGCTGTGAACTTGATAGCCATAGAATCAAGCTATCTTCAATGTAGAACAGAGAGTGGCCATAGTCTACGAGAATCTTTGTTCTATTGCCTTTTTGGCAAGCTTCAAGTCTATAAAGACAGGGACTGCATGATGGCAGCTCGATCTTGCATCAAGGCTGGAGCTGTCTCCTTGGATGGGGGTATGATGAGAGGGAATGGACTCATCTCTCTAGGCCGTTGGTATGCATGCATACATGATATAACCTTATCCTGTACAGCTTTATTATACTGTTACTGTTATCATCATTCCATTCCCTCTTTAAGATGGCTTCTTTTTTCAGGGATACTTGTGTTAAAATACTCGGAACTTTGATCTGTACTGTTTTTGCTCTGACTTCAAAATTTTGACACCAAATGCATGAAATATACTTTTGCAAATATATCTAATTCACATTTTTGACCAATTGAAAGTGAAGAGGGGAGACGTCTGTGAGGATGTATGTTCAGTCTTGCAACATGTTAAATCCGATTGGTCGAAGATGTGAATTATGTTATAATTGCAAAAGAAGCAAAATTCATGTATATGGAGGCCAAATTTAAAAGTCGGTTCTTCAAAACCATAAACAACCCAAAAGTCCGTGTATTTTGAGACAATGTTACCAAAATTTTGCATTTGATTTCATGCTAATATTTGAGAGTATCTTTGCTTATTATTCAGGGAGCCAAAAATCTTGTTTCCAGGTGATGAACAAAGCCACGTGCCCAGAGAAGTTGAGAATATTGGAGGCAAAAGAGTTGGAACTGGCAAAGATAAATGAGCGTATAGATATGGAAAACGATGCCTTGAAGCGATCCATGGAGAAGTTTGTTACATATCGAGACGAGTATAAAAGCTTCATGTCTCAGAGAGGAGCAGAGTAACTTTTCCCTGCTAAACAATCTCCATTCTTGTTATATAGGGTATGTTTACCCAACCAAATTTTGTGCGCAGATGCACATGTATATGTATATTTTGTTCAGTATTTTGATTAGCTTTATTTTGGAAGTTGGGTGGGTTATATTGCTTTGGTACATTGCTTGATCCTCAAAGCAATGGTAAGATGTACATTATGATCATTGATCAATGAGGATGATGAGAAACATGGTACAACAATGCTGTGACAGTGACAGGAGGAGAAAATTGTTTTTGTAATATAGTAACCGACTTTTATTCAGTTTTTGGTAAACTTTTTCTGTGTTGTACCTTGCCATTACCAAAGCCGTGGTGCATTCGATCCTTATGCACTATATGGATTTCTAATTGGTTAGAAAAGATGTAAGAATGCACACACAAACATGTATATATGCAACACAAGACATTAGCTTAGCTTTGATTTTTTTAATCTATATATCTTGAGAAGAAATATCACAGTATAACTATACTTGGAAGATGCAAATATAGGCCACTTTTGTTTTTTTTAGGAGTGCATCGTATATAATTATATCACAATTTCAATATATTATACAGAAATATTAAATCAGTATCAATCAAGACAATCTCAAGGACTACACTAATCCACACTTGATGGGATTTAAATCCTAAATCTCTCCCGCTAAGGAGAGACTTGTGGTGCCTCCTCTTAGCCAGTTGGTTGAGCTAGGCTTTATTAGTATAGGCAACTTGGAAACGACGTAAATAAATAATACTAATAATAAAAAATATATAGTTTTGTGACTATAATATATATATATATATATATATATATATATATATATATGCTAGTTTGTATCCCGTCGAAATCCGATAGGTATTACTTTATTACTATATTTTGTAAGTAAAAGTATTTAATTATATAATATGGTAGTATATATTTTTTTGAGATAATAGTATTATGATAATTTGTTAGAGAAAATATGTTACAAAGTAGGATTAAATTTTATTAGAAAAAATAATTTAATGCGGTATAGTATTTATTGAGTAATTGTAATATATTTATAGCTATTAATAATAAAAGTTAGATCAATAAATATTTCTCCCTCAAAAAAAAGGTTAGCTCATCTCAAACTAGGAGAGTCAACCCGAATTGGCTGACAAAAACGTACGTGTAAAAAGTGAAAATGAGTCAAACTGGAATTATTATTATTATTATTATTATTATTATTATTATTATATTAAAAGCTGAGTTGCTAATTGCAAATTGATTTCAAATCAATTTTTCGGTGGCAATTTAGTAATAATATATTCCTAAAGTGAGGGTAAGTTCTACGTATACAATTGAAAATGCTGCAGACGGGTTTTTATTTCCTGATTTATCTCTCCTCAATCCCGAAACTCGGCAAATATCTCTCGAGTGGTGACCGCCTAGGATTTTATCTTTTGATCTGGTAAAGTATTCATATTTTTTTCAGATGATTATGGAAATCGTAGATATTCTTTTAACAACTCTAATACTCGTATTATAGGCTGAGGCGCACGATGCTGCAAACAGAGACTTTTGAAGGAAGTGTAGGACACGTATTTCACCATAGGGTAGAGAAATCTCGGATTCTAAATTTACCATTTCTTTGGTTGGCAATGTCTATTTTCTCTGGGAGCAGTGGGATGTATTTTTGAAATTAGACTATAAGAGTAAAAATTAGGGAACAAAATAAGTTGGAATATTGTTTATGAAATTTTTGGGAATTGTGTTTGTTTAGATTAAAAAAAATGTCAAATCTTAAATAAATACCTTTGTCCATCTGCATAATAAAATTATGAGAATTCAATGTCGAGACTGATTAGTGGTTTCACAGCATTCAGTTGCATTCCTTCCATAAATCTCTATACGAGTACTTCCCTTCTTATTCAAGATTTTTGTAGATTGAATTGGATTTGGAGATAGCTCGCATGCTTGAATAATTTAGAATTACCAGCTGGTAATGGTTTTTGAAGATTTTAGATTTTTATATAGCACTTTGTCTGAAGATTATGATAATGCGCGACCTCATGTGTTAAGATTACATGGAGAGGTTAGGAAATTGAGCACATAAGATGAGAATACATATAACACTTTGTCTGAATGATTTGATACAAACAGAAAATTCTTTGGTTGATCATTTTGTTATATAAGCTAAGCTGCTGGAGCACGTTTCTTGCTAAGCAACTTTTGGTATTTGATATTGAGGATTGTGATCGGAAGAGGAAGAATGAGTTGATAAAAAAAAAAAGTCAATTTATCTATTTCTGATCACATCTTAACCCAAGTAAGAGGTTCAAACTGATTTCCACCCCTCAATTATAAGGTGCAAACGCTTCAAAATTGGTTGAGATGTGGCAAAGGACCTTGCATTTTAAGTTTATCAACTCCCATTTCCCATCTTTAGTAGATATGCTTGTAGGTTCAATTATCATAGAGAACATAGACGAATACTTTTTTTGTTTTTTTGTTTAAGTCTTATCTTATAATAATATATTTATCAAGAAAAAGATTGAGATGTTTTCTTTCCAAAAGACTGAATGTTTCTGAAAATTGGTTTGTTTATTGGGGAGATTTAATTTTCTTAAACGGAGTCTGTATGTTTTGATGGAAGTTGCATAACTTTATGGAGAATTTACCAAAAATATTTTGATAGCTTTCAATTTCTAAGATGTTGTAATGGTTGGCTTATTTTATTCTACCGTTTTCGTCTTATCATTGGTGGAGTGGGAGCCCTGTAAGAGAATTAATTCGTCTTCACAAAAGATGAAAGATGAATTTGTATTGCCTATTACAGTAATCATGTCAATTATATATCAATGCTAATATTAATATTATAAATAACTTAGTGGGTTGCATTGTTACGATTTTCATATCTTTTTAAATTTGTACATGTTTTTTTTTGTTCAAGTTGTATGTGCATTATCCTATTCGATGGAACAATCACACCAAGTACCCATTGAGGATTATTGATAGTATAATTTATTTTATGGCTTCACCTGAATTTACAAATTCATAAAAGTTATTCGTAAATTATGATATTAGTAGAATTATTTTTTAATTTTATTTATTTTATAATTATTGTTGCCTAATTATTATTTAAGTGTATATTTATAATTATTATTAAGTTGTTTTTTTTCCTTTAATTTTATATTTCTTCCATATTAAAATAAATTAATGTTAATTATTTGCAATTGTGACACATCTCTTGTCCGTGCAGTGCATCACACGGGGAGCAAATATTAGTTATTATCTAAAATTGCAACTAGTTTACTTACTCGGCCGAAAAGTCTAGAAAATAAATTATAAATAAAAATTCCGAAAAAAGGAAGAAGGAAAGAAAAAAGAAATAAACTCCATTCTTCGTCGGTGCTTCATCTTCTTCTTGTTCATTCTACAGTAAAAATAAGAAATAGAATCACATGTGCGTTAATATTACTTGACTGTATAGACATGTTGTCTATTTTGAATTTTTTTTCACCCAATTTTGTTGGCAAAATTGTTGTTTATTAAATATATAGATGTGAAGAATTGTATTGGAAAACAAGCAGAAGAGTGAATGGGATTGGTCTACGATCATGGCTTGCTTGAGCTGATCCAATAGCACCCTTGGATTAGCGGTGCAGTCTTTCGATCGTCGATCCTTTATTTTCTTCATCTTTCGAGTTAGATAGAGTAACAAAAAGGTGAGTGGTAAATTAGTCTCTATTTTTTGATAACAGCTGCACTCGTATTGAATATAAACTGTTTGTGCTTTTGCCTAGGAAGAGTGTCCTTATACTTTATCGAATGGAAGCTTCAAACTCAGGTAGATTTTCTGCTTACAAGACGAGCCCATGTGCTATGTTTCATTTTGATA
The DNA here is from genome assembly GCA_001642375.2 of Mentha longifolia. Taxonomy (NCBI): domain Eukaryota; kingdom Viridiplantae; phylum Streptophyta; class Magnoliopsida; order Lamiales; family Lamiaceae; genus Mentha; species Mentha longifolia. Next base: position 26,711,582 of record CM038118.1, on the reverse strand, counting down.
TATGGTAATCACATAAAAACTTGATCTTTGAATGTTTTTGTAGATATAGCACTGCCACTAAATAAATTATCCTTGAAAGACGGTTTATCAAGTTCTCATGGCAAGTAAGTCTGTATCTGTTCTCTCTAATCTGATTCTTGAAATACTGTGGTGTTTGCTTGATCTAGAAATTTTATGATCTTAAGTTTGGTATGATTTAGTCATCTGTCAAACAGGGGAATGATTTTTGTAGTTTTGGTCTCAACTGGAAGTTTCAACCCTCCTACATACATGCACCTGCGTTGTTTTGGTGAGCACTTATCACTCTGGACAATCTTCGCGTTTTATCTTTTCTCAATGTGTGCATGTGTGGATATGATGATTCATTTTAGGTCGCGTAATGTTAATTGTGAACGAGTGTTTTACAAATTTTTCATGTTAAGATCTGTGGAATAATAGGTACACGATTATATATTTGATGGGTTTGCTTCTTAGTTGTCTTGAGTACGTCTCATTTGCCTTTTCCATGTGCCGGTCTATTGACTACTGTTTTAACTCCTCAGAGTTGGCTAGAGATGCTGTAAATTCTCAAGGGTTTTGTGTCATCGGAGGTTACATGTCACCTGTAAACGATTCTTACAAGAAGAAGGTACTTAGGATATCATGATCATGCTATATGTTGTATGTAGCCAGAGTAATGAATGATAGTAGTATATGCTTTGTAATTTTATTTTTATGGAAGTTGTGTATACGTTCTTGAGAGAATACCCTATGGCTTGAATTTTAGTCATCTGGCCCATTGTAAACTGTCTTATCGTGTATTATCACTCTTTAGGACATTATATTTTCATTTTAGTTCTTCATTTTGGATTATGTCTAGCTTACGCTAATTGTAGTTGTATACTTGTATTTGTGTTTCATCATCTTTGCATGTAATAAAAGCCTTTTCATATCTAATGATATATTTGGGAGGTGCGCAAGCTACTTTTCCCTGTAACAAATTCACGTGCTATATCAGGATCTTATCAATGCAAAGCACCGGATTGCTATGTGTAACCATGCTTGCAGAAGCTCTGATTTTGTTATGGTGGATCCATGGGAGGTGTGTCTGTCTCTCTCTCTCCCTCGACGCTATTGATATCTCTACTTTCGTAATTTCAGAAGCTATCACCATTCACCATTCCACCAGAGCCTCCGTCTTTTTTTTTTTTTCCTTGGTCTTGATTATAGGTTATGTTTGTATTGCGTCTTAACAGGCAAGTCAGAGCACCTACCAGCGCACATTGACAATTTTGTCTAGAGTTCGATCTTCATTATGTGAGACTGGACTTGTATCAAGTGGTAAGTCCTATGAAGCTACTCATAATGTTGGCATTTTTTAGTTAGTAACAAGAATTATTGGCCACGTCACATACTTTTAATTAAACTCCCTGTTTTACTCTCAGATTGTGCTTAGAGCTGGATACAGTAGCAAATTTATGAGTTTCTCCCTGTTTTTTCCTTGTAGAGTCACTTAAGGTATTGCTCGTCTGTGGCTCTGATCTCTTAGAATCATTTAGTATTCCGGGATTCTGGATCCGCGAGCAGGTAAAATCTCACTCTTATTAGTATTCATTAGTTTATTTAAGTCACTACTGTTTGATAATGATACCACAGTAGTCATTTAACCCTCGTAATTTATCTTGTACTTTGTGCCTGGGATAGCTGAAGGACGCTGTATTTTCTCTTTTTCCCTTTGAAGCATATCTCATAGGTGTATTTAGGTAACACTAAGCATTGCCCTCAGCTTCATGCTGAATCTTCTAACTTGCACTTTCAATCATTCTCAAGCCTAAGAAGCTCTAAGCATTTGTGAAACTTGGTATGTCTTGAATCAATTGTACGTGTTCACTGGTTGCTGAAATTTTAGGCATGCATAGTAATATTGATCATACTTGCATATTCTTTTCCCTAGGTCAAGACTATTTGTAGCGACTTTGGATTGGTCTGTATAAGGCGAGGAGGCCAAGATGTTGAGCATATCATATCGAAGGATGATATTTTGAACGAATACAAGGTATTCCTTTCTCTATCAAACCATTCAAACTGATAACTTGTCACTGCCTTTATGTACTACTCCTTCCGTATTTTTCGAAGTGGCCACTTTCTTTTGGGCACGATTTTTAAGAAAATGTAATTTTTATGTGTATTATTGTGGTGCCCACCACTTTAATGAATGTAGAATAAAGGTTATTTTAGACTATTTTTGGAAAGTGGCCACTTCGGAATAAACGTCTCAAAAAGGAAACGTGGCCACTTCAAAGAATACGGAGGGAGTATTTGTATTCTACTCCAGAAATGAAACGTGCATCTTTGGATTCGTTTTTTTTTTTTCTTTTGGCAGAAAAACATCTCGATTGTGGATGAAGTGGTACCAAATGGAATCAGTTCTACTGGATTAAGGTAAGAACACTAACAATGTTGCTATTAGTGTATACTGACCTGACAATAAGGGATGTGGAAATGTAAACTACATTTTTTCGAATTCTCCATTGAAGGGTTTGCATTTCAAGAGGATTATCAGTGAAGTATTTGACAGCAGATGAAGTTATCGACTACATCAAACACAACGCATTATACATAAAACAGAACGAAGATGGTGCAACCGATGAATAACTGCGCGGTTAAAGCTGGATTAAACCTTATAATATGACATCTTCAATCTCTTATAGTTTTGTTGAGATATGTAATGGATTAATTTGTGTAAACTCACTGTTGATTATGAGCAATATATTTTTGTCTGTTTTTTGTTTTTCTTTCTTGGAGCTGTGCAAATATATATGAAGATGATTATCTTCTTATTCATGTTTGAATTTCGCCAAAATTAGTACTTGGATTTGGTGCTGAAAAATTTGAACTAAAAGGTCATGTTTGCCACATATAGCTGGCTCAAATATGTATAATGTGTTGAGAAAATATTTTATATTTATGTTCCCAAATATCAGCAAAATCGTCCATGAAATAGTAGCTTTGATACGTAAAAGAAATTAAAACAGAAATAGAAATGGAATAATTCATTTTAAATTCGATAAATAAAATTATCAATGTTAATTTTTTTCCTTTACTCTAATTCACCTGAATAATTTTTTCTTCTGCGTTATTTATTTTTTGTTAAGTCAATTTGTATTTCATTTTTCAAAGAGAATACAATGCAGATGCAAAAAATAAACTACCTATATAGTAGTAAGAAAATAAAATGTTATGAAAAACTTTAAAAAAACCACAAATTTTACCAATATTTTGTAAAATAAGACTAAAATACCTTCGTTCCATTTTTCCCCTAAAATCTAATTTTCTCTCTCCTACCTCTCATTTTCTCTCGCAGAAACCGTTCCCTCCCTCACAAACACTCTCTCGTCATTCTCACTGTAAATCCTAACCTCTCTCCACCTCGAATTCTCCAACAACCTGACATCTCCCCGTCACATTTTGTCCTCCACCGCCTCCCTTGTCTTCGTCGAATTGCTCCTGCCACCATGTCTGCACGTTGCTTGAAAAGACAGCGCAAGGAACCCGCTGAAGATGCAGAACCGTCGCATGCGGCGACGACTGAGGAGCCGGAGCAGCCTCTCCCTACCGGACATCCATTCACGAACATAGAGGTGCGAAAGTCTAGGTTTTTTATTTTTTATTTTTTATTTTTAATAGATTTTAGGGTTCCATTTTTATGGGTGTTTTTTCATAATTTTATTGTTGCAATTTTGTGTGTTCTTGATATTATGAACTTCGATTTCTGGTTTTGAAATTGATGGATTAAGGAATGGGCTAAATTTGGATGATATGAAATGCTTGTTTTTTTGGTAAAAATTGATTATTATTGTTGTTCTCCACCTGTTTTTTTGTGATAATTGCAATTTGTGGTAAGAAAATGCGAAAAAAATATGAATTTGGTGCATTAAGATACTAGGCTTTAAGGTTTACTGCTTTTAATAATTGGTAAGAATCTGACAAATTCTTACCATGTCTTGGTGATAGAAGACTGGGCTTCAGGTTTAAAATTTATGTATTTGTCAAACTCTTACCAAGTCTGCAATTTATGTATTAATTACACAGGTTCTTATGTTTTGTTTAGTTAGGCTCTTACCTTTTCTTCAAAATTAAAAAAGAGTTGAAACAATTTCTAATATTCTACTTGGTAAGAAATTGACAAATTCTTACCTTATCTTCAAGTTTTTGTAAGAATTTATCAGTTTATAACCTTCTCTGTAATGTTCTGTTATAATTTCTTACCATTATCTCATGTTCTTATGTTGTGTGCAAGGTTCGTTGGCCATACGAAAGAATCAATTTTCTACATAAGCCACGCAAAGTAATCCCGGGGGGTTATGGAAGTATGGCAGGAGACGTGAACGCTATTCTCAAAACACTACCTAATATGTACGCAGAGAAGGTTAGTGTAATACCCCGATTTTTCCAATAGGAATTTTTTTAGAATTTTATATTATAATTTAAGTAAGACACTTACTACCCCGGAAAAATCCTTCTATATTTCAAAAGTCTCAATTTATATTATTGCATTTATCAAGTTGTTTAAATTCTTTTACGTGGCACAAATCGATTAAATACTTAGAAGGTGTTTTTTTTTATTTAAATTTATATTATTCAAGCATGAGAATAATTTGTGATGATAAATATTACTATTATTATACATTTATATATATACATGATATTTATGTGTATAGCCATGTGTGAAATTTACTACTAGTACTACAATAAATCAAATACTTGATAACTAAATTAGTGCTAAGTTGTCGGATAAGTAGAGATAAGTGGAATGGTAGATATTTGTTTTAACCTAGTCTATATACTAGCTTAAGTAGTAGCCTTTTTTAATTTTACCACTCACTTTTACTTGGCATTAATTTAAGCCACATCACCTCAATTTTTACCATAGTTTAAGTGGTAGTTATCTAACTTAATTTGGCCTTCCTCCTCATTTTCGATTAATGGTAGAATGGGAAATGTAGAGAGAGTATAAGAGGGATAGAGAGAGACGAAGGGAAGAAGGAAGTTAGAGAAGAGAGGTAAGGAAAAACCTAATGCAACACCATTCCAATTTTCATCTATTTTCTTTCAATTCTTTCATCACCCACACAAAATCTGAATCTGCAGCCATTAGGAAGTAAGGTGCCCAGTTCAAATCTGTAGAAAATTTGAAAGAAATCGAAGGGGAGAGAAGAAAGAAGTGCAGATTTTGAAGAAGAAGTAGTTGGTCTTCAAAGGTTGGAATTCTTGTACCTTTTTACTCCCAATTCTTAGAGCTTTAAGGTAGGGTAATTTAATATGGTTCTTAATTGTTATTAGGAACGATTTTAGCTTGATTAAGAGCCACTAAACTGCTGCATAACTCGTAGGAAAATCAGTCCATAGTTGAGCATGAAATGGGTTTAAGAATCAATATAGAATTATGCCTATTTTACCAAGTTTTGGAGCTTGTTTGGTAGACTTTTGATGCTGCAATTACTCTCTGTTTTCTGCTGTATATATGTGTGTGATTCATGAAGAAAACAGATAACATAATGCAGAGAAAATTCAGATTAGAAAGAAAGAAAGAGATAGTTTAATTTATATTCGTTGGAGCATGTTTTGCATCGAAACTATAGCATACGATTTTTGCTTGATGTGAAATTTTATATATGATTACTTTATATTATGAGGAGTGTAAAAAGTATTTTTCCAGATTTTATTTGAACTCAGTTTATTTTTTCAAAATTTTGGGAAATATGCCTATTTTTGTAATAAATGGGGAAAATGATTCAAAATTGAGAATTTCTGAAATCTGGGAAGTTTGTGTTCATATTTTAAGCTTGGGAACAAGCTGTAAATGTTTCAGAATTTTCAAGATTTATTTGGTATTCTTTTATGTATTAAAATTTGTATTTTTGGTCTTTAACTAAAATGACTAAAATAGCTTTGTTGCTGAGTTAATACAAGAAACTATTTTATATACCTTTATGATTATTTAAGGTTATGTGAATGTGCATTTATGTGTAATTATATTTTCAATATGAGCATGGTGGATTTTATTTAAAGAGGGCCATAATTATTTCAAAAACAAAGTGTCATATTTGTTCACTTTTGATTTTATTGGATATTCATTGTATGTACTGCCAATTTGATGATTGGAATTGTTTGATCTATGTTTGAGATGCATAATATGTGAAAATGTTTTTAGATTATTTTTGAAAATCGGGCATAGTAAGTTTAGAAAACTTAGTTATCAATCTTGAGTCATAGTTTAGATGATGAATGGTTTCTAAGACTAGAGTCGTCTTGTAGGCTCTGTTGACATTGAGGAGTAGCACCACTCTCTTGACTCTCGAAGTTTCCACGTTATCTACGGATTAATTCCAAAAAGGTAGGTTATATTTTTCCAAATGTATATTGAGTTATTAACTCCAATGTTGCACAAGTAACTGTTTATCCATCGAAAGAGTTTTTGTACGCTCGACTTGTTTAAGGCTCTGAGTTAATCGATTGAGGTTCTTCTCTAACCTGACACGTTAGTTTGGAACTGTGTACACGTTTGTTAGTATTGCGGTGGATTGATCCCCACTGTATACTAATGTTATTTGTTGATCCGATGGTGGTTCGTCCCGGGGTTCATAAATGGATATTCGTCCTGACGGTGGCTAGAGGTCCGAGGTCATAGTCAGAGTAACAAGTTGAGTGTGACATTGCATATCAAGAAAATATCATGTTTTGACATACTTAGAAGTTCTTTTCTTTTTAAAACCTTCTAAGTTATGTTTATTGCTTATGGATAAACTATTACATTTATACCAAATGTTTAACAAAGGCACGCCCACGGAGTACACTAGTACTCAGCCCCACGGTTTTTAAATGTTTTCAGGTTGAACTTTTGGCGCTGACGGGTTAAGCTGAGGCGAGGGTTATTCTTCCTTTCGAATGCTTCCGCTAATGCTCTACCTTTTTGTTCATCTCTTGAGAACACTTGTACTCTTTGAAGTAGCTAGTTATATATCTTTTGGCTGTAATGTAAATTAATACTACTTCAGTCTCAGACCCTCAACTTTAATACGATCCTCTTGTGAATAAGTTTATTTTCTCTGTTCATAGCCTCTAAAGCTGTTAATCATCTTGATCTAGTCAGATTATGCTCATTTTCCTTTTTATTCCAGCTCTTTAATTTCACCTCGTCACCTCCCGAATTTTAGGGTGTGACGGTTAGAAATTCAGTGATAGGGGAATTCACACTGATGAGTGACTTCAGCACGAGGTGTGGGAATATGTTGCACTACATGGTGTGCCATCAGGTGGCCCCCGATCCAAACTTTGACCCTACATCAGTCTTTTTTAAAATTGGCGACACGGTTCCGCGCTTTTCGAGAATCGAGTACCACTTTGTAGTGGCCTCAAGTTCGGACCTGCAAATTTCAACCCTTACACGACGCACGAGTTGCCTCCGAACTCCATCTATGGAAGGCTATTTGGAGCAAGGGAGGTTACGACAACTCACGATGTACGCGAAACTTACATCAACAAGGAGTTTCGGGTGAACGATCAAAAATTGCCTGCGTCGAAGGATGACTATGTCAAGCTCTCCAAATTACTATTCACCTTGGGGTTTGCCTTGGGTTATGACGGTTCGAAGAAAAAGATCCCACAGTGGTTGTGGGTTCTAATCGAAGATGAAAAGGAGTGGGAAGCATTCCCATGGGGCAGCCTTTCTTACCAGATCTTGATCAAAGAGGTGAAAGGTGTTACCAAGTTGTCGAGAGGAAGGAAACTGAACTCCAGCTGAAAGAGAACACCATTGCCTTCTCCGTGAGTTTACTACAAATCTTTTTTTTTTTTTTATATTTTATTTTTTATTTTAATAATTTTCAATTACTTTATTTGTTGTTTTTTTAAAATGCTTGCCATGGTAAGAATTGACTTCTTTTTTTTTTGTTTTTTTTTTTTGTTATAGACGTGGATCTTTGAAGCAGTCCCCACTTTTGGAAAAAAAGTCAGTCTTCGAGAAAAAGAGAGATCTATGCCGAGGTTCATGCGGTACTCGTTCGTGAAGGAAAGAGGTTACCCAACTGATGATGAAATTGTGGAGGTAATATTTCTTGGATTCTTACCTATCTCCCTTTAAATTCTAGCAAAATACATAAATTATTTACAATTTCTTGCCAAATATTTTGGTAAGCGAATTTCTTACCTGCACGAATTCAGTTGGTAAGAATTAGTGAAAGTTGCACTTCATTTACAAGTTCTACCGATTAAATTGTTGTGTTTTTGGTAAGAAATTGTCTATTACTTACCTTCTATATATTGTGTAGTTAGATTTTCATAATTTCTGATGATTTGTTTGGTAAGAGGTTGACAATTTCTCATGATTTACTTGGTAAGAATATGTCAATTTCTTACCTTCTAAAAACCGTTTTCTAAGATTTTGTCGAAGCCTTACCTTCAATATGTTTTCTTAATTTATTTCCTTTCTTTTGTAGTGCCTTGTGCCGATGCTCAAGCCGCACAAGAGAGAGCGCCGAACGATGTATTGGAAATCCATTGATGTTGATCTAGCTCCAGAGCCATTCGCCTTCACGTACGACCCGAGCGAAAGCAAGAAAAAAAGACCGAGAGACAATGAGGACGAAGAAGAAGAAAGAGTCAACCACGTGGATGTCACCGCTTCCAACGTCCCTACCTTATCAGCTGCACAGCTGGAACAGGTCGCCGCATCCGCTGCAAACAAGGTGCTAGATAAGATGAAGGAGCTTCTCGAGCAATATCACGAGAAGCTCGTTGATGTTGTTGTCGAAAAGGGGACAAGCCAACTGCTCGACGAGCCCTACCCGATGCCTATGAGCCCGTGAACGTAACCAACTACACTAAAAATGTAAGATATATATATTTTTTTATTACGCATTGTTGTAAGAAATTGAGTAATTTCTTACCAAGTACATTGAAAGAGGTAAGAAATGTGCTGTTTTTTGTAAGAACTCACTAATTTCTTAGGGCACCCCCAGCGGGGCGGGCTCGCTGGGTCTTGCTGCAGCGGAGCGAGCCAGGAGCAAGCTCCGCCCCCATTGGGGAGCCCGGGCTCGGAGATGAGAGTTTCAGAGTTGAGAATCGAGAGTGAGCCAAATGCTAACGTTATTATGATGTCAGCAGGGTATTTTTTTATTTAAAAAAAATCAAATTTTAGCAACAAAAATAATAATAATAAATTCAGCTTTTAGCCGCTAAAGTCCAACGGCTACCTCCTTTTTCCCTCCTATAAATTCTAATTCTCATTCCCTCATTCTCACACCAATTTCTTCCATTTCTTCTCTAAATCTCACACAATTTCTTTTACTAAATTTTTTCAATTTCCTAAAAAAAAAAATGGGAGATCCTATTGAAAAATTCATCAATGAATGGTTCAATGGCAACTACCCCGGTGGCTGCTCAATGAATCCGGAGGAGAAATAGAGTATGCTGGGAGCAAATTCGACGTTGCTTCCCGGTTTCGAGTAATTTGCCAACTCTCCAGCCAAAATTATAGGATATTCCGGCCAAGGTTATCAACCGCTTTCTCCTCCCGATAGCCAAGGTTTCGCTCAATTTTCTACACCGAGAAAATCGAGAGCCTACTACTCGGTTCGCAACTCAAGGGCTTGAGTCCATGAATCTCGCTGGGTCATTCGACAGTGTGTCCAACTAGGGCTGGAAATCGGTTAGGAAAAAATCGGTTATTTCGGTAATTAACCGATAACCATCGGTTATGGTAACCGCTTACCGTTAAAACTGGTTATTCGGGTCGGTAAACTGGTGTAAGTTTTTTAGAATAATCGGTAATCGGTTATTACCCGATAACCGAATAAAGATACCCAATAACCGATAATTACAATTAATTTATTAAATGTATATTTTATTTATTTAATTCTTAACTTAATAGATCTAAATTCTAATTATTCTTTGGAGTATATTGGTAAACTGTGCTTTAGGGATTTGTTATGTGTTTCATTTTAAAAAAATATGCAAAATTATATAGAATAACAGGCTTTGTTCTAAAATTTTATTCAAAAATTAATTTAATTAATTATTGTATAACATTTTACACCTCATACTATCCATCTACATAACTAAATCATCTCGTAAACAAGCCGATTATAAGCAACAACTGACTAAGATGAATATGAAATATTTTCTTTGAAAAAATATAAAATAAAAAAAACAGTTAAATAGGTTACCCAATAACCGCATTGAAAATCAAAAAACGGTTATCGGGTTAATCGAATTACCATTCAGTGCGGTAAGCGGTAGCCACTTTCGCGAAAAATCAGTAGCTACTAACCGAAAATCTCAGTGCGGTTAACCGCTACCACACTGATTTCCAGCCCTATGTCCAACATTCAAGAAAAATCTCCGAAGAAGGGTCGAGGTCGGGGTAAAGGCAAGGTGAAGAAGAAGCCCGACGGACCGCCGCCGACGCAAAGCCTAGCGAAGCCGCCTGTGCAATATACTGAAGATGAAACGGAATGTCTCGCCTACGTTTGGGCGGCAGTGTTTTTTTTGGGACCCAACAGAGATGATCAAACAAGGCAACGTTTTTGGGATAGAGTCTGATGCAAGGTAAAGCGTCTAATCCGTTGATTTTGATTAACAAAATACCGGAAGAGAACGCAGATAGAGTGAAATTCGTTGATTCTCTATTGAATACCGGAAGAACACAAGACAAGGGAAAACAAACCCAAAGTTTATTATCAAAATCCAACTCCTCGAATACATAAATAATACTAATATTTATAGTCTAAGAATTACTTGGAAAAGAAGTAAATTAAAACCTAATTAAAATAAGAACAAAATCTACGCATATCTTTATTAATCTCCATCATTCTCTTCTGCATCGAAACGATTCGTCCTCAAATCGGAAGCATCTTCATCTCCAAATGAATTATCACTTGCTAAAGGCATTAGAAACTCAAATTGCATCTCACATCGACGTACATCAGCAGTAGCTTTGAATTCAATATTAATCTTTTCATAAATAACACCAACCGGTTTGAACATTAAAACCAACATATCTTCATCCACAATCACATTATAACTTCTAGGAAGCCACGAGTGATATTCCGCCACCAAAGAGAACTTTTCCATAATATTAGCAACAATAATATGTGTATAAGAACTTGAATATTCGAAGCCAAAATCTAAAAATTTACCATGGATAGTGCGTATCGACTTGCGTTGCACTACTGCAGCCTGTTCAACCAATGGCAAAAATTTCTCCTCGATATGATCAAATTCTTCTGGGTAATCGTCATAAATTGGAGGTCCCAGATAGTCATGAACCATATCCTCCTACAAAATAGGGGATGAGTCATCATCATAGATCGGAGGACCCAAATAATCCGTAACCAAATCAAACCTGGCTCTGATACCAACTGATGCAGGGGAAATCGTCTAATCCGTTGATTTTGATTAACAAAATACCGGAAGAGAACGCGGATAGAGTGAAATTCCGTTAATTCTCTATTGAATACCGGAAGAACACAAGACAAGGGAAAACAAACCAAATTTTATTATCAAAATCCAACTCCTCGAATACATAAATAATACTAATATTTAGTCTAAGAATTACTTGGAAAAGAAGTAGATTAAAACCTAATTAAAATAAGAACAAAATCTACGCATATCTTTATTAATCTCCATCAGAGTCGAAGCAGCTTGCAATAAGAAAAAGCCAAGCCACTACAAGAAAACTGGGCTTTTGCGACATATATGCATGCGACATTATCAATAAGTGTCATACAATTATGAGACTTATGCCCTTAGTGTCACATATTTGCGTCAAATGTATGTCATGAAATTATTGTGTCACTATTTTGCAACAGTATTGCGTCACTTAGTTTTGTGTCTCATAATTACAACAATTTATTTGCGACATATCAATTGAATGTCATAATTATACTTCACTTTTAGAATAATGTTGCATTTTGTGTCGTATATTTGCGTCTAACACGCGTCATGAAAATAATGTGTCACTATTTTGCAACAGTAATGCGTCACTTAGTTTTGTGTCTCGTAATTACAACAATTTATTTACGACACATCAATTGAATGTCATAATTATACTTCACATTCGGAATAGTGTTGCATTTTGCGTCGTATATTTACGTCTAACGTGCGTCATGAAAATATTATGCCACTATTTTGCAACAATAATGCGTCACTTAGGGGGGGTGTATTCAACTCGGTTTATATTTGATTTTTTTAGACTTTAAAAATTCTGTGAATTTAGAAAATCAATAGACTCCATATAGAGTTTGATTGAATTTGCATGGATTTTCATTGACTTAACAGTATTGTGGAATACTATTTTATTATTGATTTAAATGGATTTCCGGTGACGTGTAATTTTACCAGATAAAAAAATAATTATCATAATCAGATTAATTAGGCAGACCACCCATCTCTAAAATCCGCAGGCTCCTTCCCTTTCCCCAAAAATCTGCACTAATGGAAATATAGAAATTTTAAAAGGCATCTAACATCTAACATTACAGCAACCATTCTTGCATATGATAATGAAAGCCATAAGGATCAACAAATCAGTCCCAAACTCTTGTTTCATCATCTGCTTCTCGCGTCTAAACTTGACCGGATCAGCAACTCGATCAACCATTTACTGTTTCATTCAATCTCTCTTTCAAAAGTAGCAATTCCTTTTCATCACTCGTAGGTTGGACCTCCAGATTCTCCTTTTTCTATATTATTTCTAACAAAGTTCCTATTACGATTCACCGATCCAACGAAAAACCTAAAAAGTCCAACTATGAGGGCAATCAATCAATGGGGATGAGGAGGACGTGAAATTAATCAATGGGCGAAGCGGTGAAATGCGAAATTAGGTTTCAGCATTTTGGGGAAGGGATGGATGGAGCGTGCAGATTTTTTGGAGGAATAAAAAAATGGATTATTAGCTTGGAATACGTAGACATATGAAATCTCTTCTTATTTGGTGTGTGAAATTTATGTACATTTTTGCAAGAGAATCAATAAAAATCCATAGAGTATTAAAATTCATAGACTCTTAAATACCTAAAGATTTTTTAAGATTTTTTAAGTTTGTATTAAATACCTCCAGATTTTTAAAGACTTTTAAAAATCCGAATTGAATACCCCTAAACTTTGAAAATCTATAAGAATCCTATAGATTCCACAACCAATACACTCCCTTAGTTTTGTGTCTCGTAGTTACAATAATTTATTTGCAACATATAAATTGAATGTCATAATTATACTTCATATTTGAAATAATGTTGCATTTTGTGTTGTATATTTTCGTAGTAATACTACGAAATTTCGGTACATTTATCTTATAATATTAAATTATTGTAAATTAACCACATTTTTTTTTATCAATCTAGTTTTATGAAATCAGATATCCGGCACTATGAAATTAGGTTTTTATGCAAACAAATATATTAATTCGTTGCACGGATTTTGTCATAAATTACTAATCGAAGTAGAAAACTATTTTATATATCAAACAAAAAGTATATGTTTAAAATCTTAAAACGTTTATTCTTTTACTTTATATTTTTTTAAATATTTAACATTAGAGTACAACATTGTTGGTAAATCGCCATTTAATTATTCTAGCATGGAAATTTTTCTTGAGTAAATGATAATTAGATGAGTTGTCTTATAAAAGTGCATTATAAGTCGCATAACTAATCAATCAATTTCAATAGAATACCATATTAGCCGTTATTATATTAAAAATATATAATTCACATAATTAAGTAATTGTAAATAAACTTATTTCTTATGTGAAATTATAAATCAAAAAAAAATATTTAATATTTTTTAGTATTTATTAAGACTAAAAAGGATTTCAGCTTGGACATAAAATTAATAAGAAAAATTAAAATTATCATAATCATATAAGCCACATATTTGATAAAATATATAGTTTCATATTATGAGCATAATAAAAAAATCTTTTAAATTTGATGGTGTTGATAAAAAAAAATACCAATCAATCAATATTACTATTAAGTAAAAAATAAATCTAGTCTAAATAAAAGGTACTCCCTCCGGCTCAAGATTCGTAACACTTTTTTTTTTCTTCTTTTCGGTACACATTTCCACGCATCTCGATGATGAGTTTTAAAATAATGTTTTGAAGCATTGTTTCTTTTACGGGATACTACGACATTCATAGTATCCCGTAAATGAAAAAATACTTCAAAAATTTATTTTAAAACCCATTATCGAGAAGCGTGAACATGCGTGCCGAAAAAAATGAAGAAAAGTGTCACGAACCTTGAGCCGGAGGGAGTAGTATATGGTACTTCATAAAAAAGAAATTAACTTTATGGCGCCATACAGCCAAAAAAAATTCACCCAAAATTGAAACACGCCGCTTCCGTCAAATATAATCCCTCCAGAATGGGTGGCGGTTTCTAATTCCTAATTTCAATCTCAGAACTATTGTGCTTCTTTTATCCATCTCAGACAGTACAATTAATAGCGTTTAAGGCGATCGAGTTCGTGGATGCGTGCCTGCTACTACGCGAGGTGGTGATATCGATTCCCTTCTCTAGAACTGATCTCTATTTCTAGCTAATATATGCGTGTGTTTCTTGTTTATTGTTTGATTTATGAGACTATAATCTTGTTGAGTTTCAATGAATTAATTTACATTGTCGTCGTTCACTGAAGGCTCAGTCACCTTGTCAAATTCACGCTGCCCCAAATTTCCGAGACATAATTTGGCCCCCCTTCCGATCAAGTACTTGCAGCTCTTGATACAAATCGAACTACTTCGAGCGAGTTCAAACTCCAAAGAAAAGAGAAGAAGGAAGAAACTAAATCACAAGGGTTTCCAATTTGATAATTCTATTTCATGATAATCAAGCAAAATGTGGCACAACCATATAAATAGGTTTGACACCACATGAGTACAATTAAAGTGGGCTTCTAAACTTAAGTCCACATCCTAGTTGGGCTTTCAACCTTAGACACAAAACAAACTATCATAACGAAACTAAAGAACAGGATATAAAAGACTAGTAAATAAACATATCTTCTAAACTAATATTTTTCTCTCTTTTGGGGTCGTATCAACTCCTCGCCCCTTCAAAACCACCTTGTCCTCAAGGTGGAGACTAAAAGACTCCTTGTAGACTTCTTCGAGTGCATAGAATGTTAAAACGGCGCCCCTTCTTCGAACCACAATGGAAGAGATACCACCAACAATTGTACTCTTCTCCTCGAGTACAAGAGCAAAAGATCGTGAAAAATTCTTGATAAACTTAGCACCAAGAGACCTAATTCTTCCTTTCCTAATAGTCTCAAATTGCAGCACAAAATGAATGTCGTTCATGTCCATCTTGTAGCCAAGTTCACCTGCACTAACTTCAACAAATTATGTTTCCAATTTAGAATCAGCCACTGCTTCCATATTCTCAACAATCACATTCTCAACAACTTTTGTTTCCACATAATCGAACCATGAATCATTCTCAACAATCTCTATTGATGCATTAGAATTTGGAATGAGAATGGAATTTGGGGATGGAATTGGCGGAGGGGATGGTAGAACATAGATTAATGGGGTGGCTTTGATGGGCTCACGAAATCCGGATTTGAGAAGAGGAGATATATCAGTGTAATGGTGAAGTGAATCTGTTGGTGATAGGTGGCCATGAGGGTGAGACAAACTAGGTGGAGAAGAAAAACCATGAGAGAATTTGTTATGTTGGAGAGAAACAAAATAAGAATCCACGGAAAATTTGAATTCCTCAACAATTTGATTGGTGACTAGAAGTTTGCTCTCGAGACAAACTCAGAGAGAGTTGAGGGCATAAATAATTTCAGACTTCGCCATTAAAGGAAGAGACAATGAAAGCAACCAATCCCCAAAAATCCTTAATCTCTTCTATAACCAAAACTGCAAATTAGACCCGTATATAATAGATTCATTCCCTTCACCACCAACCAATTGCACCACCACAACTCCAATTTTTTTTTTTCCTTTCCAATTCCCCCAACCAGAGATGCTCTGCCGTCACGATCTCCCAATTGACCACCACCACAAATAATAATCCAACTAATTAATTAAATCCCAAATTCACAGCAACCAATTTCACTGAAACTCGACCTCTTTTTTTTTTCTTTCCTTTTTTTAATATTTTTTTTTTAACTGACTTCTCTCCACAAATCCCACCAATAAAACGATTTGTTTTATCCTGCCCACGCTTCAATTCAAAATTGCGATTCAACAAAAATTCTCATCCCCCATGGCAAACAACCCCAATTCGACTTCACGTTCACCACACCGTATTACCCACCCAAAATACAGACTCCAAATAATTATTGAAGCTAACAAAACTACGAACAGAACTTAACAATTTCGATCTGAATCTCTTTTTTTTTTCTTTTTTCTTTTTGCATAAATAAAAGATAGGATTGTTACCTTTAAAGAGATCTTGACAGCTTCGAAATCTCTCAATGAAAGCACCAATTGATACAAATCGAACTACTTCGAGTGAGTTCAAACTCCAAAGAAAAGAGAAGAAGAAACTAAACCACAAGGGTTTCCAATTAGACAATTCTATTCATAATAATCAAGCAAAATGTGGCACAATCATATAAATAGGTTTGACACTACATGAGTACAATTAAAGTGGGCTTCTAGACTTAAGCCCACATCCTAGTTGGACTTTCAACCTTAGACACAAAACAAACTATCATAACGAAACTAAAGAGCATGATAAGATTAGTAAATAAACATATCTTCTAAACTAATATTTTTCTCTCCTTTGGGATCGTATCAGCTCTCCTCTATATAATACGGAGTACTTGATACTGGTGAGGCTGCAATACGTTTTTGGATCAATTTGAAGATCTATCTTCTTGCATATGACATGTTCGCTGGATTGCCTCTCAGGCTAGATTAGGCTTAATTTCTGATTTCTTTTAGTTTCCTTCTCAAACTATGACTGTTTTGATTTTATTTGTTTAGCTCTAAATAAACGGTTGATGGTAAGACACTTCCGGCTTGGTTGAAATTGTTATACATGAACAGCAGTAGTTTATTACTTTCTAAAGAAAAGAACAAAAGAACAAAGGAGGTTTGACTGTTATGACTGCTTTAGTTTCAATATTTTAACACTAATTGTGGTGCACCTTATTTGTTGACCATTTAACATGGAAGACTTAGAAGCTCTCTATGCAGTGTTATAACAATTGTATGTCCAACTTTCATAGTGTATTAACTCTACAAAAACCTGTACAATTGTATTTCGTTTTAGGCATCTACTTTGAGAATATGTTCCCTAACGCAAGTGGTGTAAGAAAATCAGTTCTCCGTATCATGTATCTTGGGTACTGAAATGGCAAAGGTGGAAAAAAATAACAAAGGTACTCTATGACCTTTCTCTATATCAATAAAATGACTACTATCTCATGGGATTAAAGTTCAGATAAGATGAAATGAATGGATAAATAAGTTATGCTTTGATTCTCATGGGAATTTTCTTCTATATGTTGTTTCAGCTTAAGAATGGGTGATAAATCTGAGGTAGCTACTCTTCTAATACTTACGGAGTAATATTTAGATTGCCATGTCAAGTTCTTTTCATGATTTTAGTTTCTACTCTTTAATATTGAGAAACGTCATTAGAGATCTAATCGCCTTTTGTCGTTTTTTATGATAATAAGTTCAATCTTTTTTTCCAGCAGCATTTTTTGATATTCGATAAGTAGTTATTTTTAGATAAACTCTACTTAATTATAAATGTCTTCGCTTATAAAATGTCATTTGCCCTGGATGAGAACATTAAGGTGGCGTGGCTGTTCATCAGATTAAAGGTAAGTTTCCTGTAATACTATTCAGTTTTTAAATCATGTGCTAATTTAGTAATTGATTTATTTTTTTTTTAATTCTAGTTTTGAAATAATTGTTGCAGTGAATTCGTTGAAAAGAAGACAAGTCGCATGCTAAGAGGATTATTATTTCATCATATTGAAACTTGCTAAATTTGACAAAAATATTTATTGATATATTTATATGGAAATATTACAACATCAAGACCAAGGAATGTTCAAGTGCTCATGTTATTTTTTTTTTATCAGGCAAACACACACACCACACACGCACCCGAGGTGTCTCGAACCCCCGACTTCTTAGTTGGAGGGGAAACGTCTTACCAACTGAGCTGCGCTTCGTTGACAAGTGTTCATGTTATCTGGTTAGAAACTCTTGTCAATATTTTGTTATGGTATTAGTTAATATACAATTAATAATTTCTAAGTTATATTTTGTATCTTTTGTTTCTATTCTCTTCTCAAGTCTGAAGCTATATTAATAGTAGTTATGGCATGATTTGATGTATATTTTATCTTCGTCTTTCATTCTTATAACATGTGTTGTATATTCAATATACTAATCAGTACAAAATTTGCCTATATGACATGTGCAGCTCTTGGAGGTGACTCAATCATCATAGCTTCAATGATCAATGCTTAGATTATTTTAGAATTTGTATTGATATTGTTATTAGAATTATGATACCTTGTAATATTAGCTTAGTTAAATTCTAGATTTCTAGTTAAGTTGAAGTTCTTGGTTCAGTTAGTTGGAGTTGCGGGATAATGATTTTTATCTTAACTAGATTTATTATGTATTTAAATCAATATATTTATGTGATGGAAGTTTGAGCATTTAATGCTTAATATTTTTATTGTTATATTATTTCAGTCTCTATTTTAAAATTATAGTAGTACAATGCTTTGTAATGTTACATCTCTGTATTAATAAAATGAAGCAAAAAATGTATATTTTACTACATAAATAATCTTTTTGCGACAAATTTTGGAAGTCACAATATCATACAACACTTGTAATGTGAAGTCGCAATATCATACTTATATAGGAAGTCGCAATATCATACTTAGATTTTTGAATTAAAAGGATTTTTTTTTTCGGAGAGAGCCCAACAACTGGAGTTCGATTTGGGAGTGGACTCTTTCCGCCGTAAAAGTGGGAGAGAGCCCACTTTTTGGGTTCTCCGTTGGGAGTGCCTTTACCAACTACAATAACAAGGTACGAAAGTATATATATTTATGACATGTACTCCCTCCGTTTTTCTCGAAGTGACTCAATTATTTTTTGCAAACATATTAAGGAAATAAGGATTAAAGGTTAAAGGGTACCCACAATAGAATCATTAGTGTAGATTAATCATTTAATTAGGTTATATTGGGCTTAGTTGGGACATGTGAGTTTGTTGGCCCCAAAGAGAAAATGAGCCACTTGAAAAAAAACACCTCAAAATGGCAAGTGACCACATGAAGAAAAACAAAGAGAGTACTTGGTAAGAAAATTAGAAAAGTCTTACCAAGTACTAGGAAAGTGTGACAAATGTGATGTTTTCAATAGTGTAACTGATAAGAACTAAGTATTTTCTTACCAACTACATACCAATCATTTACGAAGAAAATTACTGTATGGTCCGTACAAAATCGAGATATCTTCACAAATAAGAGACGAACGAACCACCAAAGCAACAATCTGATGCCAAAAATGATAAAAATGATACTAGGTCATCACGAACTGTGTCAACCGCCGCCGTTGTCATCTCCATCAACAGTTGCATAACCATTAAACCCTAGAAAAAGAAAGGGAAAAAAAAAAGAATGAAAAAAGCAGATATGATATGATGAAAAAAGGATGAACGCCGACGCCCGCCGCCTACAGCGAAAAACTAGTAAAAAAAGGGGGCAAAACTCGAGATGCCTACGTCTCCGTTGGCGCCATCTTCGACAATTAGGGGTGAGCATTCGGGTTTCGGGTTGAGTTTTTTGTAAAATTGGAAAAACCGAAAAAAAATCAGATTTTGAAAAAAAACACCCGAACCCGAAAAACCGAAATTAATTTTGATTTTTCGGTTTTTTCCCAAATTATTTAAAAATATTAAAATATATATATTTTTTGTGATAATGGTACAAAATAGCCTCTTAACTACAAAAGATAAATAATAGCCACCAATTTAAAAATATATAAATTCTAGCCACTTTCAATATGATGAGACACAAATACCCCAAATGAAATATTAATTAAAAAACAAAATAAAAAAATTAAAAAGACACGGAAAAACCACCCCACCCCACCTTCTCTTCTCTCTCTCGATCTCCCCCTTCTTCTTCCTCGCGCAATCAGCTTCTACTTCTTTTTTTTTCTTCCTTTTTTTTTTTTTTCAATTTTCCTTATGCTTTCTTATCCTCCCCCTCCACCTCTTCTCTTTCTCTCTTTCCCTCAATCGTAGTCGCCGCTGCTTCATTCACTTGATTTTTGCATATTTTTTTTGCATTTTCTCATCCATCCTCCATTGATGTTGCGACAAACGAATGTCGTCGCCACGAGAGTAGGAACCACGTCGTGATAGGAGCAATCTCTCTTTCAACACAGCCACCGCGTGTTTCCACCCAGCAGCACCGTTGCCACCATTGCCGAATTTCGAACTCGAATGAGATTTATTCAAGCCCGTACGAGCCATTCAAGACTCATTCGATCGAATCTTAGCATGTTGAACATATCTGGCTTAAATGGCTCGATCGAGCAAGTAAAGGCTCGAATGGCTCGATCGAGCACGAAAAGGCTCGATCGAGCGATTCCAGGCTCGAATGACTCGATTGAGCATGTAAAGGCTCGATCGAGTCTAGCATGTCAGGTACGAATGGGCTCAATCGAGGCTTTCGGACTCGAACGAGCCTCATTGAGCTGGGTGCGGACAGGACTCATTAGGGGTATTTTTGTCCAATCAAGTCGAAAATGGCTAGAATTTATATGTTTTTAAGTTAGTGGCTAGAATTTATCTTTTACTAAGATTAGTAGTTATTTTATATTCTATCCTTGTATTTTTTGTTTTATTCACTTCTAACTTTAATCAGCACACCTAATTTCCATCCAAAATCAATACTAATAATATTTTTATTACTACAATAAAATTATAATATCAAATATTAACTAATTTCATATCAAATACTTCATCTGTTTCAAGATTGTTGACACGTTTATTTTTCTTTCTTTTTGGCACATATTTCCACGTTTTTCGATGATGGATTTTAAAATAAATTTTTGAAGTATCTTTTCTTTTACGAGATACCGCGTGTGTCGTAGTATCCCGTAAATAAAAAATACTTCAAAAATTATTTTAAAATCTATCATCGAAAAGCGTGGAAATGTGTGCCAAAAAGAAAGGAAAAGAAACGTGTCAACAATCTTAAAACAGAGGAAGTACTAAATATTACAATCACCAAAGATAAATTGCCAAAATACAAAATATATAAATAATAATAGTATACGAATATATAAAATAATAATAATAATTAAAATAATATTTTAGATTTTTTGGTTTTTTTGGTGGTAAAAAAATAACCGAACCCAAAACCCGAATTTCACTAAGAAAAAAAACTGAAATTCTTATAAAACCCGAATAATCCAGATCAAAATTTAATTTTGGTTAGGTTTTCGGTTTTCGGAGAATAGTGTTCACCCCTACCGACAATCAATACTGCCCACTACACTGTCGACTGTAGCGCCGTCATTTTCCGCCGTCTCCTACATAGAAATCCTAGCCCGTCGCCGCCGTCCAGAACCTATCTTCCCTGTAGAGTTTGAAGCAGAAGAATTATGAAGCAGAGAGAAACCCGTAAGTTCAAAGTGAAAGAGGATACATGGTTTATGTCTCATAATAAAGAAGGGTACTTTAGTCACAAAAGTTGGCAAAATTTGTAGTATTTTTTTAAGTTTTTTATAATATTTGATTTACACCAAGGGGCAAGGGGCTGTAGCCTGTAGGTATTCCACTACAATTAAATTGATTTTTTTTTTTTGAAAGATTAAATTGAACTTTTTTAATTGTACTTCCCCCGCTTCGCTTCGCACTTCGATTTTCCGCCACCGCCGACCGCCGCCGCGACGACGCACAATGTTTGGCGCCGGAGAGCAACGGCGGGTATCCGTCGACAGTAATCAAGTAGACGCCTTTGTTTATATATTCTTAATGTGCAGCGATTGGTTATATGGCCATTTGCTTTTTGGAGATGTACTGGGTTTTTGGTTCGTCTATACTGTTTCTGCATCTGTTCTAAGTTGAAGAAACCCTATAAAAATTTGGCATGAAGATGTTTTTCCGTTCGGATTTTGTGTATTATATGGATGACTTTTGTTTGAATTCTTCTAATGTTGCGCGTGTGTGGATTTTCGTAATATTCATTAGCGTTAGTAAGCTTACATATTGAAGGGTTGAGATCGTTGTTTCAGTCTCAGCTCCCGATTGACTCAAAGGAATTGGTCATCTTTGACGCATCAACACCTAATACTGGTGGATTTCATGAATCAGTTTTTAGCAAATCTAAGGTTTGCCCCTAAATTTTCATATTTCTTCTGTTGTGGACTGCGTGTGGCTGTGCTAATCGCTTTGTGACCGATACATTTGCTTTATGAATGAAAATGCATAATCTGTTGTGATTGTATTTGTTGGGAAATTATGGCATGGGTTGATGTAAATTGCAGAAACTTGAAGATGATCTGCAGCAGGTGGGAGAAAAAATCAAGCATCACGAGGACAATGTCAGCTACTTAAAAACTTTGACGAACAAATTGGATGATTCGATTGTTGATATGCAAGGTACTTATTCCTATTTTCCATGAGTTTTGTCACAAAAATCTCAACAAAGTGCCAGTTCATTGTCTACAATCAACTATTTCAAACCACAAAAAGAACTTTTTTTATAGTGAAAACAGTACATGCTTTTTAATAATTAATTTTAGGATACATTCTTTCCTTATTGTCCTCATAGTTGCTCTTGGGAAGCATTATACAAGTTTATCCAAAGAGGAGAATGGAAATGGTGCACATGTGGACAGCGAGGAAGAAACAATTCAGCATATCATGAAGTATGAAAAGTCTGCAGCTGCTCTTCTGTGTAAGATGAAGAGGGAAGCTGAGTTTTTGGATCATCAGTTGACTAAAGATGTGGTCGGGATTGTTGCCACACTTGGAAAAGTTGATGATGCTAATCTTAGCAGGTTGGTTTAATTTGTCTTTGTGTTCTTTTTCAATCAGACTGTCTGCTTCATGGGTCATTTTGCATCTTAGCGATCACCCTTTTGCTGCATGCCTAATCCATATTTTTTCTTCTAGTTAGCATGCTCATGTGAAGCTCATAAATGATGAACGAGGCTTGTTGGTTTTCTGTCATCTAGATTCTTGTATGGAAGTTGCTAGAGACCATTGAAAATCTTTGACTTTCTATAAGATGCTAGCTGGAGAAAAAATTTGTGGATGAACTGAGGACGTGTGAAGATTATTTGACATATTATACTTGAAAAGGGAAAACGTGAAATTTCAACATTTTTATGCTTCACTTGTGTTTCATAGGCTTCTTTCAGAATATTTAGGCCTAGAAACCATGCTAGCAGTTGTCTGTAAATCCTTTGAAGGCGTGAAGACCCTGGAAACTTTCAACAGAGATGGAGTAATAAATAAAGGTTCCGATATTCATGAATTAGCAGCATCTATGGGAAGGCAGCTGGATGGCCGATTTCATGTTATTTGTCTCGAACATCTGAGGTATGTGTTGTTGCACTTTAGGTCAGTGTGTTAGAATTTCATTGCTAAGCTTCCAGTCATGATAATTAACTCAATCTTCTACATTTTTTCCATCTACGCTGTTGTTAGACCATATTCTGGAGAGTTGATAGCTAATGACCCTCAACGGAGGCTCAATATCCGAAAGCCAAGGCTAATCAATGGGGAAACTCCTCCTGGGTTTCTTGGTTTTGCTGTTAATATGGTTACGATTGACAATAGTGACTTATATTGTATCTCGAAATCTGGGAACAGTCTAAGAGAGACGGTATTCTATAACCTCTTCTTGAATTTGCAAGTGTACAAATCAAGAGAAGACATGCTAAAAGCACAGTGTTGTATAACAACTGGAGCCATATCTTTAGATGGAGGAATGATTAAAAGTCCCGGCATATTCTCCTTGGGTAATCATCGGTGAGAAGCTTGGCCTCGAATTTCAAATCCGTCACCATGTGAACAAATGAACAGTCTTCACTTTGGAGCTCTTAGTCTGTTATT
Source organism: Mentha longifolia (assembly GCA_001642375.2). Lineage (NCBI taxonomy): Eukaryota > Viridiplantae > Streptophyta > Magnoliopsida > Lamiales > Lamiaceae > Mentha > Mentha longifolia. The sequence goes on along the minus strand of CM038118.1, from coordinate 26,687,460 downwards.
TCAATATTCTTCTATTTATCTTGTTAAAGAACATAACTGTCAAACAATCACAGCATCTAATCCTTCTTTTATGTATTCTGTTTACACTTCCATCTTTCCCATGATAGGGGGGATATAGATGTCAAATTTCCTTGTGACTCCAAAAAGTCGGTCCTACCTGCAAGTTATTTTGAGCTTGAAAACCGGTTGAAGGAGACAGAATGGAAGAAGGAAAGGACATTGGAAGATATACAGAGAGAGCAGGATCTACTGGACCATGCGAAATTCAAATATGAAGCCAAGAAGAAAGAATTTGTCCGCTTTCTTGCTGAAAGCTCATCATATGTAACTCAGGTAAGTACCTCTTTTTTCTGCCATTATTTTATCTTGTTTCCCTCTAAATTTCCTTTTTATGAGGTTCACAAGGAAGTAAATTTTTCATGCATTATATTATTTCTTGGATCCAAAAGATTTTGTAACTAGTTGATGCTTGCAAACACATAAAAGGGTTCCACCTCAGAGAAATAAGCCCCAACTTTCATGGCTTCACTTGCTGGATTATAGCAACACGTTGCGATACTTTATGTCCCACATTTCTTAACAGGATTGCTCATGGCAATTGTTTACTATATTTTTTCATTATGTTTAATGTTCTACCGAGGATAAGCACTTGTAGAAAAAATGTATTTCTTCATTAGTTTATACACTCTATTTCATCTTAGCCCTTTGCCTATTTTAGTAAATAAAGACTAAAACTATGATATCATTACTATCAGGTGGGACATGTATCAACCCCGAGATGATTTCATGGAGGCGCTTACCGACTAGAGCTGAAGGAACTAATCTCGAAGAAGCTTTCTAAGGTCCTGCTAACTATACTCACCTCCATTGTTTATTGATGACGTGGAGAACATCATATTTTGTGTGTCATTGATCTTCCTTCGGGTTCTGCACTATTGACGATTCATTGCACATCTAGAGAAGATGATTTAGGAAACCACATCCTATGTGCACCGGAGTTTATGTGTAAAAAGATTTCTGGATATATCATTCTTTTACCATTTTTGGTGCGGATCATAGAGCTTTCGAAGTGCATATTAAGAAAACGTTTGATATAATTAATAACGTGTTTTTGGTAATTTCGAAGATGGCGGCATTTATAATTTATACCTAGATGGCGTTGAATGAAAATATATGGTTTGAATAATTAGGACTAGGACATTGTGAGACTTTATAAGATTCTTAATTCTACTAAGTCACAGATTATACTCCGTATTTTCTAGTAATGTACACTTTACAATTTTTTCAAAGTTTTGTATACTTCTCAATATACATTATTTACTAGCATTTGATAACAAACGTAGTCTCTCGTCTTTGTTACACTTTAATTATTAGATTGGTAACTTTTAAAAGGAAAGATGAATAAGGCTTCTTATCCCAAAAAAGAAGGAAGAAGATGAATATGGCTTAACACTGCAAGGAAAAAACAAATTAGATAGGATTTTAGTTTTTTATCAATAGATAACGCAATTGAAATACCAAGAGAATAAGCAATATGAATACTATCGTATGTTTTTTTTTAGACAAACACAACACACTCGTACACATATGCATCCGAGGTGACTCGAATCTCCGACCTCTTGGTTGGAGGTGAATCGTCTTACCAATTGAGCTGCGCTTCGATATATCTCAAGAAGAATAAAATTATAATGATTGAATAGACTCTCTCTGCCCGCTCATGATACTGTATTTGTTTTTCAATGATTGAAAAGTTAATGATGGGTCCAACAAGATTTTTTTACGTAAGGTGTGTTTTTTTTTTATGAAAAAGGATGAGAAAAAAAAAATACTCTTCAAATTATGATAGTAATATTTTTCGACTAATTCGGATTGATAATATTTTCCTATTTTTTTCAACGTAGAGAACAATAAAGCAAGTTGGGGACCATATTATGCTAAGACGCTTCCACTCCAATAAAGTAGTCGGGAATTCGAATCACCTCGGATGCGTGCGTATATGAATGTGCCGTGTTGTGCTAAAAAAAAGAACCTTATGATAGCCCTATGGCATATATAACTCTATGGTTAAATTTTGGCAAATAGCTCCCTAATGTCACAAAGTTAGTGCAATTAACCCCTGATAAATAGTACTTATTTAATTGAAACTTTGATTTTATTTTTTTTATATTTTTTTTGAAACATAAAAAAAAATATTGTACAAAATCAACATCAACATCAATATATAATTCCGCAGCGGATTCGGAGCACCACATTAATTCATATGCCCACGTGGCAACACCTACAGCCTCCATTATTATTTATCTAAAATCTATATATTTATACATATTAATTATTATTTATATACATTAATATTAATTATTATAATTATAATAATTTATATATATTATAAAACCTCAAATTTAAAAATTTAATTATGAGAATGGGGGATTCGAACCTATGACCTCCCACATAATATGGTATGTCCTAAACCACTACACCACATCACTAATTAATACTTAAGGCTTATTATACATATATCAATTATGTTGCAAATTCGGAATGCTACAACAATCAACGTGCCTACATAGCATCTCCTACATCCCCCATTATCTATTTATCTAAAATTGATATACTTATACATATTAATTATTATTTAAATATATTTTAATATTGTCATGTAGCAATATAAATACGATAATATTAAGATCAATGCAAACAACCAAGTATTACTAAAATTTACATTTTATTAAATACGTGATTTTTATAATATTAGCGATGGACATCTTATTTGAATTATTAAGATCAACGCAAACAACCAATTATTACTAAAATTCACATCTTATTAAATATATGATTTTTATAATATTAGCGATGGATATCTTATTTGAATTACGATAATATTAAGATCAACGCTAACAACCAAGTATTACTAAAATTCACATCTTATTAAATATGTGATTTTTATAATAATACGATGGACATCTTTTTTATATTTTAATGGAAGAATAGCCGATTTAATTATTAGGATATTACTAATCTAAGTAACACTACTCTTATTTTTCTATTCTTCAATCCCACATCCAATTTTTATCAAAATTTGTTGGTGGAGAACCTATACAAATATATGCATCTTTCTAATCCAAATTCTTATTTATTTTACAAATTAGTTGATATTCCACATTAATTCACATGCCTATGTGGAATCTTCTAAATTTAGTATTCTAAAATTTTTAAATTATTCGATCTGACATTGAATTTGTGGAGAACCTATATAAATAGATATATCTTTCTAATCCAAAATTTATTTTTATTTTGCAACTTAATTAAGATTTATATTATACAAATTATATCAATATATTCAAATTCAAAATAAATCAATTAGACAATGAAATACACATGGATGTTAAAAGGGGAACTCAAACATTTATGTTGTTTTTCATTTTTTTTCTTTATTATTTTTTATGGTTGAGTTTTGTTTTTTTTTTTTGTAAATTTTTGGTAGGGTTTATGTAATATCCCCGATTTTCTTATTAAAATTTAGCTATTATTATTATTATTATTATTATTATTATTATTATTATTATTATTATTATTATATCCTATTTTATCTTATTATATTTAATTAGTATAAATATTTATATGTATAGTTGGAATTAGTATATATCTATTCTTTATATAGACGTATGTATATAGATAGAACATTAATGTGCATCATTAAACATATAGATTGTGATAGCCCATGCATGCTGATAATTGTTTACCTTCAGCCACCTTTTCCTATACTTAATACTTGGTGTTTTGTAATTAGTCTAGGTTGATGAGTAATGTAGGCTACGAATGATTAAGCAAACCTATGCTATACTTTTGTCCTATAAATAGGAGACGGCAACATTTATTTTTTGAAAAAAACCCTCCAGCCAAGATCACTCCCTCACAACCAATATTATGTCGATATTTGTGATATCCTCAATTTTCTAAGTAAAATTAGTAAGCCTTATTAATAGATAGTTGCACCTGCATCCGAATAAATTCTATTAATCCCAATGAAAGAAATTAAATTATTTAAAGTTTAATAGATATATTAGATGACATTATTTGGAATGTATACAATTAGGAATTAATAATATATACTAATATGAATAGGTGAAAGTTATATATATATATATAGTACACTAACGTGCATGTGTGTATGTACTATTTATAGATATCAATTAATGCATATTATATATTTGTGTATCGTATAAAATTATGTATAAAGGTTAGATCCAATTTATGAATTTATTATACATATAGAAGTATATGCGTAGGAATAGTAAAAAGAAAAAGAAATGTGTTATAATTATCCTACTACTACTAAGATAAGAATACACGTAAGAAGAAGGAAATTGCATAAAAATAAGTTCAACTTATGTAGCCGCCACCTTTATCTATTTACGTGTCTTGCCCACAGTTACCTAGAGTGATGAATAGGTAATTCCTAGCTTTGGTGACTAACTGTTTTATTGATGAATATGCTTGTTAAGATTTCCTATAAATAAGAGGTCATAATTTTGATATCAGCACTACAAATTTTCGTCCCCATCATCACATTTTTGCTCTCTTTCATTTCTTTATCAAAAATAAGTTTCAAAGAAATAGTATTTTCCTCAAGGCTCTATAGAAGAAGGATTATAGTGTATCAATTTAAAGCTAGTTTTGAGGTCGCTTCAAATTACAGGTGAGTTCAAAATATTTTCGTGTGGGTCCAAAATATTTTCAAAGCATATGCAATGTTTTAAATACCGTTTTTATGTTATAAAATGCAATTATCCATAAAAATATTTTGTGTGTATGTTCCAAGAAATGACTCTATGGATCGATCGAGATTCATCGTTAGTATCAGATATACTAACTTTGAATTGTGCGCACCCCGGTTACATATGGTGCCTTGATCACCATCGTATGTAATTAATGGCGAATTCCTTGAGTTTCGGCTCGGGTTTTCTGCAAGTACTGGGATTATTTAGGGTTTCGACCCTGAACCCGGTCTAGATGAACCAAAGGTGATTTGTAGCCTTGGTTGAGTCCAAGAATGAATATCACACACCCCAAAATGTTATTTGTATTTTCAAGAGTTGTTTTCTGCAAGCCTCTTGATATACCATGTATGGATAAATTGCTAGTTTTCAAAATGCTTGCCAAAGGGGCATGATCCACTGAGTACATCAAGTACTCAGCCCAAAACTCTTTCAAATGTTTTCAGGTCTGGAAGCAGGTGATGCGCAGCAAGGCTGAGGCAGGGGTTGTTGCAGGGCCTTATAAAGTTTCCGCTATGTTATTTTGCTTATAACTCTGATAACAAGACTACTAGTTTGGTAATAATAAATAAGTCGAGGGCGTCATCTTCCAACCCTCTAGTTATATAATATGGTTTCTTTGTTTTCTAAACTTATTTATCTCTTCCCACTTTACTTATTGTTGGATGGAGAGTGCCGTGTATCAGTTCCTTTTGGAAGCTCGAATTCCCACTCAATTATGGTTATCCCATTTTTCGAAGTGGATGTCGACTCCTCTAGTTTACTGAAAGCCGGTTTACCCCATCTTTTACTTTATGCAGAGTGGAAAGTGTCATGCAATGGTTCCACTTGGACGCTCGATTTCCTACTCACTCTTGGTAATTCCAATGTGTCGTAGTAGATGGTTGACTCCACTTGGCGACTTGACGCTGGTTTACCCCATCATTTCTTTATAGTCTCAGATTATATTTTAGAGTACTCGTAAAATGGTCATAAATTAATATTATCCCCTTTCTTCCCCACTTTTTAATCCAACCCCCGCCACACTCTCGGTTCACAGGAATCGGGGTGTGACAATATTATAGCCAAGTTAGAATAATTAAATTATTAGTGTTAGAAAGATCAAGAGGTCACGACAGAAGATGATCCATAGCAGTTAGAGATCAAGGGCTATTATCTTAGATCAGGTGAGGCTCTATACTTACAAAGTATTATTTGAGTTATTAAGCTCTGATAAAATGGGATTATCCATGAAAAATATTTTAATGTGTTATTACATGTTTAAGGCTCTTATAATGTATCCGACCAGGTCTTTCGGTTGGTCTAACACACTAATCGGGAGACTTGCCCACAGTTAGAAATCGTTGGGTTGATCACCAATTGATTCTAACTTCGAGGGGAGAACCTCTGGATGAAATATTTCATTATCTCCAAATCATGACTCCATTTGAAAAGGGAAAAGGGATCCAGCGGTGGCAATGTCCCGGGATCAATATAAGAGTAACATGGTAATACACATGCGCGCAAAATCATGAAAAAATGAGGTTTTGTGTGCATGGAAGTAAATGATTTCAAAACCCTTCTATGTATATTTTATTATTATGGATATTCTTTTTATGAAAAATATTTTTGGCACAAGCCCACTGGGTACATTAGTACTCAGCCTGCAATTCCTTTCCAAATGTTTTGCAGATTAAGGAGCTGGTGGAACAGGCGAAGCTGGAGAAGATTGTTGTTGTTGCTAATGTATAATAAAAGCTTCTGTTACGCCTATAAATAAAATCTCTATGTTTTCGTACACCACGAGTTATATATAAAATATTACGGGTAATCAGACAAATCGGCCAGCATGAGTTGTTCGGCTTAGCCAAACCTATAGTTTGAGATGTATGTCCTGATCCCGTATTTAAATATTATATTAGTTTATGTCTACAGGTATTCAGACACAGGCGGCCAGTACGGGCAGTATGATTTATCTACCCCGTAGTTCGTGCTGTGGGTCCCGATCCCGTATTTAATTTCTTAAGAATATGGTTAAATATTCCCAAGCCATGAGCCTCTTTCTATCCCCGCTTCGTAATTCCAACCCCTTGCCACGTCCCGGCACACGTGCCTTCCTTCGGGAATTAGGGCATGACAGTTTAGTATTTTGGGTATTTATTTTAAATTAGTTCCGTTTCGGACTCGAAGCACCACGTCGATCGATATGCTTACGGGGGAACTCAAACATTTATGTTGGCTATTCTTTTTTTTTTCTTTATTATTCTTAATGTTGAGTTTTTTTTCTAGGGTTTTTTAATAGGGTTTAGTATTTTTATTTGTAGGGTTTAGTTTTTTTTAGTAGGGTTTAATATTTTGGATATATATTTTTAATTTTAAAATAGTTCCGTTGCAGATTCAGAGCACCACGTCGATCGTCATGCTTACGTGGCGGTCTCTACATCCTCCATTCCATATTTATCTAAAAATCTATATATTTGTTCTTTTAAAATCAATTATTATAATATAATAATAATTTAATTCCACATAGTTGTGTGGATCCTACTATAAGATATCCAAATAAGATCCTTTTATAATATATTCCCATGACAAATCCTATAAGATTGGTTTTTTTATGATTGTCAAATTTTTGTATATATATATAGACGGAGGGAGTATAAGATATCCAAATAAGATCTTTTTTATAATATATTTTCGTGACAAATCCTATAAGATTGGTATTTTATGATTGTCAAATTTTTATTGACCCAAAATGAGCACTCCGGGGTGGCCTGTTAGTCAATAAATTTAAAACGCCTTACAATAAATTAGTTAGACACAAAATCAATTTTGAAGTGGCCCATCGGCCAATAAATTTTTTCAATTTTTCTTTTACTATGTGTAGATAACTATGATTGTCAAATTTTTATTGACACAAAATGGATATTTTGAGGTGGCCCGTTGACCAATAAGTTTTTGAAATATATTTTTTTAATTTTTTTTAGCATGTGTAGATGACTATGATTATCAAATTTTTATTGACACAAAATGAGCATTTTGAGGTGGTCCGTAAGCCAATTAGTATTTGAAATATATATGTCAAATTTTTGTAACAAAGAATATATTTTTTGATTTAAGACACTTGACAATATATTAACTAGACACAAAGTCAATTTTTAGTGGTCATTGGCCAATAAGGTTAAGATACTTCACAATATATTAGACACAAAAATAATTTTGAGATGGCCCGTTGGCCAATAAATTTTAAAAATTATTTTAGTATGTATCAATACTTATTATTATCAAATATTTGTAAAGAAAAATATTTTATTTAACATTTTATTTATAAAATGATTAGTGATACCCGTCGAATTTCGACGGGATACAAACTAGTATATATAATACGAAAACGGATCTCCATCCTACGTGGAAATATGTAGAATTTTCATGATTATTTTCCTAAATTCTCGTGGCTGTGGCTATATTAGGCAATAATTTAATCAATATATATACCATATAATAATATATCTCCATATATATGCATATTATATAATATTTTCCTAAATTTTCATAAATTTTCATCATCAATCAATTAATATAAAAAATATATGATATTCATACAAGATATGCATCATTAATAAAGATATATATATTTTAACTAAATAAGTATTATACATACCACGAGTTAAATTTATTCATCATTAAATTCATTTATCATTAAATTTATTCATCATTAATAATCTCATCAATCAATATTTTTTTATTTGACATAAAGTGATTATTGTCGAAAAATGTTTATCATTAATCTATTACACATATAACGGGTACATTGACATAACAAAAAATTGAACATGTTCGATTAGTCAAGAAATGTTACCCTCATTAATCTATATTTTTTTTAGTATTGTGAATAACGAGTGAGTTGATATTCAAAATTTAATGGACGGCTAGACATTTTATCATTCGATATTTATATCAAACAACGAGCAGGTTTATACATATTCAAAATGAATATAACTATATGCAACCCAATAAATATTATCCCTCAAAATAGTTAACCCGTATCTCCAATAGATAATCCAAATAACGGGCGGCTTCATATTCAAAATGAACATAACTACTCGACTTGAGAAATGCAACCCAACAAATGTTATCGTTCAAAACCATTGACCCAAACAACAGGCAACGTAGTTTTCAAAAAATATTACATTAAAAATGAATACAACTGCCAACAAATGTTACTCTCAAATTGTTGTTGAACCAAATAACGGGCGGCTTGACATTCAAAATGTATATGAATACCCGAGAAATAGTATATCTCCAATGGATAATCTAAACAACGGGCAACTTCATATTCAAAATGAATATAATTACCCGAAAAAATGTTACCATCAAATGGTTGAACTAAACAACGGGGGGCTTGATATTCAATATGAATACAATTACCCGATAAATATTATATCTTCGAAGGATAATCCAAACAACGAGCGACTTCAAGATAATCCAAACAACGGGGGGCTCGATATTCAATATGAATACAATTACCCAATAAATATTATATCTTCGACAGATAATCCAAACAACGGGTGACATCAGGATAATCTAAATAACGGACGGCTTCATATTCAAAATGAATATAGCCACTCGACTTGAGAAATGCAACATAACAAATGTTATCCATCAAAACAGTTGGCCCAAACAACGGGAGACTTTTGAAATAAATATAACTACTCAAAAAATATTACTTAAAAATACATACAACTTTCGACAAATGTTAACTTCAAATGGTTGAACCAAACAACGGGCGGCTAGGCATCAAATGAAAATGCCTGAAAAATAATATCACTATTAAATCTATTTTTCTATTACATGTATGACGAACATTTTGAAAAAATAAAATTTGAATAATTAGGACTACTCGAAAACTTTTATTAATCTAATTTTCTATTACCGTAAAATGGACGACTTGATATTGCAAATATGTAATGCTAAATGCGAAATATTGTCTCTCATTTACTTTTTTTTCTTTTGATATAATTTCATATTAATATTTTAAAATGAACTTTTACCTTTTTATCAATTTAAAATAAATAATTGGATTATCTTTTAAATTTTACTTTAAAATTACAATATAAAATGATCCCGTCGAATTTCACGGGCAGTACACTACACTAGTATTCATGTAAATAAAATTGAAAAAAATAAAACATAGATCTATCAAAATAAAAGCATATAATATAATATTTTAATGCATTAATGTTTATACTATGTGATTTTATTCTTCTAGATTTATGTCTTATTTTTTAGATTTTATTTTTAAATATTTTGTTCAATATTTTTTTATTGTATGTTTTAAAAGAATTATAAAAAAATCAAAAAACACTTATCAAGTAAATGTAAAGTTTAATTGTACCCATTTTGTAACATTAGGAAATATTTGCACAAAATCTTACCATAAAATTGTATATGCATAGGAGTGTCTACCATACAGTTTGTATTTGCAAAAAAGTATAGAGAAGTTGATCAGGTGTTTCTATAGTATAGTATTTTCTGCAGAAAAAGAAAAAAATATAAACTTTATCACCATCAGAAGAAATAGAATATGAAGGGTCAATTTCCGGCACCGATAAGCCAGACCCGAACCCGCATAGGATGGATAGGCATCGGTGTAATGGGCGGCGCCATGGTGTCGCGCCTCATCGCCGCCGGCTACTCCGTCGCTATTTACGCCCGCAGCCCCTCCAAAGCCGCCTCCTTCCTCTCGCTCGGCGCCACACTCGTCGATTCCCCTGCTCACCTTGCCGCTGCCTGCGACGTCGTTTTCACCATGATCGCCCACCCCTCCGACGTTAAAGCCCTCGTTCTCGACACCCTCCTCCCCTCCCTCAACCCCAACACCGTCATCGTCGACCACACCAGCAGCCACCCCGCCCTAGCCACCCAGATTTACCATTCCGCCCTCCAGAGACTCTGCTACTCCGTCGACACCCCGGTCTCCGGCGGCGATGTCGGCGCTACGCTCGGTAGATTGGCGATTTTTGCCGGCGGAGACGCCGAGGTGGTGGAGTGGCTGAAACCGCTGTTCGATGTGTTGGGGAAGGTGAGCTACATGGGGGATTCCGGGAAGGGGCAGAGCTGTAAAATCGCGAACCAAATCGTCGTTGGCGGCAATATGGTGGGGCTGAGTGAGGGTTTGGTTTTTGCGGAGAAGGCGGGGTTGGATAAGGATAAGTTCGTGGAGGCGGTGAGGGGCGGCGCCGCTGGATCTATGGCGATGGAGCTGTTTGGGAAGAGGATGATCACGAGGGATTTCAGGCCTGGGGCTTTTGCAGAGTATATGGTGAAGGATTTGGGGATGGGTGTGGATGTTGAAGGAGAGGGAGTGGTGGTTCTTCCCGGAGCTTCGCTGTCGAAGCATTTGTATTCGGCTATGGTGGGCAATGGCGATGGGAAGATGGGGATGCAGGGGGTTGTGACAGTGATAGAGAGAATCAATGGCATGAGGAAATGATGCAGAATTGTTTCAGTTTGCAGCCATGGAAGGTTAGTAGTGATTGAGCTTGCTCTGTGTTTGTTGAATGTGTGTGCAATTTTGTGAAGAAATGGATTGAATTTTGTTGCTCATTTGTTCTTATGAATTTGACACTGCTCACTTGTTCAATCAAAGAATTGATTTGGTTTTCTTGTTATGGATTGAATGTTTCTCTTTTGGATTATGTTTTGATGGATGCAATGAAACTGATTTAATCTATGGATAATACTATTATTGATACAAATAACTCAAAATCAAATTAAAGAGAAGTAGATTCTGAACTAATAAGTTACTCCTATTATTGTTCATAACTATGATATGCATAGCTTGAACTACAAATCAAGAAACGCGATTTATTTATTTATTTATTTATTTATTTATTTTATTTCTTAGGAACTGATAAATCAAGAAACGCGATTTGGGTGGGTCACCAATTTTTTTTTTTGTACAAGCTCTGAACTTGTGATTGAGATGTATCTTGTGCTTGATAAATGCAATTTACTGATAGATTTGGGCATGGATTACTCAATTGGGGAAATAGAGTTGGTGAAACTTTATTGTATAAATTTATTGTATAATTTTATTTATCTATTGGAGAAATATGTTTCAATAGCTTTTTCAAAAAGAAAAAGAAAAGAAAATAGTATATGATGCAAAAATTAGAAAAGAAGGCCTAGTCCCAAACTATCACCTCTGTTTCAAATCTATTTAATCGATAATAATATATGCAAATTTACCCCCAAAAGTATCTTTTTTATGCCACAAATCCAATTAGACTTGTTGGAACTTCAAAACAATCAAATACGCGAATTAAATATATTTTGTTGTAATGAAATGAATATTTTCACCTATATTATAATTAAAATATACACACAACTATATAATTTTTATGTTGTCAAAATTATTTATTTGATCAAGATGTAATACTTGTGACCTCTTTATTTAATTATATAAAGTTCTCGGCAAGTCTAATTATGATAAATTTAATTAATCTTGAAACTTCCGAATAAATCTGAAACAAGTGATTGTTTGGGTTAGAAGCATATATTTATTTAGCCTAAAAAGAAGATTGTCTCAAAAGTTTGACAATTATTGAGCTTCATATTAAATTACTGCAATTTGTTAGTATCCGCGTCCAATTAGCATATACTACCTCGTACCCTTTGAAATGGCTGCAATTCCTATTTGGACTGTCCCAGCCCAAATGGCATGTTTCTGTTTTGGGCCCGACAAAACCGTGATTGATAAAAGTGGAGAATGAATTCCCCCCTAAACCTAATCTGATAGCAGTACTCATTCAGCGTTTTGTCTCTCTCTCTCACAAACCCTCCGCCGTTTCTTCTCTCTGTCTCACAATCTCTCCGCCTCGCAAGGCTCGCTCCCGACGCGGCCTCCTCCCCTGCATTCTGATAAAGCCGCCCCTCTCAACTCCTTCCCCGCCGTGATGAGTGATTCATACTCCCTTCCACCTCCCGACACCGAAACCCCTTATTCTCCTCCTCTCACAAGCTCCAGTGTAGAGGAATTTGTCCTAGAGACGGAATTTGTTCCAGTGGAGCCTTTGAGCGTGGGATACGTGAGTGATTTCCCCTCTGACGATGAATTTGACGCCCGTGGCTGTATCATGTCCCCTCACCGGTTTAAGGTGACGGCTGCCCTCAGAAGACGGAAGGAGAGGTTGGCTGCGCGGGAGCTTGAAGCCACGCGGGAGAAGTTTATGGTTGAGCATAAACTTCAATGAAATCGACCGAAGCTCATCCTCAACGAGAGCAAGAGCTTGAAGGATATGTTAAGGATCATTCTCCCTCGGCTGTTCGAGGATCCGCCTGCTTCTGTGAGATCTTTCTTTTATTTTTTGTTGGGATTATGTTGGATTTATTTGGATATTATGTTGAAATTTGAGTTGGATGAGTGATGTGTTCGATTGGTTGTTGAGGTGCTGCGATGATGAAAATATGCATACATTTTTCTGTAAAATTTGATTGAATTTGAAGAAATGTGCTGCCTGTTTAATTGCCTCTTTCTGTCCCTACCCTATTTTGTCCAAATTCACAGAGCCGGTTTTTGTAAATTGGCCATGAATTTGGATAGATAAATTATTTTCTAATGGTATTTTTATAACCAAATGATGATGTTTCTTGATTAATGTTGCATTGTTACATGTACTGAATCTGATGCCTTATGAACTGTGGCAAATGATGATAAACTTAAGAAACTTTGCTGCCCTTCATTAACTAGAGGTTCAGGTTACAAAATGGCAAAACATAAGCAGCCCTTGCTTATCAAAATGATGATTTCCTTACTTGCCTAGGTTCTATCTGCACTATATGTAATCATACTGCACTAAAAGAACTATACAAAAAGATGCAGTAGGTAGTCCCTATTAGGCACAAAAAACACTTGCCACAATTTCCTTAATCATTCTAGAAATCCTAATCTATGCATCATCAATTCAATACCTTCTACATCTCCTTCTTGGATCAAGTGGTGTATACATTCAGTCACTAAATCAAATGACACCTCCAAGTTCTTGGGTAGGATTCCTTGCCTAATCAAAACTCTATTCTTCATGTGGGGTGCCTTGTAGCAGTTCTGACCTCTCACCTTCATGATTTCCACTATAGTCCCCTGTAAGCTTAAGAACACATTATTAAGAGTTGCTGGAGATAGCTGATCAAAGTTGTTTCTCACTGCAACTACTAGTCATCTGCATTGTTGCATGCATATTAATTTTGGAGACTTTGTATATGAACAAAGAACCCTAAAATCATTGGCATTACAATCTGGGGAATTTGGTGGTTGTTGAATGAGATGGATATTGAATCCACTTGCACTAGCAGCAACCCTAAATGCTGGATCAGAATCTGTTATGTGGGGTCTTGCATTGTCTTGTTGTATGAATATGGTTTTTGAGGCAGATTGTGGCCACTTTGCCTTTATTGCTGGCATAATATGTGTATAAAAACCTAATTAAAAAAAATATTGCATGGCACTTTCTGCATATAACATTGCATAAAACAAATGTAAGCATTATAAGGAAGCATAAAAAACATTGCATTGGTGGCAGAACTCTGACCCTAGCCATACGTGTTGCAGCATGCACTCTCTAATGACATCTTTTGTGATAGATTCAATCGGCTGTGTTATCCAAGTACCCTTCTTTCTGTTTATGCTATCCCTTTTTGCCTGGACTTGCTTTGTGAATGGGAAAATTCCAATCTTCCCATCAAAAAGCACAGCCCCATCTCTAGCAAAAATAGGTCTGACCACTGCACACATGAACATAACTTTGGGGATGAAGGACTTACTTTTGGATGTTCTCTGAGGCCCTACTTCATCAGAAGCTAGATACATTCTGTTGTTTTTAGTGGTGATAAAAATCACTTCTCATCAATGTGTATGATATTCTGCATATGCCTAAACTTCATTGCATTATTCTTCTTATCATACATAATTGAATCTAAAGAAAATCCGAGCCTTTTCAACTTGTTACTTGCTGTTAAAAAAGGCTTGAGAACAGAAGTGTGTGCTTTGAGCAGCCCCAATTTTATCCATTTGAACACAGTACCTCTACTAACATCATATCAAGATGCTCAGCTAACCTTCTTATTGTGTTTCTCTTGCGCCATTCCAGATTTCTTATTTTAGCATAATATGGGAACTTAGTTTTAACCCTCTTTGGATTCAATTTTCCAGATTTTAAATTGATAACTCTACCTTCTTCTCTTTGCAGCCTTGCTTGAGCCCAAAGCCTGGAGATCTGCCTCGTTGAAGAGTTGAACAGCTCCACTGCAGCCTTCATCTTCCCATATGCAGGCTTGTCATTCTTCAAACCATCAAGCAAGAATTGGATAATCTGATTTCTTTGGTCTGTGGAGAAATTGTGCTTCACCATCTCCTTCTTGTTTTTTGTTTTTTTGTTTTGTTTCTGAAAGTGTAGTGTTGTGTGTGAGGGAATTGTGATGGAATGCCTTGTATTTATAGGAAGATGATGCTTATTTGAATCTTGTAAATTAGAGGGAAATCTGTAAATTTGAATTGTTCTTTAACAGTTGTACTTATCATTTCCCTCGTATTTCTGCATAAGAGTACCGTGAATTGAAGCATGTGTTGATTAATCTTCTTGCTGCCATTTTTATACTTTTTGGAGAATCTTACTTTTCTACTTTATTGAGAATAACAAATCAAGTCATTAACAATTGTGGGAAACCACATACTTTTCTTAATCTACCCCTTCTTAAGAATTGTGCCCAAAAGAAACAAGCCGCATCAAGCTGGACAGAGGTAGTACTAATAAACTTATCACTTACTGCTCTGCTTACTTATATACTCTAATCTATCCAGGAGACAAATTTAAGAAGATAGTATAAATTTGTAAGGATAATCTCCACAGAATTTGCGTCGTCACCGTTATCTTTTTCATTGATTTTTGGTGGAGATAGACATAATCAGTGGCATTTTTGATTATATAAAACAACTTGAGATTATTATAAAATTAATTCGTTAATAGAGTTCCAAGTAAATTTCCAACATACTACCTCCAACTCATATAAGGCTGTGTTCGATAAGGGTGATGAAGCAGGATATGATTAATTATCTTACCTCATCTTACTGTTTGGTACCTTGAAATCCCAAACCAAGCAGCCCTGAATAAAGTGATGGCCCGGTGTTATTACACTATTTTGGCTTGCTAAATAAACTCACCTCCAAGGTCGGATAAGCAAAACAGTAACCCATGCTATTCTTTTTCTTTCCATTTGACCCTTTTTTATTTCTGTATTCCTCCATAATTTTTGTAGCTCCCCGCCACCACTCTCACCATGTGCCCCTCTTGCAAGCGCGTTGCCACCGTCACCGTCGCTGCCACGACTGTGTCGGCAGAGCTGTTTTCGATCCCAAAGGCCATCCCTTTCTCTCTAGCAAAACTAAAATTCTACCCATTTTCGCATCCAAATCAAGCTGCAGCAGCTCGTAATTTAATTAACAGGTTCAGATGTTTGTGGCGATGGTCTTCTTCTATGCAGTTGCTTACTTGTAAATATAGGAAATAATTTAGGTCCTTATTTTTTTTTAGGGTTATTAGTTTCTTGTTATTATATGCTTTTGGTGTTTGAAATTTGGGATTGTTTGATGGTGATGACTCTCTGCATCTTGAGCAAATTTTGCAGCTCATCCTTTGTTGTTTTTATGGGGGAATACAGAAATTACTTAGTTTGGAAGGAAAAAAAATAAAATAAAAATACTCCGTGGTTTGGATTTTGGAAGAAGAAAACTTCAAATTGAAAAGTAGTTGTATTTTTCAAATTTGGGCGAGTTTAATTTCTGCAATTTCTTAATTTGGGCGAGTTTGATTTCTGTGATTTCTTACTTTGGGTTACTTTGGTCAATTCATTGTTGATCTGGATTTTATTTATTTGTACCAAACACAAATATATAGTTATCTAACCTTGCCAAACTGCTACCAAATGGAAATATAGATTATTTATCTTGCCACTATTCATGTAAATAATCTCAGTATTATTTATCCTGTCACATCCTGACTTGTGTACCGAACGCAGCCTAAGTAGTCCCATTTTGAATGGGCATAGAAACTAAGAAAAAAAAGAATATGTGAATATAATTAATTATGAGAAAAGAGAGTTGATTATAATCAAGTATTCTTTGTTATTTAAAAAAAATGAGACTAATAAGTAGGACCGATAAAAATGACAAATAAGACTATTTAAATGAATTGGAGGTAGTATTACATGTCCCACCACGTCACCACCTCGTACCAATTTTTAATAGCAACAACCACCACCTAGTTTGTCGGCTTGATTCCGCCCCCGTTTCTCTCCAGCCTCGCCCCCTCCGATTCTATCCAATCCCAGCTGAACTAATAAAATCACCTTTGATTTATTTGATATCACTCCCGCTAGACCCTAGTCAAAACAGTAGTAGAAAGAAAAGTCAGCGACATAAAGAAAAATTAAAAAGAAATCAAGAAACCGGATTTAATTGTTAAATTCCCGTGTGCTGAGTGAGTGAGTGCTGACACCAAAATCTAGAGGAACGGATTGCTCAACCATGCTATCGCTACGTAGATTCTTCAAAGCAATTAAAGTTAATAATTGATGGGCTACAAATGGCACCAAATTACTGCCGTTTCCTAGTAACGGAGTGCATTCAATTCTCGGCCGATTCGGCGGGTGGAGCCTCATGGTGAGTTAATCACTTGTCGCTTTGGTTTTCCGTGGTGAAAAGTTTCTCTCTTTATTTACTTTTTTTGAGGGGGGTTTAGGGTTTTTGTGTTTCTGATCCAAAGCTGAGAATTATGGAGGGGTTGAGGTGTGAGAAAGTTAGTGCGGGAGGGATGTGGAAATGCAACTTGTTGGCTATGAGAGGGGAAGTATTCTGTGAGAAGCACTATTTATCTGTTCATAGGAGAATGAGGGGTGAGGGACATGGCGGTGGGAATTCTGATGTTGATTTTGGAGGTCGGAAGAGGAAGCATGATGATGAGGAAATGGGTGTTTCTGGAGAGAATGGTGTTGGTGGTGTGAGGAAGAGAGGGAGACCAAAGCTCACCAAGAATCAGGAAGAAAAGGAAGTTCTCGAAAGTAATGGAGGTGGAATTGGGAGTAGGAAGAGGGGAAGGCCTAGGAAGAGGGGAAGGCCAAAGGGTTTGAATGGGAAGAAATTTGGTTTGATGATTAAAGTTGAGAAGAAGGTTCTTATAGGAAATGGCGGTTGTATTGGGAGTGGCAAGAGGGGAAGGCCAAAGGGTTCGAAGAACAAGAAGAAAGTTGGTGCAAAAAATGTAGTTGAGAAGAAGGTTCTCGAAGGAAATGGTGGTGGGATTGGGAGTAGGAAGAGGGGAAGGCTGAAGGGTTTGAAGAACAAGAAGAAAGTTGGTGCAGAAAATGAAGTTGAGAAGAAGGTTTTCGAAGGAAATGGTGGTGGGATTGGGAGTAGGAAGAGAGGTAGACCGAAGGGTTCAACTAAGAAGAAAATTGGTTTGAGGATTAAAGTTGAGAAGAAGGTTCTTGTAGGAATTGGGAGTGGCAAAAGGGGAAGGCCGAAGGGCTTGAAGAACAAGAAGAAAGTTAGTGCGGAAAATGAAGTTGAGGAGAAGGTTCTCGAAGGAAATGGTGTTGGAATTGGGAGTAGGAAAAGAGGAAGGCCGAAGGGTTTGAAGAACAAGAAGAAAGTTGGCATAGGTAATGAAGTTGAGGCAATGCAGGAAATGGTGCTAAAGAATACAAATGAAGTTTCTATGGTTAATGATAGTAAGGAAATGGGGGTGCCCATTTATGAAGTTGGTAGTGAAGTTGGAAATGATAGTCCAGTGCAGGAGGTACGGAGAGGGCGGCCAAAGGGGTCTAAGAAAAAGATGGCTGTCAGTCAATCTGAAACGACTGTTCATACCAGAGGTAATGTTTCTCCTGGGATCATTGCTCTTCCCATGCAGAAAGTTGATCGTAGAGGAAGGCCAAAGGGCTCAAAGAATAAGAAGAAAGCAATTGATGTTTCTGAAAAGAGTAATGGCATGGCTGGGGGCGTTTCTTCTGTTACTGGTACCATTATAATTTCTTCTCCCATGAAGAAAGTTGATGGTAGAGGACGGCCAAAGGGCTCGAAGAACAAGAAGAAAGCTATTGGTGTTTCTGAAAAGAGTGATGGCATAGCTGGGGATGTTTCTTCTGGTCATGGTGCCATTATAATTGGTCGTCCCGTGCAGAAGATTCGTGGTAGAGGGAGACCAAAGGGAGTGAAGAATAGGAAGAAAGCAACCGATGTTACTGAACAGAGTGATGGCCTAGATGGCAAGGTTTCAAAGAGTAAGAAGAAAACAATCAATGGTGGATACAGTAAATCAAAAGATGCCATGAGTAATGAAATAATGCACGGGATTCAAGAAAATTTTACTTTATTAGAGTGTTGTGATAAGGGTGGAGAGGAAAATGGTGAAGTGAAGGATCAAAATAGAGACAAACAGTCTGCTACTTCTGGTGGCCTGGGAGAGAATATACGTAATGGTAATGTAGAAAGGAGCAAGTCATCATACTTGGGAATGTCGGTGAGTTTTTTTCCTCCAAGTGTTTTAGCATCTCTAATTATTATAAGATACAGTCTTTCTGCATGAGGAAAAGATTGTAGTTGTCAATAGGCAACGAGTAAATGAGGTAATTTTAGTTATCGGAGTTTGGTAGTATTTGCCAATTTTTTCGTAACTTTTCTGACCAAATTAGAAGAATAGGTTGAAAAACACTGAGATGTGTACTCTGTTCTTTTTTCGTTACAACCTCCTTTATAACCTTTTTAGGCTATATATCTAACATGTCTAAAAATAGCCATTAACCTGTTCTAGGGTGAGGTGTGAGGTTGACATACCTCATTCAAATCAAGGTTGCTTAATCATTTGCTTCTAAATTAAAGTGAATGTTGGCTCTGCTATTTATTTGTGGACTGAAATCTAAGAACTGTGATGAACATTTTGGAATAATACTAACGCATTTATGTTTGATGTAAATGTTAGCATAAAAATTTATACCCTAAGACTCTTTATTTACTGATTTATGCTTGTCCACTACAGTCAGATGCCTGCTGTGCTTAATTTAAGATTATAGTTCACATCTATGTTATGGCTGTCCATTCCAACATTTTCTTCTAGAATTGTGATGCTATAAATATTCCATCAATAACTTCTTTTAGATATTAATTGTTGGAATAGTGCTTGTATGCGCCAGTTAAAATAATCAACAGTGATTGCATCTTAGAAGTTTTGGATAACACATGTGTTATTTTGGCATCTGTAAGTTTACTGCTCTGAAGGTTTATTTAAAGGATTCCTCAAAAAGTTAAGGATTAGTGTTCCTTTACTTCAAATAAGCAATAAACATGTTATGCTGGATTTGTCATGTCTATTATTGGAAATGATTTAGGCTCTGGATACTTTATTATCTACCTTAGATTTTAGGATGAAAATCTTAGTAATTGGTGTCATTTATGTTGCAGGTTTCCCCCGACAGAAGGGATCAACGCGGGTTAATGTGTCATCAATGCTTGAAGAGTAACAAAGTTGGCGTCATCATCTGCTCCAAGTGCACTAGGAAGCGTTACTGCTATGAGTGCATTGCGAAGTGGTAAATAAAGCTGCTACATTAACTTCAAAAATGTTGTCTGCAACTATACTTATTTCCAATGTGATACTTTCATTTGACCCACAAATTAGAAAATAACATATTTCTTCAGACTGATGGTTAATCTTATAAACTTGTGAAAGTATAAACACTATCTGCTATTATGCTTCTTGAGTTTTTCCATCAAGACTCTTTACCAATATTATGTTGTGACTTGCGAATCTATCAATAGTACATTCAGCATGAAATATTTCCTGAGATCCGAAGCCTCATGAATTATAGGTATCCTGCAAGAACAAAAGAAGAAGTTGAGAAATCTTGCCCTTATTGTTGTGGGAACTGCAATTGCAAAGCTTGCCTTCAAAGAAATTTTCTTAACAAGGTTTCCAGCCTAAGTTTATTGATATTTCTGTAGTCCAATCTATGTTATTAAACTTACAGATTTGACGTTCTATTCTCTCAGTGCTCCCAAAAAGAAGCTGATCAAAATATTAGACTGCAGAGAGCTCTCTACTTGCTACTCAATGTTCTGCCTCTCCTTAAGCAAATACAGCTAGAGCAGACGACAGAGCTCGATATTGAATCCAGCATACGTGGTACTAAACACTAAGAAAACTTTGTTTTTTTTGTTTTTATTTCAATAATGCTTGATAAAATTGTCCTCTTGTTATTTAAGGTGTTCCAGTGAATGAAGAAGATGTGCAAATAGCAGTTTTTGAAGAAGATGACCGGGTATACTGGTATGTTCTGTGAAAGACTTTGATTGTTGCTATTATCAAATGCATTACTCTGTTTAGTGAATATATTTTCTTCCCTTTTTTGGTTTCCTACTTTAATAGGAATTTAAGTTGTAGTTTTCGGATCTTGAACTTTTCTTTTCGAATAGCATCAAAATTGAGGATAAGAAAATAATAATAATAAGTTCTATTTACAGAATTTTTGTTGTTCTCCTTCCCCCATCTTGTAAATAGTGAAAGACAACAACTTTTTGAGATGATCTCAGCTCTCAGCTAAGCAAGTCTTGAATTTATCTCAGGTTTAATTAAAATACATGGTTAGTTCCTAAATGTTTGCTAAGTCCCTATTTCACTATCTCGTATCTTCAATAGGGCGGACCTGTCTTTTGTTTCTTAGTTTCTGCATTACTGGGTTCACACTTGCTAAAAAAAAATCTTATTTTAGTTATTGTGTAACTTGCCTGGATATGTACATTGTTAGCCTGATATTTGTTTCTCTAGTAGCTATGTGTTTCATGTGTTCAAAATCAACTTTGTAACTCTTAAGACCTTTAGTGAGATTTTGTTTTGTTCTCTGTTTTTTATGTTAGCACTATACTGAATGTGTTACAGAATGCTATATGATGTTTCTCCAATTTAATCATACATTCTGTCATCACCTGAAATTAACAACTATGTTGCTACTTATTAAACAGTGACAATTGCAAGACATCCATCGTCAATTTTCACAGAAGCTGCCCTAACCCGTCTTGTTCCTTTGACATCTGTCTTGATTGCTGTTCTGAACTCAGAAGAGGTCTTCAACCAGGAGGAATTGCTGCAAAAACTATTTCCAGTTCCGGGAAAAGCTTAGAGAGAAGAAATTCTTTAGATGAGAAGAACAGTGAGGCTGTTTCAGTAAACAGTCTCGCAGACAACTTGGCTGCTGGCTTCTCTAAATGGGAGTCTAAGAATGGCAGGAGCATACCATGCCCTCCTAATGAGCTCGGTGGTTGTGGAACTGAGGATTTAGTATTGAAGCGCATTCTTGATGCTGATTGGGTGGAGAAATTAATTACAAGTGCAGAGGCTCTTTCTTTTAATTATCAATTGCCAGATATAGATTTTTCTCAGAAATGTTTGTCATGCTTTACAGAAAATGTTAATGATTTTTCTACTGTAAGACACGCATCATTTAGGGAATGCAGTCAAAATAATTATCTATACTGCCCCAATGCTATTGATTTGGGGGATTCTGAGTTTGAACATTTTCAAATGCACTGGAGGAGAGGGGAACCAGTTATTGTTAGAAACACGCTTTCAAGAGCGTCTGGTCTAAGTTGGGAGCCTAAGGTTATGCTGCGGGCTTTTAGAACTGCGAGCAAGAAACTGAAACAAGACACTTTCTCTGTAAAGGCTATCGATTGCTTGGATTGGTGCGAGGTATTTGTTTACCTTATTAATTGATATTATGACATCTAGAGTGACTTTCTCATGTATATTTCTTATTCTCGTGTTCCTAATGCCAACTTATCTGTTCCTTCTGTATGTTACTTGGGGCATTCTTAAAAAATAATTATTATAAACACACTGGAAGTAGTCTCTGTCATTTGGTATCAGACCACAGCTTCACTAATTGAAACATTACTTCCAAAAGCGTGCATTTATCTTCTGGGATGATCTTGAGGCTCTTAGTGACGCTCTTATAAGTGCCTAGAAAATCCAGTTCATCGGACATCAATACAACACCAAAAACCTTTCAGCAGATAATATTTGCAGCCCCTTGTGTTACTCACCTTGCTTACTCATGGAAATAATACATTCTTACTAACAACTAGTCAACTAAGTTATTTAAGTATTGATCAATTTATGTTGAATGTTGGATTCTTTTCCTGAATACCATGAGATTTAAAATTAATCGAGGCATACCATGGCTATCTATATTGCAGGTTGAGATCAATATTCTCCAGTTTTTCAAAGGCTACTTAGAGGGGCGTCAACATCAAAATGGGTGGCCTGAGATGTTGAAATTGAAGGACTGGCCTCCTTCAAATGCTTTTGAAGAATGTTTACCTAGGCATGGCTCTGAGTTCATATCTGTGCTTCCCTTCAGGGATTACTCCCATCCTAGATCTGGTTTACTAAATCTTGCTACAAAGCTCCCTGAAGGCGCCTTAAAGCCAGACTTGGGACCTAAAAGCTATATTGCCTTTGGATATCCAGAAGAACTTGGCAAAGGTGATTCAGTTGCTAATCTGCACTGTGACATTTCTGATGCGGTACGCTCACACAAAAATCCCCACCCCTATTCAATATAGTTCAGTAAGTGGCACTGTTAAATGTTTGAAATTGTGATTCTCCACATTTTGCTATCTATAACTTTACACTGAACAATGACTTTAAGCTAACCTTTGACATGCTATATCTCCTTTCATCTGAGGATTGCGAAATCTTCATTATTCTTTGTTATGTTGAGTTTAAAATTTTCTACTTAGTTGTGTTCTGCGATATAATTTTAGATAGTTATTTGCCATATCTGCTCTGTGTTCCTATTGGAATTAGGGGCAAACAAGAGGAGTGCATTCTTTTAGATATTGTGTTGCTGTGGTTTTTCCTGGCTCTGATAAGTATCTAAAGTTGCAGCAAAATCTCGCAACTCTGTTATTATGGGCTAATGCATGTGAAGTGACCGGATTATCTACTTAGGTGCTTAGGATTATCTGCTTATGGGGCCCTGCCTATCTGAAGTAGGAGCTAGCCTAGTGCTTTCTACTGTAAACTTGATCTCACTCGAATTCCTAGGCCGTGTCTTTCAGATGCCCATTGTCAATCTTCATTTGGAAGTTCATTAACCTACATTTTTCAGTGACCAAAGATTCTCTCTTTCATTATTTGGCGTATGCCACTCAATGGACTAAAGGTTTAGGACTTCATTTTGTAGTTGTTTTTTGTGTTGGTCATTTAATATTATGACATCACTATGATTTAAAATTCAGTCAACAAGTAGAGTTTTATCCTCTATTAATTTGTATCCCAGGCTTCTTTTTGTATATATATGCCAGAGAGACTGCTAATTTCTAATATGGGGATCTGACTCAGGTAAACATATTGATACACGCGACTGAGGTGAAGCCTACCTCACGGCAAAGAAAAAAGATTGACGAGTTAAAGAGAGGATCTGAATTTGAAGATTTAGACAAGTTTTGTGAACAAGCGCGTACAGAAACTGGATGTGAAAATAAATCAGCTGACTTGCTTCTGAATGGCAGAGTGCAGGATGATCGTACATACAAGAACTCTTCACCGGAAAATCAAATTGAAAAAAATGAAACAGCTCAGGAACCAATTACAGACCCTTTGACCCAGATCAGCAATGGAATTTCAACAATGGCACATCAGATTAGTGGATTTCATGAGGACATGTCAATAGACTCCAGCTCGTTACTTGCAAATGCTAGTCTCGAGGCCTCCTTGTCATATGGGTTTCTGGATAATGGAAACAGAAGTAACAGCCTGGTAATAGACCAAACCTCTAAAGCGGAGGCAGAAAGTTTAGAGAGTAGTTTTGACTGTATTACAGATATCTTTATTGATCCAGAACTGCCTAATTGCTCGGAGATCACTGTTGGTGGATCTAATGAGGCTTCTGCTAATAAAGATTTTGTAGCTAATAGTCTAAGCCCGAATAACAATATTTCAGTTGAAACGAGAATAAACTCAGACACTCGCAATGATTTTAAAAGTGGCAAAACCGCTATGGATAATGAACATGGTGCTGCAGTTTGGGATATCTTTCGCAGGGAGGATGTACCCATGTTAACTGAATACTTGCTGAAGCATCAAATGGAATTTTGCCATCGCAATAGTTCTGTTAAGGATTCTGTGAGTGCTCGGTCTAATATTCATGATCTTGACCAGAAAGTCATGGTTCTGACTTGGGTTTTACTTTCAATTTAGGTTGTACATCCAATTCATGACCAGATCTTTTATTTGGACGAGAAGCATAAAAGACAACTGAAGGAGGAGTTCCGTAAGATCATTGTAGTTTTCCTGAATATATATTACAAGCTGGAAACTTACATAACTCTTACTGACATTTCACTAGATATTGAACCATGGACATTCGAGCAACATCTTGGTGAGGCTGTGTTCATTCCTGCTGGTTGCCCCCACCAAGTGAGAAATAGACAGGTGACCTCATTTATAAATATTTTATCTGTTGCTGATTTTATATTTGAGACTAAAGCCATTTTGTAGCTTCCATTATGTTTGATAGTTTTGCAAGGAGAATTTTCCTTTTTCTGATCAATATTTGGTTTGCATGCTGGCTGTTCTGGATGGAATCTAGACTTCCTATATGCTTTTGCACGTATTTATTATTATTCTTTCATGCAACTTCTTAATATTTTGCTCTCTTATTTTGTCAGTCCTGCACGAAAGTTGCTCTGGACTTTGTATCTCCAGAGAATGTTCATGAATGCGCCCGATTGACACAGGAATTTCGGTTGCTTCCCCAGTTTCATAAATCTAAGCAAGATATATTGGAGGTACTAGCCACTTTTCTTCTTCGACGTGTAATATTATTACTTCAATTTCTGTGCTGCAAGGAAGATCTCAAAAATTGTTATTTCGTACTACGGCAATTTTGTGATTCCCTGTCTTGTGAACTAATCTTTTTTCAATTGGTGGCCTCTGTTTCTGTTCAATGAGCAACTCTATCCAATCTTTACATGCACGATTGCACGTAAATATAAGCAACTTTTACACTCTCAATATGATTCATCAATGGCATTGGCTGGTTCTTCTGTGTAGAGCTTACATGTGGTTGAAGTTATACATGTGTTGCCTGGGTTGATAATTGAAGTTGACATTTCATGATTGAAATTTTATGTACCCGATATTTCTTTAAGGATTTAAGCTTTATTAACAACAGTTTATCTGTTTACAGGTGAAGAAGTTGGCTGTATATGCTGCAAATGCTGCCATTGACGAAGCCAGAAATTTGATGTCGAAGATTAACTGAGGTTTCTTTTACTTGTCTCTCTACTGTCATCTGGCGTATATTTCTTGTTGCTGGGCTTATTGATATGCTGCAGAACTTTGTTACATTATTTGCCTAATTTACTATGTGGATCATATAAGCTTATGATGTATGAGTAACTAGGTTGTATTTTTGCTATTACTCCCTCTGTCCCTGATATATGAGTGAAATTTCATCCGGCACGGGGATTAAGGAAAATCTGTTAAATTAGATAAAGTTATTGTGAGTGAAGGGTAAAGTTGTTGGGATAAAAATTATTGGGAGAAGGGATAAAATGGTGGGCCATGGCAAGTAATTTTGTAAATAAGGTGTAATATGAGGGTTTTAAATTAAAAGGGTGTGAGAATAATTTCCTTTTCGGGAAATAACATACATGGGAACATCCCAAAAAAGAAATTTTTACATATATATCAGGGACGGAGGGAGTATATGATTATGGAAATCTAATCTTTCATAACATGTATAGTAGACAAGATTGGAAAGCTGGACTACAGGAGCAACTAACCAATAGGATTAGCTCTCTTGAGAACTATTTGATTGCTCACCGCTTAGAATCACATAATGTATTAATCTAACTTCACTTAGAAACCGGAATTAATATTCAGAATTTGTACAATTTTAACAGTTAAGAGACATGCATCATTTCATACTGATACAGACTATCAAATGCAAAGTTGGTAGATTATGACAAAATTATGTTATCAAGATTAATATCCCAATTCTTGCATAAGAAAGCCTCACAATTCGAAACTGCTTTGGGACTGGCTAAATATAGTGGATACTTTTTTCTGCTCCTCCTTGCTTGTATTCCGTGTTAGCTTCCAATTATTTTCATTTTGTTAGACTCTCAAGCAGCAAAGCTTCTCACGTTCTCAGGATCCTACAAAAATGAACATTCGAAGGTAGCTGTTGCACAGACTCCTGCTGAAAAGATGGACCTTTGCAACAATGTAACAATACGAATTGTATTCAGTTACGGATGCATAGGTTAAATCCTTGAGGTGGTTTCTTCGTGTATTCTGAGCAAGAAGTTGTTTGTAAACTAGTCGCCACCTATGATGCTGCACAAAATGAATAAATAGGTGTGCTTGTAACATTTCTGAAGTAGGGATAAGTTACTGCTAACTATTTTGTAAATTTTTCATGTAACATTAGATTCTTTTGTGTTTGAAGGGCTTGGATATTGCTCCAATGTATCATTAGATTCAATGACTATTGTAGGTTATTGAATGAAATTAGCTGCAATTTTTATTTTATTTTTCGAGGTGTGTACATTCATTTGTATTGAAAGTGAGATCAA
Source organism: Mentha longifolia (assembly GCA_001642375.2). Taxonomy (NCBI): domain Eukaryota; kingdom Viridiplantae; phylum Streptophyta; class Magnoliopsida; order Lamiales; family Lamiaceae; genus Mentha; species Mentha longifolia. The sequence continues at coordinate 26,660,016 of CM038118.1, read as the reverse complement.
TCATGTAACATATTTTGCTATAATTGTAAATTGTATAGAGATGTTGCTTCATGTGTTTGACAATAATTTCTACTACTAAATGAGGAAACAAGAATTGGGAGTGAGGCAAGATTTTTTTAATTGAATTTTCCTTCAAAAGAATGCAATTTGCGTGACTGCATAGAATTTTAAATCCCATTTCCCTTTTCTTGTTTGCTTTTATGATTGTTCTCACTAAATCCACATCATTTCATTGGAAGTTTTTGCAATCGGCTAAAAGAAAACATTGTTTTATTTCATTTTCATTAAATTTTGTTCCCTAGCGCTTTCACCATAGAAAAACTTAAAAACAGGATATTTCTTGAGTTAACTATAATGCTGCAGTTCCCAAATATCTCTAAATTGAATAAAAAATCTCTAAATAAAATACTCAATAAACAAACAAAATAAAAAAAGAATCTTTAATCCAAAATTTTAATCTTTACAGCCATCGTGGAATAATCAGTTTATGCCAACAATTTCTTCATAGCCCAGAATACCAGATTGAATTAACCCCCCCTTTTCGTATACATTCTCAATCAATCTCTCTTTCTGAGCCCTAAAAATCCAATCTTGCTGCAATTTCGTCAAATCCCACTGCGATTATATCTGTGGGCAACCTCTCTTTTTATCTATAATTAGAGAAAAATTATTTCTTGCACAAAGTTCTTGTCCTTTTTCTTGAAAAATCTTGAATATTCAATCAGAGTCCACTTAAATTTATTTTCTTCAAATTCAAGCCCCATATTTCGTTGTATACCTAGACTAGAAGTATCTTTTACAAAGCGTTATTTATCTCTTCTTCTCTAGCTGATTCCTCGAAGATTCTGCGATGGCTGCTGCTCTGAGGTCAAAGTCATCGAGAGATGCAGCTTCAGTGGCTGTCTCACAGTTGAGTTGCTTCATCCAGAGCCATGTCCACGCGGGTCGGGCCAACCATTTCCAGTGGAGCTCCGTTTTCTACGCCAATCATCACCGGAATTTCAGTTTGCTGTCTCGCTCCGGATGCAATTTCACCCCATTCAAGCCCCTCTCGTTTCGCGGCGAGTTCGCCGCTATCGGCAATCATAATATATCGAGATTCTTCAGTTATAAGAGGAAAATTGAGAGCTCTAGCTCTCAGGGGGACCCACCGGAGGTATGGCAGCCACCCGGCGCTGGCGGCGGCGGCGATGGGATCGTGGTGAGGCCAGGGGTGAAATTCATTCAGGTTGGGAATAATGAAGGTTCGAATTCGGGCTCGGGTGGAGGGTTCGGACAAGGGCCGAAAGACGGGTGCTGGGGCGGGTCGAATCTCGGCCACGATTTTCCGACTCCCAAAGAGATATGCAGAGGTCTCGACAAGTTTGTGATTGGCCAAGAGAGAGCTAAAAAGGTTTACTATTTGTGAACTTGCAAGTTTTCCAACTCAGAGATGGAGGATTTAGTTTTACTTATAAATTCATTTTGTTGCAGGTTCTTTCTGTGGCTGTGTATAATCACTACAAGAGAATATATAGTGACTCTTCGAGGTGATTATCTTGTGGCTTGATTTTGTGATGGCTCTGTTTTCAGTATGGAGTAGCAGTCTTTTATTTGTTTTGATTATTGGTGTATGAATTCTGATGTAATGCTATACCTTGAAAGTTAGGCCTGCTGGAAGCGCAGAAGGTATCAAACCTGAGGGGAAGGAAAATGAGAATGTTGAACTTGAAAAAAGTAACATTCTTTTGATGGGGCCTACAGGTTCAGGTAATTTACTGAATAACTGGGTTCTTTTCGAGTGTTCTTTTGCACTGTAGAGCTATTTGAGGAAAGTCTAGGTGATGTGCATTTTATGAAATTATTATGATAAGAGTATTTGAACTTTGCTTTGGTTGGAGTTGGATTTAATCATGCGTTTTTGATGATTTCATTTTTAAGTGTGTCTTTAATGATCTTAGGCTACTTAGCTTGGTAATATGCTAGAATATACCACATACAGTATGTAAGTGTATGAGTTTGTGGTCCTAGAAGAACTTGTTTTGTCTATTTGATAGGGCACATCCCTTTTTTGAGCATGTAATATGGTTTGCAAAAATTTAGTTTTCGGACCTGAAAGAGTTAGTTTCTGTATTATTAGAATGTGTATCGTTTCTCCGATTCTACTGTTTCACTGTCTCTTCTGATGTCATCTCAAGGACAGGGAAGACACTTCTCGCCAAAACTTTGGCACGGCTGGTGAACGTTCCCTTTGTAATAGCTGATGCAACTACACTTACTCAGGCAAGTTTTTCCACATTTCACTCTGAAATACAATTACAATGTGAACCTACAGTTTTGATAGAAAATCATGTTTATTGTGCCTTTATTCTGACAAAAAGTATGCCTCTTGTTTCAGGCAGGATATGTTGGGGAAGATGTCGAGTCCATTTTATATAAGCTTCTTACGGTAGGATGTTTATTTGTTCAGATCCTTTTTCAGGATTGCATTTACTTGTATTTTATTTCCTGAAAATGGAAGTACTTGTCAGTTTACCTTTTTTGTGTTTTTTTTCTAGTGTGGTGAAGATAACACTCAGTTGCTGGGTATTTCTATGCATGTTGCTTCTCTGCATCTTGTTTTCCTTGTTGTTCTTTTGTTGTCCTCTCAAACTCTCGATGGTCATTGAGACACAGCTTCTCTCTAAAGAAAGGACAAGTGAAACGTTCTGTTTCTTCTTAGGATTTAAACATGTCAGTTCGACCTCTCTGTGCACTTGTTTTTTTAATATCTGATTGAATTCTCATATTCACATACAAAATGGTGGTCGAGTCAAAAGAAATTTTGGCATGATCTGCTTGTGACAGCTTAGTAGTTAATGGTCTACTGTGATCAAAATTTTGGTCATTAAATCATGGTTAAGACTTAAGATATTTGCCAATTGCAGAATTATTTATTTCAAGACTTTTACTTAGGACTTGCATCTCTAATATGCTATTACAATTTCATACTGCAGTACCTACTTAACCTTGGAGTGGATCTAACTTTTTCTATTTCAGGTTGCAGACTATAATGTTGCAGCTGCTCAGCAGGGAATAATTTATATTGATGAAGTAGATAAGATAACCAAAAAGGTCCCGTTCTGTGGCAATTGACTAATTTTCCAAAATTTTCATCACTGGTTTGAAATCTTATACAGCTTTCTGATATCCAATTTTTTCTTTGTTTAATCCATAGGCAGAGAGCCTAAACATTAGTAGGGATGTATCTGGGGAAGGCGTCCAGCAAGCGCTATTGAAAATGCTCGAGGGGACTGTAAGTACTTTTACTTAAGGATCGAGTCATCTAAAATTCTTTATTATATTGTGAACTTCAGCACGGAAATTTCATGTTAGAAGATATAATGTGATGTGGAAGAATCAGAGTGTAGTTGTACTATTATGAAGGTTGATTCTGCATGGTGCAAAATCAGAAAAGTTTTATCAATGTGATTATTCTCTAGTGGCTTGGACCGCTCTACTAGTTATGTTTTATTTGCTCGTTTGCTGCATAAGCATACCTAACTCAATGATTATATCTCGGCTTTTCAGCTTCTGATCGAAGTTCGAGCATCAACGTGATATATATTTCAATAATATTAGTAGGAAATGGAGACTAATTGATTTTGCAGTCCGCCTAAACAACTATTGTAGGGCCTACACAGGGAAAACCTTAATTAATTTGCATGATTGAGCTAGATAAAATATGTATAAGGTGCGACCATTTTGGCTTGGTTTTGTCTTACATGCCTATGTTTGATGTCATCATCTTTATTTTTAGGTCATTTACATCCTTCAAATGGATTATATAATCAGTTATAAAGTCTCTGAGATCAGATTATTTGAGTTGATCGAAGATGAGTATTATCATCTAACGTTTTGCTCCTCAGGTGGTCAATGTCCCGGAGAAAGGTGCTCGGAAGCATCCTAGAGGGGACAATATCCAGGTAACAAGTTGACATTGTGACCCAGTATAGTAAAAATGGCATTTGAATATGAAGCAGCTTTCGTATTTTTCACACTTATCATACATGTGTTTCCTAAGGCATAAGTTTTACAATTTGATCGTTTGCCATCCCTCATTCTCTTTCTCTTTGCTTTCATCTGTTTGCAGATTGACACGAAAGACATTCTCTTTATATGTGGTGGTGCTTTTATCGACTTGGAAAAGACTATCTCAGAAAGGTAATCTAACTTCACTTATTAAAAGTGAAATATAGTGTTTCTCCATCTATTACCAAACTGAAATTTTCTGGAAATTTATCTCAGACGTCATGATTCTTCTATTGGGTTTGGTGCTCCTGTACGGGCTAATATGAGAACAGGCGGGATTACAAGTGCTGCTGTAACATCATCCTTACTGGAAACAGTAAGCTTAACATCAATTTAATTTTCCCGAATCAAGATTCTGAGCATATACATAGAAATTGTCAGTGCAGTATATGCATAAAAAATAGAATGGAGATGTTGATGGCTGTATCAACTTTGCAGGTTGAAAGTAGTGATCTTATTGCATATGGGCTAATACCTGAATTTGTTGGACGATTTCCGATCCTTGTGAACTTGTCTGCACTCACTGAGGAACAGCTTGTTCAGGTGTAATTTTATTTGCTGCAATGACAAAAGCGATTTCGACTTTGTTCATTTGAATGTTATAATACTCTACGACATCCTTAGTTGTTAGTTTTACATTTTGATAATTAATTTATCGTGTTACTGATTCTTGTGATGTGTAAATCCAGTGGGATTGTATGTTTTTATAGTTCATTATTCTTTAAGCTCTTGATTTTATTTTATTTTTTTTAGTTTTTTCTTTTTTCTTATAAATCTTTGACCCTTTTTTAGTCTGATATTATTATCTTCGTTAAGTTTGTACTTTTTAGTTTTGTAAAGTATCCCGTCTTTATCATATTTTATTTTTTCTCAGGTTCTAACGGAGCCTAAGAATGCGTTAGGCAAGCAGTATAAGAAAATGTTCCAAATGAATGGAGTAAGGCATCTTTTCCTTTTCCATCAATCCATTAGTTACCTTATTATCGAAACGAGAAAACATGTAAATGGTCATACCTTCTTCATTTCCACTACTTATACTGGTTTCTCAGGTGAAGCTGCACTTCACAGAGGATGCATTGAGATTGATTGCTAGAAAAGCAATAACCAAGAACACGGGAGCCAGGGGTTTACGATCCATGTTGGAGAATGTTTTGATGGATGCGATGTACGAGGTTTGTAATTCTTCCCTCTCTCGAAGCTGATCTTCTACTACTGAAAAACAATCCTTAGAAAAGTCTTGATTCAAATGATAATCAAATTTCATACTAGTATATCAATCAATTTCTCAAAGTATAAACTGTGTATGGTGCAGATTCCCGATGTTAGAACAGGAGACAACATAATAGATGCAGTTGTGGTAGACGAAGAATCAGTTGGAATCGAGGGGCGGGGCTCTGGGGCTAAAATCCTCTACGGTAAAGGATCATTTGAACGCTACTCTTCGCCAGATAAGGCCAAGGATTCGCAGGTAAGAGATTTTCGATAAATGTACTACAATTGTATGTATTATTGTACTATTATCACTCATCCTATTCTTGAAACAGGCGTCGTCTCCAGAAACGAGCGAAGGGGAGGGCGAGGTGGAACAAGAGCTTCCTTCCATCGCAGCATTGTAAACATGATTCCCCTAGTTGTGACATGTACAGAATATAAATAAAAAGTGATGATTATTTACGAGATGAGATGTAGCAGTTGTTTCTTATTTGTTGTAATACTTTTATCATACATGTAAAGGGATGGAATGATAATAGTATCTCATCAACATGAGAATGGTTACGCCCATTTAACCTATTTGATTTTTTTTCTTTTCTTTTCTTTTATTGATATTCTTATTATAAAAAAGGGTTGTCCTGTTTAAAATACATGGATGTTTTTATTTTTTTTTTTGGAAAAAATTGCCCCAAAATACACAACATTTCGTCAAATTTTAGTTTTGCACTTTTTTTTTTTGGTTTTGCACATGAATTTTAAAATCAGTCTATAAATATGGAAGTTGAAAGTTGGTTGTGTTAGAAATTATACAAATATAATTCATCTGTTGGAAATTATATAATTCATGTTAGGGGCTGATGCTACGTACCACTGAACCATACTAGTATGATATTGTCCGTTTGGGGTTAAGCCGGTACGGTTTTGTTTTTGGGTTCTTCACAAAAGACCTCACACTAATGTAGTGGTGCTCCCTTTATATACAAGTTGTATCCTCTCTTATATTTTCAATGTGAGACTTATTGTTTGTACCCAACAATTCATATATGTGAAGAAATTAAAATCTTACTAATCATTCGACAAATTCGAATTCCATATCAACACAAATTTGAACAAATTAGGAAAAAATCAACTTTGTTTGCAAAATCATAAACAATTGAACGATTATATATTTATAGACAAATTTTAAAGCTCGTGTGCAAAATCATATTTTTCGAAAGATTGTGTATTTAGGTGCAATTATCCTTTTTTTCACTTACTTTCAAGACTTGCTAAAATACATGAAAGTTAATTTATTTTGCAATTTTTCCCATAGATTCACATTTCGGGACTAACTTGGTAGTCGGAAGTGCCGACATGAACTTATCGGTGCCACATGAAAACAACGTAGTACAATACTTTTTTCTATAATGTAGGCAACATCATTTTCTGCGTAAATAAAAGTAATTGATTACATCGAAATTGCATTTGTAGAAAATTGCAAAAGAAAAAAGTTAAGAAAAATTCTGATAAGTTTTGAAAATCGTGGCCAAAAATAGGATAAAGTTTGTGTATTTCAAACTAATTGAATCTTATAAAAACGAAAGTGACATGAAAAAGATACTCCTCCAACAGCGTACTATTTTACCTTAAAATCTTTTCTAATAATTTTTCATTTAAACAAAAAAATCATTTCTAACAAATTTCAAAAGCAATAATAAATTAACAATATCTAGAACTTATAGCATTTTTTAAAAAAAAAAAACTTTAACACACATTTAACTCCTCCAAACTACACATTTTATAATAATTTTTTTAAAAAAATGCAATGATTGATCTAACGTATTCTCGCAACCATTAAAAAAAAATCCTTATTTTTAATGGGCACACTTGAGTGAGCCCGGGTATATTATGTGGCCGTTCAAAAGATTGACACTTTTATTTGTGCAGATTATCACTTTTCTGTATAAAGATTGACACTTTTAAAAATTGACACTTTTATTCGTTAAATAATTATGTTAAAGATTGACACTTTTATTCATGTAGATTATCACTTTTCTGCATAAAGATTATCACTTTGACCCGGCCACACTATGTGGCCGGCCTCACCCAAATTTTTGCCCTTTTTAATTACACATTCAGGCTACCCATAAGCACGCAACTTCATAAACAATACATCTACGTACCATAACCAAAAATCCAAACAACTACTGTATATTATTTTCAAAAAAATAAAATAAAAATCAAAGATGAATATCAACGTGTGATACGTAATCTATTTTGCAAGAATTCTGAGGAAGATATAATTGCATGGGACAACTTGATCAAATTCATAATGGACACGATACTCAAAATTTAGAGGGTGGATATGTTCATCAGACACACGATGAAGACTATACTCAAATTATTGTCGGTGGGGATGTTGAAAAAACACGCGAATGGTTGAACATGGTCTGCGATCCGACATGGAGATTGAGAGTAGGAAAAGTCTCTTTCAAGCATACCAAGACTTCACAAAAGTACAAGGTTTTTGTGTATCTTCTATAAATTTTTAGGGTGATGAGTATATATAATTTCTTTCGATAAAGGTCGAAAGACGGATGTGAAAAAATGATGAAAATAATTAATTGTCCTGCACGTATTAATTCTATCAAACAAGATAATGGATGTTGGATGGTGTCTCCTTTTCGATTAATCCAGAATCGTGAATTTAATTAAATTACATATGTATGTGTTCATGACGGGTCATAGGATTTTATCTGGTAACATGAAGAGACAATTAGAAGTTGTTGATATGTCGGGTATGAAACCGTGTATAAATGTGAGGTTAATGGATGTTATTACCAGATGTCCAAAGAATATAAGCGTAACAACAAAAGATTGTTTAAACTTCATTAATGAGTGGAGACGGTTGTGGGTAGGTGTAATGAATGCAAAATAAACTCATAAATTATTTATAAGGTTGTAAACAAGAGACCATAGTTTTTTTTTTCTTCATCCAATGGATATTGATAATGATAATAGGCTTCAAAATATGATGTGGATCCATCCTTGTAGCATAGCGGCATTGAAAGATTTTCATGATGTTATTAGTTTTGACACGACTTACCTTGTCAACCAATATCAAATGTCAGTATAGTTAATCATCATAATCAGTCGATTCTATTAGAATGTGTAGACTCGTTTAAGTAGTTTTTGATAAATTGATTGGTAGCAATGGGAGGTGTTCATCATTCTACGATGTTAACCGATCAATGCTTGAGTATCAAAAATGTTGTGAGATAAACTATACCTGACACAATCCATTGTTACTATTTATGGCATATTACGGTTAAACACCAAAAAGTTCAAAGAAAATGCATATCATAAAGGATGTGTATCTAATTTTTAATTGACGATATACGATAACCTTAGTATTAGTGAATTCGAGAAACAGTGAAATGAATTGCTTGCTAAACATGAGCTTCAAGAAAATATGTGGATGAAAGATTTGTATGATGAAAGGGAAAGTTGAGCTTCCATCTACTTAAATCATGTATTTTAGGATGGTATGTTGTCGACTCAAAGGAGTCAATGCATGCTTTTGTTTGATGGTTATGTCAATGCGAGGAGTACGTGGAAGACATTCTTCGAGCAGTATGAGATTGTTGTGACTCCAATAAACTTGGATCCCAAACAACACAGTTTTAATCAACTATACTCTTACTGCATATGACAACAGCTTGGTGGCCCAACAATTGATCCTATAAAGGATTTTCTAAACTAAATGCTGACATTGCACAATACTTAGTTTCTGTGAGGATAGGGGTGTTGGTCCCAGAAGCGAGTTTTACACATGTAGAGGGGGGGGGGGGGGGGAGGGGGTGAATACAGTGTGTTAGAGAAGTTTGCACTTCTCTAAATTTTACTTAACAAAAGCTGTGAGTTTAAAAATGAGAAGTGTTTCGCTTTTGATGAAGTATAGACTTCACAGAAGTGAATCGCTTACAGAGTTAAAAAGTGTGCAGAAATTTAGTGAGTAGGTTTATACTTGCTTTTGTAAAATCTTGCTTAAGTTAAAACAATATGGTTGCTTAGAGTGAGTGTGTGCCTTATGCAACAATTAAGCTTGTAAATAAATGAAATGGAAGCAATAAAGACTTAGCTAGAAAAGCAGTAAAGACAAAGCAATTTATAGTGTTCGGAGGTTACGCTCCTACATCCACTGTTGCCTTCACTCAGCAACTCGAAATTCCTTCACGTGGAACTCGAACAACAAACACAATCACGTCCTAGTTTTATCCTTCCCAGTGAAGTGTTTCAAGTTCAACCTCGAACTTAAACCTAGAGATTAGAAAGGTTCTCTAGAAACTTAACAACACCTAACTAAGATCTTTGTTTTCCACTTAAGTACTCAGACTTAAGCTTCACAACTCGGATCAAACAACAACAATCAAACACAAACTCTAACTTACAACTCGATCTAGCAACAACTACGAACGAGTGTTTGGGTTTTGTTTTTGTGAGTTCTAACTTAGAGAATCCTTTTACAATGAAAGAACATGTAAAAAGAATAATGATAATCTCCTTATAGATTTGAAAGACTGGTTCTAGTCTAGGGATTGAAGGGATTTAGGTGCTGCGAACTTAGAAAATTTTTAGGGTTTATAAGGACTCAACTAAACTATAAAGTTGCAGAACTTGGGAGATTTGAACGCTGTGAAAACTCGGAAGTTTTTACAGTAAACTTGTGCGCGAGAGAATAGTTTCTTAAGTCTTCAACATTGAGAATGCAACCCTATTTATAGTGGGAGTCAGCCATCTTCCTGTTAGAGAGGTTGGTGGCGCGTGCTCTTCACTTCCCTTCGGTCAAGCGAAATGCAGCTTTAACGGCGATTACACAGTGCTTTTGTAGAGTTCAGGTTTGTCTTTTTTCCGAAATGGGAAACCATATCTCTTCACAGGCTGTTGCCGCGTCTTCTAGCGAGAACATCTTCATGCACTGTTCCGGCGACTGCTGTCACCCAATGACAATCTTTCGCGTGTCTTCTGATCGCCACGCTGCATTTAATGAAGTGTACGAACTGTTGCAGAGTTAGAATTTGAAATTCAAACTTCAAGTTTACTTCGTCGCTTCTCGTACTTTCTCACGAGCACTTCATCAGTGCTGGATACTGTAGACTTATCACTTGTACTGATGTCACTTTCTCAGAATAGCTTTGTACTGAACTTGCTTTTCTTCAAGTTGCTTTTACTGTAGTCGCTTCTGCACTTTATACAAAGAGATCACTTGTAACTTTGTGCTTCTAGCAACAGTAAAACCTTCTTCGCTTTTCTTCGCTTTGCACTGCTTGGCTTGTGCTGAGACAAATTACACTTATAGAGTGTAGCTCCCTAACAAGTGAGCTTTTCTAATACATTGAAAATTACATGAAGCAATACTAGGTATTCATTAATAATAAGGGAAAGTTCTATAGAGCTTTGGAATCTAATCAAAACAAAGTGTATCATCATAAAAGTATAAATAGATTCCGCTTCTCTTTAATAAATATTTCAATAAGGGGCACTCCCAGATAATTGAAAGGCAGCTGACCCTCAGTTATCCCAAAAATGCTCAAAATCTCTTGCTTTGTCCCTTCTCCAACCCCTCCGAAATAAATGTAGATTTTCAACTGATTAGCTTTTAGCTCAGAAGCTGAAGCAAACTTGTCAAGTACTAGCATCAATTGTTAAATTGAACAGACATCACCCCTAGTAAAAGTAGTAAATCATCCGCAAAACAAACATGAGTAAGTCCAACCTTTTACATTTGGGGTGATAATGGAATTGGCTGTTATGCTCTAGTTCCATCAGCATCTGTTGAGATATTCCCATACATATAACAAATAGGTAAGGTGATATAGGGTCTCCCTGCCTAATAACATTTTTTAGCTTCAAAAAGGTTTCAGTGAGCTCACCATTCACATTCACAGGTAAGAGATTATAGTCAAGCAGCATGATGCCATAATCCACTGAGTGTATCTGTGGAAAAACCCAATTCAATCAGCATTGCGGTTCCGGTTCCATTCTTCCGGAACCGGGAACCGGCGGTTCCGAACCGGCGGTTCCGAACCGGCGGTTCCGGTTAAAAACCGGCGAACCGGGATTTTTTTTTTAATTTTTTTTTTTAATTTTTAATTTCTAGATTTTATTTGTATGTGTATAAATTTCATACTAATTATTTGATCTATCATTTTATTAGTATACAACTATACATCCATTTTAATGAATTCTTAATGTACAAATTATAAAATGAAAGAGATTTTTCATTGTTAAGTTATAATTCAAATTGAAAAAAAGTACAAATGAATAAAACTACATACATATGTGATTTCTATTCATTCAAAGTTAAAATATAGTAGCCTAGTGATGTTGTGCACTTGTGAGTTGTGATAATGTCAAAACTTTAAATTCAAATATTTAAACAAAAAACCAAATCATATAAAAATGACAAAATATTCAATTAACAATGTCACATGATGATGATGAATTGAAGATGACAAAATATACAATTTAGTGATTTACATAAAGATAATAAATTATCCAATTCATGAAGAAGACAAGATGAAGTGTCAATTTTGTAATTTTTCATTCCAATTAATAATGAATTAATGATAACATGTTAAATTTGAATGAACATTGCATATTTAATTATCAATTCATAATTTCATATCATATGCCGAGAGCAAGAGAACAAATGGGAGGAGGTCTTTCAAGATGATCCACTAAGCACCACGGACGCCGGAACTGACACCGACACCTCTCAAGTAGAAACTGACGAGTTCGACGATGATTTTGATTTCGATAACATGTAAATGTAATCTTTTTGACCGTCAAATCTTAGACGAGTACTCTTTTTCCTCATTGAGGTTTTAACGAGGCTCGGCCTTTGAAATCAAAATGTGATCTTCAAAGGTAAGTTAAGTAAATAAAAAAAAATTGAATAATCATCTTATTTGTTATATTTCCAATTTTTTTACAAATTTCTTTTACGGTTTTCGATTATAATGCTCTTACATTAAACTTAACCTATTGAATTGAAAAAAAAAAAAAAAAAAAAAAAAACGGAAAGAACGGACCCTGCCGAACCGGGTTGGAACCGGAACCGGAACGGGGAGGAACAGTGACCGGCGGTGCGTACGGTTCCTCCCGGTGGACGTAAGTTCCGGTCCGGTTCGACGGACCGACGTGACCGGCTCTAGTCAAGCATGCCATAATCCACTGAGTGTATCTGGGGAAAAACCCAATTCAGTCAGCATTTGCTTAATAAACGATCACTCCACTGAGTCATAAGCTTTCTGCATGTCCACCTTCACCATACATCTAGGAGAGATTTGTTTCTTTTGATAACCCTTTATTAATTCATGGCTGAGAATTATGTTATCAAATATAAATCTGCCTTGTACGAAGACAGATTGACTCTCACATATAATAGTATCCAACACCATTTCATCCTATTAGCCAGAATCTTAGATATGATCTTGTAAAGCACAATACAACAGGCTATAAGTCTGAATTCCCTAACAGTACTAGCATTATCACATTTAGGTAGCAAGGTGATAAGTGCCACATTGATCTCTCTTGGCAGAACCCTAGTGTTGAAGAACTGATGTATAGCCTGCACCACTTCATTCCCAATAATATGCTAGCATTTTTTTTTAAAGAAACACACATTGAAACCATCAATCCCAGGAGCTTTGTTAGAGTCCATACTAAATAATGCAATCTTCACTTCATGCTCAGAACAATCAACATTTAGTAATCTCTGTTGTTGGATATTCAGCTTTGGCCCATTATCAATAGTCAGTTTATCAACCATAGTAAGCTCATCAGCTGCTGTTCCCATAAGCAGACTATAGAAGTCCATATCTCTTGTTTCATCATTTCCTACCCAAAACATACAGTGCCACCTGCCTTAGTCAATCTGTGAATAACATTTGAGTTTTGTCTCACTTTGGCGTATGCATGAAAAATTAATGTTAGAATCTCCAAGCTTCAGCCAATCAATCCTAGCTTTCTGCTGCCAAATATGCTCCTCAATCTTGCTCCATTTCTCCAACTCATCAAGCAACCGTTTCTCCTCTTAGATCAATTCAACACTAGCATTTTAAATATAAATTGTCTCAACCAACCGGAAATCACTTCTATATAAATCTCCAGTCATATATTCAATTTTTATGTACCAACATTATCCTCTATCTCTTAAAAATGAATAACATAAATGACAGAACCCCTCATTTGACTAAGTCATCCTAGAAAACGCCACAAAAAATAAAACTCACACATCCTCCAAAAAAAGTTCTAAACATAAGCTTTTCACATCCTTAGAGGGACGTACAAAGACCTCATATTATCGTAACCTGATTGTCGCCCAGAAGGCAAGAGAAATTTTACAAAAAACTTTGTGATGATGATGGGATGCTCAAGGTAGAGATACAAGAGTTATTTATCTACTTGTTGTTGGTGAAGGAGCCTCAAGCCACCCTTTGATGAAGCTCTACGACATATTCATGGAGGAAAAATATTCGGCTAAAAACGAAGGTGAATGTAGTTAAAAAACAAAAAACTATTCTCCAAAAAAGTTCTAAATATAAGTTTTTCACATCCTTAGAGGGACGTACATACCCCAGATTATTGTAAGCTGATTATGTCGTCTAGAAGCCAAGAGATATTTTACAAAAAATCATGAATACGATAGGATGCTCAAGGAAGAGGTATGAGAGTTATTTGCCTGCTTGATGGTGAAAAAGCATCAAGCCATGAACGTTTAGTTGTTTGAGAACAACTCTTTGATGAAGCTCTACGACATATTTATGGAGGTGTATTTGACTAAAGATAAAGGTGAATGTAGTTTTAAAGAAACCCCATCATCTTAAAAAAAAATAAAAATCTAAACATAAGCTTTTTACATCCTTAGATGGACGTATGAAGACCCCCCCCCCCCGATTCTTGTAAGCTCATTACGGCGCTCAGAAGCCAAGAGAAATTTTACAAAAAACTTCGTGATGAAGATGGGATATTTAAGGAAGAGGTACAAGAGTTATTTGTCTTGCTTGTTGTTGGTGAGGGAGCCTCAAGCCATCAATATTTTGTTGTTTGAGAACAACCCTTTGATGAAGCTCTACGACATATTCATGGAGGTGAAATATTTGGCTAAAAATGAAGGTGAAGGTAACTTTAAAAAATCCCACCATACTCGAAAAAAAGTTCTAAATATAAGTTTTTCACATCCTTAGAGGGACGTACGAACACTTCTGATTATTGTAAGCTGATTATATTACCAAGAAGTTAAGAGAAATTTTACAAAAAACTTCGTGATGAAGCTAGGATACTCAAGGCAGAGGTATGTGAGTTATTTGCTTGCTTGTTGTTGGTGAATGAGCCTCAAGCCATGAACATTTTGTTACTTGAGAATAACCCTTTGATGAAGTTCTACGACATATTCATGAAGGTGAAGGTAGTTTAAAAAAAAAAAAAAAAAAAAAAAAAAAAACCCACCATCCTCGAAAAAACGTTCTAAACATAAGTTTTTCACATCCTTAGAAGGACGTATGAAGACCCTAGATTATTGTAAGCTGATTATATCACCCAGAAGCCAAGAAAAATTTTACAAAAAATTTGTGATAAAGATAGGATACTCAAGGAAGAGGTACGACAGTTGTTTGCCTACTTGTTGTTGGTGATGGAGCCTCAAGCCCTAAACATTTTGTTGCAACCTTTTGATGATGCTCTACAACATATTCATGGAGCTGAAGTATTCAGAGATAAAAATGAAGGTAAAGGTAGATTAAAAAAAACCACCATTCTCGAAAAAAAAGTTCTAAATAAAAGCTTTTCACATCTTTAGAGGGACGTACGAAGACCCCAGATTATTGAAAGCTAATTATATCACCGAGAAGCCAAGAGAAATTTTCAAAAAAAACTTCGTGATGAAGATAGGATACTCAAGGATGAGGTATGAGAGTTATTTGCCTGGTTGTTGCCGGTGAATGAGCCTCAAGCCATGAACATTTTGTTGCTTGAGTATAAAGTTGCCGGTGAATGAGCCTCAAACCATGAACATTTTGTTGCTTGAGTATAAACCTTTGATGAAGCTCTATGACATATTCATGAAGGTGAAGGTAGTTTTTTTTTAAAAAAAAATCCACCATCCTCGAAAAAAAGTCCTAAACATAACCTTTTCACATCCTTAGAAGGGTGTACGAAGACCCTAGATTATTGTAAGCTAATTATGTCACTCAGAAGGCTAGAGAAATTTTACAAAATCCTTCATGATGAAGATAGGATACTCAAGGAAGATGTACGCGAGTTATTTGCCTACTTGTTGTTGGTGAATGAGCCTAAAGTTGTGAACATTTTGTTGGTTCAAAATAACCCTTTGATGAAGCTCTACAACATATTCACGGAGGTGAAGTATTCAGCTAAAAATTAAGGTGAATGTAGTTTAAAATCGGCATCTCATGTCGTCATCAATGATATAACCTCCGACGAAGATTAGCATTTTTCGGTCTTCAATGAGTTATCTTTTTATGTCTTTTCAAGCATAGCATGGTTTCATTGTTCATCGAGTCTTATATATGTATCGCTAATGATTTTCATTTTACGTCCAGAGTAATTTTTCACTTTAGTTCATGTAATTTCATAGGCCATTAAAGTCTAGTATTTGAGTTTTAAATGTTCTAAACATCCTAATATTCAGCGTCAATTGTTTGAGCTTCGATAAATAAATTTATTCTTCTTCAATTTTCAATTCACAACAAAACTGACGAGGCTTGTTTAACACAAAATATCTTTTTAGGTGAATTAGGCATAAAATAAAATAAAAGAGGAGAATAAAATATTGACCCTAAATAAACCCAAAATGAATCCCATAATTTGAGGAATATAGCAGTTATAAATCAAACGAGTACATTTTTACCCCTCATTAAATATAAAATGTGTCCTTTTGAGTTAAAAGATGTGTTTAATCTTCACCATAGATCTTATAAAATATATGGTGAGAATTATATGTAATGGTGGAGATTAAATCTGAGATTTTGTATTTTAGTGATTTAACATTTTTGAAAATAATTTTAAATGGTACTTTTGGAAAACAACAAATAAAAAAGAATGTAAGTTCCTCTAATATCGGCCCACGCCTCAAAACCACATTCTATTATAGATTAATATCAATCTTCAACCGATCTCTGCTTCTACCGGCGATTCATGCTTATCATGTAGAAAGTTAATAGATTATGCGCCTAGATTCTGTATCTCACGAAATAATCATAAGATAAGACTTTTTTTTTTGTGTCTAGATTCAGCATGCTACTTCTACGATTTTGCTGGCATGCTTCTATTTCTACGGTTTTTGCTAGCCTACTTCTACGGTTTTGTAGCAGTTGGAATTGAAGAAACTCAATGGCAAGAACAAAATCTAGCAAAAGTAAGCATCTTCTTGTTCGATCGCAAATTTAATTACAGCTTTCGATATGCATGCATCTATTTCTAATAAGCACGCATGTGTGTTTTAATTATTGTTCTTCACTTTTGTTCTATTTAAGCATGGAAAAAAGATCATAAAAGCTAAGTTAGAAAGTAAACTAATTCGATCACTCATATTGCAATCATATTTTCACTCATGAGTTATTAAGCATGACTTGATATGAACAAAGCATATAATATTCATTATTTAAGCATATGTATGGTTTACATTTAGTAGGGCGAGCGCTTGTGATCATAAAGTCCGAATATTTCTTTGTCATCGGCATCGACATCAAGAATCCAGCCATCAACTTAATTGACAATTTGCCGAAATCGGAGGAACAATATGATGGACTTCCACTTATGCTGGTAACTATTAAATTCTTACAATTACATTGACCTTAATTTAGGTTTAAGAACTAATTTTTCGACTTGCTTAAAATTTCCAGAGATATTTTTTTGTTCATTTTTTGGAACAAAAGAAACTAAACAAGAAGGTGGCAAACTTAAGGGACACATTTTGTTATGTTGAACAAATTGATTGGGCAGATAAGGAAAATAAAAGGGACTGTGGTGTTTTTACAAGGAGGCACATGGAGACCTACATTAGATCGTCACAATTCAAAGATAACACTGGCATAAGACATAATAGCGCGAGACAAATGTGTTATTTGAGAGTTAAATATTGTGTTGAAATCCTCAAGTCAAAATTCCATGAGCCTCGAGCACAAAATATCCAAAAGGCCAGTGCTTCTTACAAACAACATTCGGTGAAGATGCTATTCTACTTGGCTTGTAATTCTGAGAATGCTGCACTTTACTTTTAGCTTAGTTGATACTTTAAATAATAATACTTGGGTTTTTTTTTTTAATTTTATCCAATACTTTGTTCCTTTTGCATACACTCAGAGACGAAATTTATGTTTTTCTATCAATGTTGCTTATCATTAGGGCTGCAAACGAGTAGAGCTACTCGGAACATACTCGGTGCTCGATTCGGTAAAAGCTCGTTTGAACTCGAATTCGTTAATAAATGAGCCGAGCTCGAGCCCGAATCCGAGCTCATTTAATTTAACGAGCCGAGCTCGAGCTCTAGGGTGTTCGACTCGTTTTGCTCGCGAACGTGTTCGGCTCGTATGTTAATCGAGCCTGTTCACGAGCATGTTCGCGAACTCTTAATCGAACCTCTAATCAAGCCTGTAAACGAGCTTTAGCATTTAGGTGTAAAATTAATTTCAAATCACAACCAAAGCTAATTAGGCACTACACCACAATTATTATTAGAAAATATTAACTTATAACATTAATATATATCGTCAATTATCATCAATTCATTTATTATATTGTATATTTATTTATTTATTATTTTATAGTATTAAATAATTTTAATTTTTGTTTGATGAATTTTATTTTAATTTATGTTCATTTGGAATGTTAAAAAACAATATTTTAAATCGTGTCTTTTAAATGAGATTAAATCCGAGATCGAGCTCGAGCTCGAATTAAAATTCGAGCTTTTCACGAGCTGGATTCAAGCTCAAATCCGAACCGAACTCGAGCCGAACCATTTATCAAATATTTAGCGAGCCGAACTCGAGCTGAATTCGAACTCAAAATTTTTACCACGAACCGAACTCGAGCACAAATTTAAAGCTCGAATCGAACTCGAACCCGAGTTTGAACATGTATAATATTAAACGAGTCGAACCCGAGCCTGCCAATACTCGGCTCGGCTCGGCTCGTTTGCAGCCCTACTTATCATTTTAGTACTGTCATTTCTGCTTTAATACTATAAGCTTATTGCTTTATTATGTCAATGTCAATCTACTGCTTTAATAGTAACAGTTAATACCTTTCATATTTAAGAATTGCACATGTACGTGACATTGTTCCATTATAATATTATTCTTACGGGAATGCCCACGCTGGGTAGGGAGCATTCGAATGGTTACTAAATATTTCTTGCTTTAATACTATCGGTTTAATGCTTTTTTTTTTTTTAAAGTTGCTTTAATAATATCATTTTATTATTTTAATGCAATCATGCTTAATACTCCCTCTGTCTCTCCCTAAATGACTCATTTCTTTTCGGCCCCGATTTTAAGAAAAAAATGTCTAAGGTATAAGTGTATTGTATTTAAGGAGAGAGTGGTGTTGTAAAACTAGAGCATCATAGATGTATAAAAATATATTGATGTCTAATCTTAAATAAAAGATCGTATCAAGACCTTTAATTTGGTACAAAAATCATAAAAAACGGAGAACAAACGAGCAGGTTATGATAATTTAAACTTTTAAAATTTAAATTATATTGGGATACGTGCTGAGAGATGAGTGGATGATGAGATTTAATTAGGAAATGTTAAGTGTAATAAAGGATTTACTAATTGTACCCTTATGTGGCTAATTATTTCCTTATATGGAAAGAGATCATTTATGGTGAGACAACCCAAATAGGAAATGGGGTCATTTAGGGTAAGACTGAGAGAGTAGAAAAAAATACGGAAATGTAAATACTCTATTCCTATGCCAAATTTAACTTTAATATAGCATAACATGTATGAAAACAAATAGAATCCGACCAGGTACTAATCCTGCCACAAACAATATAAAAATAAACATCTAAGACCAAAAGCAGCAAACTTAAAAGTGAATCAATTTTATTAAAATCCCAACATGGCACCAGTGGTACCAATAGATTACAACAATAGAATCAACAAGGCTAATATCAAGATAAAATAAGCACATAAATACACACAAAGTAGCAGAACCTCCCGCCTCCAGAAATGGAAAAACTCGAAAATGCTCTGCTCTACTGATGGCCACTCCTCTATTACCTCCAAACCAAGCAGAAGTTGCTACTCACAGAAAAAACGCAACGGCTAAAGATCTCTGTTCCAAAGAGCAACTACCATTCGCATATAATTTACTTACCCTTCTGTTTATCCTTCTGTTTATCACGGTTCCTTGAATCGTGACGTGCCAATTGCCCACATTTGCGGCACATTCTAGGATGCTTTTTCATCATTCAGACGACCTCCTCTTTAGACGATCATTCTACACTCACTTCCTTTCGTATTCACTTTATCAGGTGGGAGAACATAAACTTCACTAGGTATTGTCGACCCATAATATTCCTCAAAGATGGCTTCCTTGCGTTGAACAACACTAACATTTTCACCATTGGAACACTCGCCTTCATTATATTTTTCTAGGTACCGTGTCAATGCATCTATCCTCTTGCAATCACCAAGTACCTTTCCAACTAAACTGTGATATTTTGAGTCTAACTTGTTTAATGCAAGCCTCTTAGGATCCAAGTGAGCAACCGCAAAAATTATATCCTTCGACAAATCTTCCCTAGGTAACAAACATGTATCTTTTCTCCAACGGTTCAGAATATATGCATCAGGAATTTGTTCAAAGTTCATATTCTTGAATATAGTAAACATATGCAAATAAATCAATCTCTCTTGAATAAACTTGTTACAACTGCATACAACAGTTTTATCTGTCCTGTTGTATATGACCTAATATGTATCAACTATATAAACTGTCTCAGTCCCCCACGACCAATATACTTGATATAGAACACTTATCGCAAGCTTTAAAAATTGAATGTTGCAAGCGATCAAAAATACCAGAGGTGAACATAGATGCAGCGTGTTTTTCCAGTGGCCAGGGAGTCTTCGACTCTGTTTCTCCATTGCACTATCAAAGTGCATAAAAAAATCGACTAAATTGGCTTTGGCATTTGCAAAATTACCAAAGAAGCTATTCATACTCTCGGAGATCGATGTCTTTCTGAACAATCCACTCATAAGGACATCCTGAAAGTATGCATGAAGCCAGTATTTCTGAATTCAAAACATTGTATTGAACCAATCAACATCAAACAAATCATAAAATTCAAGCAGCTTATTCCAACTATGTTCGAACTCATGTGGTTCTGAATTCACTGACCAAACAAGACTAGAAATCTTTCAAGAAGTTAGTACTATCTCTTACATCACGTGGAATCTTGCTAGACACCTTTTTCATGATGTGCCACATACAAAGATGATGCACATACCTATCACATATATCACATAAATGTACGAATTCATACTCAATATAAGACCATAAACAAACTTCATCACATAATATTTCCCTACTAAACGTAAAATAAAAATATGCTTAAGTAATCATATTTATATGCTTTCTTCAAAACAATTCATGCTTAATAACTAGTGAATGGAAACTAAGAGAATAAAAATAAGAACAAACAACAAATCATTCATTATAAACAAACTAATAAAAGCATGCCAGCAAAAATATATAAGAAATAAAGAAAATTTGGGAGGAGGAGTTGCTCCACTTTGTACATGGTATAGCGTTGAAAGAAGGAGAGGAAGATAAGTAGAGACGTACTCAGTCAAAGAAGCTTACAAAGAAATAGAGAAAAGAAAACATGGTGTAGTGGCTGCTTAGAACCAAGAAAGGAAAGGTAGAGATATTTGGTCGCTAGCTCCATACAAAGCACAAAGAAATACATGGAGGCTGCTCCTTGACCGTCTCCCCACTAGAGACAACCTCGTGAAGAGAAATGTGATCACACCACACGCGGCATTGTGCAGCGGATGCAACCGAGAAATAGAGATGTTTAGGCATTATTCCTCAACTGTCCGGAAATTGTGAAACTGTGGAACATGATGATTGGATGGATCGGAACGTGCTGAGCGATATCAAGAGACATACAGAATCACCACGCAGCCTTCTCGGGGAGATATGTTTGAGAGAAGATTGGGCAGCCTATGGACGTGTGTTACTTGGGTAATATGAAAATGGAGAAATTTGATTTTGTTTGAAGACATGAAATGAGATGTTAGGCGTATTGAGGTTGAGATCAAATATAGATTTTGGAGTTGGTGTGTGGTAAAATAAGAAGCCGAAGAGTTTGTGTAACATCTGAAATGTATAGTTTTTGTACGGGTTGGTACCCCTTGTACCGATTGTGTTAATATTAGCTTCTTTTTCTCGATAAAAAATTATATATATATATATATATATATATATATATATATATATATAAGAAATAATAGCTTTTGCAAAAAAAAAATCAACAACAATCTTAAGTGCAGGGTCTTGATCAGTATAATAACACTAGGATGTCTTCCCATGCACAACTTGAACTTTTTTAATATCCAACTGTATGCTTCAACATCTCCGCTAGAAATAAGTTCAGCACCAAATGTTACTTACTTTCCATGATTATTCTTACCGTGAATGGGGTAAAAATCATATTGTACCTACCAAAATAATAAACTAATAAATTAGCAAATACAAACAATACATTCCGTACTACATAAAATATAAAATTATTAATATCACATGTTCATCCCATATGTAGCATCAAACGTAAGAGTTTCACCAAAGAAATTGTAATTTCTCCTCTAGACTGGATCAGACCAAAACAGACATTTTAACTTATTATTATTATCCACACAGTACTCGACACAAAATGCCAAGCATAATTCACGCCTTTTGAACAGCTTATCCAACATAATATGTGCATTTGAACCGATAGCAAGTGCTCACAGATCTCGGGAGAAATTCTTGAAGTCGGTAACATCACAACCAACATTCTGGTAACCACCGGCCATTTCCTTGAATAATCTGTAAGATTTCACTAGTCCAATATTTGCTCGGGCACAGTTGAGAATAAATTCCCCGTGCTTCACATCCAACTTTCTATTGAATTTCATAAGATGCTGTATGATTCTAGAATCAAAGGATGCGTGTGTACTTCAATAAAATTTTCACAACATAACCCTCCTCGGCGCTATACCTAAGGCCCACACGAGCCATACAAGAAAATCTCCTATCAACCTTCTTTCTTATTGTCTTGTTATCTTCACATTTGTCAACAACATTAGCACAAACTTCTTTCGTACCCTCACGGTTACAATAAAAATACTTCCATATTATAGTACCATCACTCCATCTTTTATTACTGCCTCGACGAACATTAAAACCACATGTTGTACCATATGATTTATAAAAACGCTCACCATCTTCTATTGAACAGAAACTTTGTCCAATGTATGGTTTCAATATATGATCACACTGCCGTACA
The DNA here is from genome assembly GCA_001642375.2 of Mentha longifolia. Classification (NCBI taxonomy): domain Eukaryota; kingdom Viridiplantae; phylum Streptophyta; class Magnoliopsida; order Lamiales; family Lamiaceae; genus Mentha; species Mentha longifolia. The sequence continues at coordinate 26,637,182 of CM038118.1, read as the reverse complement.
TAATCTTCTGAAGAATCCACTGAAATATTGGCCGAATTGCCGAAACATTCTGAATATGAGGTACCTATATTTAGCATTATCATTAGTTCGACGAAAAATACTACTATCCAAATTTAAATTTCATTCACTCATTTTGTATGAATTCAAACTCAATATATGAACATAAATAATCTGTATACATACAATTGCCCCTACTAAACAAACAAAAAAAAACTATGCTTAAATAATGATATTTATGTGCTTTATCCATAACAATTCATGCTTAATAACTCATGAATGAAAACTAAAAGAAAGCAATTAAGAACAAACGGCGAATAATCTGTCACGGACAAACATAAATTACATTGCCTATGTATTATCTCGAAAATCGATTGCATATAAATAACTTAATCAAATCAATAATTTCAAGGTAATTCATGAAATAAAAACACAACAACTAACTGCTGTTACAAAAACGAAAAGTATCCATTTTACAAAAATTACCTGGAGAATTCATCTTTTGATTGAAAAAACAATGGAGCGATATCGGTCTAAAGAATAAGAATGAAATGTATGTGGATTGCGCCAGAATTTCACGAAAAAAACCAGACGAATTTTCTGCTCGGCTACTTCTACGATCGATGGAAGGAAGGTTACTATGATTCGAGTTGAAGCAACAGGAATCGAATCAACAGAACATCACGGGCAAAAGCCACCGGATCAAAATCTAGCAAAATGTGGAGAAGGGGAAGAATGAATGTATCGCTGAATATTAGATGCGGTTACTCCTACAAATTAAAGATTACATTAATACCCCTAATTAGTAATAAACTGCCATTAGTTTTTAAAATCACAACAACAAATCTCAGCCATTCATCTATTAAAATGGATGATTCACAATGGTTCCTAGCTCTTAAGTTTAGAGGAGGTTCTCATATGAACCATTATGAACCATCCATTTTAATAGATGAGTGGCTGAGATTTGTTACTAATGGCAGTTTATTACTAACGGCAGTTAATAGATGAACCATCCATAAAAACTAACGGCAGTTTATTACTAATTAGGGGTATTAAATAAAAATACAGGGTTATTATCACTTCTTGTTCTAATATTTTAACTTTTTAATAATGGTGTCCCAACGTTTCAAATATTGTAAAGTGTCCAAACGTTTCAAGAATTATAATAATGTCCTAAAGTATACAATATTTTTTATGATAGTTGTCTGATGGTCCCGTGACAAGCTCATCTTCACACTTGCATTCACACGTTCTCTGCATTTAAAGGAAAATATATTTTCAACAAACTTAAAAGACGAGTAGACTTAGGGCTCACACTTCCATATACACTGGTACTGAACTACAACACAATGATCATCTCCAAGTGTCTGCAGGTTGAGTTCAGCGCTTCACACCTTAGTGCATCATATCTTCAATTGTTGATAAGTCAGCGTGCACTGTGAGAGGCTGAGTTGAGAGTAAAATTGAAAAGTTGTCATAAGGCAACACACATGTGTATTCACCCCCTCTCTACACGTGTGAAGATTAACTTGTCACACATCCATCAGACAACTATCATAAAAAATATAATATACTCTAGAATATTATTGTAATTTTTGAAACGTTGAGACGAAATTACAAAAGTATTGTATACGTTAGGACATTATTGTGATTTTTGAAACGTTGGGACATTAATGCAAAAATATTATAGACGTTAGGACATTATTGCAATATTTGAAATGTTGGGACGCTAATACAAAAATAAAATAAAAAATTGAAACTTTGGGAATAATAAAGATAATAACTCTTTATTTTTAGTTAATACGTATAGATTTATTTCTATTTGATCTTCCTTCTCTCTCTATATATGAGTTTTTCAAATCTCATAACCGAAATTTCAGTCGTTAAAACACGCATTTTTTTGTAATGCATGGTTGTAATGGTTTTGCAAAAATATTATGCTACTATACTAGAACATTATTACAATTTTTGAAATATTGAGTCGTTATTGCAAAAATATTGTATATATTAGAAAATTATTGTAATTTTTGAAACGTTAAGACTTTATTAAAAAAAAAGTTCAAATTCAAATGTGGAGACAATAAGTACTAACTAAAAAATATGTGTGAGACATATTAATGATCATGTGTAATGTGAGTAATGCTACAATACCCACCGTGGATATATTTAATGTGCCTAAGGATGACGTGACATTATAATAAATAAGGAAACTAATTTAAATATATACCTTAAATACTAAACCCTACTAAAAATACTAAACTCTACTAAAAAAAACTCAACCATAAATAGAAAATATTACCTATGTGGCATTACCAAATCAGCGGTGGGCACATTAAGAGGGCCGGGTAGGGGAGTGTTTCCATGTGTAATGTATATTTAACTAGTTTAATTATTGGGGATTTAATTGGATATTTCCATTTATTTATAACCGTCAATCCCTTAATTTATGGAATCAATGTGTATTTTTCCCTCTAGTCGTATCGTATGACGTATCGTCTCGCCACAAAAATAAATCACAATAATTATTGATTTTATTTATTTCATTGATTTATCTTATATATTTATCCATTTGACATTAGTTGTCATTGCTTAGTTGAACTTTTTTTTATTGCTTATTACAACATTATTTATTGCTTAGTTATGTAGTCCTAGTTAGGGGTGAGCACGGGTCGGTTAACCGACCATTTTACACCTAAAAAAATTGACCATGTGGTTTTTTATCGGGTCGGTTAACCGTTATAAATTAAAGAATAAAGACCAAAAATCATGAAAGCGGTTAACCTAAAAATCGGGCCGGTTAACCGTTTATCTAACGGTTAACCATAAATAAAAAAATATTATATTTTCTATTGTTCATAATAGGAAAATTCGAAAGAATTCATATTTTAGAATATACATGCAAAATAAATAATTTACAAAAATTAAAAATAATAAAATTAAATTGCATAATCCTAATAGAATAAGCTTTGCAATAACTTAAACTAACAATTGAGCTACCTTCAATTGCTTATTAACTTTTGGCTCCATCAATACTCAGAATCGGGTGATCTTCTCTCAAACTTTATTAGTAATATCTAATTATATATATATATATATATATATATATATATATATATATATATATATATATATATATATATATATAATATGGAGTAATATAATATGTATATATATAAAATCATATATTTATTTAATTGGTACCAGTTCGGTTAACCGTCGGTTTTTTAGGCATAAAAACGAAACCGAACCGTTAGAGTTGGGTTTTGAAAATTAGAAATAAAAACCGAACATACGGTTCGGTTACCCATATTTTCGGTTCGGGTTCGGTCTGGATAGTCGATCTGTTCGGTTTTTCGGTTTCTTATGCTCAGCCCTAGTCCTAGTATTTTATGTATTTTACATTATTGCAAAAATAAACTTTTATTCGTTGTTACCTATTAGAACGCTTTTTGCTGCCCATTAAAATATTTTTTATTATTTATACAGTTTAGTTTGATCGATTTCGTTGATTGTGCATATGTTTATATGTTGCTTAATAGCTAATATTTTATTGCATATTATCTCATTAATTACTATATAAATAAATTACATATATATATATATATATATGATCGAACTTATTTTCGTAAGGTAATTAATACATGTAGACAAGGAATTAACGAATACGAAAGTAAACGGAACACAAAGGGATTTACGTGGTTCGATCTATTGGAATAGATCTACGTCCACGGGCGGAAAGAGTATAGATCTTTATTGTTTGTATGAGTAGTCATTACAAGATTGTTCTCCCCCTTTCAATCTATTCTAAACCCCTATTTATAGGCATTTACATATGGAATCCGACTAGGATTACAAGTCTTTTCCTATTAGGACTCCTTTGGCTTGATCTTCTCCTTTGTGGATACACACCGAGCTTCTATATCTCTCTTGGAGCTTGAATTGTAGTCGATGTAGGAGTTGCCTTGGTGAAGAAGTTTCTTTAGTTGGACCGAGCTGCGTGGGCCGAGCTTAACTGTCGGGGCCCAATTATATTGGGCCTGATGCTTGGGCCTAGTAGCTAGGCCATATCCTATCACATCCCCCCCCAAAAAGATATAGAAGTGAGGGTGTGACTTGGGGTAGAAAATTGAAGTAGGAGTATTGAAAGTGCATTGCCCCGTCGAAAATTAGATTTCGACGAAGTCGGAATGCTTGCCACCTCGTTAAGACGAGGTGGGTATAAAATTCGCATTGCCCCTTCGGAAATTGGATTTCGACGAAGTCGGAATGCTTGCCACCTCGTTAAGACGAGGTGGGTATAAAATTTGCATTGCCCCTTCGGAAATTGGATTTCGACGAAGTCGGAATGCTTGCCACCTCGTTAAGACGAGGTGGGTATAAAATTTGCATTGCCCCTTTGGAAATTGGATTTCGACAAAGTCGGAATGCTTGCCACCTCGTTAAGACGAGGTGGGTATAAAATTTGCATTGCCCCTTCGAAAATTGGATTTCGACGAAGTCGGAATGCTTGCCACCTCGTTAAGACGAGGTGGGTATAAAATTTGCATTGCCCCTTCGGAAATTGGATTTCGACGAAGTCGGAATGCTTGCCACCTCGTTAAGACGAGGTGGGTATAAAATTTACATTGCCCCTTCGGAAATTGGATTTCGACGAAGTCGGAATGCTTACCACCTCGTTAAGACGAGGTGGGTATAAAATTTGCATTGCCCCGTCGGAAATTAGATTTCGACGAAGTCGGAATGCTTGCCACCTCGTTAAGACGAGGTGGATATGAATTTCGCATTGCCCCTTCGGAAATTAGATTTTGAAGAAGTCGGAATGCGTTGAACAGCACGACTTCGTCAAAGACGAAGTTTAGGCTTCAATTAGCACGACCTCGTCTTCAGACGAGGTTTAGGCTCTTCTCCGTTTTAAACAAAGGCCGTATCTTTGTTTTTAACCGAGGTTAGGTCAATACGCGCGTTTTAATTTTACTCCTATTATGGAGTTTATTAAGTACCCTCGTCAGGGTTTTACTAGCTCACTTCGTCTTTTGACAAAGTGTGGCTTTAAATAGCTCACTTCGGAAATTGGATTTCGACGAAGTTTGGCTTTAAATAGCTCACTTCGGAAATTGGATTTCGACGAAGTTTGGCTTTAAATAGCTCACTTCGGAAATTGGATTTCTACGAAGTTTGGCTTTAAACAGCTCACTTCGGAAATTGGATTTCTACGAAGTTTGGCTTTAAATAGCTCACTTCGGAAATTGGATTTCTACGAAGTTTGGCTTTAAATAGCTCACTTCGGAAATTGGATTTCGACGAAGTTTGGCTTTAAATAGCTCACTTCGAAAATTGGATTTCTACGAAGTTTGGCTTTAAACAGCTCACTTCGGAAATTGGATTTCGACGAAGTTTGGCTTTAAATAGCTCACTTCGGAAATTGGATTTCTACGAAGTTTGGCTTTAAACAGCTCACTTCGGAAATTGGATTTCGACGAAGTTTGGCTTTAAATAGCTCACTTCGAAAATTGGATTTCTACGAAGTTTGGCTTTAAATAGCTCACTTCGGAAATTGGATTTCTACGAAGTTTGGCTTTAAATATGGCTTTACATTCTTTATTTGTCGAGATAATATGCATAAGTGGAGTAGAGAGAGATGTGCAAGATGTATGCAAATGCAAGATGTATGCAAAACCCTAAAAAGACGACCTAAATGACCTAAATGAACTATATGAACTTGGACATTACTCTCAACCACTTGTGCAAGGTATCTCTTTGAATGAGTAATGTGCCATGCACGGGGTATTGGCTTACCGGATAAGTGGGCGAGCTTGTACGACCCTGGGCCGAGGACTTCTTCAACTCGGTACGATCCTTCCCATGTGGCTTCAAACTTGCCGAGTCTTTCCGCTTTACTGACCTCGTTGTTCCGAAGTACGAGGTCGCCTGCTTGGAATTGTTGGTACTTCTTTCTTTGGTTGTAGTACCGAGCTACTTGTTGCTTGTACTTGGCTTCTCTTATCTAGGCGAGCTCTCATTTCTTTTCCAACAGATCCAGTTCGGTTCGGAGGTATTCCCCGTAAACTTCGGCTGTGAAGTTGAGAGTGCGCGGGCTCGGCAGACCGATCTCCACCGGGATCACTGCTTCGGATTTATACACCAAATTGTAGGGTGTTTCACCGTTCGAGGTCTGGGGAGTTGTGTGGTATGACTATAACTTGGGGTAAGTTCGCTACCCAATCTCCTTTGGCTTTGTCGAGGCGGGTTTTGAGTCCCCTGACAATAGTTCAGTTTGTAACTTCGGTTTGGCCATTCGCTTGAGGATGAGCTACTGAAGTGAACTTCTGCTGGATATGAAGCCCTTCACTCCATTCTCTGTTCTGTCCGTGAATTGTGTCCCATTTTCCGAGACGAGGATATGGGGTATGCCGAAGCGGCATACTATGTTCTTCCAGACGAAGTTGAGGGCGTTCTTGCTCGTGATTTCTGCCAAGGGTTTGGCTTCCACCCATTTGATGTAGTCGATGGCTATGATGGGAACTGGAGCTGGCCAAGAGCTTTGCCTAATGGAGTTACTAGGCTTGCTTCGGCTTCGTCAATACTTCGGTGTTTGACTTCGAGAGACTTCGGTCGGCCTCGGCCTTGAGAGTGGACCTGTTTCTTCGGCTTCGTCAGTACTTAGGAGTTTGACTTCGAGGGACTTCGGTCGGCCTCGGCCTTGAGAGTGGACCTGTCTCCTCGGCTTCGTCAGTAATTAGGAGTTTGACTTCGATGGACTTCGGTCGGCCTCGGCCTTGAGAGTGGACCTATCTCCTCGGCTTCGTCAGTAATTAGGAGTTTGACTTCGAGAGACTTCGGTCGGCCTCGGCCTTGAGAAGAATTCATCGTCTTTATTATGCTTTGCCTCGAGTGTGGGCTTCGTGCTGGTCAGAATGTCGGCCGCGACTTTGGTACCTCTTGAGGGTGCTGTCGCGCTCTAATTGCTCTATGACCGCAGCAAGCTTTCTGCATTCCTCGATATCGCACCCGTAATTCTCATGGAAGCGACAATACTCCTTGGATCGGCGCTTCTCCCTTCCACTTGACATGGGCCGAGGCTTCTCGAACATATCGGTGTGAGTTGGCTTCGGCCTCGTCAATGGAGTGAGTTGGCTTCGTTCCTGGTTTTGCTGAGGTCCGAGCCTGGATTCCAGGTGTGTATGCTGGAGCCTGTCGAAGGCACTTTGCTGACTTTGGCCTCGGTCATTCCGATCCTTCTTCCGATCTGAAGGTTCGGCCTTGTTAGCTTCGCGCTTGTGCCTGTCAGCTTCGTCGGCTCTTTCGAACCGATCTGCTATGATCCATCATGGCTCCAAAGTGTGAGGTAATTGTCCTCAACGTGCCGAGGTAAGACGGTGTCGCGCCGAGGTGAGATGGTGTCGCGCCGAGGCGACACGGCGTCGCGACGAGGTGAGATGCGATGGTGGCCCCGTTGGCGGATCCCGACGTCCCGTGCGTCTATGATCGTGACGCTAGGGGACTTTTGCCGATGCCGCAATCCAAAGGTAAGCTTCGTGCTCTCTACCATCTTTGCGTGAGGGTTGTCCTTTTTCACGGCTGAGCGTTGTGTTGTTTTTGGCGAGCTGGAGAAAATCTTGCTATGCTTATCCAACATGCTCAACGTGTCCGTCCGGAGTCTGGCCTTTGGCGTGTTCCTTCCTAGATAGCCGGTATGTTGCCGGGTGTAGATCTTGCGCCTGGCTTGCCTCACCTTTGTGGATTTCGGCTTCCTGAACAGGTGGATTTATTGTTGGACCTTGTCCGGTTTGCTGAATATCCTTTTCCGTGTTGGCGGCGGCAGTGGCGGCGATTGATCATGTTGGAATCCTCTCGACGAGTAGAGCATGTTTCCAGGTGGTTTCGTCCGATTTGGTGGTGATTTCAGTCCGGAATTGGCAAATAACAGAAGCTGCTCCGAACGAATCGTGATTTCGCGAGTCGTGCAGCAGCATGAACTTCCAGACGCGATTCCCGCCGCACCGGTGATCGTTTTTTGACGGGCAACCTACTGTTGGAATCCTCTTGACGAGTAGAACATGTTTCCGGGTGGTTTCGTCCAATTTGGCGGTGATTTCAGTCTGGAATTGGCGAATAATAGAAGCTGCTCCGAACAAATCGTGATTTCGCATTTGGGGGGGATCGCGTTAGTCTTCCTGTCATGGCTGTAGATTACCTAGAAAATTTTTGATCGAAAATCACAAATTTTCGTTTCCCACAGACGGCGCCAGTGATCGAACTTATTTTCGTAAGGTAATTAATACATGTAGACAAGGAATTAACGAACACGAAAGTAAACGGAACACAAAGGGATTTACGTGGTTCGATCTATTGGAATAGATCTACGTCCACGGGCGGAAAGAGTATAGATCTTTATTGTTTGTATGAGTAGTCATTACAAGATTGTTCTCCCCCTTTCAATCTATTCTAAACCCCTATTTATAGGCATTTACATATGGAATCCGACTAGGATTACAAATCTTTTCCTATTAGGACTCCTTTGGCTTGATCTTCTCCTTTGTGGATACACACCGAGCTTCTATATCTCTCTTGGAGCTTGAATTGTAGTCGATGTAGGAGTTGCCTTGGTGAAAAAGTTTCTTTAGTTGGGCCGAGCTGCGTGGGCCGAGCTTAACTGTCGGGGCCCAATTATATTGGGTCTGATGCTTGGGCCTAGTAGCTAGGCCATATCCTATCAATATATATATTAAAAAGAATTTGGATTGTTTTGTTGTTTCTATGTCAAGATTTTATTTCATATATATCTTTCTAAATTTTTAATGATTGTATGTGATGTTATATTTTTTTAGTTTTTTTTTTGAATTTTTTATTTTGACGTGTAAATCTTAATTGCATATAATGTTTGGTTGTCGGAGAATAATATTTGAGAATATATATAATTATTTTGTTGTCCCTAAATTAGTTGCCTATAATATTGGGAACTGGAGATATGGTAAAATAAACTTATGTTCTATTACCTCTCGATCCATCCATAATCCGTGCATAAGTTTTATCTTAAATTTTTTGAAATCATCATTTCTAGCATAAACGCTTCATCGTCTATTTGTATGCACATTTAATGTGTTCATAGTCATGTTGATAATTGTTTCATTTAAAATTCAAAATTTTTAATATAATGTAGTTTATTTTATGATATATGTATAATAAATTTCTTTAACGTATCAATCGTTGGCATAGTAGGCAATGAAACATTTCTCTTATTCCTAGTTAACACAAACATAAGTACATAACCAATTTCAATATAACCATAATACTCCTATATTTAATTGCATATATTTGGCGTAGGATGGAATACACCGGTTTCTTTCTTCCAAAGCGAGTTTCTTCTTTTCTTTTCTTTTTTCATGACTTTGTTTTCAAGATTATCTTAGGTTAATAAATACTACTAAAATTTAACTCTTTTTCCCACGTATTCAAATGTTTCGTGCTAATTACTAACATGAGTAATGCTCCAATACTCACTGTGGATATGTTTAATATGTTCACGAATGACGTGACGGTAGTTTAAATAAAAAAGTTAATTAAAATCATATCAAAATTAATTAAACCTTATTAAGAAAAACTGAACTCTACCTAAAAAAAACTAAACCTAATTTAAAAAATGTCGACATGGTACTATCATATTAGGGGTGGACACATTAAATGTGCTCACAGTGGAGCGTATCTTTACTAATATTAAGTATACGAAATCCAATCCCCTATTTCGATTGGGACACGTAACAACATTTTTGGTTAAGGTTGATTTTGCTGGTTCAACTAAGCGTTGAGAACGACGCAATCCCTCTCTTTATAACATGATTATTGAGAACGTAATTAGTAAATGATATATTGATATTAATGACTAAAAAATCGGTGTTTAATGGTAATAATAAACCTATTTGTCAATAATTAAATCCTAATAAATTGACTAAATGAATGTGGACCCTGTTTGGATTTGGATTTCCCACATGCACCCTTTTAATGTTCAAAAATATATTTACTTAAGTTGATTTTAATTTGACCTTATATTTGCATATTTAAAATGCACATGTGCGTGTGAATAATTAGCATTTGATGTAGCATGAAATATATTTCATCATGTATCATAAATTAAGAAATAATATATTTTAAGGAAATACTATATATTAAAATGAAAGTCTACTACTAATTAGTGATTATTTAGGAGAGTTTTGGTGAGAGTTAGATGCATTTTTTTTTTTAATAATAGAAATTGACATTTAGGTTAAATTAAACATAAAATAATCGCACCTTCTTTATGCTTAAATGTCAGCCAACATAGAGCAGTACTATAAAACACTCCAAAATTAAGTGTAATCTCTCTCTAACCGTTGGATTAACTTCCTACCTTTACTTATTTCAAGATCAACGGCTATCATTCTCTCTCCTCTGGGAAACCTGGAGAGAGAGAGAGAGAGAGAGAGAGAGAGAGAGAGAGAGAGCGCAAAAGAACCTGTTTTTCAGGAGGATATCCTTTCTGATTATTTTGTTTTTAGATCTTCTAGAATTTTTTTCAAACAAAATTCTTTTGTTTTCTTCTTCCCTTTAATTGCAGCTGCAGAAAGTGAAGGGAGGAGGGAAACGGGGAAAAAGACGAAGCAGGACCCCTTAATTCCAGAAAATATTTGTTTTTTTTTTTTTTGGAAGTGGGGGTCTTTGATTTCTGTCAAAATTCAAATATTCACAACTGCGAATTTGATATTTCATCAAATCGTCAAGTTTCCTGAAATAGGCTGTTGATATAATTCCAAATATTTTTCTTGCAAAGATTGGAGCTACGGTATCACAAGTGGGCATTCGGTGCAAATGTCAAAGAAAGATTAGGTCTTCTTGAATTTTTCTGTAAAAAAAAGAGCAAAGCTTCTTGAATTTGGGATTGTTTTTTTTTTTTTTCCTTGTTCTTGAATTGAAAAATGGCAACAATTGAAATAGAAACTGTGGAGTGTGTGTCTGCATCAGATGGAATTGAAGATGAAGAGATCCAGTCCTCAGTTTCTTCAAATCCTCATTCCAATAACCATCAGTATTCTTCAAAACCTAACAATTTATTTTCTTCCGGAATGGTCCCTACTAGTGTTCATGAATTGCTGGAGTGCCCTGTTTGTACTAATTCTATGTACCCTCCAATTCATCAGGTTTGATTTTGCCATTTCTTTTTATGTGTTTTATGTTTGGTTGCACTTTTGGTATGGTTGGATTCTTGTTATTTTGACTTGAATTGAAATGGGATAGATTCAAATGCAAGTTTTTTTCACATAGTTTATAAATACTGACATTCCATACTTCTCAGAAGGACTAGGATCTCTTACTAAATGTGGATCTTAAGAATATAGTTTGAAATAGTGAATGTTACTTTCGATTAGCGAGCTCATGTAGATTCAAAATAGGGGAAGCCAAGGTCTTGCTTGGTCTGAACAAAACACCCAAGAAATGTAAGAAGAGGAGGTCATGAATTTAGCTATTGTGCTATGGTTATGGATGGAAATGCGAATAGGGTTTTTGATCAAAGTCTTATGAGTTCATTAATCTTTTAAAGAATATTACCATGCAAGATGTGCTTGTTGCTGGTGTGAAGGACATTTGCAAGTTTAGAGAATGGAGCATGTGAAATGAAATATTTAAAGCATGCAACAAGATAAGAATTTATATGTGTTTCGAGTGACTTGATTGCAATGATGCATGGGAAGTCAATGTTTTGGTTCGAATAATGAATCTGAGAAATGTAAGAAGAGGAGCTCAACCTGATTATAAAAAATAAAAAAAAAGAGAAAAAAAAAAAAGGAGCTCAAGAATTTTTCTTTGGTGTTTTGGATGGTAAATGCAAAGAGGGTTTAACATTGATGGTTCAAATCGAAGTTTCTCCATGACGAGGGGAAGAATAAGTGATATCTCCTTTTGAGTTTAGAGTATAGAGTATGTGAAACGGAATAAATAAAACATGCAAAAAAGGAAGAATTCATACTTAAAGTGAGACATGAAAGATGCATCTTTTAATTTACTCTTCTTTTCTGCAGTGTCACAATGGGCACACTCTTTGTTCAACTTGCAAAACAAGAGTGCATAATCGATGCCCTACTTGTAGACAAGAGCTCGGAGATATTAGGTGCTTGGCACTCGAGAAAGTTGCGGAGTCGTTAGAGCTACCATGCAAGTTCTACACTTTAGGGTGCCCAGAAATATTTCCATATTACAGCAAACTCAAACACGAAGCAGTTTGCAACTTCAGACCATATAGTTGTCCATATGCTGGATCGGAGTGTATAGTGACGGGGGATATTCCTTATCTTGTTGCTCACTTGAGAGACGACCATAAAGTGGACATGCACACTGGATGCACTTTCAATCATCGATATGTGAAGTCCAATCCTCGTGAAGTAGAAAACGCGACATGGATGTTGACGGTGAGTTCAATGCTTTTATCTTATGTTTTATTATCATGAATTGAGCATTATATGTGAGAATTGTATGATGCTTGTTTTGCTTCTTTCTTCATAACATAGCATCAACCATCTGGCTTGAGATTGCTCCAAACTACTCATATAGGAGTATCCGCCAATTCGATTATTAAATCTTGGAGTACAGTGGTGACTCCCTAAGAAGGAAAGTAGAACAGTATTGGATTAATGACGTAGGAATGCCACTATGGAAGATTATGATTAATTTGATTTTCTTTTTGTTTTGCTATTATTGATTTATAATAATTTTTGGAATTAACGGTTCATATACAACTAAAAGTTTTAGTGAGATAGAATATGATTGATATCAGTTTAGTCTTGGTGTACATCTTGAGTTTTTAGCCACTGGATTAAGACTTATCTAGTGAAGAAACTTGTTATTCTATGTTATGCTAACTTCTATCTTACCAATTCTGCTGCTTGATTTTTGTTGCAAGATAGTTCAAGTTTATCTCACATTGCAAACAATTTTCAAGAATTATATATCTAGTAATAGATGAATATAAATCTTCTATCCCCCTTTTTATTAGGTATTTCATTGCTTTGGGCAGTACTTCTGTCTTCACTTTGAAGCATTTCAGCTGGGAATGGCACCTGTTTACATGGCATTTCTACGATTCATGGGTGATGAAGTCGAAGCACGAAATTATAGCTACAGCTTAGAGGTAGGAGCAAATGGTAGAAAGCTGATGTGGGAAGGCACCCCACGGAGCATTAGAGATAGTCATCGCAAGGTCAGAGATAGCCACGACGGCCTTATTATCCAGCGAAACATGGCACTTTTCTTCTCCGGAGGCGATAGGAAGGAGCTTAAGCTCAGAGTTACTGGAAAAATCTGGAAGGAACAACAGAATCCAGATTCTGGAGCCTGTGTACCTAATCTTTGTAACTAATTAAGTTCAATTCTGTGATTTTACTTCTTCTGCTCTCATGGTGTGTGTGATGTAATGCCAGAGTTCTGCTTGTTAATACTCCATTATCTTTGGTTGCTAAAGATTTCTCTCTTCTGAAATTGAACTGTTACTTTTTCCTCTGAAGCTGAAAATCAAGCCCCAGATTCTATATACAATACAAATACATTCAACTGCAATTTCTTTCAGTGATGCATTGAGAACTGAATCAGGAAATTTTCTTTCATTATTTTGGAGGGGTGAGAATCATGTGATATAAGTTCAACAGGGTATGCATTATATAAGCAGAGAGTAGTGTGAAAAGTACTTGAAACCAAATTAATTCAACTGGAACCCAAATTACATCAAAATGACTGCACATCACCAACCACATCATGGCTAATATATTCTAAATAATCATCCTTGCATGTTCAATGACATAGAAAATGGAGTGATTGAGGTGCAGATATTCTAGTGATGCTGAACACTACAATGGAAAAGTAAAACAATTATTTGTCATCTAATATACCTCCAACTCAAGCAGTTACCTTCTCATCTACACCATTGCCTTCATTTTCTGCCGATTCTTCTCCTATTCTGTCCCCCACTTCAGCAGCCATGGAAGCAGCATCAGCAGCTTCACCCACTTCACCTTCGTCCACTTCAGCTTCTTCCACATCCTCATTTGTGTCAACATTCTTCCCAAACGACTTAGAAGACAGCAGATCGGCCATGGCAACACTAGTACTCGACTTGACTTTCTCAGCTTCTTCAGCTACTTTAGCAGCAGCCTCAGCTTTCTCCTCTTCTAGCTTCAGCCTAATCTTTGTTACCTCCTCCTCCATCCCTACCTTCCTCAACATTTCCATAACAAACTCCTCTAATTCCTCGGTGAAATCCCCAGGATCCTCCCTCAATATTCCATCAACAATCTTCACCACTTCATCGTGCTTTCCAGTCTCAGACAATGCATTCATGATGAACTTGTATGCATCCTCATTCATCCTCAGCTTCGGCACCATCAAGTCATAAATTGACTTTGCCTCATCAACTTTACCAACCTTAACCAACTCCTCAACTAATCTGTTATAGACTGCTAAATTCGGCCTACGCTTCGACTCCACCATAGTCCTAAAGTATTGAGCTGCATCATCAAGCCTATTCTCCTTCAAGCAAGTATCCATTAGTGTAACGTAGGTATACTCATCTGGATTCGCATTCTTATCACTCATTCCCTTGTATAGTAGCTCTGCCTCTGCCAATTTGTCGTTACTACACAACTGATCAATCAAAACATTAAAGGATAAAGTATCAGGATTGCATCTTTTCTGCCCCATACTGTTGAAAACCTCAATCGCCTCATCAAACCTCTTCTCAGCACAATAACCATCAACTATAACATTATAACTACCTAAGTTGACACTCAATTTCCTTGGAGGATCATGCTCATTCTTCATCCTTTCAAACAAGTTCAACGCCTCCTCAAACTTCCCATTCTTGCTTAAAGCTTCTAAAATATAATTGTAAGAGACAGCATTCATTTTAATGGGCGAACCGTCCCCGAGAACCTTGCTACATATCTCCATGGCCTCCGTTTCCATTCCCTTCAAGAAGTAACCTTTCATCAAATTCCCATATATCACCCCATCCATGATCCAATCCTCCCCCATTTTCTGCTTCAATTCTTCATACAACTCCAACACCCCATCTGCATTCGAGTTCTTGGCTTGCCCAATCATCAGATAGGAATAGATCAAAGGATCCGGCTTGAACCCCTTCATCTCCATTTCGTTCTTAATCTCAATCGCCTTTTCAACTTGCTGATTGTCTACTAACCCTTGAATCAAAATGCGATAAGTAGTGGGCGATGGATTCAGAGGGGCATCGTCAATCAGCTGTTTGTATTGCTCTAGGGCTAAATCCAGTTTACGGCAATCGAGATAAAGGGTAAGGAGAATATTGTAGGTTACGACATTTGGGGCTATGCCGGCTTGCGTGATGAAGCGATGGAGCGTGAGGAGCTCGGAGAATTTTCCCTGGCGCAGCTGCGCCGCCATGACCGCATTGCAGGTGAAGATCGTGGGGCGGCAATTGGAGTAAACCGAGTGCCGCGTGTACAGCGCCGCCTCCTCGAGATCGTTCTCGCGAATGAGCTTGAGGATTTTATTGTGGAGGTTGAGTCGGCTGCCGGAGAGCGCGGAGACGGGCTCGGGTAGCTTCGGGGCGTTAGGGTTCTGCGGCGCCGGGGCGGAGCGGGACTGGGGTTGCTGGTGGCGGAGCGCGGAGAGCGGCGGCTCGATGCGGAGGCGGCGCTTGCGCTTGCGGCGTTCGGCGGCGGCTTCTTCCGGGGTGGCAAAAGAGAAGTGGCGGAGCGGAAGATAGGCCGCTGGCGGCGCGTGGCGCTGCAGATGGCGGGAGGCCGTTAGGGCTCTGACGAGGTGGTTGAGAAATGAGGGTTTGGAAAGCGCCATTGATAGGGGCAGAGAGAGGTTGAGAGTTGTGAAGGAAGTGAGGGTTTTGTGGGTTTTAGATTAGTTTTGACAAATCTGAAATTATTTGCTTAAATGGGCTTGAATTATTAAAGCATAAAGGCCCAATACAATGTTTTCTCAAAAGAAATTTGTCCATAAGAATATTGTTAATGAATTAAACGCAGTGTCCTTTTTGTATAGTTTCCTCACCTCTCTCCATAATATATCAATTCAATTTTATTTTTATTTTTATTTTTGAGAACAATAGATCAATTCAATTTGAGATATCGCCATATTATTACGGCCCCCGTAAATAAATAAATAATAAGAGGTGTCAATCGTGTCAATATAATAATAGACCTATCAAATTGCTCTGACTTTTTAAAAGGAACTTCTTTGTCCTAATTTGACAATTTTCATCATAATTCGAATTCTTCGATTTTCAAGCTAGCTCATTACAAGAGGAGATCAACAAAGTGTATTAAATATTTTATTATTGTAGTGACGTAATCGATGTTCTAAAAATTGTTACATAATTGAGCGGTGAAGGGGGTAGCCGCCTAGCAAATTTGACGGGACCTATATATATATATATTAATATTTATTATTTAATAATTCATACACTTTGTCTTGATATACAAATTATATAGACAGGTTTATAATTTTATTATTATTTAATTCACAATAGAAGTAGATATTATAGTCATTAATTGTCTAATTCCATGAATTCGTAGTGCCACATAAAATTCATAGTTTATCATAACTTTAAATATGAAATTCATAATTTTCAACATAATATTTATAATTCTTAAAATATATGCAATCTAATTATATTTAGTCATGAAAATATCTAACGCACTCAAAGTCCGACCAAGTCCGCTCATCAATCTACCTAGTAATTCTAGGTGTCGATTAATTCAAGTCTAGAGACTACACATTTTTAATGTTCGTTTGGTTCAAGTTGGGTAACGGAAAGAGAATGAAATCAAGTCAAGTAAGAGAATAGTAATAATAATGGTTACTTTTATTGAGTGTTTAGTTGAATACTAAAAACGGAGTCACTTGTAAGGGGATTCCCTTTTTCGTTGTTTCCTCTCCTTCTTAAGGGGTATTAATATGATGGATTGGGTTACCCCAAATAAAAAAAAATGAATAACCTATTACTCAAACCAAACAAAAAGTAATGGAATCAATTAATTATTTCTCTTTCCATACTAAAAAAAAATTGAACCAAACATGATTTTAACCTTCATCAGTTGGTGGGGTATCACCCAACACCTAAGTGGATTAAACCTTAATA
This sequence comes from Mentha longifolia, assembly GCA_001642375.2. Lineage (NCBI taxonomy): Eukaryota > Viridiplantae > Streptophyta > Magnoliopsida > Lamiales > Lamiaceae > Mentha > Mentha longifolia. The sequence continues at coordinate 26,620,033 of CM038118.1, read as the reverse complement.
CAGGGTGCATGCTTTTTCGACCATAACTCTCATTTTTTCCGATGCCAACATATAAGAATTATGCTGAATTAATATTTGTAGCGACCCGTGAGAAATTTTAAACTTAGATTAATTGAAAATTCACCGACGAGGTCGTGTTTCGATTTTTATTGTTTGCTCCCCTTTTAGTAGGATACAATCATACAATGAAATTAAAATAAGATACCTTTTTGACTTATTACTTTTTTTCCTTTTGAATGGGGATAAAGGGAAAAGTGGTAGGGCTTAAACATGAGTAGATCCGGCAGTCGGGTATGGCGGGCGCGGATAGTTAATATCATACTCATATCTGCGAACAAATCTTATACCCATATCCGTACCTGCTATCCGCGACGAGTACCATCCACTACCCATACCCGCCACCCGCGGATACCCGCTACTAGTCGGGTACCCACAAACCCGCTAGCCGTCAGATGCCCGCAAACCCACGACCAAAATTCACAAATCACAAATTTAAATCAATATCCACACGATTCATTAACATTCATTAAAAAATAATTCTAATAACATTCATTAAAAAAATGATTCTAATAAAAATATAATATAATATAATTATAGAAGTAATAATTTTTATTTCTTAATATTCGTTAACATTCATTAACAAAATCTATATTTATTAATATAAAAATAATTAAATAATATATGGGTAATTCTCGGGTAATACCCGCATGTATTTTAGCGGGTATTTTTAGCGGGTATACGAATTTCGCGGGTACGGATAGAACTCGAACTAAATGGATAGTAAATCGTACTCATACCCGTACCCGTGGGTATCGCGTCATACCCACACCTAGTAGGGTAGGGTATCCACGGGTATCGGGTACCCTCGGGTAAATTGTCATCCCTAAACATGAGGCCTATTATATGTACCTCTCTCTTTTACCTAAATAACCTTGAGCACAATGTTTAATTCACAACCTACTATTTCCTGGTTCAAACCAAATGCAATATATTTTTTTTAAGATGTCTCATTATAAATATTATACTCCCTCTATCGTACCATATCAGTCTCATTTATTATTTTGGGTTGTCTCATTTATTAATCTCATTATATAAAATAGAATAAAATTAGCCAAAAATTAAAATCCAAAACTCAACTTAATTAACCCACTTAATTTAACATCTCTCTGTGTTCATGTGAGGCAAATTGCAAATGTTATGTCCCTTCACCTTTTATATTTCTTATAAGCAACACCGTAAAAACAAAAGAAAACTTTGTTAAGAGTAAATATATTCAAGATTAATGCTATTATTCTTTAAATAGTGATGAGGTCAAGTCAAATTTATATTCTTTTTTTAATTGGATTATATGTACTCACAAATCAGCTCTCTTGCGCTCCATTACTTATTCAATTATAACTATATGCATATGTGTTACAAAAGGAAAAAATTGTAGCCATCCACTTTCATATATGGAAAATTAATAGAATAGAAAGTGATGATAACTATTTAATTTCCCTTTTTTTTGTTTCTTTTTAAAAGTTGTGGCGTATAGTATCATTGTTTATTCATATTTCTTGTCATGTTTGTGCCAACATCTCAAGTCATATTCAACCCTAAGGAAAGATTTGATGTATCATCTACCAAACACCTATTTTTTATTTGAATAAAATAGGCAAATTTTGTTTTTTTTTTAATTTCTAATTATTTTTCTTCATAAAATATAGGGTAAGTTTTATGGTGCACTTAAGTGTAGTGCACCAAGTATGTAGGCAAAATACTAAATTAATATAAGCAACCATTTTTTTCAACAAATTTTATATAGGCAAAGTAATTTTTACATACATTTATACTTGATAAATTGAATTATCTCAAAAAAACATAAATATATATCCCATGATTCTTAGGGGAATAAGCAACATCCTACTTGCACCAATGAATTTTCCTCTCTTCAGATCGTTGACTCCACCAGAAGTTCACGATGATTTGGTTGATCCGGTGAGTAACAGAGCAAGGGAGCAAAAAAAACAACTCATAACATAGGATGGAATGGCCTGGACAACAAATTTAATGAGATTCAATTTACCCGTGTGAGAAAGGGAGCGAACTTTTCAATTCTTGAGCGCTTCTCATGCACTCGCTCGGTAATGAATGAGAAAATCTTTTTTTTCGACCGTGTAAACACAAATTTTGTGTATTTAATAAATAAATACGAATCCATGTACAAATCTAAAATATTATGGATGGAAAATGATTTAATGCGGGTTGCGATCTCTATTCTTCCTCTGATTCTTCTCTTCAAATGTATTTCGGATGATCTTCGAACAACTTCCGAGATTTTTGGAGAATATAAACCCCCTTGATCTCCTCGAACTTAATGTTTAATTTTTTATATCGTTTATTTGGAGGACTTTCGTCTTATTTCTGGATCACACGTTGGACTTAAGCTTCGAAGTATATAACACTGATGTTGGGGGACTTTCATCTTATTTCCAAATCAAATGTTGGACTTGAGCTTCGAACTATATAACGTCGATGTCTGAAAATATTTATCTTATTTCCAAATCAAATGCTGATTTGGATGATTTCCGTGAAGAATACAATGAATTCTCATGAAGAAAGCCTTGAATCGGATGCTTTCCGTGAAGAACTCAACGTATTCCACGAAGAAATCTTTGAATATTGTAGAGAATTTGTATTCTTCTCTAGAGCTGTCTAATATATTTTCTGGTGTGATTTTGAAGTGAATGAAGAGTCTTATTTATAGGTGTAGAAGAAATAGGCCTGGTGAGCTTTTAGGCTCCGTGATGGGCTTTTAGGCTGAGACGTCATAATTATATTGAGTCTCAAATATTGATATTTATCAATAAAATATTTGACTTTTTGCCAAACAAATTGACATTTATCTTCAATATCTTTATTACTACCCTCCCATTTTTTTAATAGTCTTATTTGTAATTTAATTGTCATTTTAATAAATTATTCCAAGAGTACCCTTATTTATTACTCACATTTGTTTTGTATAGAAGAAGTTGAATAGAATTATGGGAGAAAGTAATTTGCATGATTTTCCACAAAATAAATGTTTATTAAATAAGGTTAATTTAGGAAAAAGTTTTATTTATTAATATGTGTGCAATAGGCTAGAATGACTATTTTAAAAAAAAATGGAAGGGAATAATAAATATATTATTTAACTTGAATTTTATTAGATTCCAAATCAAATAATTATATAATCAATAAAGTTTTTTTTTTTTCTTTTGAAATTTACACGCCTACAAACCAATTAAAGTCGGAAGGCCCAAATATAATCCATGATTTCGAACCATCGGAATACCACATAGAAGCCCCAAGAGAATTTGCAACTTCATCTGAGATGTTTCAACTAAAGGCAATTTCAGATTTCTCAAAATTTACCCTTTGGTCAAATGCTCCAGTGAATTGATCGAGAATGTTCTTAACCGTGCTAATTTCTACGATGGAAGCGTTCCTGAAGATTAGTGTGTCATTAGCAAAAAATAAGTGAGAAATTGGTGGGCCACGTTTGCAAGTGCAATCCCCATGAAGGCTGCCAGTAGCTTTTGCATTGGTTAGCATGACGGAGAGGGTTTTGGCACACATGAGAAATAAACAAGGAGACAGAGGGTCCCCTTGCCGAAGTCCTCGAGAAGGTTCGAAAGATTTAGAAGGTTTGCCATTAGCCATAACTAAATAAGAAACAGTTGAAACACAGCGAAGGATCAAGCTAGTAAAAGAGTTTTGAAAGCCAAGGTGAGTCATAACGTTGATCAGAAAAGGCCATTCGACCGGATCATAGGCTTTAGATATGTCAAGTTTGAGGGCAAAGCTAGAAAGATTTTGGGATTTATTATTTTTCATTGTGTGAAAAAGCTCAAGGCAATCAAGGCATTATCGGTTATAAGGCGACCCAGGATGAATGCAGATTGGGCGGGGCTAATAATGTCACGCCCCGATTCTCGAAGGAGGAATCATGAGTCGAAATGCGACTGAGGTTGGAGAAAAGAGTCGGGGGAAGAAAAGGGGGAAGTGTATCTTATATAAATAACTGGATAATGTGCCCAAAAATGTTGGCAGCATTTCCCTTATAAGAGGAAGGAACCTAAATCGAAAAAGACAAGAGATAACAAGGAGATTCATTCATTAATGGCATAAGGATCGTTATCAGTTCAAATGGCTCAACTGTAACTTCAAGGATAATTTTATACAGATGGGGAAATTAACGAGTCTAAGCTCTTAACAAAAGATATAATAATATTAAAACATAATCTATAGTTTGACACAAAAGAAGAGCCACTAGCGGAAGCTATTACAAAAGATAACTCTAGCCTCATCTCAGAGTGCTGACGGGGCAGAGTTGAAGCTAGATTGAAGAGAGGTGGGTTAGATTGTTTGATTCTAGCAAGATGTTTCCAAGCTTTCTTTTTACGATTGTGATTGGGGACAAGAGGACTTTTGGCAGTAGGGGTTATATGGTGAAGGGGACAAGAGGACTTTTGGCAGTAGGTTGTTTTTAGGCTTTTTACACTTTGTTTACAATGAATTCATGGTTTTTCTTTCTCTATTACTCCGTATTTTACAATTGATTTTTTCTTTCTGGAGAAGTTTTACAATCGATCCTTATACACGGGATATATTATTTTACACATTAAAATTAAAACTTAAAATATATTACTTCCTTTCCATTAGTAATGTCTCACTTGATAATTAATATATTTATGTGAAATATAAAATAATAACACACGACATTATTAATGGTTGGATGAAATACTATAATTTCTAAATTTATGGGCTATATAATGCCAAAATACTGTCAAGTTGGTCAATTGACACATTCATTATTGAAGTATGATAATAAGCCGAGATTAATCGTTTTATCTTTTGCCATACTCATTAATTTATATATATATAATATTTGTGTACTATGATAAGTTTGACTTTAATAATACATGAAATAAAATAATTATTAAATCGTGTCGAAGGAGGCTACCTCAAATATTCTTTGATATATGAGCCCAAATTTTAAGAAATTCTTCTATATATAAAAATTATTTCATCCGTTCATGGAGAGCGTAATGTTTTTGTAATTTTTATTTGTTTACGAAAAAATGCATGTATTTATTGTAGACCTTGACCAATACATTTTTATATTTTAAATCTCTCTCATCTTCTTATTTAAAAGAAAAATAACAATTTATAACTTCACTTTTTCTCTAATAGGCTCAATTTCCACTAGAAAAGTTCATCATATATGAAGCTATTTCTTACTCCCTTCGTTCCATGTTAGATAATCTGTTTTCTTTTTGGGACGTCCCGCGCTAGATGACTCATTTTTTTTTGGGAAATAATTAGAATTTAAATGGTATAGTTAGTAAACCCCTTATTACACTTTACATTCTTTAATCAAATCTCATCATTCACTCATCTCTCAACACGTATCCCAATATATTATCAGTAACTTGCTCGTTTGTTATCGGATTTTTATTTTTATTTTTTTACCAAATTAAAGGACGTCAATATGATCTTTCATTTAAGATTAGACGTCAATATATTTTTATGTATCTATGGTGCTCTAGTTTTAAAATATATCTAAACACATAAACTATATTACATCCTTAAATACAATACATTTAACAACCATAACAAAAAATTCTTAATTCTCGTGCAAAAAGCAAATGAATCATCTAGTACTGGCGGGAGGAAGTACTAAAACTCGTAAAACCAAAAACAGTCCACGTCAATCTCAGTGGAGGGAATGATTGATTCTTTTATTCACTATGATTTTTTTAAATGTTTTATAGGTGAATTGATGATGTACAGTATATAAGTAAGGAGAATGGTTCGCGTGTAAATAAATCATTACGTGTTAAAATGAGAAAAATGTTTAAAGATATATAAAATTATGCTTAAATATGCATAGAATTATACTTATTATATAATAATGCTTTTTAATATACAAATTGATGCTTAAATAATATCATGCTTAAATCAATGACAGCTATAGATTTAACTAAGATCAATAGTCTAGATTTATTCCTATTTAACACGTCGGAATTTATTAACATATGAACCAAACTCTATAAGTTTATATATATGAATATCTTAATTGTTGGTTCGTATTTAGTGAAATATTATACTACTATATAATAATATATATTTATTTTTGTGGAAAAGGAAACCTTCATATATGAAGTAGAATCAGAACTTACAATATATAATAGCCAAGATGGCAAATGATCATACCGTACAATATATAAAATCTTCGAGACCCGAACCAACAAATTAAAAGAGGTCCATATTCTTCAACAAATGATATACTTGAATATAAAATAAAGATTAAATGATACATACCGTCACACCTTTTGACCGGTTATGTGATAATGTTATTTGTTATTGTAACATTTAAAACTTAATTGACAACTTGTAGATAATATTTTTTATAATAATATCAAATTTCTTGTCGCTATTTTAAAAGAGACTGAAATGTATTTTAGACCTTTATGAAATTATTAATGTAAAAATGTTGAAAAAGTCACATCTATATTTTATCCTAAAATAAATCTCGCACACGAAAAGATAATTACATAATTTAAGTATGATAAGAATAGTACGTAATTCCTTTATGATAAGATTAAAACTCATTCCCATTCCATCTCATATAGATATAGTTCGTAGCCCTTATCACAATTCAATTGTAGACGGCAATTTACTAATTAAAAACCTAAACTAGCAAATCTCATACATATCATCTATATATAGATAGATAAATATAGTAATGAATTTAATTGGGTGGCTCCACTACATTGACTTAATATATTGGTTACATAATTAATTAGTGATAATATGGACCACCTAAGTCTTTAAAATTAAAACTACAAGAAAATCAGTCGGATCAAATTGATTTAATATGAAATTACTTAATTAAGCTGTCCAACCATCATGAATCCATCACGTCTTCATCACTAAAACACTTAATTATCTAATATTATGACTAATTTGTGTATACATAAGTGGAAATTTGTAGAAAATTTATTTACGATTATAATGACTTATAATTGTAATATTCAGTTAATTTGATGTAATATACAGTACAATGTTTAAAAGCTAAAAGAGTATTAATTTTTACATATTTCTTTAATAAATATTTATTGATTCGAATTAAATTGATCCATTTGGCATCACTCATCCTCTCTCTCTCTCTCTCTCTCTCTCTATATATATATATAGAGCATAGGGAGTAGGCATTATTATTGTAATTTTATATATGGTTGAAGACTTCACACATGTGTTCACTATATATATGTATGCACGTTATACACGAATACCTATATTTAGATATCAAAATCAAAGACCGGGAATAAGTCTTTCTACCCAAATTTTAAGTGGGTATATATAAAATACCCATTTTGAAAATATATGTGTAGAAAATACCCATTTTAATATATTAATGTTATATTGTTGAAATCAATGCACATAGGCGGGCAGAGGTGCAGAGTTTTGGCCCCACTTTTTAAATTTTTTACCTATTGTGATTTATTTATATTTTTACCAATTTCTGCCCCAAAATTTTTGTGGTGAAATTATATCACCGACACCAAGGGATTATTCAAAATTCACTCCAATTTAATATGATAGGTGAAACAATTTAATTATTGAATGCATTCTCTGAAAATTCATTTTCACGGACTAAATAGTGAAAATAATAATTGTATTCGTACAAATTTGACTACTTTATCAAATTTATTTTTCACAGCAAATAATTCATAATTCATACCCATTTTATCCTATAAAGTGGGTAGAGTGTAGAGCATTTCTTCGCTCACACCACCTTAAAAATTATTTTCGTCATTTCTTAAAAGCTTACAATTTGGAGTATTTTTTTTAGCGCTAGAAGGCAATCAAAGACAACTTACTGGTCGCAAACTGAGGAGGAAGAAAAAGCAAACAAAAATTGAAAAAAGCTCATGAAATTATAGCTTTTAAGGTACATTATCAAGTTAATTATTCTATTTTTTCAATTTTATTTTTGGGATTTACATGCTCAATGTTATATTGATTCTTAGGTGTAATAGTATGCTTTTAACCGTAAGATATTTAGATAAATATAAAAATTTACTGTTTAAATAAATTTATTAATATAGTTTAAAAAGATGTCTCACGGTTAGATTAGCATTTAAACCGTAAATTTCACAGTTTAAATGCTAGTCTAACCGTGTAACACCTTTCTAAATTAACAAATCATTTTATTTAAAAATAGTATTAATATAGGATTGGGGTTCAGAATCTGTATAAATCTGTGTAGAAATTGTTGTGCGAATATTAGAGTGTTTTCACGGTTAGAATTAAGTGAAACCGTGTGAGATCTCACGGTTACACTCAAGTCTAACTGTGAAAATCACTTTTCACGGTTAGATTTAAGTGTAACCGTGAGATCTCACGGTTTCACATAATTCTAACCGTGAAAAGTGCTTTTCATACAATTTTTTAATAAAATAATTTGTTAATTCAGACAGGTATTTCACGGTTAGATTAGAATTTAAACCGTGAATTACACGGTTTAAAAGCTAGTCTAACCGTGAGTCGTCTTAGTTTAATACTATTTTTTAATAAAATAATTTGTTAATTTATAAAGTTGTTTCACGGTTAGATTAGCATAACTTATGCGTGTAATATTTTTATGCTTAGCTTTATGCATAACTTATGCGTATAAAATTTTTATTAATTTTTTTTTCTGAATTAAATTCATGCAGATGTCGTTCGCTATCGTAAACTTAAATTACGGAGGAAATTGGGCCGATTGTGTGTATGAGGGCGGTAGGGAGATGGATATCGTCTTATCAACAAATGCTATCAGTGTGTACAACTTGAGATCCCAAATAGAGAATATGTGCAGTTTCTTGGGCAATGATTTTGATATCTCCTATTTGAATAAGACACGATCCGGACGTCTTGTTAAATCACCGTTGGGGACAGATGAAGAACTCGTGCGCTTGTGCAGTACCGAATCGTCTCCGAAAGTATATATATGTTCGAACAACACGGCATCGTCTTCTCACTTTTCCGGTGAACGAGCCGGCCCGTCCTCTCCATATTTTCCTACGTTCGAGCAGCCGTACCAGTATGGTGGATCATTCGACTTCGGCTACCAGGGCAGTGATTGGCACACAAACCTCGAACAGATTGGCATGGGCGGTCCTTTTACAAATTGGACTGGTGACGTCTATCACAGAGATCTTAACTTCGGTACCAGTTCATTTCCTCATGTCTCTACTGGCCGAGAAAATTTGATCCCGGACCTCAATTTTACCCTAGAGGATGAGGAGGATGAGCATAATGGGCGTACTGAGGCGCGGACTCGAGGTGATACGTATGAAGTCATAGACGACGACGACGACCCAGATTACGACGTTGAAGCTGATGCTGAGAGCACAGAGAGCGACAGACCTGGAGACAATTCTGATAGGCGGCTGAACAGGTCTTTGTTTGCCGAGTACACATCGTGGATACTTGAGGAGGGCGGGATGGAAAAACTATTGCGATTAATGTATCGAAGTCCGCACGATGATGAGGCTGAGGAGGATATAGATACAAGGCATATGAGTAATTGGATAGTCCCCATGGTCCCTATCCAACCTGAAAGCTCAGCAGTATATGCAGGTGAGGTTAATCTGATTGTTGAAGAGCTTGCTGTTAATGCCATGTACGATACGAAGGACGAACTGACGATTGCAGCCGGTCTGTGGAATTTGGAGAAGAATGCAGAATCAAAGGTAGAGAGGTCAGATAGTGGAAGACTATATTTGAAATGCAAATCATCGAAGCGATGCCCCTTCTACCTACATGCCCAGGCCAGCGGAGGCGGCCATTTTTTAGTGACCAAGTTTTGTGGCGATCACACGTGCAATCAGGAAATAATAGGTCTGAAGAAAAGGAAGCTCCGTTCTACGGTCGTTGGGGCGTACTTTGCGAAGTGAATTCTTCGTGATCAAGAAATAATCAAGCCAAAGGTCATAATGAACGAGCTGAAGGAAGTTTTTGGTGTCGACATCAAGTACGATGTCGCCTTGAGAGGACGAAACCGCGCGATTCAGATGATTTATGGCCAATACGAAGATTCATTCAAGATGCTCCCGGGTTACCTCGCGATGTTGAAGAGGACAAATCCGGGTACGATCGTAGAGACCGAAATCGGAGACGATGGCCGGTTCAAACAAGTTTTTGTTGCTCTCGGCGCTACTCGAGTTTCGTATTCATCGTGCATGAGGCCAGTTATTATAGTGGATGACACACATCTAAAGGGGAAGAACAATGGGATACTGTTCGTAGCCGTGGCAAAGGACGCTAACGAGCAATTGTATCCGTTGGCTTATGGAATAGGGCCTATCGAAAACCATGAGTGCTGGACCTTCTTCATGCGAGGACTCAGAAGAACCTTTGGAGCATTGCAGGGTACGTTGATTGTCTCGGATCAGCATATATCCATCATACATGCCGTCAGCCTTGTATTTCCCGATGCCGTCCACAGTTTGTGTTACTTTCACTTGAGCAAGAACTTGGCACACTATGGTAAACATGTCGTCGCGCTGTTTCAACGAGCTGCATACACGTATGATGTTACAGAATGGAATGAGAGAATGAATCAAATCCGTGATCTGAACGCCAATGCGCATGCAAAATTGATGGAAATCGGCCCTGCCAAGTGGGCTCGATCAATGTGCCTACCTCGACGTTTCAGCAATATGACGTCGAACGCTGCAGAGTCTTTCAATAATACCCTCCTATGGGCTAGACGTCTACCAATCTGCGCTTGTCTCGATGCCGTGCGCCTTGTCATCGAACAATGGTTTGATGAAAGGCGTTTAGAGTCTCAGCGAGACAATCATCCAATATCGTTGGGGGCTAGGCGAACAACTGCGGATTTGATAGAGCACTCGCGGAGATACAGGGTCACGCAGACATCCCAAGTAGAATTCAATGTTCGTACATCCCAAAAGACGCTTACTGTGAATCTGCAACAACAGGAGTGTGAATGTCTGCGTTGGCAGAAGGACTGTCTGCCTTGTGCACATGCGATCGTGGCAATCATGTAAGTACCCCTTCAACTTATCATTGCTTACATTAATCATAGCTTCTGTACTATGATTAACATAACTATATTGTACTGTATTATCGCAGGCATCAAAAGGAGGAAGTATCGCATTACGTTTCACGTTACTACCACCAGTCTACTTACGCCAGGTCTTACGAACTCCCAATTTCACGGGTACCACACAAATCTACTTGGCCAAAGGACCTACAGAGTACAGAATTGTTACCCTCCCTAAGAGTACGTCTACCGGGGAGGCCCAAAGAAAGAAGACGTAGAGGGAGAGGGGAAGCACGCCGACGGGCAAGCCGTGGTTCTCGGAGATGTCCACATTGTGATCAAACAGGCCACGTTGCAACCATGTGTCACCTGTGGATGGAATGAATGAATTATTGTAATTTCTCGGATTAATATGTTTATAAATAATTAATTAAGATTAGCCTATTTAATAATAATAATAATAATAATAATAATTTCACGGTTGGAATATTATTTAAACCGTGAAATTCACGGTTTAAATGATAATCTAACCGTGAAATTCCTTTTCGAATTAACAAACAGTTTTATTAAAAAATAGTATTTCTCACGGTTAGACTTTCATTTAAACCGTGAAACTCACAGTTTAAATGCTAATCTAACCGTGAAAGATATTTTAGAATTAAAAAATTGTTTTATTAAAAAATAGTATTTCTCACGGTTAGACTAGTATTTAAACCGTGAAACTCACGGTTTAAACGCTCATCTAACCGTGAAAGACATTTTCGAATTAAAAAATAGTTTTATTAAAAAATAGTATTAATATAGTTTAAATAGATGTCTCAAGGTTAGACTAAAATTTAGACCGTGAAATTCACGGTTTAAATAATAATCTAACCGTGAATATGTAGTCCTTTTATTATTTATAAATTTTGGCATATATGAAAAATTCACGGTTTTTTAATAAATAAACCGTGAAATTATATTCAAACCGTGAACCCTAACCGTGAACCCTAACCGTTAATTGTCTAATTTGGCCAAAATTAAGCCCCTAAATTTAATTTTCATTTGAATTTTAATTCATATAAACATATTATCTAAATTAATCACTAATTTATAAATTATGATTAATGATAAAAGTATATTGTTCGACAAGTTAGTGTTGTATTGTGTTCACTTATACACTAATACATATGCTAGTAATGTTCATTTATACATATGGCTACTAATGTTCACTTATATATAAATTAAAAAGTAAAAAATATATAAATTTGCATAAATTAAAAATTTAAAAATATATAAATTTGCATAAATTAAAAATATTGTACAAGTCAAAGATAATGTTCACAGCTCGGCTCTACGTCGTGAAAGTGAAAATATCCGTTTCGCCACCTCTAAGCGAAACCCGGAGAGGTACCTCACGCTAATCCTCTGAATGCGTGGCTTCTTCAGGGCGAAGATACGATCAATGTACATACAAGCGAACGGTCCGCATGAATACTCGTCCTTCTGTATGTATTGCTGCTCTAGAGGGATCCAAACAACCTTAAGAAAATCAGTTCGCTTCTGCATCTGCGGATGTTGTTCCCAATACCCAACTTTTTGCAACACTCTGGGCCACAGTTTCTGGATCGGGTAGAGCTGGATCTTCCGCTGCATTCTTTCATCAGCATTGGCGAACTGATGTAGAAGTGAGTCATATACCTCCATTGTCCACTCGTCAGTCAGTACTCGGCAAATAACCCAGTGATCGGAGGATACGTGACAAATAAACACAAACTGCATACGAGGATCAACGACTGTACTTATTATAAAGCACTAATAATAATACGTAATCAAAACATAAAGTTTATACGAATAAACTTACAGAAGTTGCGTTCATCCAAACATCGTAAGAGCCCACGCCGTGAAACCAATTCCCGAGATGATCTGACAGCTTGTAATCACGATACTTTAGATTTGACTTCGCCATTGCTGTTTGATCTCTCTCGTGAAAATTCATCAGGGCCGTCCTCAACTCGTACTGTTAAAAAATATCTTAATTTTGAGATTACACACAAAAAAAAAGAAAAAAGAAATTCATGTAATATGTGTATAAAAACTCACGTATACGCCCATTCCAAGCAGAACAGTGGATCTCTCATTTAGAGCCGGATCCAAAGAAAGTCCATGTTGGAGTCGACTCCACCAATAAATGGTGTACAGATCCATGATCTAAAATCCACACACAATATTAACACAACATAATAATCGACAGAGTATCATAAATAATAAAAATATAACATAAGGTCCGGTCTAACCTCAGCTGAGAACTGAATATCGGGGTGTTCGATCTCATCGAACAAGGACTGGTTCATCTGATGGGGCGGGTCCTGCAGATTCATGCCGTAGGAATTCGGCCCGCTTCGTCTGAATTCTTGATACAGCTGCTTCATTGTCGGGCCGGAATACGATGTCGTAATAGTCGGTACAAAGGGGCTCTGTAAAGCAGCCGATGGCCTCACAGTCCGTCCCCCAACACGAACCCGACGCACAGGCGTCTGTCCTTCAACGTCAGAATCGGCATCACTATACTCACCCCCCTGCAGCACCTGGGGATTGGGAATCACCGGCTGATGGGGAAGCACATGATGCAGTACGGGATGTACCCAATCATCCAGGGGCATCCCCTCCAGCTCCCTAACATAAGACGAGTGCCCCGACTCCTCATCCTCGACCTCAACCACTCAAACAGGAGGCGTCCTTGATCTCTCCCGTGCTACCGGCTCTGGAGAGGGCTCCCTAAACCCAAACACGTGCTCGAAACCCGGAGCGTCCTCAGGGGTAGGTGCCCTGTACTCAAGATGGGCACCGTAGTCATCATCTCGAGCTGCAGAAGCTCTGTGGGGCCGGTCAATGGAATATCTGGAGCCGGCATGTGAGGGTGCCTGATGATGCCTCGAAGGACTCCCCGACTTCCCGAAGATCCCCTTCAGGTGCTCTGCCATGAACTTGGCGATACGAGCCATCACTCCTGTCTCCGACGTATCATGGGCCATGCGTTCCAGCACCTTGTCGGCCCACGCATCGTTATCACATCCTTGAGGGCACGGATCCCCGTGTACGCAGTAGATGAGGCCCTGGGACCTATCGGGGAGTGAACTATCGACCCTCGGCCTCTTCGACGTACTCGCACGAGCCCTGGGGCATGGGAGAGGGCCTCGACCCTCAGAATTTGCCCTGGTGGCAGGAGGCTGGCGACCACGGGGTTGGGCGGCATTCCCAACATCTCGACACCTCAATTTGTCGATCACTCTTGCCATAGATCTGGCTTCCTTCGACTGTCTCTGCGCTTCAGGCGGTTTCTTCCACGAATGACGCGTATTCTTGTTAAATCGAAGCGTCAAGGGGTCTCGCTCCTCGAGGAGGGTCAGATAATAATACGACTCCTTTTCTGCTTCATCAGGTTCGAGCGTGGGGATGACTTCGAGCTGCAAAAGACAGAGGCAAAACAATTCATTATTAAAAACCGTGATAAGGCACATAATTAACGAATATTAAAATTAAACCATTAACATAACTAAAATATTAAAATTAACGAATATTAAAATTAACATAATTAAAATTAAAATAATTGATTGAGTAAAAAGAGAATAATGACATACCCTCGGATCGTTGAAAAAATCAACGAAATCTACATACGAGGCCCCCATTTCCCATCTCCTTAGTCGGGGTAACTCGTGCACGTTCAGCCGTGTAGCACACATCAGTCCTAAACTTGGAATGGGCTCAAAGGCCCAAAGATACAATGCCCAGACAGGCCCGTACAGGTGATAGGTAGCACTATTCCCTTTGCCTCCAATTTCTCTCGGGTCCTTCTTTGCCACTCCAAGCTGGTGGCACAGTATCTGGTACGACCATGATCCCCAAGGAAACGTCGCCCATCTCTGTGGATCCTCTGCCAACGTCCATGCCCAATCATCAACGGGTCTATCGTAGTCCCGACACAATAGCAAGTAGTAGTAGACGAGGAGGTTGGCGGTACTCAAGTATTGATCCTCCGTCCCTATAACTTGATCCTCATCATTGAAATCCGCAAATAACTCTTTCACTCGCACCTTACGCCCCTTGTAAAAAGTATGGAAGAGGCTCGTAGTTGGGATGACGTGGTTCTTGCCGTGAGGATTAAAGGTCGTAGAACCGAAGCATAATCCGGTGACGAGGCAGAATTCTTGAGGCCCAAAATGAATATCCCGCCCACCGACGTGAAATAGTCTTTCAAATTCATGCTCCTCGCCCCTCCATAGCTCCCGGGATAACAGCTCGTGCAAGGCACGCTTCGCATTCCCTACCTTCTTCATCGTGCACACCCGTGCAAATGGAGATTCGTCAACAAATCGCTGCAACAGTACATTCCCGCCAATACGCCTTAACTGATGTATGATTGACGGAATTGCTCGGTCTCGTTGATAAGCATTTATTTCACCCGGGAATCCTTGCATACGAGGCCTGTACCATTGATACCTAGGCTGCAAAAGAAAGAAAAGTGCGAATTAGTTAATTTATCAAATTTTCACAAATTATTTAATCTGCACAATTTAGTGCTTTTCACGGTTAGAGAGCTCACGGTTTGATCAACTTCAAACCGTGAAAAGCACTTCTAACGGTTGAAACCGTGCTTTCACAAATTATTTAATCTGCACAATTTAGTGCTTTTCATGGTTAGAGAGCTCGCGGTTTGCTCAACTTCAAACCGTGAAAAGCACTTCTCAACGTTAGAATTAATTGAAACCGTGAGAGCTCACGGTTTGATTTAATTCTAACCGTGAAAAGTGATTTTCACGGTTAGAGTTAAATCAAACCGTGAGCTCTCACGGTTTCAATTAATTCTAACCATGAAAAACACTCTAATTTCTTCTACAAATTTAATATTCGCAACAATTTCTACAGATTTATACAAATTTTGAACCCAATTCAAGCACATATTTCTACATATTTAGCATACAAATCAAAGGATTAAAACATAGCATTATACACATTATAATTCTAATTCTATTCCATAACCATAAAACTCTAAAAATGCTTAAAATTCACTGTAAAATCAATGTAAAATCAATATAAACTGTAAATTCAATAATCTTTTTTTTTTAAAAAAAACTAACCGGCGGCGGCGGCTCGGGAAGATTTTCCCGTTCTTCTCTCGTCGGAACTCGGCGACGTGGCGGCGAAGGAACTTCAACGCCTTCGGATTCATTACCCGAATTGTGGTCGGAATCGGCCATGGTTTCTCTTCTCTCCGGCGCCGGCAAATTACTATCTCACGGTTTCAAAAAATAATTTGGGGGCTAGGGTTCTCACGGTTTCTTTCTTTTGAAATTGGGGGAAAATCATGAGCGTGAGAGATAGTGATAGTGAGAGAACCGTGAGAGTAAGTGGGTAGGTTTTCCTTTTTTTATTTAATAATAATAATAATAATAATAATAATAATAATAATAATAATAATAATAATAATAATAATAATAATAGTAATAATAATAATAAAAACAAAAAAATAATAGTAATAAAAACAAAAAAATAACAAATAATAAATAAATAAATAATAATAATAATACAAACCAAAAACAAAAATAACAATAACAACCGTGAAAGAACGACGAGCCTAAACCGTGAAAGAAATCAATTTTAATTTTGCTTCTGCTTAACCCTTCGGTCAATTGGTAAAATAAAAAACATAATACGATAAAAAAAAAATGGAATACCGATAAAGGAGTCAAACTTTGCAGAAATTTGTGTAAAAAAGCGGGACCCATCTCATTATTTAAATAAAATGGGTATTTTTTGAAGATACAATTTCAAATTGGGTAATTTGTTAATCTGCATCTTCAAATTGGGTATTTTGAATTTCCGCCCAATCAAAGATTTCTCCGCAGATTTCTTTCATTAAATTAAAAAGTTCAGATAATGTTTTGTACTATTCTCTTATTTGATTGTCCTATTGTAGAAAATGATTGTTCGCACGTGTGGATCGAGCTCGACGCTGCTGCTGTTGTGGCCCTGCTCTCCTCTGATCGCTATGGATCCGGGCTCACCCGTTTCACCATCCTCGGATCCGCCTTCTGATAAGAGAGTTACAGGTTAGGATCTCTCATATTCATCGGGAGGGCAATCGCCCGGCCGACTACATGGCACGCCTCGGTCATCGGCTTCAGACGATGACCACCTTCGACGCCAGCTCAGCCCCGAGGCCTTTTTTGTCTCTGGTTAGGATGGACCAGCTTGGTTATCCTAATTTTAGGTTACACAGTTAGATATTAGTGCATATTTTTTGTCGAGCTCCATTCTTCATCTCATTAGCTCGTTTGTATATATGCCCCCTTGAGTGAACTTTTTGTCATAGGTGATCGAGTTGTACTTTGGAGGATGAGCACTTTTAATTCATTCTCACCACAAACAATGTTCTTCCCCCGTAAGGGGTTGATTTGTTATATATATATGTGATGTTTCTTTAAAAAAAAAAAAAAAATGATTCATCGTGTAACTATTGTCTGATTTGTTGCCAAGGGCCCAAGGTGATAACAAACAACATTTTTCTACATTATAAGAAGCGAATAAAAAAAATATTCCATTAGACATCAAATGAGAGAATCTCGAAAATCCGTTCTCAAAAATCACCAAAAATGGCTTTCACAAGTCGCAACAAAATCGGAACGGCCTCCGGGGAGAAGCTCGTATGTAGTAGTGGAGGTTAGCATCGAAAAAGTGGACAAATTTAGCTAGACGAGATTATCTTAAGGGTCCGTTTGGTAGCCGAGAAAATGCTAGATAAGTATGTTTATCTCGGTTTATACAGTGTTTGGTATTCAAAAAATATAATCTCAACGGCCCGTAAAATTGCTTGGGCCCGGACTAAATTCACTGTTACACTTGCATATACTATACCGCCTCTACCCCGTCATAAGTCGTGATAAGTATTGTTTAATTTTAATTATCAATTTTTTATTTTAATTTTAATTATCAATTTTTATTTTTTATTTTTATTTTCAATTTTAATTATCAATTTATTTTTATTTTTATTTTTATTTTTTTATTTTCAATTTTAATTATTAATTTTTTATTTTCAATTTTAATTTTTCAATTTTTTATTTTCAATTTTAATTATCAATTTTTTATTTTCAATTTTAATTATCAATTTTTATTTTTAATTTTTTATTTCAATTTTAATTATCAATTTATTTTTTATTTTCAATTTTAATTATCAATTTTTTATTCTTAATTTTAATTATCAATTTTTATTTTCAATTTTAATTATCAATTTTTATTTTCAATTTTAATTATCAATTTTTTATTCTTAATTTTAATTATCAATTTTTTATTTTCAATTTTAATTATCAATTTTTATTTTCAATTTTAATTATCAATTTTTTATATTTCTTATCCCAATTTATCTATGTTTGTACCAAACACACAATATATTTCTTATCCCAACTTATCATACTTTTTTTATCTCAACTTATCATACATTTTCTTCTCTGCCATTTTCTCGGTATTGCTACCAAACGGGCCCTAAGAGTCAATCGTTAGCCAACATTAACTTGAAAAAAAAGTTATGAATTCTACATATAAATAAGATCTTTTAAGAGGTGAATTTGGTCCGATTCTAATAAGCATATATTTATGCAATAAATAAATTCTTTAAAAAAAATTACTCCCTCCGTCCCCTTCTACTTGAGCCCGGTAGAGTGGGCACGGATATTAAGATACTAATAATACTTTGTCAATTATAATTATTTAATTATTTAATTAAAATTTAAAAAATAGAAAATTGGAATAAATTCATATTTCCAAACTTAAAAATACTATAATAAAACAAAAATTCTTAATTATGCCATTAAAAGTCCCTTAATTACACTACTAATTGGGCCTAATTATTTCTATTTTAGGAAATAGCTCAAGTAGAATGGGATGACCCAAAATGGAAATTGGCTCAAGTAGAAAGGGACGTAGGGAGTATAAATTTAAATTGAATATAGTAAAAACAATCGTTATTGGCCGAGCAGTGGCCTGGGGCTTGGCACCGCCCTGACTCGTATACAGAGAGCTTCAAGCTTCTGTGTAGAGTGTTAGTCAAGATATATAACGATCCACGCTTATAGGTTGATTAGTACTCCCAGTGGCGGATGCAGGATTTTGAGTAAGGAGGGTCAAAAATTATACTATCTCCATCCACAATACATTGATCCAAGAAAAACAGACACTTTATATTTTCGTGTTATTAAGAACACAATTAAATATATCATTTTCAATATAGACTACCAAATTATCATTTGTATTTTGTAATTTTATTTTTTCTATATGTATTTTAGATATATTTAAGTATAACAATAATAATTGGAGTGTAATAGATAATTAATGCCAAAATACATGGGGGGTCAATTGCCCTCCCTTGGACACACTTAGATACGCCCCTAAGTAATCCCCCGTCACAAGTTGCTAAAATAATAAAATGTTTCAAGTAGCTTGGAATAGAGGGAGTAATAAACAACCAATTTACTTTATTTTAACTAGTTATGGTCCTTTTTTTAGTTAATAACATCAATTTATAGAATACTCCTTCCGTGTCATAACTATTGCAACATTTTTTAAAATAATGTTAGAGGTATATTTTAATTGGGTAATGCTATTCGGCCATAATGTGGTCGGTCATAATTTTAGTTATTTTATTTTTTTTAACATGTAATAATTTATATATTTATGTCAAACTTTTTTTAGATTATAAGAGAACTCAAAAGTGATTTTTCGTATAATTTATGTATTTTTTAAAAATTAACCCTTTAATTATTTGATAATTTTAAACAATTTGTTACATTTTATTTATAAAAAAGAAGAAGAAAAATATGTAATTTTTGGGGGAATTTTTTTTTGAAATTCAAATATAAAAGTAAATAATTATAATAACTATTTATTATTTTTAAAATAATATATATTATGAAAAATGTCATTGTGTGACCGGCCACATTATGGCCAAATATCATTATTGATTTTAATTATGTATAACAATAGTAATTTTCATAACAAGAACATAAATCTACAATATTAGTACTTTTCAGAATAAAAAAATATAATGCGGGTATGTTTATTATTTATACATGTATTTGGGACGGAAGAGAATAATATAATATAGTACAAATTTATAACAAAGTTGTGGTACTTATAATTACTTTGAATCATAATAGATTTATATAGTGTTTCTATTATATATGTATGTTGTTTACTTTGTACGACATTGATGAATAAAATATGAAATGTTTAAATCTTACCATTTTTATTGGGAAATGGTATGTGAGGGTAGAAGAGTCTTTTTACAAAGATATTAAAAGTTAGTATAAAATATAACACCATTTTTTAAAATATAATATTATACTCCCTCCTTCCACAAAGTATAGACCAAAAAATTTGGGTACAAGTTTTAATGTGTCGATGTGTTAATAAAGTAATGTGTTAAAGTGTTAAAGTGAAATAATTATGGGTCCATTTAATATTTTTAATTGTATTAAAGTATTAAAAAGTAGAGTGATGAAATATTAAAGTGTTAAAGTATTAAAGTGATTGTGGGGCCTACTACCAAAAAATAAAATAGTCTATAGTGGTAGACATCCCGATATAGTAATAAGATTAATAGATCGTGGATGGAGGGAGTACCATGATATAAATGATTGCTCAAATTTTTATAAAGTCTGACCAAATTTTTTATACACTCCCTCCATTAATAATATATTAATAAATTAAAGTATTAAAGTATAAAGTGGAATAATTACGAATCCATTTAATATTTTTAACATTATTAAAATGTTAAAATATAAAACGTAAAATGTTAAAGTATTAAAGTGACAAGAAATGATGAAACGTCTTGAGATAATATTAGTAATAGTGCTAAGAAATTGTGGACGAATAGAATATCAAATTAAACCGGTCATAAATCTACGCCCTTTTACACCGTCCCCTTCCTCGCCCCATTTGCTGCACTGGCACAGATAGAGACGTATATACACATTAATGAAAAAGTTCCATTGGTAAGCAGAAAAGCCAAATCTTCTTTTTTACACAAATACTGAGATTTGAAAAGAGACTATAAAAAAAGTATACTCCTGCAAACTCATAAAATTTCTCACGGGTCTCGTCTCACAATAATGCATAAAACATACTACAGTAGTATATTAAAATTGAAAAATAAAATGGTTCTTTGAATTCTTTATATACACACATATACATGCGGTGGAAGACATTAGACATGCATAAACAAATCGACATTAGGTCCAACAATTTCAGCGCAGCCATTCTAATATCCCACGCCTCGTCGGTCAGTTCTCATCCATCCTTTTCTATTTTCTTTTTCTTCAGATTTATGGGTAATTATGTTTATTTTTTCCCGACTTCTGTGGTGCATTCTGTGCTTGAATTTGGTTATGGTTTCCTTGTGTTATATTGGAATGGGAATAATATCATGAAGAAGAAGAAGAGAAGGGGGGATTTTTAGTGAACAAAGGGCTCGTTGAATTCTCTCTTCACTTTTCAGAATTTCGAAATTTGTGTTCTTCCTGAGTGGTTTCACGGTCAAGATCAGTGATTTCATTTCTTTAAAAGACATTCTGTTTCTTGATATGATCAATAATCTACCAAAAGTGATTTAGGATTTCATTCTGTTGGACTCCAACACCTTGTTTCTCTCTCCCTCTCTAGAAATCCAACTCTTTGTTTGCCTAAAAACCTGAGTTTTGGGGAACTCTTTTGAGAGAGTGACATGATAAACAAACATCTAATAATTCTGCAGTAGCATTTGTTTCCTTGTGATTGAGGGAGAATATGAATATCATTTGATTTACTATTTCTTTCTTGGTCGATAGTATAAAAAAAGTCCAAGCTGATTTTGTAATTTCCCTTTGAATATGAACTGTGAACTAACGTATCTGAATATGACTTGCTTAATTTATAGGGTCCCATTCCCATACGTGCAATTGCTTTAATTTATTTTTAATTTATACTAGCTCTTACCATTAAAAAATCATCTGCCCTCTATTGTCACCTCACTTGCATCTTTACTGTACTCAAGTATATTTCATCAAACTCTTGCTTTCTCAAATTCCATCTATGCATATATATGTTTGATTTTAAATGTACAGTTTGCATTTTCAGAGGGGCTTTGAGTTGCAGATGAAGTGGTTTTTTGTTTATTTTGTTCGTTCATTGCTCTACCCTACTAAACTTATCTACAACTTGTACTGTCTATGCTAATCTCCAAACTGCATTTATGATGGAATTCTATTCATAGATTCATGCTGTTTGGGACTTTGGATTTTCATCAACCGCACTCTTGGTCTTCGTTTATGCTTATAGTATATCAAAGTTCAAGTCGATATATATAAAAAAAAAAAAAAGCTTATGAACAATCCTTTTTGTGCAGGTGAGGTTACATCAGAAGTCACTATAGCATGAATTTGTATGATCGCGGACTAATCCATTACCTTCTTTACTTTGATGGGCTGCTGTCACTCTAAATCCGTAAAACATACCCCTGGTTACGAGGAGCCTAGTATCCTCGCTGCTGATACACCTTGTAAGTATAATTAGTGAAATATTCAGTAATTTATGTTTACTACAGTATAGTATTGCACATTTCTTGATGCTGGTTTAATTGGATTACTATTTGGGTAGTTCTGTTTTTTTTTCCTCTCTTCGGTCTATATTCATGCTATGAATCTTAGTGTACTGCTCGAATTCGTGTATATTGATTGGATTATTATCTTGCAGTCACTGTGAGTGAAGTAGAAGCTTTATACGAACTTTATAAGAAGATAAGTAGCTCCATAATTGACGATGGCCTCATTCACAAGGTATCATCATCACTCGTTCATGTATTAACTGTGTTGTTAAAAAACTTCCCCATTTCTGAATATTTCGAACTCGTCAGGAAGAATTCCAGCTTGCTCTCTTCAGGAACAGAAACAGGAGAAATCTGTTTGCAGACAGGGTAGGTTAACACAACTTTTGGTCACTTTTCATATATATAATGTCTTTTAACTACATTTGCGACTCTTGTGTTGTATTCTAAAAGTATTCACTCTATTGTAGATATTTGATATATTTGACTACAAACGCAATGGAGTGATTGAATTCGGAGAATTTGTCCGGTCTTTAGGCGTATTTCATCCCAATGCATCAGTTGCAGACAAAGTTGCCTGTAAGAATCACATTTTTCTTCTATTACATTCTTACGAGATGCTTCCACCTTCTGCTTTACTTATCCCTGAATATACATTTTCTCGACAGTTGCATTTAGATTATACGATCTGAGGAACACGGGTTTCATTGAGAGGGAAGAGGTTCGCCTTCTCCTTTAATTTTCTTACTCCTTACATACTTCTGAAAATTTTTGTTGGCCATGGATTTTGAATGATTTTTCTTAGTTAAATGTATGAAGACAGTGTAGATTATCGATGGTTCTGTATTGTTACTTCATTGATCTCTTTGTTAAACTTCGCAGTTGAGAGAGATGGTATTGGCACTATTACATGAATCAGAAGTAGTTCTTTCAGAGGAATACGTCGAAATGATAGTGAACAAGGTGAGGGAAGCCCTCACCTTTTGTTTTCCTATTTCTCAAGATCATAATCTTTAGAACAACATATTTCATCTTCCCTTTTGCATTGTATTTATGGTGCAGACATTTGATGAGGCAGATAAGAAAGGCGATGGAAAGATCGACCTAGATGAGTGGAAGGAATTCGTTTCCAAAAATCCATCCCTTATCAAGAATATGACACTTCCATATCTAAAGTAAGTCAAAACTACAGTCTCTCACAATAATCTTCGATAACTAAAGCTAAATTTCTTCTCTCACTCACATTGCATATTTTACAACAGTAGCTTAAGATTTACTTTGTACTAGGAATCATCTGAGATATTTGTGATTCGGGCTTGTAGGGACATAACGTTAGCGTTTCCTAGCTTCGTGGTTAGCTCTGAAGTTGAAGATTCGGACTTGTAACTTGATGAACTCCATACAAGAAACATAGTTTTCTATATCGAGCGATGAGTTGATGATGACGAAGATTGCACATGAGGGTCTGTACTCTGTAGAATCGAGGCCCGTCGTAAAGGCCACTTTACAAAAGTTGATTCATGATTTCAGGTTTTCTCTATATGGGTATATGCACATGTTTTGATGAGTACAAGTTTGTATAGCCTTTAGCTGTTTTTTTTTCTTTCTAGATTTTATGATGTCATGGGTAGAGGAAATCATCCGTCCAATATTTCTAGTGTAGAAGGATTGTTTTCTGTTGTTGCTAGTGTAGTAATTTCAATCATGAAATTTCAAGTGCGAAAGATATGCAATTTAACAAAAAAAAATCTCAAAATATAATTGCAGACTTAACAATTGGGAGAAACAATATGCTACTTCTCCATTCGTGGGCACGTCTGTGACCTTCGTTATTTTTTTAATTCGACATTACTTTTTTTATTTTTTTTGTTGTTTTATATTCTAAGATATTAGAAATTAATTTAGAAACTATAAAATCTAAAAAATAAATAAAAATTAAAACTTGATTTATTTTTATTACTCATTTTTTGAAGTTAAAAATAAAAAAACAAATCGAGTTTTGATTTTTTAGATTTTATGGTTTCTAAATTAATTTCTAATATATTAGAATATAAAACAACAATAAAAATTAAAAAAAAAATAATGTCAAAGTGAAAAAATGACAAAGGTGTTCACGCAGATATCCACGAATTGGGGAGTAACATATCATTTATAACAATTGGTATTAGAAAAATACTTTAATTATAGAATCGGTTGGTATTTTTTTTAAATAATCGGCCCATACAACTAGTGAGATGCGTTGTGGAAGAAAATTTTCTAGCCAGGTACGGAATTGTAAATGGAAAAAAGAAATGACAAAGTCTTAGAAAAATGAGAGGAGTGTTCCCTTCTCATTCGTGGACATAATTAATATCTCCACGACTGATATAATGTGTAATTTTCTCGATACAAGTTTGACACATGTCATACTAAGTAGAGGAAATTGAAGTGTTTTTCATAATAGAATGAAGTTATTCAATTAAATAATTATATATATAGCTTTTATATAGTGAAAGTTTATGAAGAATATAAAATTATGTTTATCATTTTATACCGCATTAAGTAGTGGACACATTAATGTGCTCATGATAAATAGAAGAGCATTTTTGTGGAAGTATAAGAGAATATATTTATCACTTTATACATTGATAAGTCATGAGCAAGTTAAGTGTGATTCTTCATTGAAAAATATACTATCATCACGTCAGCCGTGAATATATTAACTATGCTCACGATAGAGGTAACAATCTTATACATGGAGGCAAAAGCAACTAAAAGTATCATTAGAATATGACTTCATTGAAATGAACGGTATGACTTAGAAAGATTAAACTGGCCTTTTTCTTTTCAATACATTAATTGACTTTATTAATTTTGAACTTTTTTTTTTTTTTTTTCAAAAGTTGTAGACATTATTCATTAAATATTACGTAAAGAAGTTCATTATGTAACCTTTTCCCCTTCAATGAGTGGCAAGTGGGCAATGCATCCTTTGTAGTTATGAATTTTAATTTGGTAACCTTCAAAGAAAAATGTACACAATTAGACACCATTTTTTAGATAGAAGATCCCAAATCCACAATGAAGACCTATTTGAATAAAATAATGTTCGAACGTAAAAAAAAATGGTGGAACGTTAAAAGCAATATCCAAAAATTGCATCATTTTCAAAAACAAAAAAACAAAAAAATAAATAAATTGCACCATGAAGTTTACACATTATCATTTTGTTTTCAAATATTATTAAAAATATTTTACCCGGAAAGTTCTTTTTTAATCTAAAAAATGTGAAGTTTTTTTGCTTAACACATGTTTGGTAGCCTCTTGGGTTGAATATAAGAAGGCTCGAGCGCGGATAAAAAAAAAATTGAGCTTGATTTAAGGCACAAGCTTAACTAATTTAATAAACTAACGAATAAAAAAAACAGTTTTTAGCGAGTCGGGCTCTGGATATTTCACAAATCATTTAATGTTGTGATCTCCCATAAAAAAAGAATTTGTTGGGATTAGCGTATAATAAGCGAAGAGTATTTGTTTTGATTCGATCCCAAAACCTCCATAGGAACGTATCCCTCATTGATGATCTTGTAAAACCTCTAGAGTTTAGATAGATGAGCTAATCATGTTAGGAATCTTTCAAGTAAGATCAACATCTATATCAAGATTTAGTGTTGAAGAAGTCAAGGGACGCTAATATCCATCTATCCCTAATTAAAGCACGGGTCACGTTTAAAAGACATCACTGATAGACGAACCTTAGAGTGTCTCTTCAATCAGCGATCACTCATGAAACTCCCGCTGACACTTAGCGCATTTCACTCAAAGTATTCCGGAGGCTTGATACGATAAGGGTACCTCCATCGGCAACTTTCGAAAGTTGTTGAAAGTTGGAAATTGGATGCTCAACTTTCAATTTTAGAAGTTGGGTTTCAATTTCAGAAGCAAGTGAAACAAGCGGAACGTGCATGACACTCTCTTTATTATTGGCATTTGAGCTCCACTTGCGCGTGCGTCAGAATGGGGCATGACACTCTATTATTTTTATTTTTATTTTATTGAATTTCGATTGTTGCTGAATTGTGTATTATCAAATTGTTTGTGTAGTTCAATTAACTATACTGTAGTTTATCCTTTCAAAAAAAATAAATAAATTATATTGTAGTTTATTTATCTTTTATTTATTTATTTTTCTTTTCAATTTAGGGATTTATATTACTTTTTCTAGTCAAATAATATGATTAAATAGATATATATAGATATAAAAGTGGTGTAGATATAGTGGGTCCTACAAAATGGGTAAAAGTTGAATTTATTATTAAAAAAAATAATAATAAAAATTGAGTGGGGCCCAAATAATGATGCGACATTAGTGAAAGTTGAGAAGTTGGTTTCACCAATATAGTCACCCTAAGGTAACTCCAACGGTGACTTTTAACATTGGATGAAAGTTGGGGTGTCAACTTTTTTTACCATTGGACCATGTTCTATAAATGAAAGCTAGAAGCCAACTTTCATTTTTGAAAGCCAGCTTCATTTGTACATATGGGGTCCGCGAGTGAGAGTGTTGAGGAGCACGCTTTGTATGATTGGATCGTGCACCCACTTACCAATTCCATTCCTATTTGCAACTTTTTCATTTCATTTTTCCTATTTTTATTATTGATAAATATATACATTGAATAAAAAAGATGGGTGAAGTTTATTTTTATTTTTTATTTGTTATATGTTCATTTATTATAATTGTTCTTTTAAAATAATCTAACCATGCATATCTGAGAACAATATATTTCTAGAGATTGAAAAAGAAAACTAGTAGTGTTTTTGAATGTACTTAAGTGTTATGCATTTCAATTTCGTAAATGTAATTTCAATTTCATTAATGCAATTTTAATTTGAATAAAGTAATTTTAATTTTAATGGTGTAATAAAAATTTAGCGATTTATATTACTTTTTCTTTAAGTTAGATTAATAAATTTATTACTAAAAATAATTCCTATCATAGAATATTAAAATAGATAATATAAAAATAATCTAGTCAAGTAAAATAATTAAATAGATATATATAGATATAAAAGTGGTATATATATAGTGGGTCCTACGAAATGTGTGAAAGTTGGGTTTATTGTTGAAGAAGAAAAGATAATATAAGTTGAATGAGGCCCAAATGATGACGTGACATTGATGAAAGTTTGAAAGTTGGGTTCTACAATTGGAGGCACCCAAGAGCATATAACACATATATATATATTTTAAGTCAAATGATTGTATCATTTAATGCCTTTTGTCTTCATGGCATATGGAATAAGAATATTAGAGGAAGCCATGCAAACCTGCTACTATCAAACAAATTAAACGGAACAAGTCCGAATAAGAACAATTGTGATAGTCGGACCTCTATGTTATTATCATGAATGGTAAGCCAGCAGAGCGCGGGAGATGGTGGATGTCCAATGCAACATGGAAGAGGAAATCCTAGCTGACACTGTGGAAATGACATTCACCTACCAGTCCTTGCTGGAAATTTGAAAACCATATCTTTTCGATGGATAAGATTCAAACTCCGACTATATAAAGGACCATGCACAGAAGAGAGAAGGTGACGAACAATCAAACTTTCAATCACACTTGCAAATTTGACTGTTGATTTATCTGTGATCTATAATCTAAATTAATCGGTGCATTTCTATGTGAATGCATTATGCATTATAATTATAATATAATACTGCTAATATATGTACATTATAGTACATGACATATATTATAACTATACATAAAATTTATTATTTTTTTTACTTTTGCAAAAAGTCTATTTTTCACAGCATCTCTAGTCTATATATATATTAGTAACCCATAGGCGTAGTAGTTATCAATGGCTTCATGCTTTGTATGTTGAAATCATCGCCGACTCGGACTTTTATCCAGGCCTGTCTTAATCAATATTGAGGCCATGTGCTAATTATAAAATTAGGCCTTTAATATATATATATATATATATATATATATATATAAAATAGCAAAATAGGTCATGATCCTACGTGACATTATCTTGAATTTTCATGATTATTTTTCTAATTAAATTCGTATGGAGGTGACTTAATATTATATTAATCTTATTTACAATTAATTACTCTCATATTGATTTTTTTATAAAATTTCATCAATAAAAACTCATATAAAAGAATACATCACATTAATTCAAAATCATTCATGTTCAAAAAAGGGATTTGCTATTTAATTTGAACTAATTATGTTTACATAATGGGTGAATCTTGAACATATTCGATTTCTTCCTTGAATGAATAAAGAATAATTACATGTGTATTGAATGATTGAGAGTTTTGGTTTTGATCTTATGCAATCTTAAAATACTGAACGAACAATTACGAACATGACGCTATAATTTCATAATATGCTAAATATTAACGATTTTACGAAAAAAATTTATCACACAAATTGATTCTTCTTATAATAATATGGAACTTATACATCGTAGTTAATATTATAATAATATAATTGACCTGGGTGAGAAACGAGAATATGGAGTATTAAAAAGGACATAGAGAAATTAAGAAAGAGATTAAAAAATAATCAAATGGGCTTGTTATTAAAAATATATATATATAAAAAATAGCTGGGCTTGTATTAAAAATTTTAGGCTCCATTTATTTGGGGCCCTGTGCTGATGAACATCTTGGACATGGTAAAGGACGGGCCTGCTTTTATCCGAAGTTGTGATTATTTTTAATAAATTGGATACACATTATGATATGGTAGAGTGGACACGTGTCGCGGTCCTACAACATTCTTGAAAACTAAATATATATATATTAGCCTTGACTCATGAGTATTGGAATTTTATTTTGATTCTAAACTTTAGGCAAGTGACAAAAGGCACATAGGGCTGTCGAAACGGTACCGGTACTTCGGGAAAACCGGTACCGTACCGGTACCGAACCGAGTACCGATTTTTCAGTATACGGTACAGTACTCGGTACCAGATATTTCACTATTTTCGGTACCGGGAATACCCGTACCGTACCGGGTACCGAAATATATTTATTAATTAATTAAATATTTTTTTATTTCTATTTTCTAAAATTGAATTTCATAATACCTAAACTAAGTAAAATTAAATAATATTTTATTTCTATTTTCTAAAATTGAATTTCTTAATACCTAAACTTAAGTAAAATTAAATAATATTTTATTGTATTTCTATTGTGGATTGTAAATTTAGATTGTGGATTTGTGATTGTGTTTTGTTAGTTTATAATAATTTAGATTATTATTGGTATTGAAAGTTTGAATTTGTATTTTTTTTAACACCATAAGAAATTAAAAAAAAAGTAAGATTTTTTTTTTTTAAAAAAAAATTTCGGTAATTTGTACGGTAATTCGAGAATATCGGTACCGAACCGTTCGGTACCCGAGTACCCGAATTAATAATTCGGTACGGTACCGGTACCCGGAAATCTGGGTATTTCGGTACCCGGGTACCGAATTTTCGGTACGGGAGTACCGGTACCGTACCGATCGACACCCCTAAAGGCACATACAAAACCTTTCACTCTCTCATACGTGGTGACTCAATGATTTATTTATTTATTCATTTCTGAAAATGATGTAGCATTGATCTTCTTACAATTTCTACGTGCATCATTGATTAAAAACGAATTTAAACCATGTATTTTATTATTTTATTATTTATTTTTCAACCTCATATTATGTCTCTCGATCGTGACACATATATGCATAGTAGATAAGTCGTCGTGCACCAAGTAAAAAATCTACACTAGTTTTAGAGATTTTTAATCTGCTTTATATATTTTTCTTTTAGATTTAATATTCTATATAAGACTTAAATATCCATTTTAGTCGCTAAAATGGTTATTTTGCTCATAAATGAGAATATTAATATAATTCTAGCTGAAATTATAATCTCTGGTGTTTCCGTACGTACACTACTTTAGATTAATAATTAATTATAAATGATTATTGAATAATAGTTCTAATTTGCATGAGTAATTGATATGTCCGTTTAAACTTATGCAATAACTAATGTTTAAAAAAAAAAACA
This sequence comes from Mentha longifolia, assembly GCA_001642375.2. NCBI lineage: Eukaryota > Viridiplantae > Streptophyta > Magnoliopsida > Lamiales > Lamiaceae > Mentha > Mentha longifolia. Next base: position 26,589,282 of record CM038118.1, on the reverse strand, counting down.
AAGCATTTTAAGGCTTTTACAATATGTTGTTTATTTTTGGATAATCCTTTGTTTATTTATTTTGCAAAGAAAATTAATGAATTATCCATAAATAAACATCATAGTTTTTACCCTAAAATGCTACGTAGTATATGTTTTGTTGGTCCCAAAAGATAGCGAGTAACACACGTAGAGGGGGAGGGGGGGGGGTGAATACGTGTGTTGAGAAGTGTTTAACTTCTCTTCGATTTTTCGGCCTCTTGCGAAGTGTGACGCTTTGAAAGTGTTTCACGCTTTCAAAGCTTCTTGCTAGGCGAGTGATGCGGTGCAGAATGTGGTGAGCTATTATACTCGTTTTAGTTATCTTGCACTTAAAAACAGTTTATCACTTAAAGCGTGTGCGTGTGTATGCAATAAATCAAAGCATAAAGAATGTAAAGCGCATAACACAAGAGTTATAGTGGTTCGGAGGTTACGCTCCTACATCCACTCTCATCACCTTCACTCAGTGATGAACTTCACTCAAAGTTTGGGGTTTACAATGGGCACCCAAGAGCCTATGTGAGTTTATACGATCGGCACTCACGAGCCTATGAGTTTATACGATAGGCACTCACGAGCCTTACAACCTTTACAAACTAAACTCTCAAACTAGGTTTGGGTTTGGGTTCGTATAGTTTCCAACTAATGAGAAATCCTTTTACAATGAAGTATAATGTAGAAGACTAGGATTTTTCTCTAAGACTTATGGATATAAAAGTTGAAGCCTTATTGATAAACTAGAAGGTTGAGATCCGAAGATCTTGTGGGAGAGATGTAGGATGGTTTCTACTTTGTTTGCTTACTCTCTCTACCATTTTTTATGTAGCTTGAACCTTCTATTTATAGTAAGAGACACTAATCTATCCGTTGGAGAGATAGAGTGCATGTTCCTTACTTGTCTAATCTGAATTTGAATTCTTCCTTGATAGAGCACAGTCCTAGGAAGATAGCCGTTGACTAGTGGAGCCTAGCCCTGCAAATTCGGCGGTTAGACATATCACAGTCTGTTGAGCAATCTGGAGTGGACACGTGGTCTGACAGCTAACACATCTCACCTGCTTGTCGGACGCTCTCGCTCAAGCTGAAAGCGCGCTCTGGCCCTGAGAGGCGTTTTGGCCCTGAGAGGCGTTATGACCTGAAAGCGCGCTCTGGCCCTGGAAGGCGCTTTGGCCCTGAGAGGCGCTTTGACCTGAAAGCGCGCTCTGGCCCTGGAAGGTGCTTTGAACTTCAAAGCGCGCACTGGCTTTGGCTTTCCTTCAGACAGGCACTTTCACCTAAACGCTCTAAAGTTACACTTAAGATGAGAGCTCCCGAACAAATGAGCTTTTCTAATACATTAAAATATACATTGTAACTTGAGCTGGATCATCAAAGATCGTAAGGAAATATTCTATGAGGGTTTTGGAATCCAATCAAAACACAATTGAATCCAAGTTCCCCCAACATAACAATTTCCCCCTTTTTGATGATGCCAAAACCCTAATGAAAAAAGTATAAAATGCTTTAGAAATAAAACATCTTATAAGCATACGGGCGGTGAGATAGGCGCTTTGGATGTCAAGGATTTTCTTTTCCACTTGAACATCACTCAAATCTTCACGTTCTTCAAAGCTTCCTCTCTCCTTCCCCCTCACTATGAGATGGTATTTTTCATTTCCATCTTTCCCCCTTTTTGGTATCATCAAAAGCCACAATGATTTGATACCACTTGAAAGCTCCACGGAAGGCAGATCACTGCATTGCTGAGGGTTGAGGCGGGGTATCTTCAGAGCGTAAGAGAAGTTAGAAATGCTGAAGCATATCCAGGTAGACGCTTTAGGAGAATTTCCTCTCAAGCTGATGGTTCCCCCTTAACTCGATATCCCAACAATCAACGAGATGTTCTCCATGTACTGCGTATACTGCTTGCCAGGTTTTGATATATTCTTAGGAAGGCAATAATAGGAAAGCGATCTCCAACTCTGTTTCACAAACTCGTCTGATCATCATCGTCAGAGTCTGTGTGAGTGAAAGCGTCGAGGAAAACGCTCACGCTTTGAGATGGATGCTTCGTTGACGCTCTTGCAGTCAAAGTGTTGGATGTACTTTCTTCACGCGCTTTGAACTTCTCTCGCTTGACTTGAGAGTGGGAAAGTTGAGCTATTCTCGGTCGCTCTTCCAAATCGAACTCAATCGCTTTAAGTTCGGAAAATAACATTTCCGGAGATGACGCTTCAAGATCCTTGGTGGACAAAAATATTTCTTTTAATATTTGCCACTTCCCCTCAAGAGCGGGGATAATCTTCTTGTTGACTTCATCGTGGGAGAGATTCTTTCCAAGCGAGCTCACGGTTTCAAGGAGGTTCAAAATACGGGTCTCAAACGCTTCAATCCTTTCACTCATCCTCATTGCAAGATCGTTGAATTCTTGCAAGAGTGCTGAAAGCCTCTGCTCCTGGATCTTCTCCGAGCCTCGGGCAAGCGAGCCTAGAGTCTCCCACATCTCCTTGGAGGATCTGCACTTCATGATGCGAGGCAGGTAAGCGTCAGAGACGGTTGTTTGAATAATGTTGCGAGCAATATTATCCGAACGCTCTAGCCCAGTGATGGGACCACGCTCCATCACTTCCCACATGCGGCTGTGAACTGAGTTGAGATGCGATTCCACGCGAAATTTCCATGTGGAGAAATCTTCAACTGAGTACCTAGGAAGCGTCACTGTAGACATACTTGAAGATTTATTAGTATATGCAAAATGCTGTGAGTGAGGTTTTAATGCAAGATTTTAGAAAGATCGGTTCAGGTAGACCTACTATAGCGCTTTCGCGCTATCAGTGTTCAGAAACAGAGGTCAGTTAGAACCCCGCTCTGATACCACTTGTTGGTCCCGGAAGTAGCGAGTCACACATGTAGAGGGGGGTGAATACGTGTGTTGAGAAGTGTTTAACTTCTCTTTCATTTTTCATCTTTCACACGAGCGAGAAGCTTCGAAAGACTCACTAGCATTCGAAGCGTCTACTCAGATAAAAGGACAAAAAACGAAAGAGAAGTTAAACACTTCTCAACACGCGTATTCATCCCCCCCTCTACGTGTGTGACTCACTACTTTTGGGACCAACATGTTTCATGGATAATTCATTAATAGATAAACAAATAACAATGACAATAATCAGACAAATTATTGGATAAGAGAACACTCAGCAAGAACATATTCACACGTGTACATAGACGGTGCAACCACGCGCCGCTACTCCCGTAGAAAATTCCTCATCACACACCATCATCTATTCACTCCCATAAAATCATTTCCAAGATTTTTGTTTCTGAATCTACTCCGATCAATATTCTCATAAATCTGCGTTAAAAAGTGTTGATTTAATCAGTATTTTTGGGAAGGAATTTGAATCCGAATCCAATTCCGATTCCGATTCCGGAATCCAAATTCGCTCATCATCATCAATCATTGTTGGGTCATCAGAGACAGGTCAGATTGCGAATTCGGATTTAAAGAGTTAATTACTTTGAATAATACCTAATTATTGTTAATTAGTAGCTTGTACGGAAGGATCGCGCTAATTATTGATGCTTTTTGTTGTTGACTGGTTGTGCTAGATCGCAACGTGTGAAGATTAATATTTGCTATTTTCTGAACTAGTTTAGCTTGAGATTAAGAAGTAGAGTTTGATGCAGACGGATGAAAAGTGAAGAAGCGTTTTTTTTTTTCCCCTCCTTTTTATAGCTGGAAAAAGCAGCTTGCTTTATTTTGCTCAAAAATTTTGGTTTAAGCTTCGTTAAGTTGAAATGTACAGTTTATGCATATTCTTATAATTTCAATTCAATTTTTTGTTTGTATTGAGTACTGGAACGATTTAATTTTCTGTTTGGTTTGCTGTTAACGTGGGCTTTGATTATTTTTGCTATCCTTTTCTTTTATAGATTTATACATTATGTGTGCAGTAATACATGAACTATTCAAATATAGATTGTTTATTTGTAATGCAATCACTGAATGTGAGTGGCAAAAAGAAGAATCTGAAATGTTCTTGGTTGTTTCTTCACGAAATGCCTGTAATTGATTCCACTGCTGCAAATGCTCTGGACAATTGCATTATAGTCCCAGTTGAAGAGATAGCCCAGCATCCTTTACCAGGTTATGGAGTGCTGACTGCAATTAGTTTTCGCCCCGATGATAGTCTGATAACATACTTGTTCAATTAGGATCAGACTTTGAACAGAAAGTTATTTGTATTTGATCCCAAGAGTGGGAAACATGATCTGTTCTTTAGGCCACCAGATGGCGGTCTCGATGAAAATAATCTTTCCTCTGAGGAAAAGTTGAGAAGGGAGAGGTTACGAGAGCAGGGGTTGGGAGTTACACGCTATGAATGGGTGAAGACGAACTCGAGGAAAAAAAAAAATTATTGTACCTTTACCAGCTGAGGTATGCACCCTAGCTAACATCTTATATCTTGTTCCCTTGTTGTGAATTTATTGAAATTCTGATTTGGCATAAGGAAGATTACTAGATATGTCTTGCATTCACTATATATCATCTTTGGTCAGGATGGCCCCATGAAGAAAAAGTTCCATTAGAAAATCAGACATTAAGGTGAAACATAAAGCCCACCATTTGATGATCAAGAACTGATTCTTTTTGTAATAATCTAGGAGCATCAAATCAACTAGGTTACAGTGATTAGGGAAAGAATCCATTGTTTTCATACTTTTATAAGGAAAAGTTCTGGTAAACATAATACGGAGTATATAGCATTAGCAGCTTTGTTATTTTCAAATTTTAGATATTTTCAGTTATGTAAATGTCCTATTTTCTATGATCTGTAACTCAATAAAGGACATGGAAAATTGAGGTCTTGTATTACTTATCTTCATGCGATGGATTAAAGCACAACTTCTACATATGGGCAGATCTATAGTCAAACGAATGCTGACAATCCTGAACTCCTGGTGCCAAGTGCCTCTGGTTTGCCAATTATAGATCCGCATCTCTCTCCAGATGGAACCAAGCTTGCTTATGTGAGAAATAATGAGCTTCATACATTGAACCTTATATACAGTTTGTTAAAGCAACTGACTGCGGATGCAAACGAGACTATAGTAAGCATCAAATTCTAAGTTGTGTTTTGATTTAGTTTTGTCTCCTAGTATTTGGGTGTTGTTCGCTTTAGTAAATACTACGTAGTGCATTTAATTCACATCAGTATATTGCTCGTAGAGTTCCCGGATCTTCTTTGTTGTATAATTTTGGAGATTATCCTAAATGAGTTGAATTAGAACTCCAAGTTGATTGATTCAATCTTCTCCGTATATCTTTATCTGGTTGCGTATTCTATATAAGAAGCCCTGCAACTTTGCGTCCAATGCGTGTACACATTATGATTTTTTTCGATTGTCTCCAGTCCTATAGAATGTTAATCATCTCACTATGTAGCCATCTTATTCTTATGGTGCACAAATGTGTCTATTTCTGCCCATCTTGTGTGTCTTCTTGCCAGTATGTCAGTACTAAAGTTATAGCTCATTGAAAAATAAATATTTATCTCGTTTCTTTACTGCATTGAATTGACTTCTGTTTTTCATGTTGTATTCAGACAAATGGCCTTGCTAAGTTCATTGCACAGGTGAGTTTACTTAACATTTTTCCCTTTCCCAATGTGATAGAGGTAATACTCAGAGTGCGTTTGCTGAAATATATCTTTTTGGCTATAGGAAGAAATGGATCGAAAAAATGGTTACTGGTGGTCACTGGATAGCAAATTCATTGCATTTATCAAGGTTGATTCAATAGAGGTACCTCTCTTCAGGATCATGCACCAAGGGAAAGATACATTGGGTGCAGATGCACAGGAAGACCAAGCGTACCCTTTCGCTGGAGGTCCAAATGTGGAAGTCCGCCTAGGAGTCTTTTTTGCCACCGGTGTACCCGTTGCTTGGATGGATCTTGTCTGTGGAGGAGAGAGGGAAGAAGACGAGGAATATTTAGCAAGACTTAATTGGATGCATGGTGACATTCTTATAGCTCAGGTCTTGAATCGAAATCATACTAAACTCAAGATCCTCAAATTCAATATCAGAACTGGCAAAAGGGAAGTATTCTTGAAGGAAAAAAGTGAAACTTGGATCAATTTGCATGATTGTTTCACTCATTGGACAAATTACCTAATAGTTCATCTGGAGGATTCAGCTGGGCCAGTGAGAAAACCGGATTCAGACTTTTATACTTGCATGATTCTGATGGTGTGTGTTTGGGGCCTATTACTCAAGGTTAGTGGATGGTTAAACATGTTTCTAGTGTAAACGAGGCTACTGGAGTTGTCTACTTCACCGGAACTCTTGATAGTCCTTTGTAGTCGAATCTTTATCGTACAGACTCCCCTTAGATTAACCTAAGGAAAGGGAAAGCATGTTGTTGTTCTCGATCATCTATTACAGAGGTTCGTTGATATCTATGATTGTTTAGGTTCGCCTCCCAAAATTACAGTGCACTCTTTGCTTGATGGAAGCTTTATCACATCTATTTATGAGCAGCCAGTGAACGGTCCCAGATTTAAGAAATTTGAACTGGAGCCTCCTGAAATAGTTGAGGTGAAAGCTAAGGACGGAACCACTTTATACGGGGCACTTTATAAACTGGATATAGAAAGATTCGGACTACCACCATACAAAACCATGGTTCACGTGTACAGTGGTCCCAGCGTGCAGCTAGTCTGTGATTCTTGGATGAATGTGGTTGACATGAGAGCTCAGTATCTCCGTAGTAAAGGCATATTAGTTTGGAAGGTTAGATATTTTTGTTTTTTGTTTTGCTTTGACAATCCAATTTGATGTTTTTGGTATCATTTCAGTGTCATGTGAGAATCTTACCACTTTCTATCTGCTTTTGGAATATATGTTGTCTGTGGTCCGACTGTCCGAGGTTGGATTATAAACTATGATCGTACCAAAATCAAGTGCTTATTAAACGAATTCATATGCACTTGATTTTGGTACGATCATAATTTATAGTCCAACCTAGGATGCGAACTTCAAAATATTTGTAAAAGACCCGAGCTACAGATTTTTCGTTCTCGGAAAATACCTCCCATGTCATATTTAAAACTTTACAGATACTTTGAAGGTCAGGCCATACACTATAATTATCCCTTTGATTTTTATCTCTTGATTTCACTGTTTCTTATCAGTTTAATACAGGAGGTAATAATTTGATTAATCTCTTTCCTTTCTCAGATGGACAACCGAGGAACTGCTCAACGAGGGCTCAAGTTTTCTGGCGCACTCAAGCACAAATGCGGCCAAATCGATGTGGAAGATCAACTAACCGGAGCCGAGTGGCTCGTCAAGCAAGGGCTAGCTAGAGAAGGGCAAATCGGACTTTGCGGATGGAGTTACGGTGGATATCTCTCACCAATGGCACTTGCGAAATTCCCCAAAGCATTCAAATGCGCAGTTTCGGGTGCCCCTGTCATATCATGGGATGGATACAACACGTTCTATACTGAAAAGTACATGGGATTACCCTCTGAAAACAAATCGGGCTATGTAGAAAGTTCTGTTATGCATCATGTCGAAAACATGGAAGGGAAGCTGCTGCTGGTGCATGGAATGATCGACGAGAACGTTCATTTCAGACACACAGCAAGGCTCATGAACGCACTCGTGGCTTCCCGAAAGACCTATGAATTGTTGATTTTCCCAGACGAACGCCACATGCCTCGTGGATTGAAGGACCGTGTGTATATGGAAGAGAGGATTTGGGATTTCATCCAACAGAGTTTATAGATCTGTATCAGAAACGAAGCTGCTGTATTTGGGGAAATCCAGGTACTTTTTGGTGCTTCGAGATTGAATTTACGAGAGCTTTGATTCTCATTTTCGACGAAGCTCGATGAAGATAGGGGAGTGCCTCTAGCTTCGTGAACTTTATTTTCCAACTCATGTGAAATAAGAATCTGGTGGTGTAAATATTTGAAGTCTTGAAGAGGAATAGTTTTATTTTATATTTCAGAGGACAAGAAACTTGTAATAATTCCAGTGGTGATAATTTGACAGACTTTGCTTTGAAATTAAATGTAGCAACTTTTTAAACTTTGAATCTTATGTTTCTTGTCACGTTTTGTCTCGTGTTTTCGTCATCGTCGGTGTAAACTGTATGGTCTTGTAAATTCACAAGTTGTGCAAGGGTTACACACTTACACCGCCAACTTTGACACCCCGCCCGAAATACGCAACACCCTAACAAATCGTTCGGGTGTAAATAACCACAACATTTTATAAGTGGGGCAAGAAGCCTCAGGTTGATGACATGTTTAACACCAGTATAATGTTCTTTTATATTTCCTCCGTCCTGCCAAAAGTGAGTCGTTTCTTGAATATACGTGAGATATAAAATAATGTAACGCCTCATTTTTGCTGGAATAGAGGGAGTGTATTTTATTGGAGTGCTTCACTAGGTCTGCAACTCATCTACACCCGCAAGCAAGCAGGGAAATATATATATATTTTTTAGTTGGAAAAAAGCAAAATAGAGGTATGTAAAGCACCCGACAAAGGAAGGGATACAAAGTCGAAACTTCACCGGACAAAAAAAAAAGAGAGAGAGCTTTAGAATTAGAGGATTAGCAAGCAAATCTTTGAATGGAAGATTACAAGAAAAAACATTATTCATCATACTCCAAAAATGATTGGAATGTTATTTTTATCTTGGAGTCATTTCATCTCACTCAATAGGGGTTTTTCCCTCTTCTTAGAAGTTCCAGCTACGATCATTCAGTTCCTTAGGATGTTAAACATGTCTTGCAATTTGGGAGCTTCTTTGCCCTACTTACCGGATGTTGAAGTTATTTTTGTCTCGAACGATTCGTTAGGGTGTTATGTGCTTTAAGAGTGTTCACATTGGAGGTATATTTGCCACTTTTTACTTTTAGCATTGTATACTAATACAATTGAATATAAGGTACTTGTAAAATAAAATCAACTAGATTTCGCACCCGTGCGATGCACGGATAGAAATATATACTCGTCTGTTACAACTAAATTGTCTCGTTTCATTATTTTATATTTCACATATATTTCCCGTTACAGACAATTCAAGTGGGACATAGGGAGTTTGAAACTTTATTGAAATGTTTGATATTTATTCATATTAAGTTACTTATATAACTCTACACATTCAAAATAAAGGGGCCATGTATTTATTGAACTACTATAACATTACGATTTTAATAAATTTAATAACTGCATAAATTCACACTTCTAAGATTCTCATAATATTAATCTACCACTCTTTTAATTAAAGTCGTGTAACTCAAGATAAGTCGCCTAATGGTATATAGCATTCATGATGAATGTTCATCTACCCTCTCTAGGCACAGTTGAATGTGCTCACAACTGATGTGAATGTACCGAAAAATATTATATATGTCATAAAGATCGAATGAAAAAAGAAATTCTTAAACTTTATGCTAATGAAATCTTTTTCGAAAAAATCATATATGTATGTGACTTTGTTTATGAAATATTACATTATATACCTTGAAAAATGAATAACCTATTAAGCTAACCTAATAAGGCCGATAATGTATTGAGTAAGTTGATTTATACATATTTAATGTTTATCTGAAAATCATTTTAAAAGAAAAAAAAATTGATCGCTAAATTTATTCAAAGGTAATTAGGAATTATTAATATATATTTTGTAAGATCAATTACTTTGATGCTGTTCATGACATTTTTTAAAAGTAATGGCAATATTAATAGAAAGCAATAATAAACTTTATTAAAAAAAATCAAAGATCAATTACTTTGATGCTATTCATGACATTTTTTTTAAAAGTAATGGCAATATTAATAGAAAGCAATAATAAACTTTATAAAAAAAAAATCAAATTTATAAATATAATAATTCAAAAAAAAAAGTTTTCTGAATCTCTTTCAAAAAAAAACCCCCACTAAAATGAGTCTACTATTATATATTGTGGATTTGTGCATCGTCAACTCTTAAAATCTATTATTAAATATAAAATTGCCATTCAACTTGGTTTATAATGATTTTCGGATTTTAAATTACTTCTTTATATATACATATAAAGATAGGTTGGTGTTAATAATAGTAATAATAATATTCAATATTAATTTTATAAACCAAATTTGTATTTAACTTTATTGAAATATTATTATACAGAAAATTAAAAAAAAAAAATGGTCCCTTGCATCCGCCACCCACCATTCCTAATTTTGGGGAAATTTAACAAACAAATAGCCGTAAAAAAAAGAAAAAAAAAGGAAAAGAAAAAGAAAGATAAATTGCAACTCCCACGTCTACATATAAGCAAATAACCATACATTCCATATTAACTACAAAATTGCCACTCTCAAATTGATTTGCAATTGATCGTAAAATTCAAACTCCCTCTTTATATATATATAAATAGATTAGTAAAGAAAATCTTATCTCAATCTTCGAGAGATTTAGTAAAGGAAATCTTACCATTTACCAATTCACATACTTAAGCTAACATGAAACCGAGGTAGCATTGCATATACCTATGAGAATTGATAAATCCATATAACTTTGTGCATGATCCGAGAGAGAGAGTTGCAATTTGAGTATAAGAAATGCATAATTCATTGAGATAATGCTTGATCCAAGAGCTAGTGCTTGGTGTAGTATATAAAGAGTTTTATTCTTGTCTCCATAAAAATATTTCCAACTTTTTTTTTTAGGTTGCATCCTTTTTTATAGAAAATTATTATGGGAAAAAGAGAGAAAATAAAATAATTATCCTTTAAATTTTTCCTTATTTCCCATCTTTTCCACTTCCTTATCTATCATGAAGAATTTTACTCTTTATTCCCTTTCATTTTCACCCCAATGGAGTGAAAATATTTTTCTTCCATTGGAGTAAAAATGAAGGGGAAGAAAGAGAAAAATTCTTCATCATAAAATCATAAATAAGGAGGTGAAAAAATATGGGAAATAAGAAAAAATTTAAAGGGTGATTATTTTCTTTTCTCTCATTTTTCCCATAATAGTTTTTCATAAAAAAGAACGTAACCTTAAGATAAAAACCCTTGAAAAGTGGGTGATTTTCCATTAATTTTCTCTAATTTTCCTAAATTCTTTGCTTGTCGACTTCCCATTATTATGACTCAAGTATCCTCGTTCAGAATTAGCTAAGAAAGTTAATTAATATTATTATAATGCATCTGTTGGTTGGTTTTGATTGTAGTATTTATTATTCAACCTCTTTCTTACATATGTATATAGGTTTTGATTTATATACATAATATATATTATCTATTTAGTAGTAAGAATAATTGAAACACGATGATGCACATGCACTATTTTTTTTTTTTTTTTTTTTTTTAAATTTTTATCATGAAATACTACATTCCACGTAGTCCCCAAATTCCAAGAAAGGGGAAACACACACGTACACACTTGTGTACACTGTACCAAGTCTACATGAGGTGTTTCTAATCTCTTTATTCCTGTACGAACGAATAAAGAAAAAGTGGAATACTACATACTTGTAGTAGTATTTTATTTCAAGTGTCCACTTTAGTTGATATTTTATCCTAAATACGTACATATATAAAAATAATTTAATTTAATAGATTGAAGAAGTCTTAAACTTGTTGGATCATCTTATACAAATAACCAATCATTCAATCCTATCTCCTCACTTTTATACGTCTTTTATAATTTTTTGAACACGATAATACTAGGTGTTGTTCTATATATAATACTACTTCCCTCTAATTTAGGTCTGCCCTCAAATCTAAATTCATCTAATACTTAAGACCAATTTATTTTTGTACACATAATCATTCAAGAAGAGGACGAATAATGCATGCCTTACGATATGATATGCTAGATACTTATGATTTATTAGGTGAGCATAAAAGGTCGATATAATAATGATGATGATATTTACTCCCTCCGTCTCATTAAGTTAGACACTTTTTTTTTGGGCGCGGGAATTAAGGCGGAAGTGATTAGTGTGTAAAGTGTAATGTGTGTAGAGATATGGTGTTGTTTATGTATTTATACATATTTTAAAACAAGAGCATCATAGATGCATAAAAATATATTCATGTTTGATCTTAAATGAAAAATCGTATCGAGACCTTTAATTTGGTATAAAAATTATAAAAATCCGAGAACAAACGATCAAGTTATGACAATTTAAAGTTTTAGAATTTAAATTATATTAGGATATGTGATGAAAAGTGAAAAGTGAGTGGATGGTGAGATTTAATTAATAGAAAGTTAAGTGTAATAAGTAGAGATGTCAATTTAGCCCGAAACTCGCGGGTTGACCCGAGTAACCCGAGCCAAAAGAGGGTTAGGGTTGAATATTTCTAACCCGAAAAAAATTTCAACCCGAATAGCCCGAAACCCGATAGGGCTAGCCCGAAAACTTGGCGGGTTGGCCCGATAACCCGAAAGTTTTCATTAATTAAGTGTTAATTTTTATTACTTTGTTTCAAATATTAAAATTTATGTCTTGATTCAAATATTTGTGAAAAATATTACAATTTTCTATTATAAGTTGTATTCATCATAATATTTTCTCTATTTTGTATTTCACCACATAATAAAAAATAATTAATATAATTATTAAAAGAAAAATATCTTCACATCTCATTGAGCTACTTATTATATTATACAAGTTGGAGTAACATAATACGAAATAAAGTGACTTCGATGGCATAACATGATTTATTTATTTTTATAAAATTATTGTTATAAAAAAAATCGTCAACTTCTTGGCCCGACAGGCTAGCCCGAGCCCCGAAGTTTAGGGTTAGGGTTGAAAATTTTTAGCCCGAAAAAAACTCAACCCGATTCAACCCAAACTAAATAACCCGAAACCCGACAGGGCTGACCTGAACCCGCTCGGGTTGGCCCGATTGACATCCCTAGTAATAAGGGAGTATTAATTATTTCCCAAAAAGAAATGTGTCAAACATAATGAGACGGCCCAAAAAGAAAAATGTGTCAAAAATAGCGAGACAAAATACTATATTTCTCACTAGACTACAGTCTTGCTTCATTAAAAAAACATTTTTATATATATAATCAAAATTTACTTATTCATAGTGTACCTTGCCGGCTCCCACGTTATATGTTAAAGATTGGTTATTTTATTTGGATAAATGTTTGAATCTTTTTATTCTATAAAATATAAGAAAATCCAAACACCTTTGATCAAATACACTAAGATGATAAGATCACATTACAGATTAATAGTCATAATATTAAGATGTACTCCCTCCGGCTCAAGATTCGTGATACCTTTCTTTTCCTTCTTTTCGGCACACAATTCCACGCTTCTCAATGATGGGTTTTAAAATAAATTTTTGAAGTATTTTTTCGTTTACGGGATATTATGAATGTTGTAGTATCCTGTAAAACAAAAAATACTTCGAAAAAATATTTTAAAACTCATTATCGAGAATTGTGGAAATGTGTACGGAAAAAAAGAAAATAAAGGTGTCACGAATCTTGAGACGGAGGGAGTATGTAATAACTATAAATTATCTTTATAAAATTAAAATTAACTATATAACTCACCGCATTGCTAGTTTTTCTAGGGATTTTTGTTTCCCATCTTTCCTACATTTCCTCGTAATATATTTCTTTCTCTCAAAAAATAAAATAAAATAAAAATCATTGGATTTGTCATCTGTTTATTTGATGTGGCAAAACCTGATTGGGCATTATGTTTTAACGCTGAATGTGAACTTTTTTCTCTCCAAAAATGTTGGAGGGTGCTTTTGACAATTCACATGACGATGGTTTTGAAAATTAAATTAAGGAAGCGAGCTCCATTGGTTAAACACGTCATTATTGCACCCGTTTAGACGGCCGTTAAACATACAGAATATCACGAGCCATGAAATTACTATAACACCCTTTGGAAACAGGTTATTCTTTGAAGTAAGAAAATAGATGAACCATTTTTTTTTTTTGTATTAGTTGCGTTGATTTCAATATTAATTGTCGTTATTTTTTTTTTTTGGTCAGAAAAAAGGAGAATATATATTACTACTAGAGAAGAAACAGTACAAGGAGTACTCTCCCTCAGAGTAATACAAAAGGTGAGTTAAATACTATGCCAAAAACTCGCCCAGTTTACACTTCGACCAAGCACTAAACGTCATCTTATCCTCGACCTCACCCCGAACGACGAGCCAACTCCAGAAACGGCATTTGAGTTCTTCTAGCATCCGCCTCACACATACTCCTTTGCCCCCAAAAACCGCCTTGCTTCTCCACCTCCAAATGACCCACGTAGAACAAATCCATAGTCCCCCAAGGATTTTCTTCCACCTTTTACCTCTTATCAAGCCAGAGAAGCACAGGAGATGAGCATCAATAGTTCTAGGTGGGGCCCAGACGACGCCAATCCAGTCAACAATGTTCTCCCACAACCCATCGATCGCCCCACACTCCAAGAAAGCATGGTTTGCAGACTCACTCAGTTTCCCGCAACCCGCGCAGCTCCTATTTTCTGGGCTCAACGCAATTCTCTTATCTACATTATCAATCGTTGGCAACCTGTTCCAAATAAGTCTCCAAGCCGTCATCTTGGCTTTCAAGGTCGCCCATGCCTTCCATATACACGAGATACCCTCCTCAGTTGGTCGGGGAGAAGCAGCGCTGCTGCCCCTCCTCGCAAAATCGTTATACGCCTCTTTGACTGAGAAAATACCATTGTCTCCATCACCCCAAACCCACTTGTCCTGATACGAACCTTGCTCGATCCGTAATTCAACACGCACGCGGAAGACAAGAACTGAATTTGTAACCGATGGATATCTCAATATACCTAAAGTCTAATCCCACATATGATATAGAATCGGCCTAAACCCCCTATACCCCAAGTAATGATCGCCTTAGTCACACGGAGACGATGAATGACACACAACGAGGGATGATTTACTCGCTGATTCGCCGGATAAACGTTCGTCTTAGACGAACAAAGAGAATTATTGAAATTCTCAAAAGAGAGAGATAAACTCACCAAAATATATTCATCAAAGTCTAATTTTCGTGCATTACATAAAGGCCATATTTATAGGCTTCAAAAAGTCCTAATTCTATAAGGAAACTAGTTTAAAACTTATCCTAACATATACCAAACCAAATCCTAGTCTAAAAAGGAATAATATTACCAAAATAATGTTGAAAATAACCCTACCAACTAGAATATTAATAAAACCCGAAAATAATAAAAATATTCAACTAAATAAACTAATAAATAATATCTTCACTCTTTAGCTCATATCATCTTCAATCCTTGGCCCATAAAGTGAAATCCACGATCTACGGGTTGCATCATTCCCCTCCTCTTGAAGAGGATTTGTCCTCAAATCCTGCTCGTCTCCCACATCAAAAGGAAAGAAATTTTGCTTCTCATTCTCTTCAAATTCCTCCAACTTCTTCATCCCCTTGAACTCGATCAAATGTTCGCTCCCTCGAATGGATAATAAATTATGAAATGCATCTTTGGAAGAAACATCATCGAATTCCTGCACAAATGAATAAATAGAAGAGAATTCAAGATCATTAGTGGCCAAAACTTTCCCCTTGCTGCACTTTGCCTCCACAAACTTCTCCTCCTTTTCGACCCACTCCAAGTCATCACTCCGATCAAGTAGAGACTGATGCATCAACTCAGTCTCCTCTGTCTCTACTCTCTACTTCCTCCTCCTTAGGCTTCACTATCTCCGCCTCCTTTTGCAATTGCACTTGATCCTCCTCATATACTTATTTTGGAGTAAAAAGAACAAGCGACACCTTATCCTCAACATGAGATATGTTCTCCGGCAGCTGCTCTTCATCATCCACTTGATTCTGCACACTCAAAACACTATCATCAAATAAAGTAAGTGGACCAGAAGGTGCTTCGATTTCTTCCACCTCTTCATTCAGTTCTTCCAAGACCTCCATTTTTGAATCTTTTCTGTCATCTTTGGTCACAACTCCACCATTATCAAGAACTGGATTAGAGAAACTCATACAATCTGACCTTGGCTTCACATATGCACGTGTGTACACCTTCGGCTGCTCTTTTTTCTCCCAAAAACTCCTCCTTGAATATGAAACATTAGTAGTTTGAGGTTGACTCCAATCGGTCTGAATCTGTTTCACCTTACGGATTCTCTCATACACTGGTTCCATCTGAGCTCTCAATATCTTTCCAAACTCCTTCTTCATCGCCTCTATCATGAATTTCATTTGTGGATCAACATCAAGGGGCTGCTCACTCGACATATCTGCAAAACAATTTTTTTTTTCCTTTCCTCCTTTTTTTTTTTTTTTTTTCACAAAAACGAAAATGTTAGATAAAAAGGATCCGCACCACCTCACAAGCACTCGTGTATCACTCAAAGAGAAAACACTCAGCACTCGTGTATCGCTCAAAGAGAAATCACTCAGCACTCATGTATCACTCAATAATATATGGCTTTTACCCTCTTTTAGTCTCACACTCTTTTTGACATTGTTGCAAAATCAAAATAATAAGGGATTTTTTTTTATTTTATTTTTTTCTGATATTTCGACACAAAGGAAAAATCCTCGTAACTTACACCCTAACACTACAGACTGAGACGCAGAAGCTGAACAACAGACATTCCGACACTAATCAGTAAACGTTGCAACAGGATCGCTAAAGCAGCAGATAGACAAAAACCCAACAGACAGCGAATTACGACAGCACACAGAAACCGTCGTAATAGAATGGAAAATACGACGCTGAACAGAAAAGTATGTGAACAGACAGATCTGAAAGATTTTGTTTTTTTTTTGTTTTTTTGTTTTTTTTTTTTTTTTTTAACGATGAACAAATACGAAACGAATCTAAAAGACGCGAACAAAGAACACAAACAAGAACGAAAATACTAGACGAAAAAGAATCTAGAACGAAAAGACATGGAAACTAAAGGAACGATCAACCTGGATAACGCAACCTAGGCTCTGGTGCCAAATGATACGAACCTTGCTCGATCCGTAATTCAACACGCACGCGGAAGACAAGAACTGAATTTGTAACCGATGGATATCTCAATATACCTAAAGTCTAATCCCACAGATGATATAGAATCGGCCTAAACCCCCTATACCCCAAGTGATGATCGCCTTAGTCACACGGAGACGATGAATGACACACAACGAGGGATGATTTACTCGTTGATTCGCCGGATAAACGTTCATCTTAGACGAACAAAGAGAATTATTGAAATTCTCAAAAGAGAGAGATAAACTCACCAAAATATATTCATCAAAGTCTAATTTTCGTGCATTACATAAATGCCATATTTATAGGCTTCAAAAAGTCCTAATTCTATAAGGAAACTAGTTAAAAACTTATCCTAACATATACCAAACCAAATCCTAGTCTAAAAAGGAATAATATTACCAAAATAATGCTGAAAATAACCCTACCAACTAGAATATTAATAAAATCTGAAAATAATAAAAATATTCAACTAAATAAACTAATAAATAATATCTTCACTCTTTAGCCCATATCATCTTCAATCCTTGGCCCATAAAGTGAAATCCACGATCTACGGGCTGCATTATTAGTTTATTTAGTTGAATATTTTTATTATTTTTGGATTTTATTAATATTCTAGTTGGTAGGGTTATTTTCAGCATTATTTTGGTAATATTATTCCTTTTTAGACTAGGATTTGGTTTGGTATATGTTAGGATAAGTTTTAAACTAGTTTCCTTATAGAATTAGGACTTTTTGAAGCCTATAAATATGGCCTTTATGTAATGCACGAAAATTAGACTTTGATGAATATATTTTGGTGAGTTTATCTCTCTCTTTTGAGAATTTCAATAATTCTCTTTGTTCGTCTAAGACGAACGTTTATCCGGCGAATCAGCGAGTAAATCATCCCTCGTTGTGTGTCATTCATCGTCTCCGTGTGACTAAGGCGATCATCACTTGGGGTATAGGGGGTTTAGGCCGATTCTATATCATCTGTGGGATTAGACTTTAGGTATATTGAGATATCCATCGGTTACAAATTCAGTTCTTGTCTTCCGCGTGCGTGTTGAATTACGGATCGAGCAAGGTTCGTATCATGTCCTTAGTTCTAGGATGAAGAGAGACAACTTCGAGCTGATTAAGAAGCTCTTGTTCCCACCTCCGCTCCCTGTCCAACAACTCTCTCCTCCATCCAACCCTCCAGCACCACTTACCGTTAATCCATTCTCCCATATCGTTCACTTTCCCCTCCTTCCTCGAGCAAAGATTATACAACCTCGGGAAACTATCTTTAAGAGTCGTTACACCCTATCCACCTCTCTTTCCAAAATAGCGTATTCCTCCCATCGCCAATCTTCCTCCTAATTTTCTCCCAAAACCAACCACTCTCTGCCCCAGCAACCGTGTCAGTCACGGCCTTCCACCATCCCGACTTATTTCTCCCTCTATCCCCATTAGCCCGATTACAGCCCCAACCCACCTCCCCATGTCGAGATCTAATCACTCTCGCCCAAAGACTCCTGTTCTCATTCAAGAACCTCCAAATCCACTTGCTTAATAAGGCGGAATTGAACCACAACAAATTCTTGATCCCCAATCCCCCTTCCATCTTAGGCTTACAAACTTCCTCCCATCTCAGCCAAACAATTTTCTTTGAACCCACATCACCTCCCCAAAGAAAACTCGACTGCAGCGACCGGATCATCTCCACAATCTTTTTAGGAGCTGGGAGAACTAAGGTCGATCTTCCGGCCATCGAAATAGATTTAGCATCCCAACCCTTGATTTATTCCTTATCTTCTCGATCACCTCTTTCCAACCTTTTGTCCCTCGCATTATTCCCCCACCTTCATCCCCAGATATGGGATTAGGCCAACACCGACCCTACACCCCAAGATACCCGCTAATTCCCCTAGTTCCTCGTCTTCCAAGTTAACCCCAAAAACCTTAGATTTCTCAAAATTGACCGAGAGTCCAGACAAGAGTTCGAAGCATTTCAAGATCCGTTTCAGCGCAGCTGCATGCAACCATCCATGATAAAACCCATGTCATCGGCATATTGTATGTGGGAGACCTCCACCTTATCTCTCCCAATCAAAGTAGGCTTCAAGAGGCCCACTTGAATTGCTTTTCGTGTGATAAGATTTAACCCCTCTGCAGCAATAAGGAAGAGAAAGGGGGAGATGGGGTCCCCTTGATGGATCCCTCTCTCCAGCGCGAACTCACCGGAGGGGCTACCGTTAATTAAGACATTTGCCGACGCCGACGACATGCAACCAATAATCCAACGTACCCATCTCTCAAGAAAATTCATAAGGCGAAGCATGTCGAAGAGGTAATCCCAATCCACCGAGTCGTACGCCTTAGCAAAATCCACCTTCAGCACAAGCAATTTATTCTTCGACTTCTTAGCCTCTTCCACCGCCTCACTCAACACCACCACTCCGTCCAAAATATTCCGGCCTCTAATGAATGCAGATTGAGTATCACCAATAACCGACTCCATGTCAAGCTTCATTCTAGAGGCCAGTAGCTTGGTAACAATCTTATAAAGGCTCCCAATGAGAGAGATCGGACGATAATGATTAAAATCGCAAGCACCATCTCTATTGGGATAAGGATAATAAAAGAAGTATTACCTCCCTTCACAATTTTGCCATGCTCGAAGAACTCATCCAACACCTTCATCAGGTCACTCTTAATGACAGACCAACAAGATTTGTAGAAGGTGTGGTTGAAGCCATCGGGTCCAGGGCTCTTATACGCATCGCACTCCCACACCGCCCGTTTCACCTCCTCCTCCGAGAAACTGCGTGTGAGAAGCTCGCCTTCCTCATGTCCCAGCTTTCGAAGCTCAAAGTTTCTATGAAGCCTCACCGTAGCCCCTTCTCTCTTTCGAAAGTGGATGCATAAATGGTCCTTAAAAGCATCTTTCACCCGCTTTGGCTCTTCCACCCAACGCCCGTCGAGCTCCAGCCCCGCAATACCGTTCCTCCGCCGCCTGGAGTTAATGGCCCGATGGAATAGTCTGCTATTAACATCGC
Organism: Mentha longifolia; assembly: GCA_001642375.2. Lineage (NCBI taxonomy): Eukaryota > Viridiplantae > Streptophyta > Magnoliopsida > Lamiales > Lamiaceae > Mentha > Mentha longifolia. The sequence continues at coordinate 26,569,205 of CM038118.1, read as the reverse complement.
CGTCACAAAGCCATTTAAGCTTGGCTTTCTGACGAAGAAGGCTTTTACGGTTAAACAGCTGTGTCATGAGTTGCGCCGATGCCTCACTCCTTCTGCTCGCCTCCTCCTCCGTCAGACCAAAGGTATCGTCGATGATGACCAGCTCATGAATCTCCGTCCGTAGTGACTTAATAGCGAGATCAGTGAATCCAAAATGTTGTTCGTTCCAAGATTTAAACACCCCTTTAAGCCTCTTGAGCTTTTCTTTGAAGACAAACCACCCCCAGCCCTCCAAGCCTCCCTCAGTCCAAGACTCTTCCACCACTTTCACTAAGTCCGGATGGGAAGCCCACGCATTTATAAACCGAAAAGGTTTGGGGCCCCAGTCCGAACCCGAGGTATTGAGAAGGATAGGACAGTGGTCTGAGATCGATCTCGGTAGCCCACGAAGCGAAGTGTCGCACCACCTCTCCAACCACTTCTCGTTCACTAGAGCCCGATCAATGCGGCTCTTACATTTCCCATTGGGCCGGTACCAAGTGTAGGTTCGCCCTTGAATTTTAATGTCGCACAAGTTACAGTTTTCAACAAGCTCCTTCAATCCCTTACTCCCTCTCGACAACACACCACTACCCTCGCCCATCCACTCATCCACCTCGAGGATCGCATTAAAATCCCCAATCACACACACATTCACATCGGCCCATTACTCCACCACCATTCTAACCCTGTCCCACAGCAGCATCTGCTCCTCATCAAGACACGAGGCATAAACGTTAATGATGCAACACGCCTCGCCCGTAGCTCTCTCCCTACCTACCACCACCACCGCACCCCCAATGCACCAATGATTGGAGCATAAGAACCTCCTCTCATCCCACACCGTCAAAATACCCCGATTGCCCCATCGAAGCTTCACCACTCCATCTAACCTCCGTCGACTTCCAAATCTCCCTGACCTCCATCTCCGAGAACACTTCCCACTTAGTTTCCTGTAAGCAACAAAAATCAAGATCATTGTTAGCAAAAAATGAATAAGCTTCATCTTTCTTCGCTTTGCTACCCAACCCCCTCACATTAAAAGAGCCAATCTTCATTAGGAAATTTGCAAATTCGCTCTCAGCCTCTCACCACTCGTCTTCATTCCTTCTAAAATTTGGGACATCGTCTCATCATTCTCCGATGCAACCAAACCCAGTTGCTTTGCAAATTCCCATCCTTCAACTGCCAACTCCCTCATACCCCCAGTCCCCGTGCCCGAATTGCAGACTACACCCGCCGCCCCTTTTATTCCCTCAGACCCTGACCCTTTCGTACCCCCTATTTTCCGTCATAATCCCCCTTTCCTTTTACCCTTCCGCCCACCTCCATAGTTCACCCCCACCTCACCTCTCGAACCCACGAATTTGGCGAAACCATTCCAATTCCTGGGATCAAACAGAGGCCGCTCCTTCTTACTAATTTTTACTCTCAAATTTTCATCTCTCCCAGGCCCCACCAGCCCGTTACTAAATTCTTGGGTTGGTCCGCCCATAAGGTCCATAATTCTGACCTCACTCCCCTGGGCCACAAGTGTCTTAAGACCCATATCATGGGCTTCCATCTCACCCTTCTCGACTGGGCCCTCTAGAATTAAAGGCCCATCACCAAGCCCAATTCCACCTCATCACTTAACCCTAACCCATCAGCCAACTTTTCTCCTTCCCCATCCCTTGCCATTCCCGCAACAGCCCTTTCCCCTTCCTCCTTGGGACCCGCAGAAACTGCATGCCCACTCAATGCATTAACTTCCACCGCCGCCGAATTAACGTAACCCGATGAAAATGTTTCTCTGCAATTTTTGTTAGCCCCATCGTTCACCGAGTCCCCACCATCTTTTCCTGACTCCGACCTACCCTCCATGATCGCCTCGACGGAAAGATTCTCCGCCCACCTTTCGACCTCCGAAGTGAAGGAATCAGACTCGGTGTCTGTCTCCCCAGGATCTAAAGAGAATTCATCCAATTCTCTTTCACTAATTTCCTCAATGCGCACCGGAAAGGCCTCGCCGTCGATCTCACAAGAAAGAATACGATTGCAGGATTCCAAACCCGTAAGGATTTGTACGAAAGTCACGTCGAACCTCATTTTGAGCTTAGTCGCCTCATGCAAGTCCACGGTCTTCCCGAGACAAGAACAAGCTACGCTAAAGAATCTAGAGGTCCAAGCCTGAAGCGGTATGCCAATCCACCGTGTCCAAACTTCCCTATTCTGATAGACATCCCGACTGGCCCATGGCTTCCACCACTGAAACTAGTGACTCGTCCACTCATCCAAACCCTCCACCACCTTCTTTGTCGATTTTTCCGAACCATTCTGTATCAGAACCAGCCCACCACCCATGGTTTTGAGTCTTAGACTCTCTCCGCACTCCTTCATCAGATCCTCACCATGGTCGAACAACTAGAATTCCTCCTTCAGCAACCCCGTGAACGCGTCCCTAAGCCAGCTATTCTCTCCAACCTTCGACTTGAAAGTAATTCCAGCTTCCGTAGCATCTCCCTCGCCACTGGCCGTCACCCTTCCTTCTCTAGGCTCACCCTTACGCGTCAGCACGTCTGCAAATGACACACCTATCTTTCTTCGTGCTAAGTTGGCGGAGAACCAGGGAGGAACCCTCGGCAATCGGCCCATTCCCCCTCGCTGTCTCTGAGCCCTACCCGCCGCCGGCTTAGAGCGTTCGAATCTTGGGCGAAATGCCCTAATGACGTAGGAGCCAATCCACACCTTGTTAAGACTCGCTAGTATCTCCTCCTCCTTACCGGAACCAGCAAAACGCACGAAGCCAAACCTATTCCCCAACTTATCTTTCTTTGCCGGGATGACCACCTCCACAATACTACCGATCTCCTCGAACCTCTTCCTCAGCATTTCTCCCGAGCAAGAAACAGGAAAGTTTCTGAAGAAGAACGTCATACTTTCCGGTGGCTGGAGCCTCCTCCCTCCTTTCTCACGTCCTCCTCTCTTAATTGTCGTTATATCTAAATTACCAACCTTTATTAGCATTCCCATTGAACACGTTTCACGTTTTGATTAACGTAAATAATTTATTGGGAACAAAAAAAGTAACATTAATATTTCTAAGTTATGCTCGTAGAATAAATCTAAACTCACAATATTACTGATAGGATATGGCCTAGCTACTAGGCCCAAGCGTCAAGCCCAATATAATTGGGCTCCGACAGTTAAGCTCGGCCAACGCAGCTCGGCCCAACTAAAGCCCTATGCAGTTCGGCTCAGTCAGCTACAACCTACCTTAAAGGGACTTCTACGCCAAGGCAATTCCTACATCGACTACAATTCAAGCTCCAAGAGGTATAGAAGCTCGGTGTTTATCCAATAAAGGAGGAGATCAAGCCAAAGAGTCCTAGTAGGAAAAGACTTGTAATCTTAGTCGAATTCCATGTGTAGATACTTATAAATAGGGGCTTAGAATAGATGAGAGGGGGAGGACAATCTTTGTACAAGCTATACGTATTCTCTCAATAAGATCCATATGCACTTTCGCTCCGTGGACGTAGATCTATCACAATAGATTGAACCACGTAAATCCTTTGTGTTCCTTTTCGTGTTCATTAATTCTCAGTTTTCGTGCATTAAACAACCTTGCGGAAAAAAGATCGATCATTGGCGCCGTCTGTGGGAACCTATCAAACCTGTAAATCTCGATCAAATTTTGCAAGTTTTGCTGCAATCACGATGGCCGGGAAATCAACACGATCTACTGCTACCGCAAATAAATCTGTCGCCGAGGCTGCCGCTGCCGCTGCTAAGGAGAAGGAAGCCCAGCGTAAAAACGCCCAGCAAACCCCTCCTGAATCTGCCGAGGCCTCCAGCCAGCCCCCTAGCTCCAATCGAAAATGCCCCGGGAAAGAACATGTACAGACTCCAGAAGGGCATGTGGGAGACATCTTGGTGGACCAGTTCGGCAAACCACTCCACCTCAGCCAAGAAGGTCATAACAGTGGCCATGACGAAGAGGAGATTCCAAAGCTTCAGCCGCATGAACTCGAGGATGCAGTGAAGAGTTTCCTTGCATATAAAGGCCCAGAATTCCTACAATTCATCAACCAACAAAGAGCTGGAATACAGCATGGAGAACGTGGAGCTACATCCCGTTCCCATCAGCAACATAATTCTCAAAGCATCCAAATTGTGGGCGCACGAGACGCGGCACCTCGTCAAAGGAGGTTCGATGATAAACACCGAGGAAACTACAGACCTTCACCTCGCCGTACCATCACCCCACCTCGTCGTTACACTGCTTTACCTCGGCGTGACGACGATCACCGAGGAGGGAGATTTACTATTTACAGTAAGATCTCTACTCCCTTCACCAACTATATACTCTACACTCCTCTCCCTGAGAAGTATCGAGTACCTCCTATCAAGCCTTACAACGGCTCATGCGATCCGAGCAATTTCCTGTCCCAATACCAATATAATATGATGAATCAAGGTCTCAGTGAGGATACCTACATGTGTAAGGTATTCCCCGAACTGCTTGTCGATAACGCTCGTAGTTGGTTCGATAGCCTGCCTCCATGCAGTATCAGATCATACGCAGACCTACTCAAAGCTTTCGAACGCAGATTTTTCCAGAAAGCCGAGGCAAAAACTACCCCGGTCCAACTTCTTTCCATTAGGCAGAGACGAGGAGAATCAATAAGTGACTTTATGACTACGTTTAACGAGGAAAGCCTGAAAGTCGATCGCTTGACCGACGAAGTCCTTATCTCAGCCTTCCAGAATGCCATCCAATCTGGTGCTCTCTACAAGGAGATCATAAGGGAAGAGCCACGGACGTCGAAGCAGTTGTGGAGCATCGCGGATCGTTTTGCACGAGCAGATGAAGCGGATAGGAAGAAGCGCGAGGCTGATAAGCCTGAACCATCCGATCGGAGGAAAGAAGAGCGTGATGACCGAAGTCAGAACCGCCGAAGTGCCTTAGATAGACTGCAGCGAGGCCCCCTTGAATCCCGGCTTGGAACTCGGCAAACTTCGGAGAAGACCCAATTCATGCCACTGACAAAGCCGAGGACGGAGATTTATGAGCTTCATACCAACCTGTTTCAAAGACCTCAACCCATGTCACGTGGTGGGTCAAGACGCCGGTCTAAGGATAAATACTGCCGATTCCATGAGGACTACGGTCATGACACGGAAGACTGCAGGGAGCTAGCTGCGGATATCGAGCACCTGGTACGTGACGGTACGTTCAGAAAGTACCAAAGTCGCGGCCAATATGATGCCCGACCCCAGGGTAGGGGAAAGCGCAGAAACCGAGGAGGGAACAATTGCGCCCCCCATGTCGATAAAAAACCCAGGCCTGATGATGAGGAGGGAGACGAAGATCAACCCCGGATCGACGGAGTCGTCACTGCTATTACCGGGCTCCCACAAGGAGCAACGAAGTCGTCGCTCAAGGCCGAGGCCAGAAGTCCCTCTACAGACGAGCCTTTACAGAAAAGGTTCAAAAAAGACGAGGTTATTACCTTCTCAGAGAAGGACCCAGTGCCACCAATGATACCTCACCAAGACGCTATTGTGATTGAGGCAGTGGTGGCTAATAAGCTCGTCCATCGAATCTTCATCGACAGTGGGGCCTCAGTAAGCGTACTCTTTAAGGATTGCTTTGAGAAGTTAGGGGTCGAAGAAGCTCGTCTAACACCAGCACCAATTCCCCTTAGAAGCTTCGTCCAACAAGAGACGCAAACCGAAGGGATAGTTCAACTCCCAGTGACAGTAGGTAAGCACCCATTGTCATCCACTAAGTTCGTCAGTTTTTTTGTCGTGAAGGCGAACTCCCCCTATAACATCATCCTAGGAAGAGATTGGTTGGTTGCAATGAAGGCAATATGCTCGGCGTACCACCTAACGATCAAAATTCCATCGAAGAATGGGGTAATTATAATTTGCGGTGACCAGAAAAGGGCGAAGGAGTGCATGCAGATCGCCCTACGAGGTGTTGGGACACCTCAGCATCCGCAAGCATAGCAATTACAGAAATCCGAAGTGTTGGAAGACAACTCTGCATTCTACGAGCCAGTAGGAGCTGTTGTAGTGTACGAAAACGACCCAACTAAGGTTGTTAAGGTTGGCTTCGCTGGAGGAGCCGAACTTCGCAAGCAAGTTGTCCAACTACTTCGGGAATATAAAGATGTCTTCGCCTGGTCACCACTCGACATGACCGGAGTTTCACCAGATGTTATCACACACCGGCTGAACATTGACCCCGGAGTAAAGCCAGTCCGGCAAAAGCAGCGGGTATTCACAGCAGACCGGAACCAGGTCATACATGACGAAGTGCACCAACTGTTAGAGGCACGAATACTCTTCGAGGTCAAGTATCCGACGTGGATTGCTAACCCGGTGATGGTGAAGAAACAAGGAGGAGTTTGGCGAATGTGTATTGACTACACCAATCTAAATAAACACTGCCCCAAAGACTGTTATCCTCTCCCCAACATCGACAAGAAAGTCGAGGCTCTGGTCGGCCATAAGGTTTTCAGTTTCTTAGATCTGTATAAAGGATATCACCAAGTCTTGATGAGTGACGAAGACGCACCAAAGACAGCTTTCATCACTGACTTCGGTGTCTTCGCATATAAGAAAATGCCATTCGGACTAAAGAATGATGGAGCTACTTATCAAAGAATGGTGGACAAGATATTTGAGCCCCACATCGGTAAAAATGTGGAAGTATATGTGGATGACATCATCGTCAAAAGTAAAGAGCCAGCCACCTGTGTCGACGATCTCAAGATCGTCCTCGGCCTCCTTCGGAAAGTTAACCCGAAGCTGAATCCTGAAAAGTGCACCTTTATGGTCCGATCCGGAAAATTTTTAGGATGCTGAGTTTCTCAAGAAGGATTAAAGGCTAACCCGTCCAAGGTCCGAGCTGTCCAAGAAATGAAAGTTCCAGAGAAGATTCACGACGTGCACAAATTGACTGGCTGCCTAGCTGCCCTTAGTCGGTTTCTCTCGAAAGCGGCAGAGAAGCAACTCCCGTTCTTCAAGATTCGAACGGCCAAACCGAAGTTACGAACAGAACGATCGTCAAGGGACTCAAAACCCGTCTCGATAAAGCCAAAGGAGATTGGGCAGCAAATTTACCCCAAGTCCTATGGTCGTACCGAACAACTCCCCGGACCTCGAACGGTGAAACACCTTATAGTTTGGTGTACGAAACTGAAGCAGTGATCCTGGTAGAGATAGGCTTGCCGAGCCCGCGCACTATTAACTTCACAGCCGAAGTCAACGAGGAAGACCTCCGAACCGAACTGGATCTGCTGGAAGAAAAACGAGAGCTCGCCTACATAAGAGAAGCCAAGTACAAGCAACAAGTAGCTCGGTACTACAACCAAAGGGTGAAGTACCAACAATTCCAAGTAGGCGACCTTGTACTTCGGAATAAGGAGGTCAGTAAAGCGGAAAGGCTCGGCAAGCTTGAAGCCACATGGGAAGGACCATACCGAGTTGAAGAAGTCCTCGGCAAAGGGTCGTACAAGCTTGCCCATTTATCCGGTGAGCCCTTACCCCGCACATGGCACATTAATCATTTAAAAAAATACTTTGTATAAGTGGAGGAGAGTAATGTCTAGGATCAGTTCATTTAAAGTCGTACGTGTCAAGAGTCAAGTCGTCTTGTCAGCTGTTTTTCTTTTTTCGGTTTTTTTTTTATTTTATTTTTTTTATCAATAAAGTTTTATTTTTCCTTTATTAATCGTTTAAATCCTTGCATATCATATCTTGCATGTCTCTCTATTCCACTTATGCTTAGTATTTTGATCTTTTATTTTAAAAACCCTGACGAGGGTAATTTAATAAACTCCACATTGGGGGTAAATTCTAAACGCGCGCGTACCGACCTAACATTGTTAAAAATATAAGTTCAAACGGCCTGGGCTTAAAACGAAGGAACCACCTTTGTTAAAAGCTAGGAAGAAGTACTTTTGTTTAAAACAAGAAGGCACCACCTCGGTTAAAAACAAAGATACGGCCTTTGTTTAAAACAGAGAAGAGCCTAAACCTCGTCGGACGACGAGGTCGTGCTAATTAAAGCCTAAACTTCATCTTTGACGAAGTCGTGCTACTCAAAGCCTAAACCTCGTCGGACGACGAGGTCGTGCTAATTAAAGCCTAAACTTCGCCTTTGACGAAGTTGTGCTACTCAAAGCCTAAACCTCTTCGGACGACGAGGTCGTGCTAATTAAAGCCTAAACTTTGCCTTTGACGAAGTCGTGCTACTCAAAGCCTAAACCTCGTCGGACGATGAGGTCGTGCTAATTAAAGCCTAAACTTCGCCTTTGACGAAGTCGTGCTACTCAAAGCCTAAACCTCGTCGGATGACGAGGTCGTGCTAATTAAAGCCTAAACTTCGCCTTTGACGAAGTCGTGCTACTCAAAGCCTAAACCTCGTCGGACGACGTGGTCGTGCTAATTAAAGCCTAAACTTCGCCTTTGACGACATCGTGCTACTCAAAGCCTAAACCTCGTCGGACGACGAGGTCGTGCTAATTAAAGCCTCAACTTCGCCTTTGACGAAGTCGTGCTACTCAAAGCCTAAACCTCGTCGGATGCCGAGGTCGTGCTAATTAAAGTCTACACTTCATCTTTGCTGAAGTCGGGCTACTCAACCCTAAACCCCGTCTTTTGGCGAGGTAATGCTCATTATGGCCTACCTTTGTATAATGCAAGGAAATATATCTATGTTAAAAACAAGGTAAAAGGCTAATATGAGTACAGAGAATTCCGTTTTATTTCAAAAATGGAAAAGTACAATACATGGTGATTAAGACGAACTCGAAGGCTTGGGTTTGCTAAAACTAAGCCATCTTGTAGGAAAATCACCGTCGGAGTTGAAATTTAAAACATCATCTATATTGAAGCGGCCTTGACCTCGTTCACCACTACCTCGTCCTCGACTCCGACCCCTACCCCGTTGAAGACTCCGACCTCGACCTCGTCGAGCCAATCTTTGCCGTTCTTGTTCATAAAACTCTTTAGCGTGCCGCGTAAATCTCATGTCTGATCGAACTGCGGGAGTCGACGATCTCGAGGGATCAGTGGTAGTGGACGAACTGGAAGGATGAGAGTCCTTTCCCAGTCGAGCAGCCAATTTCGGACGCCGAGCTAGAATCACATCGTACATACCAGCTATTCGCTTCAGCTCGACCATCTGATCTTGGAGTTGCCAGGAGTCCGCCCCGTATCTTTCTTGGTAATCCTTACACGGGGCTGCGATTTCTGTTACCTTTGCATCCACTTCAGCAATGGTTTTCCCGCCGTTTCGGCGGACAATGGCCTCATATTCAGCATGCTCCTCGGCGATCTTTCTAGATTCTTCCTTCATGGCATCATACTTATCTCCAAGCTCTAGGAGCCGAGCTTGAAGCTCGTCATTTCGGATTTGAGCGGCTCTAAGTCTCACTTCGGCCTCATCCTGGATATGGTTAGCTTGGTCTCTCCAACGAAGAGCTTCGACATGCTTAGCTTCAAGAGCCCGCAATAAGTTATTGATTTGAGCTATGTACGGGGATGCATCAAAAATTGTGGGGGAAGGCTACAACACAAAGAAAAAAGTTTCAATTAAATGTTAAAATTTTATTAAGGCCACAAAGGCGAAAGTCAAGCGACATCCTACTGATGCCGCAGTACAAAAGCCTTACACAAAAAAAAAAAGAAAAAAAAAAGAAAAAAAAGAAGAGAGAGAATATACAGAGGTGATCAACTGACCACTTCAGCATTCTCCTCATTCTGACGAGGGGCCTTGTCGTTGTCAGCATTGCCTTCCTCCTCGGCCTCCTCTCTGCCTCGGCCAGCATCCTCAGCCCCGGGCTCGGCAGTACGGCTGAGGTCGGCAATCAACCCTTCCAACTCCTCATCCCTGTCAACTGGCCATCTCTCCACCACCTCGGCAGTCAACACAGTAGACGCCGAGGCTAAGCTGTCCAGCACGGGAATGCTTTTGAGGCCTTCCACCAACGCCTCAGCATATGCGCGGTTGACAGCCGCATCTGACATCTCCTGATATCCGTACTTGGCCTTGTCCAAGTTCGGAATATCAGAAGCGATGTTGTCGATAGCGTCGTTAACTGCACGCGTGTTTAGGATCGCGGCGACCTGCCCGGCCAGCTCCGAGAATCTTTCAGAGCGGAAGAGCCTCTCCGTATAAGACCGAAGCAGCGACCCCTGCATGGCTACCGCCTCGGCCTCCTGTTGCTTCGCCGCTTCTGCCTCGGCTTTCCACATGGCCGCCTCTCTCTTCGCTGCCTCAGCAGCGTCCTTTGCCGACTCAACCGCAGCCCGTTCTACTGACACCCTAGCTTCGGCCAATGCCAATCGGTTGATGAGACCGCCCTTCTCGTTCTCTAGGTCGCGCTGAACTCGGACCACCTTGTTGAAGCCGTCGACCCCAGCGGTCAGGAAACCGCTTAACTCCGAGGTAAGGTCGCTCAGCCTCGCCACCATGTCCTCGGCACCCTATATAAACACACATTAACGTTAGCAAATATATAATAATGAAATGCCGAAGTACATCTGTAAGTGTGATACTACCTCGGGAAATGGCCGAGGCTGATTCACCAGTTCTCCAAGACCCTGGCGTCCAACACCGCCAGATAACCGGACTGCAGTGACTGTGCAATCCTCCTCTCCAGTCGGAGCAGCAACAACCAACTTTTGCTATTTTGTTTTTCGAACGAGAGGTCGCTCCGGAGGGGACCCCATTGGTGAGGAGCCTAGTCCGCTCTCTGTTCGTTCCGAAGAAACCTCGGATGCTGGCTTCTCGATAGTGCTCGACCTTGCCCTCTTCTTACCGAGAAGTTTCACTGTAGAAAAACATTAAGAGCTTAATCACAATGAAACGGAACACATAAAACAAATAAACGGACCAAGTGAAGCCTCACCCTTCACCGGCTCAACCATGGAGTCTGGATCATAAGGGCTCAGCCCCGCCATAGCAAGATCGGCCTCGGTAAATTCTTCATCGACGAGGCTAGTCAACACTTCCTCAAGCACACCGAACTTTTCTTCGGTGCCTTGGTTCCTCAGTTTACCCACATTCCAGACGAAATGTGGGACCTCACCGAACCGACAGAAAAAGAACTTCGACTGCCAGTCCGGGATTTTTGACTTCGTCTTCACTCGAAAGCCAAGACGGTGTTGGATCCGGGATCCCTCGGATGTAGATTTAATTAATTACAATAATTATTAACATATGAATTCAGATCTTGAAAGCGGAAACAGATCTAAAATCATATATATACCTGTTTGCGTAATCACCGGTGGAATCTGAGTCGAGGTAATGATCTTCCACGCACTAGATCTCTGCACACGAGATCTAGCTCTTGATCGTAAACCCCGAGATCTTCTGGAGTATTCCTAGCAACGAGAAGAATTTCGAGTGGCGAAAATCTATCTTCTCTGCACTACCCAGAAGTGGCGCCCCCTTCTCTCAGATTTGTGAGGAATGAAAATCACGTATGTTCACTCTCCACTTATCCCTTATTTATATAAGAAGTGGAGTGGTGGAGAAGTTAGGGCCTTCGCTAATGGGCCAGGCTATGCTCTGTTGGGCTACTCCAGGGATCTTGAGGAGGACATGGACTGGGCCTTCCAATATAATTAAATAATCCAAGTATTCTCTGGCCCCAAATACTCTATTTAATTATATTAATATTATAGCCTTTCCACTATAGTAAAATAATATTGCATCGCCGTCCATTCCCAAATTACTACATACCGGGCTCCTCTTTGAATTATATTATTTCCCGTGTTTAAGATATCGCATGCCCATTAATTAATTTAAGCTACTGACTGCTCTAATTAATTAATATCTTATTCCGAGAGTGTACCCGTTCGACCTTATTATTATATCGGAACTTAATCCACCTGCAGGGTTTTGATATAATAATCATTAGAACGCCTCAAGGGGACATCATCAACTCGGCGCACCGAGACACGATTTCTAGCTATAATATTAATTATCATATTTATAATATTATTACCCAAGATACGGAGATTCTTTGAGTTGCGATAACTCTCACTCATGGTAAATCAAAGTAATAACAATTATAAATACATAATTGAATATTATGACAACTAGAATTAAGAAATAATAATCGTCCGAGATGTGATCCTTAATAAGTCAGTATAAAAGGATTTATCTCCTCGATCCCGTTCAGTGCAACTCTGATCGTATGCACTAGTATAAGCTAATAGCCAAGACCAACTATTATCCAGCTTATACTACAACCTTAACAAGTAATTTGTCCAAGATTACTTTCGGTTGCGAACACCATTTAACTATATAAGAAACTGATAATATGATCTTCCGTGCGACCACCCACACCATATTATCTATAATATATAGTACCGGACGTTTATTTGCATAACCATAACACGAATTAATATGCAAATTATATGACAATATATTTATTTCCATAAAACAGGAAGATACAGTTAATATACACGCATAAAAGTATGCTTTGCAGTATATAACCCCAACAGACGGGGTGTCAAATAGTACCACCCTGATAGGATATGGCCTAGCTACTAGGCCCAAGCGTCAAGCCTAATATAATTGGGCTCCGACAGTTAAGCTCGACCAACGCAGCTCGGCCCAACTAAAGCCCTATGCAGTTCGGCCCAGTCAGCTACAACCTACCTTAAAGGGACTTCTACGCCAAGGCAATTCCTACATCGACTACAATTCAAGCTCCAAGAGGTATAGAAGCTCGGTGTTTATCCAATAAAGGAGGAGATCAAGCCAAAGAGTCCTAGTAGGAAAAGACTTGTAATCTTAGTCGAATTCCATGTGTAGATACTTATAAATAGGGGCTTAGAATAGATGAGAGGGGGAGGACAATCTTTGTACAAGCTATACGTATTCTCTCAATAAGATCCATACGCACTTTCGCTCCGTGGACGTAGATCTATCACAATAGATCGAACCACGTAAATCCTTTGTGTTCCTTTTCGTGTTCATTAATTCTCAGTTTTCGTGCATTAAACAACCTTGCGGAAAAAAGATCGATCATTGGCGCCGTCTGTGGGAACCTATCAAACCTGTAAATCTCGATCAAATTTTGCAAGTTTTGCTGCAATCACGATGGCCGGGAAATCAACACGATCTACTGCTGCCGCAAATAAATCTGCCGCCGAGGCTGCCGCTGCCGCTGCTAAGGAGAAGGAAGCCCAGCGTAATAACGCCCAGCAAACCCCTCCTGAATCTGCCGAGGCCTCCAGCCAGCCCCCTAGCTCCAATCGAAAATGCCCCGGGAAAGAACATGTACAGACTCCAGAAGGGCATGTGGGAGACATCTTGGTGGACCAGTTCGGCAAACCACTCCACCCCAGCCAAGAAGGTCATAACAGTGGCCATGACGAAGAGGAGATTCCAAAGCTTCAGCCACATGAACTCGAGGATGCAGTGAAGAGTTTCCTTGCATATAAAGGCCCAGAATTCCTACAATTCGTCAACCAACAAAGAGCTGGAATACAGCATGGAGAACGTGGAGCTACATCCCGTTCCCATCAGCAACACGATTCTCAAAGCATCCAAATTGTGGGCGCACGAGACGCGGCACCTCGTCAAAGGAGGTTCGATGATAAACGCTGAGGAAACTACAGACCTTCACCTCGCCGTACCATCACCCCACCTCGTCGTTACACTGCTTCACCTCGGCGTGACGACGATCACCGAGGAGGGAGATTTACTGTTTACAGTAAGATCTCTACTCCCTTCACCAACTATATACTCTACACTCCTCTCCCTGAGAAGTATCGAGTACCTCCTATCAAGCCTTACAACGGCTCATGCGATCCGAGCAATTTCCTGTCCCAATACCAATATAATATGATGAATCAAGGTCTCAGTGAGGATACCTACATGTGTAAGGTATTCCCCGAACTGCTTGTCGATAACGCTCGTAGTTGGTTCGATAGCCTGCCTCCATGCAGTATCGGATCATACGCAGACCTACTCGAAGCTTTCGAACGCAGATTTTTCCAGAAAGCCGAGGCAAAAACTACCCCGGCCCAACTTCTTTCCATTAGGCAGAGACGAGGAGAATCAATAAGTGACTTTATGACTACGTTTAACGAGGAAAGCCTGAAAGTCGATCGCTTGACCGACGAAGTCCTTATCTCAGCCTTCCAGAATGCCATCCAATCTGGTGCTCTCTACAAGGAGATCATAAGGGAAGAGTCACGGACGTCGAAGCAGCTGTGGAACATCGCGGATCGTTTCGCACGAGCAGATGAAGCGGATAGGAAGAAGCGCGAGACTGATAAGCCTGAACCATCCGATCGGAGGAAAGAAGAGCGTAATGACCGAAGTCAGAACCGCCGAAGTGCCTTAGATAGACTGCAGCGAGGCCCCCTTGAATCCCGGCTTGGACCTCGGCAAACTTCGGAGAAGAACCAATTCATGCCACTGACAAAGCCGAGGACGGAGATTTATGAGCTTCATACCAACCTGTTTCAAAGACCTCAGCCCATGTCACGTGGTGGGTCAAGACGCCGGTCTAAGGATAAATACTGCCGATTCCATGAGGACTACGGTCATGACACGGAAGACTGCAGGGAGCTAGCTGCGGATATCGAGCACCTGGTACGTGACGGTACGTTCAGAAAGTACCAAAGTCGCGGCCAATATGATGCCCGACCCCAGGGTAGGGGAAAGCGCAGAAACCGAGGAGGGAACAATTACGCCCCCCATGTCGATAAAAAACCCAGGCCTGATGATGAGGAGGGAGACGAAGATCAACCCCGGATCGACGGAGTCATCACTGCTATTACCGGGCTCCCACAAGGAGCAACGAAGTCGTCGCTCAAGGCCGAGGCCAGAAGTCCCTCTACAGACGAGCCTTTACAGAAAAGGTTCAAAAAAGACGAGGTTATTACCTTCTCAGAGAAGGACCCAGTGCCACCAATGATACCTCACCAAGACGCTATTGTGATTGAGGCAGTGGTGGCTAATAAGCTCGTCCATCGAATCTTCATCGACAGTGGGGCCTCAGTAAGCGTACTCTTTAAGGATTGCTTTGAGAAGTTAGGGGTCGAAGAAGCTCGTCTAACACCAGCACCAATTCCCCTTAGAAGCTTCGTCCAACAAGAGACGCAAACCGAAGGGATAGTTCAACTCCCAGTGACAGTAGGTAAGCACCCATTGTCATCCACTAAGTTCGTCAGTTTTTTTGTCGTGAAGGCGAACTCCCCCTATAACATCATCCTAGGAAGAGATTGGTTGGTTGCAATGAAGGCAATATGCTCGGCGTACCACCTAACGATCAAAATTCCATCGAAGAATGGGGTAATTATAATTTGCGGTGACCAGAAAAGGGCGAAGGAGTGCATGCAGATCGCCCTACGAGGTGTTGGGACACCTCAGCATCCGCAAGCATAGCAATTACAGAAATCCGAAGTGTTGGAAGACAACTCTGCATTCTACGAGCCAGTAGGAGCTGTTGTAGTGTACGAAAACGACCCAACTAAGGTTGTTAAGGTTGGCTTCGCTGGAGGAGCCGAACTTCGCAAACAAGTTGTCCAACTACTTCGGGAATATAAAGATGTCTTCGCCTGGTCACCACTCGACATGACCGGAGTTTCACCAGATGTTATCACACACCGGCTGAACATTGACCCCGGAGTAAAGCCAGTCCGGCAAAAGCAGCGGGTATTCACAGCAGACCGGAACCAGGTCATACATGACGAAGTGCACCAACTGTTAGAGGCACGAATACTCTTCGAGGTCAAGTATCCGACGTGGATTGCTAACCCGGTGATGGTGAAGAAACAAGGAGGAGTTTGGCGAATGTGTATTGACTACACCAATCTAAATAAACACTGCCCCAAAGACTGTTATCCTCTCCCCAACATCGACAAGAAAGTCGAGGCTCTGGTCGGCCATAAGGTTTTCAGTTTCTTAGATCTGTATAAAGGATATCACCAAGTCTTGATGAGTGACGAAGACGCACCAAAGACAGCTTTCATCACTGACTTCGGTGTCTTCGCATATAAGAAAATGCCATTCGGACTAAAGAATGATGGAGCTACTTATCAAAGAATGGTGGACAAGATATTTGAGCCCCACATCGGTAAAAATGTGGAAGTATATGTGGATGACATCATCGTCAAAAGTAAAGAGCCAGCCACCTGTGTCGACGATCTCAAGATCGTCCTCGGCCTCCTTCGGAAAGTTAACCCGAAGCTGAATCCTGAAAAGTGCACCTTTATGGTCCGATCCGGAAAATTTTTAGGATGCTGAGTTTCTCAAGAAGGATTAAAGGCTAACCCGTCCAAGGTCCGAGCTGTCCAAGAAATGAAAGTTCCAGAGAAGATTCACGACGTGCACAAATTGACTGGCTGCCTAGCTGCCCTTAGTCGGTTTCTCTCGAAAGCGGCAGAGAAGCAACTCCCGTTCTTCAAGATTCGAACGGCCAAACCGAAGTTACGAACAGAACGATCGTCAAGGGACTCAAAACCCGTCTCGATAAAGCCAAAGGAGATTGGGCAGCAAATTTACCCCAAGTCCTATGGTCGTACCGAACAACTCCCCGGACCTCGAACGGTGAAACACCTTATAGTTTGGTGTACGAAACCGAAGCAGTGATCCCGGTAGAGATAGGCTTGCCGAGCCCGCGCACTATCAACTTCACAGCCGAAGTCAACGAGGAAGACCTCCGAACCGAACTGGATCTGCTGGAAGAAAAACGAGAGCTCGCCTACATAAGAGAAGCCAAGTACAAGCAACAAGTAGCTCGGTACTACAACCAAAGGGTGAAGTACCAACAATTCCAAGTAGGCGACCTTGTACTTCGGAATAAGGAGGTCAGTAAAGCGGAAAGGCTCGGCAAGCTTGAAGCCACATGGGAAGGACCATACCGAGTTGAAGAAGTCCTCGGCAAAGGGTCGTACAAGCTTGCCCATTTATCCGGTGAGCCCTTACCCCGCACATGGCACATTAATCATTTAAAAAAATACTTTGTATAAGTGGAGGAGAGTAATGTCTAGGATCAGTTCATTTAAAGTCGTACGTGTCAAGAGTCAAGTCGTCTTGTCAGCTGTTTTTCTTTTTTCGGTTTTTTTTTTATTTTATTTTTTTTATCAATAAAGTTTTATTTTTCCTTTATTAATCGTTTAAATCCTTGCATATCATATCTTGCATGTCTCTCTATTCCACTTATGCTTAGTATTTTGATCTTTTATTTTAAAAACCCTGACGAGGGTAATTTAATAAACTCCACATTGGGGGTAAATTCTAAACGCGCGCGTACCGACCTAACATTGTTAAAAATATAAGTTCAAACGGCCTGGGCTTAAAACGAAGGAACCACCTTTGTTAAAAGCTAGGAAGAAGTACTTTTGTTTAAAACAAGAAGGCACCACCTCGGTTAAAAACAAAGATACGGCCTTTGTTTAAAACAGAGAAGAGCCTAAACCTCGTCGGACGACGAGGTCGTGCTAATTAAAGCCTAAACTTCATCTTTGACGAAGTCGTGCTACTCAAAGCCTAAACCTCGTCGGACGACGAGGTCGTGCTAATTAAAGCCTAAACTTCGCCTTTGACGAAGTTGTGCTACTCAAAGCCTAAACCTCTTCGGACGACGAGGTCGTGCTAATTAAAGCCTAAACTTTGCCTTTGACGAAGTCGTGCTACTCAAAGCCTAAACCTCGTCGGACGATGAGGTCGTGCTAATTAAAGCCTAAACTTCGCCTTTGACGAAGTCGTGCTACTCAAAGCCTAAACCTCGTCGGATGACGAGGTCGTGCTAATTAAAGCCTAAACTTCGCCTTTGACGAAGTCGTGCTACTCAAAGCCTAAACCTCGTCGGACGACGTGGTCGTGCTAATTAAAGCCTAAACTTCGCCTTTGACGACATCGTGCTACTCAAAGCCTAAACCTCGTCGGACGACGAGGTCGTGCTAATTAAAGCCTCAACTTCGCCTTTGACGAAGTCGTGCTACTCAAAGCCTAAACCTCGTCGGATGCCGAGGTCGTGCTAATTAAAGTCTACACTTCATCTTTGCTGAAGTCGGGCTACTCAACCCTAAACCCCGTCTTTTGGCGAGGTAATGCTCATTATGGCCTACCTTTGTATAATGCAAGGAAATATATCTATGTTAAAAACAAGGTAAAAGGCTAATATGAGTACAGAGAATTCCGTTTTATTTCAAAAATGGAAAAGTACAATACATGGTGATTAAGACGAACTCGAAGGCTTGGGTTTGCTAAAACTAAGCCATCTTGTAGGAAAATCACCGTCGGAGTTGAAATTTAAAACATCATCTATATTGAAGCGGCCTTGACCTCGTTCACCACTACCTCGTCCTCGACTCCGACCCCTACCCCGTTGAAGACTCCGACCTCGACCTCGTCGAGCCAATCTTTGCCGTTCTTGTTCATAAAACTCTTTAGCGTGCCGCGTAAATCTCATGTCTGATCGAACTGCGGGAGTCGACGATCTCGAGGGATCAGTGGTAGTGGACGAACTGGAAGGATGAGAGTCCTTTCCCAGTCGAGCAGCCAATTTCGGACGCCGAGCTAGAATCACATCGTACATACCAGCTATTCGCTTCAGCTCGACCATCTGATCTTGGAGTTGCCAGGAGTCCGCCCCGTATCTTTCTTGGTAATCCTTACACGGGGCTGCGATTTCTGTTACCTTTGCATCCACTTCAGCAATGGTTTTCCCGCCGTTTCGGCGGACAATGGCCTCATATTCAGCATGCTCCTCGGCGATCTTTCTAGATTCTTCCTTCATGGCATCATACTTATCTCCAAGCTCTAGGAGCCGAGCTTGAAGCTCGTCATTTCGGATTTGAGCGGCTCTAAGTCTCACTTCGGCCTCATCCTGGATATGGTTAGCTTGGTCTCTCCAACGAAGAGCTTCGACATGCTTAGCTTCAAGAGCCCGCAATAAGTTATTGATTTGAGCTATGTACGGGGATGCATCAAAAATTGTGGGGGAAGGCTACAACACAAAGAAAAAAGTTTCAATTAAATGTTAAAATTTTATTAAGGCCACAAAGGCGAAAGTCAAGCGACATCCTACTGATGCCGCAGTACAAAAGCCTTACACAAAAAAAAAAAGAAAAAAAAAAGAAAAAAAAGAAGAGAGAGAATATACAGAGGTGATCAACTGACCACTTCAGCATTCTCCTCATTCTGACGAGGGGCCTTGTCGTTGTCAGCATTGCCTTCCTCCTCGGCCTCCTCTCTGCCTCGGCCAGCATCCTCAGCCCCGGGCTCGGCAGTACGGCTGAGGTCGGCAATCAACCCTTCCAACTCCTCATCCCTGTCAACTGGCCATCTCTCCACCACCTCGGCAGTCAACACAGTAGACGCCGAGGCTAAGCTGTCCAGCACGGGAATGCTTTTGAGGCCTTCCACCAACGCCTCAGCATATGCGCGGTTGACAGCCGCATCTGACATCTCCTGATATCCGTACTTGGCCTTGTCCAAGTTCGGAATATCAGAAGCGATGTTGTCGATAGCGTCGTTAACTGCACGCGTGTTTAGGATCGCGGCGACCTGCCCGGCCAGCTCCGAGAATCTTTCAGAGCGGAAGAGCCTCTCCGTATAAGACCGAAGCAGCGACCCCTGCATGGCTACCGCCTCGGCCTCCTGTTGCTTCGCCGCTTCTGCCTCGGCTTTCCACATGGCCGCCTCTCTCTTCGCTGCCTCAGCAGCGTCCTTTGCCGACTCAACCGCAGCCCGTTCTACTGACACCCTAGCTTCGGCCAATGCCAATCGGTTGATGAGACCGCCCTTCTCGTTCTCTAGGTCGCGCTGAACTCGGACCACCTTGTTGAAGCCGTCGACCCCAGCGGTCAGGAAACCGCTTAACTCCGAGGTAAGGTCGCTCAGCCTCGCCACCATGTCCTCGGCACCCTATATAAACACACATTAACGTTAGCAAATATATAATAATGAAATGCCGAAGTACATCTGTAAGTGTGATACTACCTCGGGAAATGGCCGAGGCTGATTCACCAGTTCTCCAAGACCCTGGCGTCCAACACCGCCAGATAACCGGACTGCAGTGACTGTGCAATCCTCCTCTCCAGTCGGAGCAGCAACAACCAACTTTTGCTATTTTGTTTTTCGAACGAGAGGTCGCTCCGGAGGGGACCCCATTGGTGAGGAGCCTAGTCCGCTCTCTGTTCGTTCCGAAGAAACCTCGGATGCTGGCTTCTCGATAGTGCTCGACCTTGCCCTCTTCTTACCGAGAAGTTTCACTGTAGAAAAACATTAAGAGCTTAATCACAATGAAACGGAACACATAAAACAAATAAACGGACCAAGTGAAGCCTCACCCTTCACCGGCTCAACCATGGAGTCTGGATCATAAGGGCTCAGCCCCGCCATAGCAAGATCGGCCTCGGTAAATTCTTCATCGACGAGGCTAGTCAACACTTCCTCAAGCACACCGAACTTTTCTTCGGTGCCTTGGTTCCTCAGTTTACCCACATTCCAGACGAAATGTGGGACCTCACCGAACCGACAGAAAAAGAACTTCGACTGCCAGTCCGGGATTTTTGACTTCGTCTTCACTCGAAAGCCAAGACGGTGTTGGATCCGGGATCCCTCGGATGTAGATTTAATTAATTACAATAATTATTAACATATGAATTCAGATCTTGAAAGCGGAAACAGATCTAAAATCATATATATACCTGTTTGCGTAATCACCGGTGGAATCTGAGTCGAGGTAATGATCTTCCACGCACTAGATCTCTGCACACGAGATCTAGCTCTTGATCGTAAACCCCGAGATCTTCTGGAGTATTCCTAGCAACGAGAAGAATTTCGAGTGGCGAAAATCTATCTTCTCTGCACTACCCAGAAGTGGCGCCCCCTTCTCTCAGATTTGTGAGGAATGAAAATCACGTATGTTCACTCTCCACTTATCCCTTATTTATATAAGAAGTGGAGTGGTGGAGAAGTTAGGGCCTTCGCTAATGGGCCAGGCTATGCTCTGTTGGGCTACTCCAGGGATCTTGAGGAGGACATGGACTGGGCCTTCCAATATAATTAAATAATCCAAGTATTCTCTGGCCCCAAATACTCTATTTAATTATATTAATATTATAGCCTTTCCACTATAGTAAAATAATATTGCATCGCCGTCCATTCCCAAATTACTACATACCGGGCTCCTCTTTGAATTATATTATTTCCCGTGTTTAAGATATCGCATGCCCATTAATTAATTTAAGCTACTGACTGCTCTAATTAATTAATATCTTATTCCGAGAGTGTACCCGTTCGACCTTATTATTATATCGGAACTTAATCCACCTGCAGGGTTTTGATATAATAATCATTAGAACGCCTCAAGGGGACATCATCAACTCGGCGCACCGAGACACGATTTCTAGCTATAATATTAATTATCATATTTATAATATTATTACCCAAGATACGGAGATTCTTTGAGTTGCGATAACTCTCACTCATGGTAAATCAAAGTAATAACAATTATAAATACATAATTGAATATTATGACAACTAGAATTAAGAAATAATAATCGTCCGAGATGTGATCCTTAATAAGTCAGTATAAAAGGATTTATCTCCTCGATCCCGTTCAGTGCAACTCTGATCGTATGCACTAGTATAAGCTAATAGCCAAGACCAACTATTATCCAGCTTATACTACAACCTTAACAAGTAATTTGTCCAAGATTACTTTCGGTTGCGAACACCATTTAACTATATAAGAAACTGATAATATGATCTTCCGTGCGACCACCCACACCATATTATCTATAATATATAGTACCGGACGTTTATTTGCATAACCATAACACGAATTAATATGCAAATTATATGACAATATATTTATTTCCATAAAACAGGAAGATACAGTTAATATACACGCATAAAAGTATGCTTTGCAGTATATAACCCCAACAGACGGGGTGTCAAATAGTACCACCCTGATAGGATATGGCCTAGCTACTAGGCCCAAGCGTCAAGCCTAATATAATTGGGCTCCGACAGTTAAGCTCGACCAACGCAGCTCGGCCCAACTAAAGCCCTATGCAGTTCGGCCCAGTCAGCTACAACCTACCTTAAAGGGACTTCTACGCCAAGGCAATTCCTACATCGACTACAATTCAAGCTCCAAGAGGTATAGAAGCTCGGTGTTTATCCAATAAAGGAGGAGATCAAGCCAAAGAGTCCTAGTAGGAAAAGACTTGTAATCTTAGTCGAATTCCATGTGTAGATACTTATAAATAGGGGCTTAGAATAGATGAGAGGGGGAGGACAATCTTTGTACAAGCTATACGTATTCTCTCAATAAGATCCATACGCACTTTCGCTCCGTGGACGTAGATCTATCACAATAGATCGAACCACGTAAATCCTTTGTGTTCCTTTTCGTGTTCATTAATTCTCAGTTTTCGTGCATTAAACAACCTTGCGGAAAAAAGATCGATCATTGGCGCCGTCTGTGGGAACCTATCAAACCTGTAAATCTCGATCAAATTTTGCAAGTTTTGCTGCAATCACGATGGCCGGGAAATCAACACGATCTACTGCTGCCGCAAATAAATCTGCCGCCGAGGCTGCCGCTGCCGCTGCTAAGGAGAAGGAAGCCCAGCGTAATAACGCCCAGCAAACCCCTCCTGAATCTGCCGAGGCCTCCAGCCAGCCCCCTAGCTCCAATCGAAAATGCCCCGGGAAAGAACATGTACAGACTCCAGAAGGGCATGTGGGAGACATCTTGGTGGACCAGTTCGGCAAACCACTCCACCCCAGCCAAGAAGGTCATAACAGTGGCCATGACGAAGAGGAGATTCCAAAGCTTCAGCCACATGAACTCGAGGATGCAGTGAAGAGTTTCCTTGCATATAAAGGCCCAGAATTCCTACAATTCGTCAACCAACAAAGAGCTGGAATACAGCATGGAGAACGTGGAGCTACATCCCGTTCCCATCAGCAACACGATTCTCAAAGCATCCAAATTGTGGGCGCACGAGACGCGGCACCTCGTCAAAGGAGGTTCGATGATAAACGCTGAGGAAACTACAGACCTTCACCTCGCCGTACCATCACCCCACCTCGTCGTTACACTGCTTCACCTCGGCGTGACGACGATCACCGAGGAGGGAGATTTACTGTTTACAGTAAGATCTCTACTCCCTTCACCAACTATATACTCTACACTCCTCTCCCTGAGAAGTATCGAGTACCTCCTATCAAGCCTTACAACGGCTCATGCGATCCGAGCAATTTCCTGTCCCAATACCAATATAATATGATGAATCAAGGTCTCAGTGAGGATACCTACATGTGTAAGGTATTCCCCGAACTGCTTGTCGATAACGCTCGTAGTTGGTTCGATAGCCTGCCTCCATGCAGTATCGGATCATACGCAGACCTACTCGAAGCTTTCGAACGCAGATTTTTCCAGAAAGCCGAGGCAAAAACTACCCCGGCCCAACTTCTTTCCATTAGGCAGAGACGAGGAGAATCAATAAGTGACTTTATGACTACGTTTAACGAGGAAAGCCTGAAAGTCGATCGCTTGACCGACGAAGTCCTTATCTCAGCCTTCCAGAATGCCATCCAATCTGGTGCTCTCTACAAGGAGATCATAAGGGAAGAGTCACGGACGTCGAAGCAGCTGTGGAACATCGCGGATCGTTTCGCACGAGCAGATGAAGCGGATAGGAAGAAGCGCGAGACTGATAAGCCTGAACCATCCGATCGGAGGAAAGAAGAGCGTAATGACCGAAGTCAGAACCGCCGAAGTGCCTTAGATAGACTGCAGCGAGGCCCCCTTGAATCCCGGCTTGGACCTCGGCAAACTTCGGAGAAGAACCAATTCATGCCACTGACAAAGCCGAGGACGGAGATTTATGAGCTTCATACCAACCTGTTTCAAAGACCTCAGCCCATGTCACGTGGTGGGTCAAGACGCCGGTCTAAGGATAAATACTGCCGATTCCATGAGGACTACGGTCATGACACGGAAGACTGCAGGGAGCTAGCTGCGGATATCGAGCACCTGGTACGTGACGGTACGTTCAGAAAGTACCAAAGTCGCGGCCAATATGATGCCCGACCCCAGGGTAGGGGAAAGCGCAGAAACCGAGGAGGGAACAATTACGCCCCCCATGTCGATAAAAAACCCAGGCCTGATGATGAGGAGGGAGACGAAGATCAACCCCGGATCGACGGAGTCATCACTGCTATTACCGGGCTCCCACAAGGAGCAACGAAGTCGTCGCTCAAGGCCGAGGCCAGAAGTCCCTCTACAGACGAGCCTTTACAGAAAAGGTTCAAAAAAGACGAGGTTATTACCTTCTCAGAGAAGGACCCAGTGCCACCAATGATACCTCACCAAGACGCTATTGTGATTGAGGCAGTGGTGGCTAATAAGCTCGTCCATCGAATCTTCATCGACAGTGGGGCCTCAGTAAGCGTACTCTTTAAGGATTGCTTTGAGAAGTTAGGGGTCGAAGAAGCTCGTCTAACACCAGCACCAATTCCCCTTAGAAGCTTCGTCCAACAAGAGACGCAAACCGAAGGGATAGTTCAACTCCCAGTGACAGTAGGTAAGCACCCATTGTCATCCACTAAGTTCGTCAGTTTTTTTGTCGTGAAGGCGAACTCCCCCTATAACATCATCCTAGGAAGAGATTGGTTGGTTGCAATGAAGGCAATATGCTCGGCGTACCACCTAACGATCAAAATTCCATCGAAGAATGGGGTAATTATAATTTGCGGTGACCAGAAAAGGGCGAAGGAGTGCATGCAGATCGCCCTACGAGGTGTTGGGACACCTCAGCATCCGCAAGCATAGCAATTACAGAAATCCGAAGTGTTGGAAGACAACTCTGCATTCTACGAGCCAGTAGGAGCTGTTGTAGTGTACGAAAACGACCCAACTAAGGTTGTTAAGGTTGGCTTCGCTGGAGGAGCCGAACTTCGCAAACAAGTTGTCCAACTACTTCGGGAATATAAAGATGTCTTCGCCTGGTCACCACTCGACATGACCGGAGTTTCACCAGATGTTATCACACACCGGCTGAACATTGACCCCGGAGTAAAGCCAGTCCGGCAAAAGCAGCGGGTATTCACAGCAGACCGGAACCAGGTCATACATGACGAAGTGCACCAACTGTTAGAGGCACGAATACTCTTCGAGGTCAAGTATCCGACGTGGATTGCTAACCCGGTGATGGTGAAGAAACAAGGAGGAGTTTGGCGAATGTGTATTGACTACACCAATCTAAATAAACACTGCCCCAAAGACTGTTATCCTCTCCCCAACATCGACAAGAAAGTCGAGGCTCTGGTCGGCCATAAGGTTTTCAGTTTCTTAGATCTGTATAAAGGATATCACCAAGTCTTGATGAGTGACGAAGACGCACCAAAGACAGCTTTCATCACTGACTTCGGTGTCTTCGCATATAAGAAAATGCCATTCGGACTAAAGAATGATGGAGCTACTTATCAAAGAATGGTGGACAAGATATTTGAGCCCCACATCGGTAAAAATGTGGAAGTATATGTGGATGACATCATCGTCAAAAGTAAAGAGCCAGCCACCTGTGTCGACGATCTCAAGATCGTCCTCGGCCTCCTTCGGAAAGTTAACCCGAAGCTGAATCCTGAAAAGTGCACCTTTATGGTCCGATCCGGAAAATTTTTAGGATGCTGAGTTTCTCAAGAAGGATTAAAGGCTAACCCGTCCAAGGTCCGAGCTGTCCAAGAAATGAAAGTTCCAGAGAAGATTCACGACGTGCACAAATTGACTGGCTGCCTAGCTGCCCTTAGTCGGTTTCTCTCGAAAGCGGCAGAGAAGCAACTCCCGTTCTTCAAGATTCGAACGGCCAAACCGAAGTTACGAACAGAACGATCGTCAAGGGACTCAAAACCCGTCTCGATAAAGCCAAAGGAGATTGGGCAGCAAATTTACCCCAAGTCCTATGGTCGTACCGAACAACTCCCCGGACCTCGAACGGTGAAACACCTTATAGTTTGGTGTACGAAACCGAAGCAGTGATCCCGGTAGAGATAGGCTTGCCGAGCCCGCGCACTATCAACTTCACAGCCGAAGTCAACGAGGAAGACCTCCGAACCGAACTGGATCTGCTGGAAGAAAAACGAGAGCTCGCCTACATAAGAGAAGCCAAGTACAAGCAACAAGTAGCTCGGTACTACAACCAAAGGGTGAAGTACCAACAATTCCAAGTAGGCGACCTTGTACTTCGGAATAAGGAGGTCAGTAAAGCGGAAAGGCTCGGCAAGCTTGAAGCCACATGGGAAGGACCATACCGAGTTGAAGAAGTCCTCGGCAAAGGGTCGTACAAGCTTGCCCATTTATCCGGTGAGCCCTTACCCCGCACATGGCACATTAATCATTTAAAAAAATACTTTGTATAAGTGGAGGAGAGTAATGTCTAGGATCAGTTCATTTAAAGTCGTACGTGTCAAGAGTCAAGTCGTCTTGTCAGCTGTTTTTCTTTTTTCGGTTTTTTTTTTATTTTATTTTTTTTATCAATAAAGTTTTATTTTTCCTTTATTAATCGTTTAAATCCTTGCATATCATATCTTGCATGTCTCTCTATTCCACTTATGCTTAGTATTTTGATCTTTTATTTTAAAAACCCTGACGAGGGTAATTTAATAAACTCCACATTGGGGGTAAATTCTAAACGCGCGCGTACCGACCTAACCTTGTTAAAAATATAAGTTCAAACGGCCTGGCTTAAAACGAAGGAACCACCTTTGTTAAAAGCTAGGAAGAAGTACTTTTGTTTAAAACAAGAAGGCACCACCTCGGTTAAAAACAAAGATACGGCCTTTGTTTAAAACAGAGAAGAGCCTAAACCTCGTCGGACGACGAGGTCGTGCTAATTAAAGCCTAAACTTCATCTTTGACGAAGTCGTGCTACTCAAAGCCTAAACCTCATCGGACGACGAGGTCGTGCTAATTAAAGCCTAAACTTCGCCTTTGACGAAGTTGTGCTACTCAAAGCCTAAACCTCTTCGGACGACGAGGTCGTGCTAATTAAAGCCTAAACTTTGCCTTTGACGAAGTCGTGCTACTCAAAGCCTAAACCTCGTCGGACGATGAGGTCGTGCTAATTAAAGCCTAAACTTCGCCTTTGACGAAGTCGTGCTACTCAAAGCCTAAACCTCGTCGGATGACGAGGTCGTGCTAATTAAAGCCTAAACTTCGCCTTTGACGAAGTCGTGCTACTCAAAGCCTAAACCTCGTCGGACGACGTGGTCGTGCTAATTAAAGCCTAAACTTCGCCTTTGACGACATCGTGCTACTCAAAGCCTAAACCTCGTCGGACGACGAGGTCGTGCTAATTAAAGCCTCAACTTCGCCTTTGACGAAGTCGTGCTACTCAAAGCCTAAACCTCGTCGGATGCCGAGGTCGTGCTAATTAAAGTCTACACTTCATCTTTGCTGAAGTCGGGCTACTCAACCCTAAACCCCGTCTTTTGGCGAGGTAATGCTCATTATGGCCTACCTTTGTATAATGCAAGGAAATATATCTATGTTAAAAACAAGGTAAAAGGCTAATATGAGTACAGAGAATTCCGTTTTATTTCAAAAATGGAAAAGTACAATACATGGTGATTAAGACGAACTCGAAGGCTTGGGTTTGCTAAAACTAAGCCATCTTGTAGGAAAATCACCGTCGGAGTTGAAATTTAAAACATCATCTATATTGAAGCGGCCTTGACCTCGTTCACCACTACCTCGTCCTCGACTCCGACCCCTACCCCGTTGAAGACTCCGACCTCGACCTCGTCGAGCCAATCTTTGCCGTTCTTGTTCATAAAACTCTTTAGCGTGCCGCGTAAATCTCATGTCTGATCGAACTGCGGGAGTCGACGATCTCGAGGGATCAGTGGTAGTGGACGAACTGGAAGGATGAGAGTCCTTTCCCAGTCGAGCAGCCAATTTCGGACGCCGAGCTAGAATCACATCGTACATACCAGCTATTCGCTTCAGCTCGACCATCTGATCTTGGAGTTGCCAGGAGTCCGCCCCGTATCTTTCTTGGTAATCCTTACACGGGGCTGCAATTTCTGTTACCTTTGCATCCACTTCAGCAATGGTTTTCCCGCCGTTTCGGCGGACAATGGCCTCATATTCAGCATGCTCCTCGGCGATCTTTCTAGATTCTTCCTTCATGGCATCATACTTATCTCCAAGCTCTAGGAGCCGAGCTTGAAGCTCGTCATTTCGGATTTGAGCGGCTCTAAGTCTCACTTCGGCCTCATCCTGGATATGGTTAGCTTGGTCTCTCCAACGAAGAGCTTCGACATGCTTAGCTTCAAGAGCCCGCAATAAGTTATTGATTTGAGCTATGTACGGGGATGCATCAAAAATTGTGGGGGAAGGCTACAACACAAAGAAAAAAGTTTCAATTAAATGTTAAAATTTTATTAAGGCCACAAAGGCGAAAGTCAAGCGACATCCTACTGATGCCGCAGTACAAAAGCCTTACACAAAAAAAAAAAGAAAAAAAAAAGAAAAAAAAGAAGAGAGAGAATATACAGAGGTGATCAACTGACCACTTCAGCATTCTCCTCATTCTGACGAGGGGCCTTGTCGTTGTCAGCATTGCCTTCCTCCTCGGCCTCCTCTCTGCCTCGGCCAGCATCCTCAGCCCCGGGCTCGGCAGTACGGCTGAGGTCGGCAATCAACCCTTCCAACTCCTCATCCCTGTCAACTGGCCATCTCTCCACCACCTCGGCAGTCAACACAGTAGACGCCGAGGCTAAGCTGTCCAGCACGGGAATGCTTTTGAGGCCTTCCACCAACGCCTCAGCATATGCGCGGTTGACAGCCGCATCTGACATCTCCTGATATCCGTACTTGGCCTTGTCCAAGTTCGGAATATCAGAAGCGATGTTGTCGATAGCGTCGTTAACTGCACGCGTGTTTAGGATCGCGGCGACCTGCCCGGCCAGCTCCGAGAATCTTTCAGAGCGGAAGAGCCTCTCCGTATAAGACCGAAGCAGCGACCCCTGCATGGCTACCGCCTCGGCCTCCTGTTGCTTCGCCGCTTCTGCCTCGGCTTTCCACATGGCCGCCTCTCTCTTCGCTGCCTCAGCAGCGTCCTTTGCCGACTCAACCGCAGCCCGTTCTACTGACACCCTAGCTTCGGCCAATGCCAATCGGTTGATGAGACCGCCCTTCTCGTTCTCTAGGTCGCGCTGAACTCGGACCACCTTGTTGAAGCCGTCGACCCCAGCGGTCAGGAAACCGCTTAACTCCGAGGTAAGGTCGCTCAGCCTCGCCACCATGTCCTCGGCACCCTATATAAACACACATTAACGTTAGCAAATATATAATAATGAAATGCCGAAGTACATCTGTAAGTGTGATACTACCTCGGGAAATGGCCGAGGCTGATTCACCAGTTCTCCAAGACCCTGGCGTCCAACACCGCCAGATAACCGGACTGCAGTGACTGTGCAATCCTCCTCTCCAGTCGGAGCAGCAACAACCAACTTCTGCTATTTTGTTTTTTGAACGAGAGGTCGCTCCGGAGGGGACCCCATTGGTGAGGAGCCTAGTCCGCTCTCTGTTCGTTCCGAAGAAACCTCGGATGCTGGCTTCTCGGTAGTGCTCGACCTTGCCCTCTTCTTACCGAGAAGTTTCACTGTAGAAAAACATTAAGAGCTTAATCACAATGAAACGGAACACATAAAACAAATAAACGGACCAAGTGAAGCCTCACCCTTCACCGGCTCAACCATGGAGTCTGGATCATAAGGGCTCAGCCCCGCCATAGCAAGATCGGCCTCGGTAAATTCTTCATCGACGAGGCTAGTCAACACTTCCTCAAGCACACCGAACTTTTCTTCGGTGCCTTGGTTCCTCAGTTTACCCACATTCCAGACGAAATGTGGGACCTCACCGAACCGACAGAAAAAGAACTTCGACTGCCAGTCCGGGATTTTTGACTTCGTCTTCACTCGAAAGCCAAGACGGTGTTGGATCCGGGATCCCTCGGATGTAGATTTAATTAATTACAATAATTATTAACATATGAATTCAGATCTTGAAAGCGGAAACAGATCTAAAATCATATATATACCTGTTTGCGTAATCACCGGTGGAATCTGAGTCGAGGTAATGATCTTCCACGCACTAGATCTCTGCACACGAGATCTAGCTCTTGATCGTAAACCCCGAGATCTTCTGGAGTATTCCCTAGCAACGAGAAGAATTTCGAGTGGCGAAAATCTATCTTCTCTGCACTACCCAGAAGTGGCGCCCCCTTCTCTCAGATTTGTGAGGAATGAAAATCACGTATGTTCACTCTCCACTTATCCCTTATTTATATAAGAAGTGGAGTGGTGGAGAAGTTAGGGCCTTCGCTAATGGGCCAGGCTATGCTCTGTTGGGCTACTCCAGGGATCTTGAGGAGGACATGGACTGGGCCTTCCAATATAATTAAATAATCCAAGTATTCTCTGGCCCCAAATACTCTATTTAATTATATTAATATTATAGCCTTTCCACTATAATAAAATAATATTGCATCGCCGTCCATTCCCAAATTACTACATACCGGGCTCCTCTTTGAATTATATTATTTCCCGTGTTTAAGATATCGCATGCCCATTAATTAATTTAAGCTACTGACTGCTCTAATTAATTAATATCTTATTCCGAGAGTGTACCCGTTCGACCTTATTATTATATCGGAACTTAATCCACCTGCAGGGTTTTGATATAATAATCCTTAGAACGCCTCAAGGGGACATCATCAACTCGGCGCACCGAGACACGATTTCTAGCTATAATATTAATTATCATATTTATAATATTATTACCCAAGATACGGAGATTCTTTGAGTTGCGATAACTCTCACTCATGGTAAATCAAAGTAATAACAATTATAAATACATAATTGAATATTATGACAACTAGAATTAAGAAATAATAATCGTCCGAGATGTGATCCTTAATAAGTCAGTATAAAAGGATTTATCTCCTCGATCCCGTTCAGTGCAACTCTGATCGTATGCACTAGTATAAGCTAATAGCCAAGACCAACTATTATCCAGCTTATACTACAACCTTAACAAGTAATTTGTCCAAGATTACTTTCGGTTGCGAACACCATTTAACTATATAAGAAACTGATAATATGATCTTCCGTGCGACCACCCACACCATATTATCTATAATATATAGTACCGGACGTTTATTTGCATAACCATAACACGAATTAATATGCAAATTATATGACAATATATTTATTTCCATAAAACAGGAAGATACAGTTAATATACACGCATAAAAGTATGCTTTGCAGTATATAACCCCAACAGACGGGGTGTCAAATAGTACCACCCTGATAGGATATGGCCTAGCTACTAGGCCCA
Source organism: Mentha longifolia (assembly GCA_001642375.2). NCBI lineage: Eukaryota > Viridiplantae > Streptophyta > Magnoliopsida > Lamiales > Lamiaceae > Mentha > Mentha longifolia. Next base: position 26,537,790 of record CM038118.1, on the reverse strand, counting down.
AGCGTCAAGCCTAATATAATTGGGCTCCGACAGTTAAGCTCGACCAACGCAGCTCGGCCCAACTAAAGCCCTATGCAGTTCGGCCCAGTCAGCTACAACCTACCTTAAAGGGACTTCTACGCCAAGGCAATTCCTACATCGACTACAATTCAAGCTCCAAGAGGTATAGAAGCTCGGTGTTTATCCAATAAAGGAGGAGATCAAGCCAAAGAGTCCTAGTAGGAAAAGACTTGTAATCTTAGTCGAATTCCATGTGTAGATACTTATAAATAGGGGCTTAGAATAGATGAGAGGGGGAGGACAATCTTTGTACAAGCTATACGTATTCTCTCAATAAGATCCATACGCACTTTCGCTCCGTGGACGTAGATCTATCACAATAGATCGAACCACGTAAATCCTTTGTGTTCCTTTTCGTGTTCATTAATTCTCAGTTTTCGTGCATTAAACAACCTTGCGGAAAAAAGATCGATCATTGGCGCCGTCTGTGGGAACCTATCAAACCTGTAAATCTCGATCAAATTTTGCAAGTTTTGCTGCAATCACGATGGCCGGGAAATCAACACGATCTACTGCTGCCGCAAATAAATCTGCCGCCGAGGCTGCCGCTGCCGCTGCTAAGGAGAAGGAAGCCCAGCGTAATAACGCCCAGCAAACCCCTCCTGAATCTGCCGAGGCCTCCAGCCAGCCCCCTAGCTCCAATCGAAAATGCCCCGGGAAAGAACATGTACAGACTCCAGAAGGGCATGTGGGAGACATCTTGGTGGACCAGTTCGGCAAACCACTCCACCCCAGCCAAGAAGGTCATAACAGTGGCCATGACGAAGAGGAGATTCCAAAGCTTCAGCCACATGAACTCGAGGATGCAGTGAAGAGTTTCCTTGCATATAAAGGCCCAGAATTCCTACAATTCGTCAACCAACAAAGAGCTGGAATACAGCATGGAGAACGTGGAGCTACATCCCGTTCCCATCAGCAACACGATTCTCAAAGCATCCAAATTGTGGGCGCACGAGACGCGGCACCTCGTCAAAGGAGGTTCGATGATAAACGCTGAGGAAACTACAGACCTTCACCTCGCCGTACCATCACCCCACCTCGTCGTTACACTGCTTCACCTCGGCGTGACGACGATCACCGAGGAGGGAGATTTACTGTTTACAGTAAGATCTCTACTCCCTTCACCAACTATATACTCTACACTCCTCTCCCTGAGAAGTATCGAGTACCTCCTATCAAGCCTTACAACGGCTCATGCGATCCGAGCAATTTCCTGTCCCAATACCAATATAATATGATGAATCAAGGTCTCAGTGAGGATACCTACATGTGTAAGGTATTCCCCGAACTGCTTGTCGATAACGCTCGTAGTTGGTTCGATAGCCTGCCTCCATGCAGTATCGGATCATACGCAGACCTACTCGAAGCTTTCGAACGCAGATTTTTCCAGAAAGCCGAGGCAAAAACTACCCCGGCCCAACTTCTTTCCATTAGGCAGAGACGAGGAGAATCAATAAGTGACTTTATGACTACGTTTAACGAGGAAAGCCTGAAAGTCGATCGCTTGACCGACGAAGTCCTTATCTCAGCCTTCCAGAATGCCATCCAATCTGGTGCTCTCTACAAGGAGATCATAAGGGAAGAGCCACGGACGTCGAAGCAGCTGTGGAACATCGCGGATCGTTTCGCACGAGCAGATGAAGCGGATAGGAAGAAGCGCGAGGCTGATAAGCCTGAACCATCCGATCGGAGGAAAGAAGAGCGTAATGACCGAAGTCAGAACCGCCGAAGTGCCTTAGATAGACTGCAGCGAGGCCCCCTTGAATCCCGGCTTGGACCTCGGCAAACTTCGGAGAAGAACCAATTCATGCCACTGACAAAGCCGAGGACGGAGATTTATGAGCTTCATACCAACCTGTTTCAAAGACCTCAGCCCATGTCACGTGGTGGGTCAAGACGCCGGTCTAAGGATAAATACTGCCGATTCCATGAGGACTACGGTCATGACACGGAAGACTGCAGGGAGCTAGCTGCGGATATCGAGCACCTGGTACGTGACGGTACGTTCAGAAAGTACCAAAGTCGCGGCCAATATGATGCCCGACCCCAGGGTAGGGGAAAGCGCAGAAACCGAGGAGGGAACAATTACGCCCCCCATGTCGATAAAAAACCCAGGCCTGATGATGAGGAGGGAGACGAAGATCAACCCCGGATCGACGGAGTCATCACTGCTATTACCGGGCTCCCACAAGGAGCAACGAAGTCGTCGCTCAAGGCCGAGGCCAGAAGTCCCTCTACAGACGAGCCTTTACAGAAAAGGTTCAAAAAAGACGAGGTTATTACCTTCTCAGAGAAGGACCCAGTGCCACCAATGATACCTCACCAAGACGCTATTGTGATTGAGGCAGTGGTGGCTAATAAGCTCGTCCATCGAATCTTCATCGACAGTGGGGCCTCAGTAAGCGTACTCTTTAAGGATTGCTTTGAGAAGTTAGGGGTCGAAGAAGCTCGTCTAACACCAGCACCAATTCCCCTTAGAAGCTTCGTCCAACAAGAGACGCAAACCGAAGGGATAGTTCAACTCCCAGTGACAGTAGGTAAGCACCCATTGTCATCCACTAAGTTCGTCAGTTTTTTTGTCGTGAAGGCGAACTCCCCCTATAACATCATCCTAGGAAGAGATTGGTTGGTTGCAATGAAGGCAATATGCTCGGCGTACCACCTAACGATCAAAATTCCATCGAAGAATGGGGTAATTATAATTTGCGGTGACCAGAAAAGGGCGAAGGAGTGCATGCAGATCGCCCTACGAGGTGTTGGGACACCTCAGCATCCGCAAGCATAGCAATTACAGAAATCCGAAGTGTTGGAAGACAACTCTGCATTCTACGAGCCAGTAGGAGCTGTTGTAGTGTACGAAAACGACCCAACTAAGGTTGTTAAGGTTGGCTTCGCTGGAGGAGCCGAACTTCGCAAACAAGTTGTCCAACTACTTCGGGAATATAAAGATGTCTTCGCCTGGTCACCACTCGACATGACCGGAGTTTCACCAGATGTTATCACACACCGGCTGAACATTGACCCCGGAGTAAAGCCAGTCCGGCAAAAGCAGCGGGTATTCACAGCAGACCGGAACCAGGTCATACATGACGAAGTGCACCAACTGTTAGAGGCACGAATACTCTTCGAGGTCAAGTATCCGACGTGGATTGCTAACCCGGTGATGGTGAAGAAACAAGGAGGAGTTTGGCGAATGTGTATTGACTACACCAATCTAAATAAACACTGCCCCAAAGACTGTTATCCTCTCCCCAACATCGACAAGAAAGTCGAGGCTCTGGTCGGCCATAAGGTTTTCAGTTTCTTAGATCTGTATAAAGGATATCACCAAGTCTTGATGAGTGACGAAGACGCACCAAAGACAGCTTTCATCACTGACTTCGGTGTCTTCGCATATAAGAAAATGCCATTCGGACTAAAGAATGATGGAGCTACTTATCAAAGAATGGTGGACAAGATATTTGAGCCCCACATCGGTAAAAATGTGGAAGTATATGTGGATGACATCATCGTCAAAAGTAAAGAGCCAGCCACCTGTGTCGACGATCTCAAGATCGTCCTCGGCCTCCTTCGGAAAGTTAACCCGAAGCTGAATCCTGAAAAGTGCACCTTTATGGTCCGATCCGGAAAATTTTTAGGATGCTGAGTTTCTCAAGAAGGATTAAAGGCTAACCCGTCCAAGGTCCGAGCTGTCCAAGAAATGAAAGTTCCAGAGAAGATTCACGACGTGCACAAATTGACTGGCTGCCTAGCTGCCCTTAGTCGGTTTCTCTCGAAAGCGGCAGAGAAGCAACTCCCGTTCTTCAAGATTCGAACGGCCAAACCGAAGTTACGAACAGAACGATCGTCAAGGGACTCAAAACCCGTCTCGATAAAGCCAAAGGAGATTGGGCAGCAAATTTACCCCAAGTCCTATGGTCGTACCGAACAACTCCCCGGACCTCGAACGGTGAAACACCTTATAGTTTGGTGTACGAAACCGAAGCAGTGATCCCGGTAGAGATAGGCTTGCCGAGCCCGCGCACTATCAACTTCACAGCCGAAGTCAACGAGGAAGACCTCCGAACCGAACTGGATCTGCTGGAAGAAAAACGAGAGCTCGCCTACATAAGAGAAGCCAAGTACAAGCAACAAGTAGCTCGGTACTACAACCAAAGGGTGAAGTACCAACAATTCCAAGTAGGCGACCTTGTACTTCGGAATAAGGAGGTCAGTAAAGCGGAAAGGCTCGGCAAGCTTGAAGCCACATGGGAAGGACCATACCGAGTTGAAGAAGTCCTCGGCAAAGGGTCGTACAAGCTTGCCCATTTATCCGGTGAGCCCTTACCCCGCACATGGCACATTAATCATTTAAAAAAATACTTTGTATAAGTGGAGGAGAGTAATGTCTAGGATCAGTTCATTTAAAGTCGTACGTGTCAAGAGTCAAGTCGTCTTGTCAGCTGTTTTTCTTTTTTCGGTTTTTTTTTTATTTTATTTTTTTTATCAATAAAGTTTTATTTTTCCTTTATTAATCGTTTAAATCCTTGCATATCATATCTTGCATGTCTCTCTATTCCACTTATGCTTAGTATTTTGATCTTTTATTTTAAAAACCCTGACGAGGGTAATTTAATAAACTCCACATTGGGGGTAAATTCTAAACGCGCGCGTACCGACCTAACCTTGTTAAAAATAGAAGTTCAAACTGCCTGGGCTTAAAACGAAGGAACCACCTTTGTTAAAAGCTCGGAAGAAGTACTTTTGTTTAAAACAAGGAGGCACCACCTCGGTTACAAACAAAGATACGGCCTTTGTTTAAAACAGAGAAGAGCCTAAACCTCATCGGACGATGAGGTCGTGCTAATTAAAGCCTAAACTTCGTCTTTGACGAAGTCGTGCTACTCAAAGCCTAAACCTCGTCGGACGACGAGGTCGTGCTAATTAAAGCCTAAACTTCGCCTTTGACGAAGTTGTGCTACTCAAAGCCTAAACCTCGTCGGACGACGAGGTCGTGCTAATTAAAGCCTAAACTTCACCTTTGACGAAGTCGTGCTACTCAAAGCCTAAAACTCGTCGGACGACGAGGTCGTGCTAATTAAAGCCTAAACTTCGCCTTTGACGAAGTCATGCTACTCAAAGCCTAAACCTCGTCGGACGATGAGGTCGTGCTAATTAAAGCCTCAACTTCGCCTTTGACGACGTCGTGCTACTCAAAGCCTAAACCTCATCGGACGACGAGGTCGTGCTAATTAAAGCCTCAACTTCGCCTTTGACGAAGTCGTGCTACTCAAAGCCTAAACCTCGTCGGATGCCGAGGTCGTGCTAATTAAAGCCTACACTTCATCTATGCTGAAGTCGGGCTACTCAACCCTAAACCCCGTCTTTTGGCGAGGTAATGCTCATTATGGCCTACCTTTGTATAATGCAAGGAAATATATCTATGTTAAAAACAAGGTAAAAGGCTAATATGAGTACAGAGAATTCCGTTTTATTTCAAAAATGGAAAAGTACAATACATGGTGATTAAGACGAACTAGAAGGCTTGGATTTGCTAAAACTAAGCCATCTTGTAGGAAAATCACCGTCGGAGTTGAAATTTAAAACATCATCTATATTGAAGCGGCCTTGACCTCGTTCACCACTTCCTCGTCCTCGACTCCGACCCCTACCCCGTTGAAGACTCCGACCTCGACCTCGTCGAGCCAATCTTTGCCGTTCTTGTTCATAAAACTCTTTAGCGTGCCGCGTAAATCTCATGTCTGATCGAACTGCGGGAGTCGACGATCTCGAGGGATCAGTGGTAGTGGACGAACTGGAAGGATGAGAGTCATTTCCCAGTCGAGCAGCCAATTTCGGACGCCGAGCTAGAATCACATCGTACATACCAGCTATTCGCTTCAGCTCGACCATCTGATCTTGGAGTTGCCAGGAGTCCGCCCCGTATCTTTCTTGGTAATCCTTACACGGGGCTGCGATTTCTGTTACCTTTGCATCCACTTCAGCAATGGTTTTCCCGCCGTTTCGGCGGACAATGGCCTCATATTCAGTATGCTCCTCGGCGATCTTTCTAGATTCTTCCTTCATGGCATCATACTTATCTCCAAGCTCTAGGAGCCGAGCTTGAAGCTCGTCATTTCGGATTTGAGCGGCTCTAAGTCTCACTTCGGCCTCATCCTGGATATGGTTAGCTTGGTCTCTCCAACGAAGAGCTTCGACATGCTTAGCTTCAAGAGCCCGCAATAAGTTATTGATTTGAGCTATGTACGGGGATGCATCAAAAATTGTGGGGGAAGGCTACAACACAAAGAAAAAAGTTTCAATTAAATGTTGAAATTTTATTAAGGCCACAAAGGCGAAAGTCAAGCGACATCCTACTGATGCCGCAGTACAAAAGCCTTACACAAAAAAAAAAAGAAAAAAAAAGAAAAAAAAGAAGAGAGAGAATATACAGAGGTGATCAACTGACCACTTCAGCATTCTCCTCATTCTGACGAGGGGCCTTGTCGTTGTCAGCATTGCCTTCCTCCTCGGCCTCCTCTCTGCCTCGGCCAGCATCCTCAGCCCCGGGCTCGGCAGTACGGCTGAGGTCGGCAATCAACCCTTCCAACTCCTCATCCTTGTCAACTGGCCATCCCTCCACCACCTCGGCAGTCAACACAGTAGACGCCGAGGCTAAGCTGTCCAACACGGGAATGCTTTTGAGGCCTTCCACCAACGCCTCAGCATATGCGCGGTTGACAGCCGCATCTGACATCTCCTGATATCCGTACTTGGCCTTGTCCAAGTTCGGAATATCAGAAGCGATGTTGTCGATAGCGTCGCTAACTGCACGCGTGTTTAGGATCGCGGCGACCTGCCCGGCCAGCTCCGAGAATCTTTCAGAGCGGAAGAGCCTCTCCGTATAAGCCCGAAGCAGCGACCCCTGCATGGCTACCGCCTCGGCCTCCTGTTGCTTCGCCGCTTCTGCCTCGGCCTTCCACATGGCCGCCTCTCTCTTCGCTGCCTCAGCAGCGTCCTTTGCCGACTCAACCGCAGCCCGTTCTACTGACACCCTAGCTTCGGCCAATGCCAATCGGTTGACGAGACCGCCCTTCTCGTTCTCTAGGTCGCGCTGAACTCGGACCACCTTGTTGAAGCCGTCGACCCCAGCGGTCAGGAAACCGCTTAACTCCGAGGTAAGGTCGCTCAGCCTCGCCACCATGTCCTCGGCACCCTATATAAACACACATTAACGTTAGCAAATATATAATAATAAAATGCCGAAGTACATCTGTAAGTGTGATACTACCTCGGGAAATGGCCGAGGCTGATTCACCAGTTCTCCAAGACCCTGGCGTCCAACACCGCCAGATAACCGGACTGCAGTGACTGTGCAATCCTCCTCTCCAGTCGGAGCAGCAACAACCAACTTCTGCTATTTTGTTTTTCGAACGAGAGGTCGCTCCGGAGGGGACCCCATTGGTGAGGAGCCTAGTCCGCTCTATGTTCGTTCCGAAGAAACCTCGGATGCTGGCTTCTCGGTAGTGCTCGACCTTGCCCTCTTCTTACCGAGAAGTTTCACTGTAGAAAAACAGTAAGAGCTTCATCATAATGAAACAGAACACATAAAACAAATAAACGGACCAAGTGGAGCCTCACCCTTCACCGGCTCAACCATGGAGTCTGGATCATAAGGGCTCAGCCCCGCCATAGCAAGATCGGCCTCGGTAAATTCTTCATCGACGAGGCTAGTCAACACTTCCTCAAGCACACCAAACTTCTCTTCGGTGCCTTGGTTCCTCAGTTTACCCACATTCCAGACGAAATGTGGGACCTCACCGAACCGACAGAAAAAGAACTTCGACTGCCAGTTCGGGATTTTTGACTTCGTCTTCACTCGAAAGCCAAGACGGGGTGTCAAATAGTACCACCCATTGTAGGAATTAAATTGAAAATATTTCAGGATCAGCTCTACTGACAGGCTGACCCCGTGACGACTACTAAGTATGCCTAAAGTAGTAAGCTGCCTAAACGAGTTCGGCGTTATTTGAGCTAAAAGAATGCCGAACTTCCGAAGAAGATCGGTAAAAACAGGGGGGAGGGGAAGACGAAGACCATGGCTTAAGCAATCTTCGTAGATAGTTACGAAGCTGACCGGAGGGTTGGATGCCCTATCCTCCGGCCGAGGAACTAACATCTCTATCCAATCAGGAAATAAATAATTTCTCGCAATCTTCAACATTGCGGATGAATCTAGAGTTGAAGGGAATTTGGAGACTGTTCCGACTGAATCAAAGGGAGAAGCAAAAACTACCCTACATTTTGCGGAAACGTCCGACTCTACAGTATATACATCTACACTTATATTTTCCGGCGAATGTGATACCGGCGGCGACGTAGACCTTTCGCCAGAATCTTGACTACTACTACCGCTTGATTCGCAATTAAAAGAAGCAGAAGCCATGGAAACTTACTTTCACTGGGTTCTGGTATAACACCAACGGCGACTTTGCAAGCGAGAATGTAGAAGATGGAGTGCCGAAAATTTTTAGGGTTTCGAAATTTCAAAATGAAATTGTTGTGGCGTCTGAAAGAAGTTTTAGTAACTTTCCGCCTTTTCACTCCAACTCTAACACGCACGCGCCTACTTTATCGGGACTCCAAACGGCGCATTTAATGTAACTGACACATCACGTGATCGTCCTAACGAGGCGGTACGCATTCCGACTTCGTCGAAATTTAATTTCCGAAGGGGCAATGCGAAATTTCATTCGACCTCATCCTAACGAGGCGGTACGCATTCCGACTTCGTCGAAATTTAATTTCCGAAGGGGCAATGCGAAATTTCGTTCGACCTCGTCCTAACGAGGCGGTACGCATTCCGACTTCGTCGAAATTTAATTTCCAAAGGGGCAATGCGAGATTTCGTTCGACCTCGTCCTAACGAGGCGGTACGCATTCCGACTTCGTCGAAATTTAATTTCCGAAGGGGCAATGTGAAATTTCGTTCGACCTCGTCCTAACGAGGCGATACGCATTCCGACTTCGTCGAAATTTAATTTCCGAAGGGGCAATGCGAAATTTCGTTCGACCTCGTCCTAACGAGGCGGTACGCATTCTGACTTCGTCGAAACTTAACTTCCGAAGGGGCATTTCGAATTTAGTTTTACTTTCACTTCGTCAAAATTCTAATTTCGACGGGGCCAGGCCCTTTCACTACTTCTACTTCAACTTTCTAGCCCTGGTCACACCCTCACTTCTATCTCTTTTTGGGGGGGATGTGATAGGATATGGCCTAGCTACTAGGCCCAAACGTCAAGCCCAATATAATTGGACTCCGACAGTTAAGCTCGGCCAACGCAGCTCGGCCCAACTAAAGCCCTATGCAGTTCGGCCCAGTCAGCTACAACCTACCTTAAAGGGACTTCTACGCCAAGACAATTCCTACATCGACTACAATTCAAGCTCCAAGAGGTATAGAAGCTCGGTGTTTATCCAATAAAGGAGGAGGTCAAGCCAAAGAGTCCTAATAGGAAAAGACTTGTAATCTTAGTCGAATTTCATGTGTAGATACTTATAAATAGGGGCTTAGAATAGATGAGAGGGGGAGGACAATCTTTGTACAAGCTATACGTATTCTCTCAATAAGATCCATACGCACTTTCGCTCCGTGGACGTAGATCTATCACAATAGATCGAACCACGTAAATCCTTTGTGTTCCTTTTCGTGTTCATTAATTCTCAGTTTTCGTGCATTAAACAACCTTGCGGAAAAAAGATCGATCAATTACATTGTTCTAAACTAACTAAATTAATAAAATAAAATAAATAAATAACAAGAACATACTATCTACTATAGCAAACGTAATACGGAGTAATTCAAATGAAGTATTTTCTTATTTTATCCTTTAAAAAATTTAATACTAATTTTTCTTTTTCTTTTTCTTTTTCTTATACTAAAAATTAAACATGTGAAAGTTCTAGAATTGCTAGCGGCGTCCAAAAATCCGTTTAAAATTAAAAAAAAAAAAAAATTAAAGCGAAGAAATGTGGGCTCCACAGCAAGAGCGCCTTTATATAAATAGCACAACGGCTCCCCACTCTGTCTGCTTAAAGCCTTAAACACCCAATAAAAATTCTCTGGAGGTTTTCATTAAATTTAAAAAATTTCCAGAAAATTTTCGCTTGATCGCGAGAGATGAAAGTATGAAGAAATGGATTTTGGCTAGCATTGTTTCTGCATTTCTGTTGCAGTCGATCCGTTGCTGATTTCAGTTATCGCTCAGATTTCACTTCTTTCTTCACTCAGGTTAGAGATTCGAAAGTTTTTTTGTGTTTCATTTGCGATTCTTGTTATTAGATTAATTATTAATCATTATAAGTTTCAAACTATCTGATGTGTATAATAATGCTTTAGTTTTCGGAGGTTGATTGCTGAGAAGAAGGCTGATCGAGTTTTCTTTTCCTTTTTAGTTTAATTTCGTTTTCTGTTTTAAGGGTTTATTTGTGTGATCGAGTGGACTTTTAGTTGTAGCGAAATTTCATTTTCAGTTTCTGTATTTTTTCTGCTCAGTGATTAGAATCTACATCTAACTTTAAGGGTAATCTAGTAGTAGTTATGAATCTTGCTTTTGGTTCTTTTAGGGCATTGGCAAATTATTGGTTTTTCTTGAACTTAAGAATTTCAATGATTGGTTTTTCTTGATATTTTTGTATGGATCGGTTTAGGAAAGTGTTTGTTCTTGAAATTTCGGTTGAAAATTAGTAGTGAAAGCTTGAATATTTGTTGTACAGGGAGAAAATAGTGATCTTCTTTGACTGCAATGTCAATAGCCAGTGTAGCTCTCTGTCCTGTTTACGAAGATTACTGGAACTTTCCAGGCCGTGTCTCGGGCCAGCGTGGCCCATGGTCGAACGACTCGATCTTAATCTACTTAACTGTTGGTGGCTCTGTGATTCCAATGCGAGTTCTTGAATCAGATTCAATTGCTTCTGTCAAACTCAGAATTCAAGTTAGTAAAGGGTTCTCCGCGAAGCAGCAGAAGCTTGTTTTTGATGGGAAAGAACTGGCTAGGAACAATTCTAAGGTGCGAGACTATGGCGTGTCCGATGGGAATGTGTTGCATCTCGTCGTACGGCTCTCTGATCTTCAAGCCATCACAGTTAGGACAGTCTGTGGCAAGGAATTCGAGTTCCATGTTCAAAGAAAAAGGAATGTGGGGTATGTGAAGCAGAAGATTGCTGAGAAGGGGAATGGTATTTTTGATCTCAAGGATCAAGAATTGTTCTGTGAAGGTGAGGAGATTGAAGATCAGAGGATCATAGATGATTTATGTAGGAGCAATGATGCTGTCATTCATTTTCTTGTTCGCAAGTCAGCAAAGCTCAGGGCTGTGCCTGTTGAGAAAGATTTTGAGGTATCGATAATAGCATCAGATGTAGAAGAGAAGGTAGAGGATAAAGTTCAGAATGAGAAACTTTCAGTTGTAGCTGTCAATCCTCCTAGACGAGAAATTCTGATAGAACCACTGATTATTAACCCTAAGATTGTCTTATCACCTGTGATTAAACAACTAATTGATGAGACTTTTAATGGACTAGAAACTGGTAACCAACCTATTAAGTCTTCTGAGGGATCAGGAGGTGCTTACTTTATGCAAGATTCAGCTGGTAAGAAGTATGTTTCTGTTTTTAAGCCAGTTGACGAGGAGCCCATGGCTGTAAATAATCCTCGAGGCTTACCCTTGTCCCCTAATGGTGAAGGTCTAAAGAAAGGTACACGAGTAGGGGAAGGGGCATTTAGGGAAGTTGCAGCGTATATTTTGGATCATCCAAGAGGTGGTCCACGTTCAACTTCTAGTGATGAGAAAGGCTTTGCTGGTGTCCCGCCTACAGTCATGGTGCAGTGTAAGGATAGCAGATTCTATTACTCAGAAGGTTATAACTGTAGATCGAGTAAGTTTGGGTCTCTTCAGATGTTCATGAAGAACTGCGGTAGCTGTGAGGACATGGGCCCTCGAGCTTTCCCTGTGGAGGAAGTTCACAAGATATGTGTACTCGACATCAGGTTGGTGAATGCAGATAGACATGCTGGCAACATTCTGATTCAGAAAGATGGTGCTGAAGGTCGAATTATCCTTATCCCGATTGATCATGGTTACTGCATGCCGGAGAATGTAAGTATATTTCTCTTCTTCCGTTTGTCATTTGATGTTGTTGGAATGTGGATATCATTTGTGGACATGTTCATATCTTTGAGGACCTGATCATTGCACAGTTATCGAGTTAGATATATTCTGAATATAATTTCCTATCTATCTGTTTAACAGTTTGTCCAAGAACAGTTCTTGAAGTGATTTTATTGCTTTATCATAAGATGTATTATTATCTTAGCAAATACAATGTGGCTATTCCTACCTAAATATTGCTTAGGGAGTATAAAGATGAACCATGAGAATTCTTCCATCATCAGAAATATTTACCAACTGGTGCTCTACATGTAGTTTCACTTTACATAATAGGTGCCTTTTGTTGTAATTTTAGTACCGGCCGACTCTTATGATATATGAAATGGTTTTATCAAAGTAATATCAATATAATATTACAAATCATGAACTGTGGACTTTTTGCAGCTCACTTCTTGCAGTCTCCGAGTTTTCATATTTGTGATTTCCTTTTTTATTCACCATTATTCTGCATTGCAGTTCGAAGATTGCACATTTGAGTGGCTCTACTGGCCCCAAGCTCAAGAACCTTTTACTCCAGAAGAAACTGCATACATAAACTCCTTAGATGCAGAGAAAGACATTGAAATTCTAAACTTCTATGGATGGAACGTGCCTGAAAAGTGTGCACGTGTCTTTCGTATTTCAACCATGCTTCTGAAGAAAGGCGCAGAGAGAGGGCTGACTCCCTTTCTCATCGGAAGCATAATGTGTAGGGAAACAGTCAAGAAAGAGTCTGTAATCGAGAAGATGGTTCTAGAAGCTGAAGAATCGCTGCTCCCTGGAACAAGCGAATCAGCATTCCTCGACTCCGTCTCAGTGATCATGGACCGTTACCTAGACAGTCTCTCCACCTAACTGAATCTGAGTGTGAAGGTACATATATAAAAAGCTGCAAGTGCAGTGGTGTTGTCATCACCTTTTATCGTTACAACACGACTCGTGGAATGGAATAACAGTGTCAGTGTGAATGTGACTTTTGTCAAAGAAGATAAACATCTTCAGTGTGTGTCTGTGTTTGTTATAACATAGTATCTACTAATGATCTGCTTCTACTGTCTGAGTGTGCATTTTGTCCAGTACTGTAGCCTTCAGACATGAATCTGCAGATTATATGTTTGTTTCTGCTATATGCAGAAGTAAATCATTTTACATTCTACTTTGGTTTCTGATGTTCGAATTTTTGTTCAGCTTCAGTTATGGGACATATATAGAAACTAAGTTTTGATCTTTTCATCCCAGAAAAAAAAAAAAAAAAAAAAAAAAGAAGTAAATTATTGTTTGTCCACAATATGCCATGGAAATAAGTTTATTTTTCTTTATAAAAAGAAAAGGAAGTAAGGTTTACTTTTCTACTTCTCAAAAAATCAAAAAATAAAGTTAACTACAAGATTTTATTTATTTATTTATTTATTTATTTATTTTTTGTATATGTGCAAAAAGTTAAATGCTAATCCCTTTAAGTTATTCAATAAATTCTTTGTATATTATGATTATTGTTTTCTTTAAAAAATGTAAATAGCTTTAATAAGGTCGATCAAACATTAATGTTGGCTGAGTTGAATTCAAGAAAACAATATAATGGATGACAACAAAATCTCTATCATGAAAGTTAACTAATTAAGCTAAAAATTATTATTATTATTATTATTTTATTTTTTTTGTGTAACTTTTTAAATAAGAATAAGATTTTAGAAGATATTCGGAATTCACAAATTTCGAAATTTTGAAAGATCATATTTCATGGATGCAGATTACCTCACATCACATGGTAACAATTTTCTAAAGTGTTATATACTCCATTTGTCCTCCATTTACTGACCATGTTGACTTATTAGATAATTTTGAAACTTCATGATAATGGATTTTAAATTGAATTTTTGGAGATTAGTTTTTTGGAGATTAGTATATACTCCAAAAATTCGATTTTAAATCCATCATCACAAAGCTTTAAAATTATCTAAAAAGTCAACAGGGTTAGTAAATGGAGGACGGAGGAAGTATATATAAATTATGACGTAGAGTATATATATTCTTGTATATTATATTTATCAAAATACATTGATAAAAGACAAAAACTTGGGTGAGGCCGGCCACATAGTGTGACCGGGTCAAAGTGTCAATATTTATGCAGAAAAGTGTTAATTTACATAAATAAAAATGTCAATCTTTAACATAATTATTTAACGAATAAAAATGTCAATTTTTAAAAGTGTCAATTTTTATGCAGAAAAATGTTAATCTACACAAATAAAAGTGTCAATCTTTTGAACGGCCACATAATAAACCCAGACTCACCCAAGTGTGCCCCTTGATAAAATAAGGAAAAAAAGACCTCTTAAATAAAATCAAAATCAAAATAATTGTAATAAAGCACTCATGAAAGTCAAGGTACGATCATGACAAGTAATCACACACAAGTACTCCCTCCGTATTCCATTTCTTGACCCAAAATTTTTAGGCACGCATTTTCACCGAAACTTAATATTTATAATTTTGAAGTATTTTTTCTTTTACGGGATACTACGAGTGTCGTACTATCCCTTAAGACAAAAAATATTTCAAAATTATATTGTAAAACCCATACTAGGTTTCGGTGGTGATAGGGAGTAATCTGTCAGCTCCCGGCAGGTATCTGGAGCGCAGGAGTGATACCCGAACAGATGCCATATTTCCGCCAGATCCCGCGGATCAGGTCTATCAGTGATCTGAGCATAACAGTTACAGAACACCCTCCGTCAGTGATCTGAATGTAACAGGTGCAGATCACCCTCCGCCACCCTCATTCCTTTAACCCAGATCCTCATATGAAGTATAGAAAAAACGTGATTGTGGGGACCACTTTTGTGGACCATTAATCATAACTAAAATATTCTGTCTAACTGACTTGTCTACCCTGAAAAGACTACGTTAACCCCATAGATTCGAGGTAATTACCCTTCTACCTGTTGGGGTTGATATACTGAAAAGCATACTTTATGCTTGTATTATTAACAATTTCTTCCTGGTTTTGGAAATAAATATTCTGTCATATGTTTTGCATATTAATTCGTGTTATGGTTATGCAAATAAACGTCCGGCACTATATATTATAGATAATATGGTGTGGGTGGTCGCACGGAAGATCATATTATCGGTTTCTTATATAGTTAAATGGTGTTCGCAACTGAAAGTAATCTTGGACGAATTACTTGTTAAGGTTGTAGTATAAGCTGGATAATAGTTGGTCTTGGCTATTAGCTTATACTGGTGCATACGATCAGAGTTGCGCTGAACGGGATCGAGGTGAGATAAATCCTTTTATACTGACTTATTAAGGATCACATCTCGGACGATTATTATTTCTTAATTCTAGTTGTCATAATATTCAATTATGTATTTATAATAATTATTGCTTTGATTTACCATGAGTGAGAGTTATTGCAACTCAAAGAATCTCTGTATCTTGGGTAATAATATTATAAATATGATAATTAATATTATAGCTAGAAATCGTGTCTCGGTGCGCCGAGTTGATGATGTCCCCTTGAGGCGTTCTAAGGATTATTATATCAAAACCCTGCAGGTGGATTAAGTTCCGATATAATAATAAGGTCGAACGGGTACACTCTCGGAATAAGATATTAATTAATTAGAGCAGTCAGTAGCTTAAATTAATTAATGGACATGCGATATCTTAAACACGGGAAATAATATAATTCAAAGAGGAGCCCGGTATGTCATAATTTGGGATTGGACGGCGGTGCAATATTATTTTACTATAGTGAAAAGGCTATAATATTAGTATATTAAATAGAGTATTCGGGGCCAGAGAATACTTGGATTATTTAATTATATTGGAAGGCCTAGTCCAAATCCTCCTCAAGGTCCCTGGAGTAGCCCAATAGAGCATAGCCTGACCCATTAGCCTTGGCCCTAACCTCTCCAACACTCTACCTCTTATTATAAATAAGAGAGAAGTAGAAATGTTCATGAGGGGATTTTATTCTCACAGAAAAGAGAGAGAGGGGCGGCAGCTTCTGGGAGGCACAGAGAATAGATTTCTGCCCACTCAGAATTTCTCTGGTTGCTAGGGAATACTCCAGAAGACTTCGGGGTCGACGTGAAAGAGCCAGATCTCGTGTGCAGAGATCTGGTGCGTGGAAGATCATTTCCTCGACTCAGAATTCCACCGGTGATACGCAAGCAGGTATATATATGATTTAGATCGGTTTCCGCTTTCAAGATCTGAATTCATATGTTAATAATTATTGTAATTAATTAAATCTACATCCGAGGGATCCCGGATCCAACAACTGGTATCAGAGTCAACTCGGCTCTGTAGATTTAATTAAGTATAATTATTAGATTCATATTATTTGTATTGGATGCAATTGATTGTTTTGCAGAGATCCAATTATCATGGTTAATATGAATGTTTTGGTTTTAATTATTGTATTAAAATTAGCCTGTTTGTGGCTGCGTTGTAAACACACGAGGGTTGATCGTGTTAGAATAGGAATTTTTTTTTTGATTGTAATTTCGATGTAAATTTTTCAATTCTTGTAATCGATCGATGGTGGTGGAGAAGGCGACTACATCACGACTGGGATCGAGGAATGGCGGCGGCGCTGCGACGGTGATGAACATGGCAGCTAGGGTTTCGACCCTACCGCGGCTGTTTGTGGTCACCGGATGTTGCAGCTGCTTCCGACTGCTCTCCTCGACGGCGTCGACGCACCGGACAAACTGCAGAAGCAGTGGGAGCAGCGGCGGGGCTGAAGCGATCGCCATCCATGGCGACGGCGCGGCTAGGGTTTAAAGAACCCTAGCGGATCGCGTGAAGCTTCTGGCGGCTGCAGCTCGAAAACCGGCATCTCCACGATGCCGGTGACCTGCAGCAGTTCACGGCAAGCTGCTAGGCGTCGAGGGGAACGACGGGCGGAGGCGCGGCGTGCAGAAACGGAAGCAGCAGCTGCTGTTGCCTTGCGCGATGGTGGCTGCGGTGCTGCTACGTTTCAGCCATGCTTCCGGCATGTTCCGAGCGACGACAGCGGCAGAAGCACTTGGCGATCTCCTCTCTAAGCTCGTGTGAAGACGATGACAGCGGTGGTGCGGCTGAGGACGGCGGCGAGGGCTGAGGAGGACGACGGCTAGGGTTTCCGGAAGTTAGGGTTTTTCGAAACCCTAACGGGCCAAACCCTGGGCCCGATGGGCCTTCCTCTCGGCCCGTAGATTCAGCTCAACTCTCGTCTCGATTTTTCAAGCTCGTTCGAAGAATTTGAAGGCCATGATGATTGGATAATTATTTATTTAATTAATTATCTTGCGCTTAATTTTTTTTGATATTTTGTGGATGGCATGTTGTTTAATTATTCGCGATTTTTAATTACATGCTATGCTTGAAAAATGAATTAAAACCTTGGTTTAAAAATGACTAAGTGGTATTATATTAATTTTAATTTTCGATTAATTCCGTATTTTTCCGAAAATTATTATTAATTCTAGCCTCCATAATTGGTTTAAAAATGAAATAATTAGCATTTGCTCACTGATCCGGGCGTATCCCTACGGAGGTGCTAATTATGGATTTCATTGGTTTAAACTTCATATGATAATATTGAAAAATAATTTCATATCGATATCACCTCCCTACGGTAGGGTTATTCTTATGAAATGGTATTTTTCGGAATATTAAATTATGGTATTTCACTTAGATGTGAATTTATTAATTATTTCCTGACGGAAAGGTAATTAATTAAATTTACATGGCTAGGAGTGACCGACTGTTAATTTCATCAATCATAAGGTGAAGGTTGATTGGATAATAAAATTAAAGGCGTAAAAACCTACTTATAGAGATTATTTGTAAACGTCCACCCTACGTGGCTTACATATAAAATCTTGAGGAGTCGGGGGTTGCATATTATATTGATTTAAGGTTTTACAATATAATGAATGCTTCGAAGTATATGACATTGACTTTACGTTATTTATTTTCAGCTACATTATGTCTTTCAATCCACTTGCTTCAATTCTCAAAGAAAACAAACTCGAGGGTTCAAATTACCTTGATTGGAAACGAAACTTGGATATTGTCCTTACTGCTGACGGACATAAATTTGTCCTTACTGAGGAATGCCCCCCTGAGCCAGCTGCAGGAGCCACGGCTGAACAACGTGAGGCTTATACCAGCTGGAAAAAAGGCAGATGAGATGGCAAAATGCTACATACTGGCTTCAGTATCGCCCATTTTGCAGCATCAACATCAGAATGTCGAAACTGCAGCTGGTATGATCCTAAGCCTTCACGAGATGTTTGGCCATCACGGTCGTCAGGCGCGTCAAAAGGTTATGAAGTCAATTTTGACGCTGAAAATGTCTGACGGGGAATCCGTGAAGGAACATGTTCTTAAGATGATTGGTCATCTTAATGAGCTGGAGGTTCTAGGTGCTGAAATCGATGCGGAATCGCAGGTCGATATCATCATAGAATCCCTTCCTAATTCATTCAACCAGTTTCGGCTGAACAACAACATGAATCCTGAGGATTACACGTTGGCCCAACTGATGAATGAGCTGGTGCAAGCTGAGACGGTGATCAAGTCTGAACCTCAGGCTCACAACACTACAGCTTCTACTTCTTCTAAGCCTAAGGGCAGATTTAGAAAGAAGAAGAAGCAGGGTAGTCAGAATCAAGGGGGTGGCAGTCAGAAAGGGAAGGGACCTCAAGGTGGCATTCAGAAGCCTAAAGGGAGGTGTTACCGTTGCGGGCAGAAAGGACACTACAAGGCGTCTTGTCCTCAAATGAGGACGGGCAGTGGCCAAGGTACATCTTATGCACTAGTAGTCGAAACTTGTTTAGCGGCTAGTTCTAACAACACTTGGGTTGTATATACTGGAGCCACTGATCATGTATGTTTTGACTTGCAGGGGTTCAACCAAACCCGGCGGGTTAGTGCAGGGGAGATTACCATCACCATGGGAAATGCTGCGAAAGTGGCGGTTTCTGCAGTGGGAGTTGTCAGTTTACCGTTTTTCAATAAAACTTTGGTTTTAAGAGATGTTTTGTTAGTACCCGGTTTTCGGAGGAACTTGATTTCGGTTTCCAAATTGTATTTGGATGGATATTCTGTTTCTTTCGGTTTTGGAAATGTTACTATTTATCGTAATGGTGATGTTATCTGTTCTGGTACTATGTCTAACAATCTCTATACCATAAACTGTACACATACTGCATTGAATAGCGCATTATCATATTCTAAGAAACGTAAGTTTTCTTCGAGTGTAAATCAAACACAGCTCTGGCATCTGAGGCTTGGACACATCCACCTTAAGAGGATTCAAAGGTTGGTGAAAGATGGTCCTTTGGAAGAACTCCGAATGGAACCATTACCAACTTGCGAATCGTGCTTGCAAGGAAAGATGGTTAAAAAGAAATTTTAAGTCCAAGGGAAACAGATCAGAGAAAGTGTTGGATTTGATTCACTCGGACGTGTGTGGTCCAATGTCGATTCAAGCTAGAGGTGGTGTTGAGTACTTCATTACTTTTATTGATGATTACTCAAGGTATGGATATGTTTATCTGATGAAACGGAAGTCTGAATCCTTTGAGAAATTCAAAGAATTTAAGGCGGAAGTTGAGAATCGTCATGAAAGAACTATCAAATCCCTTCGATCTGATCGAGGAGGGGAGTACCTCAGCGGTGAATTTTTGGAATACATGTCGAAAGCTGGGATTACTTCCCAGCTTACTGCTCCGGGGACGCCACAACAAAATGGCGTGGCGGAACGAAGAAATCGTACACTTATAGAAATGGTTCGATCAATGATGAGCTATTCAGAATTACCTACTTCATTTTGGGGTTATGCATTAGAAACGGCAGCGTATGTTCTAAATTTGGTTCCTTCCAAATCGGTACCTAAGACTCCTTGGGAATTGTGGACTGGGCAAAAGCCTAGTCTGGAACATATTCGGATCTGGGGATGTCCAACACATGTGCTGAATAAGGATGCTGATAAGTTGGAATCAAGAACTGAACTACGGTTTTTCATGGGGTACCCTAAAGGCACGAGAGGTGGGATGTTTTATAGTCCTAGGGACCAAAAGATCGTTATTAGCACTAATACACGATTTTTGGAAGAGGATTATATGACTAATCATAAACCCATGAGTGAAGTCATTTTAGAAGAAATGAGGGACACTGAGACGTCTGAACCACCTGTATCAGATGTTACACCAAATACTGCACCTCGTGTTGACACTAACACTAACTCTCAAGTGGTGCCTCGTCGTAGTGGGAGAGTCATCGTCCAACCTGAAAGATGGTTGTGTTATGGGGAATCTTCGGATATCATAACTGGGGAAGATGACTTTGACCCATGGACGTACAAAGAGGCAATGCAAGAGAAAGATGCTCGGTTTTGGCAAGATGCTATGGATTCGGAAATCCAATCCATGCATGATAACGATGTGTACGATATTGTAGAAGCTCCCCAAGGCGTTAAGCCGGTTGGGTGTAAGTGGGTCTACAAACGTAAGAGAGGAGCTGACGGGAAGGTTGAAACCTTCAAGGCTAGACTTGTGGCGAAAGGTTTCACCCAAAAAGAAGGAATTGATTACGATGAAACCTTCTCGCATGTTGTCATACTTAAGTCAATCCGGATTCTCTTAGCCATTGCGGCGCACATGGATTTGGAAATATGGCAAATGGATGTCAAGACTGCTTTTCTGAATGGCAATCTTGATAAGCCCATTTATATGAAACAACCAAAGGGTTATGTTGCCGAAGGAAAAGAGCATCTTGTATGCAAGCTTAAGCGATCCATTTATGGTCTTAAGCAAGCATCTCGTTCTTGGAACACACGGTTTGATGAGGTAATCCAGTCATATGGATTAATCCAGTGTGATTATGAGAGTTGTGTGTACAAAAAGTGCAACGGAAACGACTTGGTGTTTCTGATACTGTATGTTGATGACATACTCCTAATTGGCAACAACGTGGAGACGTTATCGGACATACGGATGTGGTTGTCCAAGCAATTCAAAATGAAGGACTTGGGAGAAGATGGTCACATTCTTAGGATAAAGATCTTTAGAGATCGTAAGAAGAGGATGTTGTGCCTATCTCAAGCAGCCTACATTGATACTGTGGTAAAGCGGTTTAGCATGGAAAATGCTAAGAAAGGTTTCTTACCTTTCAGCATGGAATACATCTATCTAAGGCTATGTGTCCTAAAACACAGAAAGAGATAGATGAAATGAAGGCAGATCCTTATGCATCTGCAGTAGGAAGCCTCATGTATGCTATGCTTTGCACCAGGCCCGATATTTGTTATGCCGTTGGCATGGTTTCTAGATATCAGTCTAACCCTGGCAGGGAACACTGGACTGCTGTGAAGAATATAATCAAGTATCTGAAAAGGACTAGGGATTATATGTTGGTCTTCCAGTCTGACAGTCTAATTCCTTTGGGTTATACGGATTCTGATTTCCAATCGGATAGGGATGAGAGGAAATCTACCACTGGGTATGTGTTTACGTTGGGAGGTGGAGCCATACATTAGAGGAGCATAAAGCAGAAATGCATTGCGGATTCCACCATGGAAGCTGAGTACGTCGCAGCCGCAGAAGCGGCTAAGGACGCTGTATGGTTCCGAAACTTCATGATGGATCTGGATGTGGTTCCTAATTTGCCTCAGGCGATCACAATTTATTGTGACAATTCTGGTGCAGTTGCAAATTCGAAAGAACCAAGATCTCATCAGGCCAGTAAACACATAGACCGGAAGTACCATATCATACGTGATTACGTAAAGAGAGAGATGGTAGTTGTGTCAAAGATTGCATCTGAGGATAACCTTGCTGATCCATTCACGAAAGCACTTCCTACAAAGGATTTCGTGAGGCATGTGGAGGGCTTGGGAGTCAGATGTATGACAACATTGCTTTGAGTATAAGTGGGAGAAATTGTAATGTAGTAGTAGTATACTTGAAAGCATGCTTTTGAGTATAAGTGGGAGATTGTTGGGGTTGATATACTGAAAAGCATACTTTATGCTTGTATTATTAACAATTTCTTCCTGGTTTTAGAAATAAATATTCTGTCATATGTTTTGCATATTAATTCGTGTTATGGTTATGCAAATAAACGTCCGGCACTATATATTATAGATAATATGGTGTGGGTGGTCGCACGGAAGATCATATTATCGGTTTCTTATATAGTTAAATGGTGTTCGCAACTGAAAGTAATCTTGGACGAATTACTTGTTAAGGTTGTAGTATAAGCTGGATAATAGTTGGTCTTGGCTATTAGCTTATACTGGTGCATACGATCAGAGTTGCGCTGAACGGGATCGAGGTGAGATAAATCCTTTTATACTGACTTATTAAGGATCACATCTCGGACGATTATTATTTCTTAATTCTAGTTGTCATAATATTCAATTATGTATTTATAATAATTATTGCTTTGATTTACCATGAGTGAGAGTTATTGCAACTCAAAGAATCTCTGTATCTTGGGTAATAATATTATAAATATGATAATTAATATTATAGCTAGAAATCGTGTCTCGGTGCGCCGAGTTGATGATGTCCCCTTGAGGCGTTCTAAGGATTATTATATCAAAACCCTGCAGGTGGATTAAGTTCCGATATAATAATAAGGTCGAACGGGTACACTCTCGGAATAAGATATTAATTAATTAGAGCAGTCAGTAGCTTAAATTAATTAATGGACATGCGATATCTTAAACACGGGAAATAATATAATTCAAAGAGGAGCCCGGTATGTCATAATTTGGGATTGGACGGCGGTGCAATATTATTTTACTATAGTGAAAATGCTATAATATTAGTATATTAAATAGAGTATTCGGGGCCAGAGAATACTTGGATTATTTAATTATATTGGAAGGCCTAGTCCAAATCCTCCTCAAGGTCCCTGGAGTAGCCCAATAGAGCATAGCCTGACCCATTAGCCTTGGCCCTAACCTCTCCAACACTCTACCTCTTATTATAAATAAGAGAGAAGTAGAAATGTTCATGAGGGGATTTTATTCTCACAGAAAAGAGAGAGAGGGGCGGCAGCTTCTGGGAGGCACAGAGAATAGATTTCTGCCCACTCAGAATTTCTCTGGTTGCTAGGGAATACTCCAGAAGACTTCGGGGTCGACGTGAAAGAGCCAGATCTCGTGTGCAGAGATCTGGTGCGTGGAAGATCATTTCCTCGACTCAGAATTCCACCGGTGATACGCAAGCAGGTATATATATGATTTAGATCGGTTTCCGCTTTCAAGATCTGAATTCATATGTTAATAATTATTGTAATTAATTAAATCTACATCCGAGGGATCCCAGATCCAACACTATCCTCGCCTTCTATCCTACTATAAATATTTGATCTTCTCCATCAAGAAAAGGTACGCTCTTACTGGATACTTTACCCCCGCTGCAAGCTTTGCTCGCGGATCTTCACTTTTTTCCGAACAAGTACTGACTTGAGCGTCGGAGTGTCTTCCCGGAGGGGACCTCCCCACTCCTCCGGTTCTGTTTTGCAGGATTACGGTGTGGAGTTTGAAATCACGAAAGTTTCTTCAAGGTAGCATCACGAAGACATTCAAGGAACATCAATTTTCATTGTAATTAAATGTTCTCTTATATACATTTCTGTAACAATTCTCTTAATTTGTTGATGGATAAATAACCCAATCTATCAACTGGCGCCGTCTGTGGGAAATATTTGACTAAGGCGTAGAGTTCTTCTTAAAAAATGTAGCTGATATGGTGTTGTTTCCTCCGTTAATTTATCTGTTTGATTATGATGAGGAATTTGCCCGAAGTATGAATGAAAATGTTTCAATTTCTCTTCTGCCTTATGTAGGATCTGTGATAAAAAATAAGAAAAGAGGATTTAAGCAAATTCTGATTCCAGAAAAAGGAATTCAATCAAAGTAAAGATAATTCTCTTAAACTCTCTTATTTTATTCACTGAATATCTGTCGTTTTCCTACTAGGCATCGATTTAGGCATATTCAATGGATCTTCATACAAAAAATCTTAAGGAAAAAGCTGCATATACAATGTGTGTTGATATTTCTTTTTCCTATGAAAAACAGAGAGCTGTAATAGAAAGTCCTTCATATCTCAGGGGAATCTCGAGAAAAGGAGATAATCCGCAATTAATATTCTCGGTGAGTAGAAATACATCACCTACACATACGTGCTATAAAACCTGAGAGATTTTTTGACGAAAAAACAAGATAAGCTAACGGTAAGCCCTGGCAAAAGATCCAGGCACAAAATGGCTATCTTCATGCTTAAACAAAAAATTCTCAGAATTATTTAAGGGAAATGGTCGGAAAAGTCACAACAAGTGGACCCGAAGCTCCCTATCCTCCTACAAAAGGAGAAGCTCTAATCTAACATTAGGCACTAATCAAACAAA
The DNA here is from genome assembly GCA_001642375.2 of Mentha longifolia. Taxonomy (NCBI): domain Eukaryota; kingdom Viridiplantae; phylum Streptophyta; class Magnoliopsida; order Lamiales; family Lamiaceae; genus Mentha; species Mentha longifolia. The sequence goes on along the minus strand of CM038118.1, from coordinate 26,513,115 downwards.
TTCTGCGTATATCTTTGCAGATTTTCTATAAAAATAGATCAACACTTCAGCATAGCCCAAATGATGGGATCATCTGCTGAAGTACAGGCAAACACGCCTCATCCTACCCCTGGTTCCAGTACCAATCCCGGGGCTATTCCCATGCCCCAGGGAAGCAATGCAGGAGAATCTGGCTTCTCTACATTGATGTTACAACAGATGAAAGCGATAGATGGAGCTCTGGAAGGAGCCTTGGAAAAGAGACTAGCTGCCATCGGGGCTAGCACTATTGCAGATCCCATTAATCCATCCCCATTCCCCGAGAATAGGGGAAATCGTGAAAAGACGAAAGGCAAGTATGCATCCAGATCGCAAGATCTAAAGTCCTTAAGGACGTCATCACCAAGCTACCCCAGATCCAAGAGGATGGGCAGTTCACAGATTATGGGTCCTCTGATGATGAGGTGCGGGAAACAGGCACTGGTCAAGAGATGACTCTTACAGACATACTCCAAAAGCATATCCGAGATCAACAAGACCAAATGAAGGTCATGGCCAAAGAGCTGGAAGAGCTCCGTAAGGCACACCAAGCATCTAAAAAAAGAAACGTGGAAGAATCTGTCCCTCCGACAGAAGAGACAATGGGCACATCTGTGGCTCGCTCGGGCAGGGAAAGCAGATCTGAATATGGTCCTGACTATGTTAATGAGAATAGCCCTTTCTCAGCGGATATTCGAACTTACCCTATTCCCAAGAATTTCAAATCAGTTTCTTGTGAATACAAGGGGCTGGGAGATCCCGAAGAACACCTCATGAAATTTGAGAGTTTGTGCTTATTGCATCAGTATTCTGAGGGAGTCAAATGTAGGGTGTTCTTGACCACTCTTTCTGGCCTTGCACAGCAGTGGTTTCAACAATTGCCTAGGGACTCGGTCCATTCATTCAAAGACTTAAGAGAGATCTTCTTACATCAGTTTGTGAGCTCTAAAAGATCTACTAAGAATTCGTTGTATTTAACAACCATCAAGCAAGAGGGGCACAAAAAGCCTGAGAAAGTATATGACCAGATTTAATGAGGCAATACTGAAAATCCCAGGTGTGGGGGTTACATTAAAAATACATTCCTTTGTGGAAGGATTGAGACCAGGACAGTTCTTCGCCTCATTGATGAAGAAACCCACCGAAACCTTTGATGAGCTCTTATCTCGGGTACATAAATATATAAACATGGAAGAAGCTATGAACGCTAAACGGGCAGATGTAGCCTTCAAAAAAGATAAGAAGCTTGATGATAGAAAAAGAGGAGCTCCTGAAGGGAGGAAACCCGAAAGAAATGAAAGATTTCAACGATCCCTCACACGACTCACTAGATCCCCAGCTGATTTGTTGGAAGTGGTGATTAAGAAACAGGGGGTGCAGATCCCCCCAGGTAGGGACCAGCCTCCGAGGTGACCCCCTTCCGATAAGTTCTGTAAATTTCATAATGATTATGGGCATACCACCAATGAGTGCCGTAATCTGAAAATAGCCATTGAAAAACTCATCCAAGAGGGTCAACTATTAGAATATGTCAAAAAGGAATCTGGCCAACCCAAAAGGCGTAAAGATGAAAGGGACAGACTCTCGGGAAAAGAAACATCAACAGAAGTTTCAGCCAATAAAGGCGTAATTTCCATGATTTACGGAGGACCCACAGGAGGGGACTCCAACAAAAGCCGCAAAGCGCATCACAGAGAAATCCAGATGCTGGAAAAACATGACATGATGAAAATCGAAGGAGGAGTACCTTATCCTGAAATATCTTTCGGAATCAAAGATGATAGATCCCTGATTCATCCCCATGAAGATGCCTTGGTTATTGCAGCAGGGATTGAAAGGTATGAAATAAAAAGAGTATTCATAGATACAGGAGCTGGGGTGAATGTAATCTTCGAAGATTGCTTTATGCAAATGGATCTGCACAAACCACTAGATGGGGTTGCCACAACACTACATGGTTTTGCAGGAGGCTTAGTCATGTCATTGGGTTCAATAGAGCTTATGTTGACTCTGGGAGACGGAGATTTGCAGATTTCTAGACCAACTACCTTCCTGGTAGTTAGGCAAAAATCAGCTTATAATGTGATACTGGGGAGAACAGCTCTCAGTAATTTCCAAGCGGTGGTGTCAACCTACCATCTGATAATGAAATTCTCGGTGGGCAACCGGGTAGGATCTGTCGCGGGAGACCATGTCCTATCACGAAAGTGCTATATACAATCTGTGAAAGCCGGTGAGGCTAAGAAAAGATCTGGGGAAGAGCTGAGAGATCCTCAGTGGGTAGCAGGACCTGAAGACAAAAGGATGAAGGCTGCAGATCCTATGATAGAAAATAATTCCCAAATTCAACCTGCTGAGGAGCTCTTGCTGGTAGAATTAATGCCCAATAAAATGGGATTTACCACGCGCATCGGGACGCAGATTCCAGATGCGATATCTAAAGCATTAATAGCATGCCTCCGAAAGAATGTGGATGTTTTCGCATTCTCATCGTCTGATGTAGTAGGGATAGACCCAGAGGTCGCCTTACATAGTCTTAACGTGGACCCACAGGTCAAGCCGGTGAAGCAGAAGCTTCGGCAATTCGGAGTAGAAAAAGACCAGGTCATCAAAGAAGAAATACAGAAGCTGTTGGAGGCCAAGCACATACGGGAAGTACAATTTCCAGAATGGCTATCCAACGTTGTTATGGTGCCTAAAGGCAACACTGGCGCGTGGAGAATGTGCATAGACTTCAGGGATCTGAACAAGGCATGTCCTAAAGATCACTATCCCTTGCCCAGAATTGATCAGATGTTGGATTCTACATCTGGATGCGAACTAATATCCATGATGGATGCGTACCAAGGGTATCACCAGGTGAAGATGAACCCAGATGATATCAATAAAGCGGCTTTTGGGGTCTGTGTTGGAACTTTTAGTTTCCAAAGCATGCCCTTTGGCTTAAAAAACACTGGGGCCACATACTAGCGTATGATGGACAAGATATTCAGAAAACAAATTAGAAGGAATATGGAGATTTATGTCGATGACATACTAGTAAAAAGCTTGAAAGCTGAAGATCATATCAAAGATCTGGAGGAAGCCTTTGCCGTGGCTCGATTTTATCATTTAAAGCTAAACCCTGCCAAATGTGCCTTCGGGGTGCAGTCAGGAAAATTCTTGGGATACGTGGTAACTCCTAGAGGAATCGAGGTAAATCAAGCCAAAGTACAGGCTGTGTTGGAGATGGTTCCTCCCAGAAACATCAAGGAAATACAGAAACTCAATGGCAAAATCACAGCCTTAAGTCGGTTCATTTCCAGATCTGCTGATAAAAGTCTGCCTTTCTTTAAGGTGTTAAGGAAAGGTAGTCAGTTCGAATGGACCCAACAGTGCCAAAACGCTTTTGAGGAGCTCAAAAAGCATCTGGTCTCTCTCCCATTACTCACAAAACCAGCACCAAAAGAGATCCTGTATCTCTATTTTGCAGTAGGAGAAGAATCATTGAGTTCGGTGCTTATTAAGGAAGATGGATCTTCCCAGATCTCAATTTACTACGTAAGTAAAATGATTTAGGGACCAGAAACAAGATATGCCGACATAGAAAAGGCTGCATTGGTAGTGATGGTCACCGCTCGAAGGTTACGACCCTACTTCTTATCCCATAAGGTCGTAGTGAGAACCAATATCCCGCTCAAGCAGGTATTGGGAAAACCAGACCTATCGGGGTGAATGGTGAAGTGGGCTATTGAGCTCAGTGAATATGATGTAGAATTTGAGCCCAGAACCGCTATAAAGGCCCAGGCCTTAGCTGATTTTGTGCAAGAAACAACTCGAGGTGATGAGATAGAAGAAAAGGTGTGGAGAACCTATGTGGATGGCTCTATTACCAAAGAGGGATCTGGAGCTGGAATATACATCATAGATCCCGACAACAAAAAATATCGGTTCGCCATCAAATTCAATTTTGTGGCATCAAATAATGAAGCTAAATATGAAGCCCTTATCAGATCCCTGCATATCTTATTGAGCATGGATGCTAAGAGAATGGAAATCTACTCTGATTCCCAACTGATGACGCATCAGTTATTAGGAATATGCGAGAGGAAAAAAGAAAGGATGATAACCTATGCTTCTATGGCCGAAGCTTTGCTGGCCAAATTCTCAAAAGCGGAGAGTATCCAGATCCCCAGGGAAAAAAATGAAGAGGCAGATAAACTCGCCAGGATCGCAAGTGCCATTGAAGGCACCTAGGATGGAGATCTGACTGTACTACAAGCGGACGCCAGATCTGGCCTAACAGAAGTTAATGCAATATAAGAAATTAAAGACTGGAGAACACCTATTATCCAGGTCCTGAAAGCCGAGGAACAAGTTGAAACTAGCATTGATCGGTGTAAAAAGATGATCATAGCCAAATTCTTCTTGGTCGAAGGGTTCCTGTACAAGAGATCCTTCACGCATCCATACCTCAGATGTTTGTCTGAGCCAGAAGGGGAACACTTATGGAGAGAGATACACGAAGGTGCCGCGGGCGCCCATACAGGATTCGAGGATCTGACAAGGAAAGTCCTAAGGGCCGGTTTCTTTTGGCCCAGCATTGAAAAAGATGCCAAAGAATTGGTAAAAAAATGTGAGCATTGCCAAAAAATGGCAAATTGATTCATAGACCTGCAGAGGAAATGGGAACCATGTCTTCCCATTACCCCTTTGATAAGTAGGGTATTGATATTGTGGGAAAGTTCCCTACAGCCCCTGGGGGAAGGGTTTTCTTGATCATCGCCATTGACTACTTCTCTAAATGGGTAGAGGCCGAAGTTGTAGTCAAGATCACGGAGCTAGCCATGAAGAAATTCATCTGGAAAAACATATGCTGCCGCTTTGGTGTTCCTAGGGTTCTGATCTCCGATAACGGAACCCAATTCACAGGCTCATTAGTGCAAGCATGGTGTCAGGAAATGGGAATCCAGCAGCGCTTCGTGGCAGTAGCTCACCAGCAAGCCAATGGGCAGGTTGAAGTTACAAATAGAACTATCGTATCTGGTATTAAAGCCTGATTAGGAAAAGCTAAGGGGAACTGGCAGATGAGCTAGACTCAGTGCTATGGTCTTACCGCACTAGCCCCAGAACGGCCACAGGAGAGTCCCCCTTCAACCTAGTATATGGATCGACGGCTGTGGTGCCAGCAGAAGTAGAAGCAAAATCACATCGAATCTTAAACTATGATGAATACCAGAACCTGGGGTTGCTCAGGGAGAATCTGGATCTGATTGAAGAGCGCAGAACAGAAGCTCAAAACAGAGCTGAATGATACAAGCAACAGATGCGGAATGCCTATAACAAGAAAGTCTAATGCGGCGATTTGAAAAGGGAGATCTGGTGCTAAAAATGGCAGATGCCCTCAAACCAATGGGAAAACTGGACCCTAACTGGGAAGGACCATACGTCATCACTAAAGCACTCAGAGGATGAGCATATGAACTCAGAGATGCAGAAGGAAGGGACCTGCCCAGACCTTGGAATATCAACAATCTGAATAAGTATTACGTTTAAGGCGTTACAATAGTGTGGTAAATTTGAAAAAAAGGGAAGGCATGCAAAAACCAACCCATTATCTGTTATGGTTGAAGATTCATGAAATAGAATTTCCTCTTTTTATTGCCTTTAAGAAATGAATTATAATTCATTCGTATTCTTATAATTCACTTGGGGGGAGTAGGGGTATACCCCCTACTATCCATCTACTCCTAGAGCAAGTATCTATTTACGAAAATTGATTTAAAATTTTCAAAAATATTTTCAAAAGAAAACAAAATATGGGGAAATGAAATAAAAAGGCAGGTAGCAACCTAACATCGTACATAATCCATAGAAATTATACACGATATAAAAAAAAAGAGGAAAAGAGTACTAGTGGAGCCAATCCCACTGACATCATTAAGATAACAAGAGGGCATACTCTTACAACTTATCCTCGCCATCTGGAGTTTGCTCATGCAGATCCGGGTCGACGCCAGGTGCCAAAATACCCGATGAGTCGATGACATGAGGAACCTTGATTGAAGAAGTGGTTGTCCCTATTGTGCCCGCGAAAGTGCCCGTCATAATTTCCTCGAGAAGATTGACTCCTTCCTCTACCCCTGAAAAATCTTCCCGAGCAGGAGCCTCGACCGTCTGGTCTGAAGAGAGGTGATCCGCGGGATCTGATGGGTGAGGAGGGGACTGAAGCATCTGTGAGGGAGATGGGGATGAACTCTGCTGGTCCGGCACCTGATCCATCTTCTGGCTTGACGTCTGGGTCATCTCCTGGGCCATCATTGGGTTGGACCTCTGGGTCGTCATCTGATCCGTTGGAGGAACTTGAGCTGAGGAGTGGAACTGAAGAGCTGGGTCCAATTCCCCAGAGGTCCCACCGAGCTCTAAGGTTACGCTGATGTTCAAGAGCCCATTCAATGTGATCCCGCGCTGGGACCGAAGAAAAGACGCTTCCTCCGATGCCTGTATAGCCTTGATCTCTTGCAGGGAATCTCCCGTCTACAAATGACGGGCGTATAAGTTAGAATTTTTAAATCATCGGAGGAGGTGAGACAGGGAAGAGGAGATTCCTTACCCATCACTTGTAATAAAAAGAAGTCCATGAGAAGGACAAAGTGGATGAAGGCTCGCACCCCACAAACAATAAAACAAAGCTTTATCATAATATTTTTTACGAATACTTACCATTTTGAAGGCGTCCTCCAGGAGCCCATACATCCCAACCTGAGGAGGGAGAAGATAGAAGGGAATCTCTTCCCAAGCGGGCATAATATTTTTGTGCTCCTCAGGCCTATATAGTATCTCGGCTGTAGATCTCAAACCCTGCATATACTAAGGGTTGCGGGCATTAAAATGGGGATCCAGTTCCAGAGTTGGGGTTTCTTTTTCCAGTAGGTCCAGGATCTTATCAATATCCAGATCTTTCATCCTGTCTCTTAAGCCTAGTTGAGTAAGAGTCTCTTCTATAATCGCCCCAACCCAGAAAGCCAAGGGAACGCTCATCCTCTCCCAGAAGTCCTCTGAATGAAAGAAATCTTCTGGGAGATCCCGCACCAAGGCTTGGAGGAAAGCCTGACCGTAGGGCGTCATCAGCAGGTAAGATCTGCAACGGTGTGCCCCTACTGCGGACCCAGTAACAAGCCCCTTTTGCAGGCCCACTTCAGTACCCTTCTTGGTTGCGTTGTCACAAGCTCGCTCCAAAGCATCTTTATGACTCTCAGATGCCTGAGCCAGATTCGCCTTGGCCTTATCACAAGATCTTTGGAGATCTTCAGCATGAGTCTTTTGATCAGCCAAATCTCTCTCTAGCTATTGAAAATGAAGCTCCCATTCTTGGGCAAGCCTCTCCCGCTGCTTTAGTTCTGCCAGCTCCCGCTCTAGATGTGCCGCTCGGTCATTTAAAGCTTTAACTTCGGCCGCATGCTCTTCACTGCGAGCCATCCTCAATCGCATCACCTCCACCTGCAGATGCTCGTTGGAGGAATGTATGCCTAACATATCCCCCTTCATGGGGTCATAGGCTAATGCTCAAAGAGAGAGCATGGATCTGAAGGCTACGGCCTGAACACAATAATAATAATAAGTAAATAAATAATATATGAGCAAACAAAAGAACATCTTTGAAATTAAAACTCTTTTTAATACCTTAATCTCATGAACAGAGGCTTGTCGGACAAGCTCTACAGAAGTCAACCTATTCAGATGTCTCCAATCTTCAGCACGGGGGATGCTGTCTAAAACATTGGAGGCAGTACCTCCATCGATGCCCCGAACTGTGCCAGGGAAGCTTACGCTAACTCCAGGAACGTTATAAGAGGTAGTGGGGACATCCAGACCCTTCATGCGCAAAGCATGAAGCATAACTAGTGTGGCTTTGGAAGCAGGGCTTTCCACCATGGCTGATTCTGGAGGTTTAACCACCGTATAAGGATTGGCAGTAGCATACCTGGCCATGGTACTGGAGTACCTTGGATGCCCTAGGGCAGATGGCTCCGCAGAGAGGGGAGTGGGTGCCAAAACGTTAGAGATTGGCATGCCCACTCTCCGATCATCGCTGGTGGTAGAAATCTTCTTTCTCTTCGGGTCCGTGGAAGAAGAAGAATCTGAAGGTCTCTTATGTGGGACAGAAGGTTTACCAGGCTTGGTTGAAGCTGGTACTTCAGCAGTAGAAAAAAGGTCCGATAAAAATCCTTCAAAAGCCTGAAAATTCAGGTCTTCATCTGAAGGAAGAGCTACCCCTTCAAACCAGGTAGAGAGACCACGATCTACCTCAGCAGCCAAGGGATGGGGAGGACATGTTGAGGAAGATATGACAGCTCGAGGAGCAGATGCATCCCTTATAACCACACCAGGCAAGGCGGACTTTCCCTTGGCCCGAGATGCAGATCCCCGAACTAGAGTAGTGGCCCCAGATCCTTGTAAGGGACCCGTAGGCACTACGGAATGAGAGGTCTGTGAGATAGGAGGAGGACACGGCACAGAAGCCCTCGGATCTATCACGGTTTCTGTTGTAGCTGTGGAAACTAAAATGGGAGCTGAAGAAGGAGCTGCTACAGATGCAGAAACCGGAGGAGCTTGTTCATAGGCTGCAGCCATAGCAGCCATTCGCTCCTCAAATTGTTTCCTAGCCTTCTCCCGGAGAACAGATATGGCCGACATATCTGAAAAAACAAAACAACCATAAATTAGAAACGCGACTAAATTCAAGTCACACGCATAAAAGCACTCGAATTCAAAATAAGAAGTATTTACCCATAGTGGGATTCCTAGGAGTCTCAGGCCTCAAACCAAAAAAGGACAACACCTCTTCACTGAGAAGAAGTGGCTTTAACATCCCATGACCCGCTGGGTACTCGCTAAGCAGGTCATGGAGGATATTCTTTTCCCAGGTAAACAAAGTGATCTTCTCAAAAGAGGTTTATCTGTCTTAGGCTCGGCATACAAAGGTATATCAAGAATATTCTAGGAATTGGGGGAAGGAGCACCTACAGTTAAATACTGGGGATGCCATTTCCTATCTACAGACTCATACTGGCCATAAAATTTGTAAAACCATCCGATAGGAGAGAAATATAAATGATACCCGTGATGTTTCAATTCGTGAGTTCTAAAAAATAAAGACACAGGATGTTTCACGCCATACAACGTGGTTGCTATAAAGAAGAAAATAGCCCTATGAAAATAAGCAGGGTTTAATTGGTTCAAAGGGATATTATATCTTGTCGCTAAACTAGGCAAAAAAGGATGAAGAGGAAATTGTAAACCTGCCTCTAATTGACAAAGCCGGAAAATTTTATGATGGGCTTGAGGAAGTAAAGGGCGTTCGCTAGGTTCCGGAATGTCTACAGTAAAGCCCTTAGTATTACCTAACCTACTTAGAATTAAACCTAATTCTGAGGAAGTGACGGTGGAAGACTTATACTCAATAAAAGGGAGAGGTGGTTGCACGGCAGCTCTGCCCTCTTTTTCCACTGCACCCTCGACTACTTTCTTACCCTTACCCTGGGTACCTTGCCTAGAAGAAGAGATCATTCTTCTTTGTCGCTTAAATGTAGAAGAAAACTAAGAAATAAACTAATGCGAATAAAGAAAGAGGAGAAATAAAGAAGAGGGAAGGTACCTGTTTGCTGGGGAGAAGGATTAGCTGCGACAAAAAGAGGGAAGGAAAAAAGGCGAGAAGCACAGGGAAAGCTTCTCAAGAAAAAAAAAATATGGCGAAAAATCTCTAATTGTTGATCTCTCTCTCTAACTATCTTATATATCTCTTTTAAATGAAGGGAGTTAAAGAAAACCACCCACTACCTGCAGTTAAGGAGCACGTTCAATTGTTAATGAGACATGGGCGGGGAAGTTATGATGGTGAGAAGTGGCGGCGGTTTCGGGTCCCGATAAAGGAAAAGGGAAGTGACCCTAGAAAACCCCGAAGCGTATGATATACGCTTTGGCAAGGGTACGGATCTTTCAAGAAAGGATCTGTAAGTAGCGGGACCTGGAAACACGGGCCCTGTAAATCACGGAACCTTCACGAGAGGACCTGTATGTAATAGGACCTGGAAACATGGACCTTACGAATCACAGATCCGGCACGAGAGGATCTGAGTATCACCAGATTTGATGCCGGGTAACTTGTAAACCACAGATCCCCAAAAGAGGATCTGTATATCATGAGATCTGATGATGCAGAACTTGAAAACTGCAAATACTTCAAAATAGAGATCTGCATAAAAACTGACAGCATGAGGCTGGAGGATCGCAGATCCCTCTGCTGAAATCAGTAAGGTAATTTATGCCCCATCACTAGGGATCTACAAGGCAATTCTGCCGAGGCAAACATCCGAAAATAAGCAATATATATGCAGTAACTCCAAAACAGGTGTAAGCTCATAAATTAAATGCATATGTATATGCATGTCCCCGTACACGAACGAAGCTTACATGCATAATGTTTTTAAAAAAAATTGATTTAAGGATTTATCGACAGAAGTAAGTACGAGATTTCACTCTCACCATACTTCTGTGAAAATAGAGAATCTCAAATGTCACCCAGATACGCAAGAATAAAAACATGATATATAAGAAGTCTTTAACAGAAGCAAAAATTGGATGTCACTCCAATAAGGCCTCTGGAAATATAGATATATAAAATATATCAGATGTCACTCTGACAATCCAAAAAAAAAAAGAAATAATATAATAAATAATATAAGGAGGAAGGAGAAAGAAAAAGAAGCCTCAGAAATTTCACTTGTTCATTCAAGAAGAATGAAGATCGACAAGAAAGGATCATCACATGCCTGAAAAAAGGAACACAACCTCTGTTAAAATATAACATTTCTATCATCACAATACCTCTTAATAAGAAGGATTGCTCAAAAGGATGACATTACTCTACTGATTATCAGAGAGGAACATCCATGGCTGCAAAACTTAATCTCCTTTCCCGTCGGAGAAGATGACCGGATAATGAGGAGGATCTTCTGTATTTATAGCAAAGGAAATAGTGGGAAGAATAGATGGTTCAGATGGAGCCGAATAAAATTGAGGGTTAAGGATGCGAGACGTTGCGACTCCCCAAGGCAAAGCCATCATTACACCTCGAGTAAGGTGATTCAGACGTCAGTTGACAAGAAAGCTCTATTCCTTTTTTTAGCGTATTGAAGAAGCCAACCAGAACTTGGAACTTTCAGAAGCCGTTCCAAGGACCTGGGGGGGGGGTAGCTGATAGGGAGTAATCTGTCAGCTCCCGGTAGGTATCTGAAACGCAGGAGTGATACCCGAACAGATGCCATATTTCCGCCAGATCCCGCGGATCAGGTCTATCAGTGATCTGAGCATAACTGTTACAGAACACCCTCCGTCAGTGATCTGAATGTAACAGGTGTAGATCACCCTCCGCCACCCTCATTCCTTTAACCCAGATCCTCATATGAAGTATAGAAAAAATGTGATTGTGGGGACCACTTTTGGGGACCATTAATCATAACTAAAATATTCTGTCTAACTGACTTGTCTCCCCTGAAAAGACTACATTAACCCCATAGATTAGAGGTAATTACCCTTCTACCCTCGCCTTCTATCCTACTATAAATATTTGATCTTCTCCATCAAGAAAAGGTACGCTCTTACTGGATACTTTACCCCCGCTGCAAGCTTTGCTCGCGGATCTTCACTTTTTTCCGAACAAGTACTGACTTGAGCGTCGGAGTGTCTTCCCGGAGGGGACCTCCCCACTCCTCCGGTTCTGTTTTGCAGGATTACGGTGTGGAGTTTGAAATCACGAAAGTTTCTTCAAGGTAGCATCACGAAGACATTCAAGGAACATCAGTTTTCATTCTAATTAAATGTTCTCTTATATACATTTCTATAACAATTCTCTTAATTTGTTGATGGATAAATAACCCAATCTATCAGGTGAAAAGGTGTGCCGAATAGTATTAGTGTCAAGAAATGGAGGATGGATGGAGTAATTAACTACTAGTACTACCTAAAGGGCAAAACTATCCACGTGGCTACTATCATCTCAAGTCTAACAATTTAGTGTAGAAATCACAAATCATGAAACATCAATAAAATCAAATTTCAACCTTTCAATTCCTTAAGAAAATCTCTCAATTCTAAAACTTGGAGCTGAGGACATATATAATTTTTAGGGTCGTATTCATCGGATAATTTCATATTTTGGGAGAGTTTGTAAATATATACTAATTTAATTGAAACTGCTAAATGCTAACTATTGAGCACTAGACAACGAAGCGCAACTCAGTTGGTAAGAGGCTTCTCCTCTAATTAAGAAGTCGGAGGTTCGAGTCACCTCAGGTGCATGTGTGTGTGAGTGTGTTGTGTTGCATGATAAAATATTTAAATAAAAAGAAAAACAAACTATTGAGCATTAATAGGTTGATGGATGGAGTTATTATAGAAGTCTAATATATTATTAGAACAATTTGGAGCGAAGAATTTCTGGGATAATTTGAAGAAAAAGACCGATTTCCATTGAAGAAAACTCAAGAAGAAAAATACATTCAATATCTCTCCCGTTGAAACAATAAAGTTTCAGTACTTATCCTAGCTAACTGCTGACTCAGCAAAAGTGATAATAAAAAATACTAGACACAAAAATATAAAACACAACTTCTATTCTAGAAATAAAAACAATAAGTAAACTATGATGCCTTCAGCTCTTTCCCTCCATCATTCTTCATCGCCTTCGACTTCAATTCATCTTGACACTCCCCCGCAAGATGAGCATGGATATCACAGAGGCTCATCTTGCCAATGAGACGAGAAAAGAAAGGAACGGGAAGTGGTTTAGTAAACACATTAGCAAGTTGCAAATCAGCTCGAACATGCAATGGCTTGATCAAACCTTGAAGATACCTCTCACGGATGCTATGACAATCAATTTCAACATGTTTAGTGCGCTCATGAAAAGCAGAATTGGATGTAAGATATACAGTAGACTTGTTGTCACAAAATAAAGGAACAGGTTTCAAGCGAGGGATTCCAAACTCACGCAGCAAAGTGTCAATCCATGAAACCTCACAAGAAGCCTGTGCTAGAGCATGATACTCTGCCTCTGCAGAAGATCTAGACACGACTTTTTGTTTCTTAGATCACCAAGAAATCAAAGAAGTCCCAAGAAATAAGCAGAACCCAGAAATAGAACGCCTAGAATCAGTACAGGTACCCCAGTCAGCATCAGAGAAGATACTGGGCTCTAGAGAAGAAGAAGATGCATAGAATAAACCAAGACCAATAGAACCATTCAAATAACTAAGAACTTTATGTGCAACACTGAGATGATGTTGGTGAGGATGGGACAAGAATTGACTAAGTTTATTTACTGTAAATGTAATATCTTGACGAGTGTAACAAAGATATTGAAGGCGACCTATTAATCTGCGGTAGGTTTTGGCATTTTGAAGAGGTGCAGTCCCTTCTTGCTGTAGAGCTGTAGTAGGATCCATAGGGATTTTAGATGGTTTACAGCCTAGCATCCCTGTGTCAGTGAGCAAATCAAGTACATACTTCCGTTGGCAAATAGATAAACCTGTGGAATTCTGAGCAATCTCCAAACCAAGGTAGTATTTGGGTTTGCCTAGATCTTTGAAACTGAAATGATGTCCCAGATAGGCTTTAAATTGTTGTAAAAGAAGGGGATCAGAACTAGCCAGCAGTATATCATCCACATAAATAATAATGCCAAAGTAAGCACCATTTCTGCTCATATGAAAGTAAGAAGGATCTGCCATGGATTGAGTAAGACCAAAACCAGTAAGAACTGAAGTGAACTTTAAGAACCATTGTCTGGAGGCTTGTCTGAGACCATATAGAGATTTATGCAGTTGACATACCAGATCTTGACGCCCCCCCCCCCCCCCCCTAACTTCTAAGCCTTTAGGAATTTTCATGTAGATACTCTCTGCCAAATCCCCATACAAAAAGGCATTGTTAATGTCTAGATGAGCAAGGTGATAGCCTTTCACTGCAGCAATAGCAAACATCAATTTCACAGAAACAAGTTTAGCTACAGGAGAAAAGGTATCCAAAAAATCAACTCCTTCTTGTTGTGTAAACCCCTGAGCAACTAGCCTTGCCTTATACCTTTCTACACTGCCATTTGACAAAAATTTGGTTTTGTAGACCCACTTGCAACCAATTGCTGTCTTTCCTTCTGGTAAGGGAACTATAGACCAAGTTTTATTTCTCTCCAAAGCATCAAGCTCAGCTTTCATGGCTGTTTTCCACTCTGGATATGCAGAGGCCTGCTTATATGTTGATGGTTCAGATGTAGCAGTGATAGCACAGATGAAGGCAGAATAAGAGGGAGATAGATTAGAGAGATTAAGAAAGGAGCTCAGAGGATAGGCACAAGAGGTGTGAACAGCACCACAAATGTAATCATTCAAGTAGGAAGGTGGTTTAACATGTCTACCAGAGGAAGTGGTAGGAAAAGGCTGTGATGGCTGAGCAAGGACAGGAGGAATAGAGTTGGTCTCAGAGAAGGAAGAAGGAGGTGTATGAGAAGGAGGAAGAGAAGAAGCTGATGGAGGAAATAAGGGAAAAAGAAGGACAGAATGTGAGGAAGTGATCCTAAAAGGAAAGACATCCTCATGAAATTGGACATCTCTACTAATAAAAATCTTATTGGTTGCTAAGTCCAACAACTTATAACCTTTATACCTAGTGGGATATCCCAAGAAAACACATTTAACAGCACGAGGGGAAAACTTTGTTCTATCTCTAGTAATAGTTGATGCAAAACAGAGGCAGCTCAAAAGTTCTAAGATGAGTGTATTGTGGTGGTTTGTTGAAAAGAATGTGGAATGGAGTGAGATTGGATAGGTGAGGAACAGAAGAAGGAATGTGGTTGATGATATAGGAAGCAGTGAGAATACAATCTCCCTAATAACCAATAGGAATGTGGGACTGAAAATAAAGACTTCGAGCTACATTAAGAAGATGTTGGTATTTCCTCTCTACTCTAGCATTTTGTTGTGGCCTCTCAACACAAGAATGTTGCACAAGAGTGCCAAATTGATTATAAAGTTAAGGAAGCAAGAACTCACTCCCATTATCACACCTAAGAATTTTAATAGACTTATGAAACTGAGTGTAAACTTGCTAAAAAAACTGAGGTAAAACAGTGCTCACTTCATTTTTAGTCAAGAGTAAATATGTCCAAACAAAACGGGAGCAATCATCAACAATGGTTAAAAAATACTTATGTCCATGTACAGTAACTGGATTAAAGGGACCCCAAATATCACAATGTATAAGATCAAAAATAGAATCAGCAATATGATCTGAAGAAGTAAAACTGAGCCTCTTTTGTTTGGAAATAGGACAAATCTCACACACCTTGGAAGGTACATTTTTCAAAGGTAAAGAAGAAGAAATAATACTGAGTTTCTTAGGTCCTAAATGACCAAGTCTATTATGCCAAATATCAGATCCTATTACAGAAGAGATGCTGGAAAAAGAAACACTAGCTGGAGCATGATCAAGGACATAAAGGTTGCCAACTCTTCTACCTATCCCAATCTGCATTCCCTTGGAAGCATCCTGAATAGGACAATGGGCATGAGTGAATGAAACTGAACAGTTACTGGAAGAAGTCAAGCTACTAACAGAATGAAGATTATAGGAAAAACTAGGAACATGAAGGACTGAATGAAGTGTCAAAGTAGGTGTAACTTGGATAGTGCCTATACTTGATATGGGAACTTTCTGAGAGTTGGGAAGAGTAATGAAAGCATTGGTAAGATTGGTAAGGGACTGAAACTGAGATGCTGAGCAACATACATGGTGTGTAGCACCAGTATCAATCAACCAAAGGGATTCAGATTTAGAACAAGAAGCAACAAAAGGTGTTAAAGAAAACATACCACTAAAGGAAGCATTAAAGTCAGAAGATCCTGTGGATGAACTTGCTTGTGGACTCTCTGTAAGCATTTGATGACCTTGAAGTTGAGATTGGAGGTAGGAGAGGAGCTGCTGACATTGTTCTGTAGATAGAGGATTAGTAGGAAGAGAAGAAGAAGGAACAGGATATTGAGGTTGAAAGGCAACTGAACCATCACTACTCAACTGAGCACCAACATGATAAGCTGATCTCTGCACACTAGAAGGAACATCACCACTAGAATGACCAGAACCACCAAAACTACGCCCCCTACCTCTTCCAAAACCAGGGGAAATCCATGGAGTTGATAACATTTTTCTATGGTATGATTTTATTTCTGACAATGGGTGCAAAACAATCTATCTCTACCTCTGCCACTAGAGTTCTGTGCTGCATTAATAAGACCAGGAGACTCACTAATCTGTGGTGGAACAGATCCAGTAGAAATACCAATGCCTTTCTGTCTTTCTTCTTGAAGAACCAAGGAAAAAATTCTTGACAAAGATGGAAAGGGATCCAAACTGAGAAAATGTGACCTAAGTGCAGAATATGCATCATTCAATCCCATAAGAAAATGTACAGCAAAATCATTTTGCAGATGATCTCTCCATTTACCTGAACTGTTGCATCTGCAACCCCCATAATCACACCAACATTTTGGTTGAAATCAAGAAATTCATCCCAAATAATACGCAAATTAGTGTAGTATGTGTTAACATCACTAGCACCCTGCCTTAAATTGTATAATTGTTGCTTCAATTCATAGATACGAGTTATATTGCCTTGAGAGAAGCTGTCCTTAAGATCAGTCCAAATCTGAGTTGCATTTTCCAAATATATAAGACTAGATCGAATTTGTGGAATTGCCGAATTACGCAACCATGAAACAACCATGCCATTACACCATTCCCATTGAGATAAGGTCGGATCTAAGAGATCTACTGGTTTCTTAAGAGAGCCATCAACAAAACCTAACTTTTTCTTAGCTAACAATGCAGTTTTCATGGATCTACTCCAAGTAACATAATTAGATCCACAAAGTAACTCAGCAACAAGAATCGTACCCGGATTGTCACTAGGGTGAAGGTAGAGAGGACTCGACGGCGGAGGGTCGTCCGGTGGAAACCCACCTACTACTTCACGACGCGGTGGCATGTTGCGAATTCAGAGAATAAAAAGAACTGAGATAAGCTTTAATACAGCGGAATTTGTGCTCGTGATACCATATTAGAACAATTTGGAGCGAAGAATTTCTGGGATAATTTGAAGAAAAAGACCGATTTCCATTGAAGAAAACTCAAGACGAAAAATACATTCAATATCTCTCCCGTTGAAACAATAAAGTTTCAGTACTTATCCTAGCTAACTGCTGACTCAGCAAAAGTGATAATAAAAAATACTAGACACAAAAATATAAAACACGACTCCTATTCTAGAAATAAAAACAATAAGTAAACTATGATGCCTTCAGCTCTTTCCCTCCATCATTCTTCATCGCCTTCGACTTCAATTCATCTTGACATATATTTATTTATTTAGTTTTAATAGTTATAACATCAAATTTAAAGATCGTATCATAGATGACTCGAACGTGAGATCTGTATCATGCGATCGATCTTGAACATTATTAAATCCACTATTGCGATCTCAAGTCTCAGCACACGCACACAAAATGAAAAAATCAACACAAACTTGGGTTATATTCAATTTAATTTTGAACTCTATAATTGTATATAAACAATTAAATTTCTCAATCAAATATTAAAATCAATGGTGTTCCGCTACTTCCAAATCTAGCTAGTTGGCATCTTCAATGGAAATTTGACTTAGTGTAGATGACTGGTTTTCTTTCTCTTGGCAATTGGCATGCATTAATAATTCTGCTATAAAGTCTTTCTGGATCATGGTCAATATTGCACCAATTAATGGAATATTATGTACATAGGTTTTTTTTTCATCCTTTTAGTTGAAAGTTTTATTAGTCCAATATAATTGCATAATGTACTTGAAACTTATTAATTTTTGTGGTTGAAATTATCAACTACCTCCGTCGATAGGAAGTAAATACAAGCAGAAAACAATTAATTCAGTTCAAATGTATAGAATCAACCGAATGTCAAATCATCCATAAATTATTTGTAACTAATACTCGAATTACCATATAAATATTATTATATTGGTAAATTTAACTTGTTTAGAAAACTATATTTAAATGGTTGTCTATTTCATTCATAATAATGCTTGTTACAAATTCACTTATTATTCACGTTAATTAGATAAGAGTTTGAATTTTCTCCGAATTGGCAATTAATTTCACAAAATTACCTATATATATGCCATAATATCTAGGGGACAATGCAATAATATCATAGCTACAGGTATGCCTTGATTCACATGGTCCCTCTATTATTTGCAGAATTCTTGTGGATCGCATAATTAGTTGGTCTAACCATTTACTATATATCCGACTCATAAATATTTAAAACCCCACCACCGACAGAAAAGAATTTCTCCTATTTAATTTCTATATTTTACATAAATCGGTGATCTGGATTTATATCAAATGTGCTCCAATTGATTTATTTTCAACTTTCACATATCAGATAATAATAATAATAATAATAATAATAATAATAATAATAATAATAATAATAATAATAATAATAATAATAATAATAATAATAATAATAATAATAATAAATTTATGTTGGATGCATCACAGTATAAATGTACCCTCCCACCAACCGGACATCAGTAATTGCCTAAGCCCCTAAGTCAAAAGATTAATAGTAATAAAAATAAAATAAAAAGATTGAATTTGGTAACAATCATGAAAGTAAATGAAGAAACAGGATCAAAATATGAGGTAAAATGTAGAACGAAGTTCTCAGCTAAGAAAATGAGTAACTACTTTATTCGATCTAAAATCATTCAAGTCAATTACAAGAGGTGTGTTTCTCCTATTTATACACATTACAAGAAACGCATTTTACATCAACATAAGATTTGGACCGCTTATTTTACTAATAGATGAACGGCTGAGATGATGCCACCTATCCATCACGCGGATCCATCACTGGTTCAATCCCTATCAGCCTCATTCCAACAACATTTTGCATACTCCTGTGTATATGCCTGCAATATACAAAGTAAATCTCAATACCCCCCCTCAAGATGGAGATGAATGAAGATCAGCCATCTGCATCTTGGATAAAAGAAGACGAAAACGAGGCCCAGGGAGAGATTTAGTAAAGAAATCTGCCAGTTGTGCATCAGTAGAGAGTTGAAGAGGAGAAAGAAATCCTCTTTGAAAATATTGACGAACTAAGTGACAATCTATCTCCAAGTGTTTGGTGCGCTCATGAAAAACGGGATTCTTGGTGATATGAACAGCCGCTTGGTTGTCACAATACAAAGGCACAGGCTGGGGAAATGGAAGTTGAAAATCTTGAAACAAATAAGAAATCCAAAGGAGTTCTCGAGTGGTGATACTAAGCGCCCTATATTCAGCTTCAGCTGAGGAGGTGGAAACGGTGTTTTGCTTTTTACACCTCCAAGAAATGAGAGCACCACCAATAAAAATACAGAACCCAGTAATAGACCTCCTAGTATCCACACAATTACCATAGTCTGCCTCTGAATAGGCTGCAACACTCAAAGAATTACCAGAGGGAAAATACAGGCCAAGAGAGGGACATCCCTTTAGATATCTTAAAACATGAATAACGGCATCCCAATGAGCAGTACATGGAGCAGACATGAACTGACTAAGTTGCTGTACTGCAAAACTAATGTCAGGTCTAGTAAGATTAAGATATAACAGCTGTCCCACTAGTCTCCTATACTGCTCTGGATCAGACAATGTATCCCCAGTTTGAGCATTCAAAATAATCCCAGCAGGTAAAGGAGTTGAAGCAGATTTACACCCTAAAAGACCAGCAGTATCTAGCATGTCCAGAATATACTTTCTCTGGTTAAGTGAAGTACCTTGAGTGCTGCGAATGATCTCCATGCCCAAGAAATACTTTGCTTCACCCAGATCTTTGATGGTGAAGGCATCATGGAGCAGACCTTTAAGTTCTTGAATAAGAGCAAGGGATGGACTAGTAACTAGAACATCATCTACATAAACAAGGAGTGCAATATAAGAATCTTGTGATCCTTTATAGAACAAACAAGGATCAGCACATGACTGAGTGTATCCATGAGAGAACAATTGCTTACAAAACTCAGCATTCCATTCTCTTGATGCTTGCCGAAGTCCATAGAGACTCTTAATAAGCTTGCAAACTTGTCCAGACTTTGCTCCTTTGTATCCCTGAGGTGGGGTCATATATATATCATCATGTAGAAAACCATGAAGAAACGCATTATTTACATCAAGCTGATGTAAATGCCAATTAAGAGAAGTAGCTACTGCAATGAGAAGTCTTACAGAAGTAAGCTTGGCTACTGGTGAGAAAACTTCTTGGTAATCTACCCCATACTCTTGATTGAATCCCTTGGCCACAAGTCTGGCTTTAAAGCGTTCCACTGTCCCATCTGCATTGAGTTTAAGCTTGTAAACCCATTTACAACCAATGGGTTTCTTCCCTGGTGGCAAACTAGTGAGAATCCATGTATTATTGCCTTCTAAAGCTGTCAACTCATTATCCATAGCAGCTGTCCAATCAGAAGATGAACAAGCTTCTTTGTATGAAGTAGGTTCTTTAAGAGATTGAAGATTGGATAAAAAAATATTGTAGGTAGGAGTGAAACCTGTGGACTTGATGTAGGGATATGTTGGTGGGGTAAATTTGTCCGTAGAAGGCAATGAATCCTGAGTGAATGAAACATGACCTACATAGTCTTCCATCCATTTAGGAGGTTGCCTATGTCTAGTCCCTCTTCGAAGTGGTTCAACAGGTACAGCAGTAGGAACAGGAACAGGTAAAGAATCTGCTGCTGCATTTGGAGTTGGACTAATAATGTCTTCATTGTGATCTGAAGTGCTACCGTCATGTTCCTCAGAATCTGAAACTGTTTCAGAATCATCATTAGAAGGGAAGTGGACTTCACAATCTTCAAAGCAAGGAAAAGGTAGTGCAGGTGATGTAGGAATAGATTTTGCACCAGCATAAGGAAAGATGTTAGGCATGAATTTAACATCTCTGGAAATTATAATCTTGTGATTATCCATGTCAAACAAAAGATAACCTTTATGAGAAGCAACATATCCCAAGAAGAGACACTTAAGAGATCTGCTATCGAACTTACTTCGGTGTGATACAAGGTTCACAGCATATGCCAAACAACCAAAAGGTCTGAGCATCTGAAAATCAGGTGGCTTGCCACAGAGAACCTCAAATGGTGACTTCCAATTAAGAATCCTACTAGGAATGCGATTGAGCATCCACGTAGCTGTAAGAATAGAATAAGGCCAGAACTTGAGAGGCAATGAACTCTGGAACATCAAGGATCTTGCTGATTCCAGCAAAGTTCTATGGCGCCTTTCCACAACACCATTTTGCTGTGGTGTGTATATGCATGTACGTTGATGGATTATCCCATAATGAGCAAATAAATCTTGCACCTTGCGGTTGACAAACTCAGTGCCATTGTCAGTCCGAACATACTTGACTGCTTTCTGGAAGTGATTTTTCACCATGAGAAAAAATGTTCTCAGAATAGAACATACTAAGTCCTTAGAACTGAGAAGGTACGTCCATATTGTTCGGCTGTGATCTTCAACCAATGTAAGGACATATCTAGTGTTACTCACACTCTCATGGGAATAAGGTCCCCATACATCCGCATGCACTAGATCAAAAGGAGTATTTGATCTTCTGTCTAACATGGGAAATGGATCTCTTGTCTGCTTTGCTTTCATACAAACCTCACATTGTTCTATTGCTTGTATGGCTGCACTCTTGAACTGTCCACTTAGTTGAGGCATATGCTTAAGTGTGGATAAGGAAGGATGACCCAAGAACTTATGCCAAGTTTCCAAACTCATCTCTTCAGCTCTGAAAAGGTGTGTGAAATGATTTTCAACTACAGCATCCAAGATATAAAGATTACGCTCCATTCTTCCTCTGCCTATGATCTTCTCATCACTGATTCTCTGAAAAACACAATAACTCTGATGAAAGATACATCGAATTCCATTATCTTGTATCAACTGAGCCACTGACAGAAGATTATGTGTGAAGCCAGGTACATACAACACATTTGAAAGCACTATATCTGCATTTAGCCTGACTTTCCCTGCCACATTCACTTGCCTTGTGGCACCATCAGGTAAGTGCACAACTGCAGGTCTGTCCAACCTATACGTAGTGTGCAGTAACTCAGTATCACAGCAAACATGAGTGCTAGCTCCTGAATCTATGATCCATACAGTCTCTTCCATACTTGGAACTACACTGAAGGTGTAATATCCATCACTTAACCCTGTATCATTCTTCTTTTCTTGCACAAAATTGATCTCAGTTCTTGGTATATTATTTCCTACATTCTGATTTCCCAAGTTGCTGACACATCTAGCCACTTCAGCTTGAATCATACTAGCTATATCCATTGGCTGAGAATTTCCATCTATATTTTGCTTATTCTCACACCTATCCCCATTTTTAGAATAAGTATCATCCTCAGATAAATTTTCTGATATATAATTCACCTGATTTCTCCCTTTATTTTCTCTATACCTTTTATACCACTCCGGATATCCATGAAGCTTAAAGCACTCATGCATTTCATGTCCACTCTCCTTGCAATGGTTGCATCTAAGCCTCTTCTTCTCTTCCTTGCTCATTCTTCTTTCTCCTTGATTTCCTCTAAACTGACCTCCAAGAGAATGTCCATTATAAGCTCCTTGTCTTTGTGCATACATAACCATTTGTCCTCTTCCATCATTTAATCCTTCATGCACAGATTTTTCATCCTCAACTTGAATAACCATTGAGTATGCCTTGTCCACTGAGGGTAGAGGATCTAATAACAGTATTTGACTACGAGCATGCTCAAAACCCTCATTCAATCCTAGTAAGAACTGAACTAGTCGCCTATCCTCTTCTCTTTTATCAAGAATAGCCCTAGCATGACAAGTACAATCCACAGGTGGTAACACCATGTCCATCTCATCCCACAAAACTGTTAGATTGTTAAAATATTCCATCACACTCTGATTTCCTTGTGTGTAACCCCTAATTTCCTTTTCCAACTTCGAAATTTTAGGACCATTCGATCTATCAAATCTCCTACAGAGTGCATCCCAGAGCTTCTTCGTAGTGTTATAGTGTAAAAAAGAATTAACTAACTCTTTTGATATTGAGTTAGTTATCCAACTAGAGACCATGTAATCCACTTTAATCCACTGTTTGTGGTACTTAGAGCTGGGATCTGGTTCTCTAAAAGTTCCATCAAGCAGTTCTAGCTTCGATTTAGCTCCTAGGGCACGTTTAATTGAACGACTCCAATTTAGGAAGTTCATACCTGTGAGAGGCACCGCTACCAGCTGCATCCCTGGGTTGTCTCCACTATGTAAATGAAGAATCTCTCTGATTTGTTGTGCCTCTGGATCGAGATCATCCTCATTCTCTCTTTCGTCAGGATATACTCCATACTCAGTGTAATTTCTTCTCAGATTTTTCCCACTTCCATACGATGTACCTCCTTGTTCTTCTTCGAACAAATTCGCCCATGGCTGAACTCGATTTCCTTTTACCATTATGAAATTTTTACAGGAAAACGTAATCTATCTTCAATCGAAACCTGCTCTTGATACCATGTTGAATTTGGTAACAATCATGAAAGTAAATGAAGAAACAGGATCAAAATATGAGGTAAAATGTAGAACGAAGTTCTCAGCTAAGAAAATGAGTAACTACTTTATTCGATCTAAAATCATTCAAGTCAATTACAAGAGGTGTGTTTCTCCTATTTATACACATTACAAGAAACGCATTTTACATCAACATAAGATCTGGACCGCTTATTTTACTAATAGATGAACGGCTGAGATGATGCCACCTATCCATCACGCGGATCCATCACTGGTTCAATCCCTATCAGCCTCATTCCAACAACATTTTGCATACTCCTGTGTATATGCCTGCAATATACAAAGTAAATCTCAATAAAAAAACAAAGAGTAATACGTTCATATTCAATTAATCAACTTTGCATCACCAAATTAATAATCTATAGATAAATTCAACTCCGTCAGATCAGTTTGAAACATCCAATGTAACAAATCACAACATGCATTAGAAGGAAATTAAAAAAGAAAAAAAAGAAAAAAAGAAAAAGAAAAAGAAGAGAAATCACTATATACCATATCAAGAAATCAGATCCAATTTTCAAGGCATATTTTCTTTTATAAAATTATAAATTCCTTGTACACTACACAACATCATTTTACCTATTAAAACAAATTCAAGTCGATAATCCGGCCAAGAATGCCACCCCGGTGGAAGGCAGCCACGACGACCCATATATAAACTGTGCCACCGTGAATTTGCTCGCCTCCTCCACCGCCGTTATCACTCTGTACCCTGGCCACTTCACCCTTTGCCCTATGGCCCCACCGGGGCCATAGTTCATGTACTCACCGTAGTACAATGTGTCCAATGCAAATGTGGCATTCCACTCTAGCCACCCTCTAGGGTGGACGTGATCCCCTATGTATGATTGCATGTACACCGTCCGAGAGTACAACTTCCACGGCCGCCCTAGGTACGTGGGGTACGCGCCCTTCGACGCCTCCAAGTCGGCCTCTGCCAGAATCCGGCAAGCGTGGATCGAGATGCCGGTGTTCTGGTTCGGGTCCTTCCGGTTCTGGGCCGTGATTGTGTTCTTCTGGGAGGGCAACGGCTTCCGGGCATGGATGGTGCAGTTCTGGAAGACGACGGCCGCGTTCCCGAATATGAAGTCAACAGTGCCGTAGATGTCGCACTCGCGGTAGAATTGGCGCTGCGAGTGAGCGTAGAGGGTGTCCTGGTAGCCGATGACGTTGCACCGGTAGATCACAGCGTGGTCCGCTCCGACACGGAGGGCCACCGCTTGGTGCTTGCTCGGCCCCGCCCAGTTCTCGAACGTTATGTCCCGTGCTATGAAACCGGCACCAGTCGCGGCTGTTTAGTAAATAATTAAGAACTTTCATTAGCAAAATGTGAAAATTTTCTCAACACGCGACGATCATCCATCCATCCATCCATCTATATGGTATTATAATACAAAGAACTCATGAACTTTCTAGAAGTTCTAATTAAGTGTAGTCATGGATGCAAAATGAATAAGCAATAATCATCATTACCTTGCGAAGTTAGGACCATCTTTACATTTTCCATTTCATCTAGTGTCTTAGTATTTATTTAAACACAAAGTTACAACGCCATCAACACATACAAAAGTTATATAATTCTTTTGGTATAAAATTCCCAATTCAACTCTCAAAAGATGTTTGGTACCCACTTCTTGGAAAAGAGAAGTTTTTACTCACCAATATCCATTTATAGTTTGTAGGTGAAAGGCTTTAAAAAATGACATACCCCATGACCCCACCAATACTGTGACCTCCTTTACTTCACACTTTACAGCCACTATTCTTCTAGGCAAAGTGGCTCTAAGACAATTACTTGCTCTATATTTATACGTAGGACAAGAATTTGGTGCAATAAGAGATAGGATCATAAGAAATAGTAAAATTAAATACATATGTCCAAACGGAACGTGACAAGTAGTAACTATATCACAAAATGCATTCCACCCACCACTTCCCCCACCACCCCCAACCCATATTTGTTTTTTATATATGTATATATATTGAAGAGATTATATAAAAAAGTCTTATTCTATAAGAATTAAGAAGTGAGTTGGACTATTTATCACTATGTAATATACAATCCAAATTAATTGGTGCATTATAATTATACTAAAAATACATTAGAATGAACGATACAATATAATTATACATAAAATTCATCTTTTTTATTTTTTATTTTATAGCAAAATCTTTTTTTTATTATTCTACATGGAATCAATTGCATCATTTAATCCAAATTATCATATTTTCTCTCTCTTATGTCACAATGATCAAAGCATTATGCCTAGCTACTTAATCAGAGACTATAAAAGTAAAATCATTGTACACTTGATTAGTTAATTACTACATCAAACAAACTTCAAATTGTATGTTAATTAACAAAATGATCAAGTGCTCCTTAGGCTCCACTTAATACGAAAAAATATTAGTGACGAAGTATAGTAATAAAGACTAAGCTACTAATTAGCCGAGCTCATCATTATCAACCGACATATTAACATTATTTCTTAAACTCTATATCTTATTATTATCATTTTCTTAATTTTTATTAAACCCCTAAAGCAATGGATGATCCAATTTGGTCACTATCTCTCCAAAAAGGGAGAAGCAAGCAGCCCAACTTCCACCAAGCAAGCAATTATAAAGCTTCAACGTTGAACATCCATTAAAGCTCCAATAGAAAGGGACACACACTCACACAAGTTGACACTGAACCCCCCCAAAATAAATAAATCCTACCTATAATAATTTTAATAAAATAATACTAGCTCTTATTAAATGATTAGGACAACTGAAGAATTTTTTATGAGTATCCTATGTTTGAAATCCCACTATTACTAAATGATTGACTACAGAGACATGAAGAATAAACATTACGCATGTCCAAGAAAATTGCTATTTACCACATTCAAGGAATTTAGATCCTTTCTTATTTAAGTACGTATTACTAATATAGATTATGTTCATAGAACAATATCATAAATACACACGTGATAATGTTCTCTCAGAGTACCCAATGAAGAAAAGTAGTCAACCTTCTAGTAGAGGAATTTGACTACGTATAAGACTAATGCAGATCTAGGGTTATAATATTGTGCTCCCTCCGTTCCACTAAATTCGTCATTATTTTTTTGTAACATTAGTTTTAATAATTTTGATGAGTGTAAAATGAGGGGTGCATGTCCACATTTAATAAACAAATATGAAATTTAAATTAAAGTGGCGAGTCGTAAGTGACATTTTATGTAAATAAAATAATTGATTGAGGGTGGAGATTATGAGCTCATTAATTTATTTATTTTTTTAAAAAAAAAGAAAGAAAGAAAGAAATGAAAATTCACATTTTTAGTGGGCGTCTCAAAACGAAATTAAATACAAGAGTGCTCACCTCGATGTGACATTGTCACTTAGACCTTGTTTAGTGAGGTTCTTAAATATTTTTGGTTAAATTTTTAAACACGTTGGCAAATTGAGCATGAGAACAATTTTTTTTCTTCAGAATTAGAAAAAAAATACTCTTTATGTCAACGATCTTTAGACATTAATACTATATTAGGACGTCAACCATCTATATACATTTTCTTTTTTTAGTAATGGGCCCCACAACTTTAACACTTTAACACTCATAAAAATTTTAGACGGACCCACAATCATTCTAATTTAACACTTTAACACATTAATTTATTAATATATTATCACAGCATTAAACTTTGTGCCAAAATTTTTATGTCCGATGATTGTGAACGGAGGGAGTAATTATGAAAGCTAAAGGGTAAATTAGTCAATGGAGTTTATTTTGTTTGACGACGATACGAGTGGACAAGAATCTAAGAGCTAAAAGGTAAAAAGCTAGGCATGACAGCCACGTGCATTTTGAAACTAGCCTACATGCATAATCCAAACTGCCCACTGTTTTACCCAAATAATTTCTGGAAAGTCGAGGGAGATAAGAATGTAAATAAAGATAAAAGGTAAAATAATCGAGGAAAATAGTTTTACCAAACGACGCGGTGCGGAACGTTGTCATGTTTTGTTGGACGCTCTTTCCACCTGAAATGACCGTCTTGCCCTTTCCGTCTCCGATGAACATTAGGTTGGTCTTCTTTCTCCCCACCTTCAATATATCCTCCTCATACCTATACAAATATACATTTTACTTAAATTAAAATGAAATAGTGATCTAACGCGTAATTTGAAGTGAAAAAAGTGGGTCACGTGGGAAATAATTACTAAAATGGCTATAATCACAATCAACTCATTTCCGACAAATCCTAATCACTAAAAAATCAACAAGACTCGACGTCAGGGGTATTAGTGTCATTTCAGAAGTACGTACGCAAAAAGAAGAAGAAAAAGCCACCGACCACAGAAACACACTACACTACACTACACTACTATGACTATAACTCAAGCGACACGTGAACTTACTTTCCTGCCCTCACGTAGATAATAAACCGCCGACTGCCGTACTCCGGCGCCTTCTTGATCGCCTCCGTTATCGTCTTCACCGTGCCGTTGCCGTCGTGGGAGACGATCACGTCGGCATTGAGCGCCGCCACCGGAAGGTCCAGCAGCCTCCTGTCCCGCCGCGACAGCCACGCCGGGAACTGCTTGTGCGCCTTCTCGTCGGCGAGCAATCGCCGCCGCCGGTTCTGTATCGGAATGCCGGCGAAGTCGTCGTCTCCGGCGGCGGCGGCGTAGATCGCGAGGCAGTTGCTCACGAGGTCGGATAAATCCTTCAGCCGGTCCAGCATTTGATTCTTCACGTAGCCGTTCAGCTCGGCGAAGCCGTCGGTGCAGGTGTCCTGGTTCGTCAGAGATGCGCTGAGCCACGTCAGCACGTCCTGCGTCGATCCGCCGGCGCCGCCGCCGGGCGCGACGGTGGTGAGCGAGCGCGAGAGGAGAGACACCGAATCGTCCAGCAGCTCGATGCAGTCGTCGTACGCCGACCTGTTGAAGATGATTAAATTAAAATTTGCATGCTAAATCAATCGGAGTAGTTAGGTTAATTAATCCCCAAATCAAACGCATTGAATTAAGCTCCGCCGCGAACCTGACGTGAGGAGCCATGTTGAGGTTGCTGATCTCGGCGGCGGAGTAGAGCGCGCGGCCGAACTTGCGTAGAGTCATGTTGACGGAAATGTGGACGAGATCCTTGGCGGTGGCGGTGGAGGCGCCGGGGAAGTCGAGGAGCGAGTTGACACAGAGAGTCGGGTACCGAGTCTTGCCGCAGGCTTTGGACATTGCCTGGGAGGGGCGGCGGGCATGCAGCGCGGAGGCGCCGCCGCCGGAATCGTCGACTCTGTTACGGACGACGGAGACGACGAGGGCAGCGGCGACGGCGGAAGCCGCCAGGAGAGTGGCGGCGAGGACGAGGATGAGCTTGATTCTGGACTTTTTGGGGGCGCGGGTGGGGTCGCAGTCAGGCTGCGAGTAGAGGCGCTGCCGCTAGTAGGTTCGGGAATTCCGAGCCTGCCGTATTCCATTAGAAGAAAAGAATGTGAAGAGAAGTGAAAATGTGGGGGGGTGTTGGAAAGAGAGGAGTTGAAAGTAGTAATAGCTAAATTGAGGTATGTGTGTAAGATGGGCTGGGATTATTGTGAGGAGGATACATATATATATATGGACCCTGCAATGTATCATCTGCATGTACAGTATGAGTGAGAGAGAGAGAGAGAGGATAATGTATGTATGTATGTATGTATATATGTAAGTAATGCCCAACTGTCGAAGATTAGCTGGACTCTACTTAGCAGTTGGAATTGGTAGTGATAGAGAGAGCTACTACTGTTTAGAAATATAGTCTCTATTGGCTAGTGTTAGCGTTTGGTTTGATTTAATTAAAACTCGATCATCATCACGTTCATGTTGGCTCCATTTATCATTAATTTTTATTATAATGTCAAAAATGGGGTATTTCTTCTAATAGTTGTATGTATGACTTTTAAAAAATAATAATAATAATTGAAACGGGAAGTAGTGTGTCTTGAGTCTGACTTGATTCTACACATTTCAAACTTTAGGTTTTTTTTTTATTTTTTATTTATTATTTTATTTATTTATCAGGCAAATACAAGACACTTACACATACACGCACCCAGAGTAACTCGAACTTCCGACCTCTTGAATCGAAGGTGAAGCGTCTTACCAATTGAGGTGCACTTCGTTGTCTCATTTCAAACTTTAGTTAGCGTGGCTTCTTTTCCTTCTTTTTTTTTCTGAGTTTGTATTTCAAATTTTTATTTAAATATTGTAATAAGAGATTAGGTAGAACTCGCAATCCCTCGTATAATACTTTAATAATCATTTGATAATTTATTGCGATCATTGAGCTACGTTTGACAACTTCATTTAGCCTTTTTGTCCATGGGTTCCAAGTTAGGACGGTAGAATGGCCGATTTCTCGTGTTATCTTGTATATGTGCGTTCTTTTTTCTTTTCTTTTTTTAAAAAAAGGAAAAGAAAGTTGATCTGTCTTTTTAAGTATGGCAAATACATCAAAATAACTCAAACTATACATGATTATACTAAAATTATCTAAATTATCAATATTATATTAATGACCAGATTATAAAGTTTTTACTTTAGTTTCACACTAATTAGTTTGTTAATAATATAACCGTTAGAATAAGTTGTCACAACCCATATTTATCGACGTTCAATACAATGTGCATTCTCGTGGATAAAAAAAAATTCAATTATTTTGATTTATGAATGCATGTTGTAAAAGTTCAATTTGAGGTGCATAATTCTACGCAGAACCATCATCCTAAACTCCGCCCATTTTTATTTTACATAAAACAAATAAATACGATGGCAAGTTATATGCAATATCGATAAACATGAGTCAAGTCAATTAATTTTTAATAATTCTATCAATGACAAACTAATTCATGTCAAATTAAAGTAAACAAATTGATAGTTTGAGTTATTTTAGTGTAACAGTAGTAGTCTAGGTTTTTATATATAGTGTAATTATGTATTTTAGGTTATTTTGATGTATTTGAACTTACAAATATCATTTTATGTAGAAATGCTCTATCGCATATCATTAACATATTTAATATTCCCTCCATTTCGTCGAAAAATATTATGTTTCTTTATTTTATACCCCACATATATTTAAGAAATAGAGCATTTTCGATAAAGTGGAAGGAGTATGTCCACTATTGATGTGGCCGTACATCGCCAATTTTTCTATTTAAAATTCTTTCAGTAGGATTTTGTTTTTTTTAGGGGTATATATTTATGATAACTTTATTTAATATATCATTGTTAAATCAGCAGTAAATACATTTATTAGCTCTTGAAACATATTATGAGCTCTTTAAAAGTTTGTGGAATATATCATAATAGATAAAATAGTATGTATTGTACACCTCATTAATAATAAATTTTAACCATTTTTATAAGCGTGTTGATAATATCCGATAGCATTTGGTGCATTCTAATATATATATTAAAGCACTGTCATCAACTCTAAACATAATCAAGAACTCATATTGAGGAGACGCACATATATTAAATTTTCAAAGAGTCCTAATTACAATTTAATTTTCAAAGAGTCCTAATTACAACTTAATTAAATTAAATTATTGAATAATTTTACTTAATTTTAATAATCCCACCTCGATTTTGCTATAAATATCATTTAACATTTATTATTCGTTTCCAATTTCAGTTCAAATAAATGAAAAAAATATTACTAATATTTAATTTTCAATTAATCTCATTTTACAAGAAAGTTTTTACGAATATAATATATATATATATATATATATATATTGATATCTTAAACTTAAAAATGAGTAAATAATTTAATTAATCAAAGCTCTAACTATTCTTTTGTAACAAACTCCAAATTTAAAATTTTAGAATTCAAAAAGCTATGTGAATTTAAGAAAATAATTACAAAAATTTGTGATAATTTCATTTGGGATTGATACCTATTTTGCTATTATTTGAAGATTATCTTTATAAGATATTCCTTATAAAAGGAACTACCAACACTTGTCCATTTTTAGAATATTTATATTCACAGGTTAATTGAACTCATAAGTTTTTTGCAGCCTGAGAATCATCTAAATAACGGGTGGCTTGACATTCTATCTTTCTATCACATCAAACAACGACAACTTTACATTCAAAATGAATATTACTAATTACTTAAGTGATGTTACCTCTTATTGATATATTTTTCTATTTTATCGAACAACAGACAACTTGATATTTGAAAATTACAACTACCTGAAAACGTTATTCATTCTTATCCTAATTTTATATTATAACAAATAATTTAGGACTTAATATTAAATTTTAGGACAACTACCCTGAGAAATATCATCTCTATTGATCTACTTTTCTATTGCAGTGAACAATGGGAGGCTTGACTACAAAATGATTACAAGTATTCGAGAAATGATATCCCTATTTGCTCATGAGCTTTCTAAGTCTCCCACAATAACGGCTGAAATAACAAGCAGTCTGACATTTCAAATGTATTGTTGGGATATAATGTCAGGATTCTTTGTAAAGATGAACTTATTATTTTTTATGAATTTTGTTACTTGTACGCTTTCATGTACTAGAAGCGCTCACTTGTTAGGGAGCAAAGTTTTCTTTTTGTAACTTTGCAGCAGTTCAAGCGTAGCGAAGCGAAGTGCAGAAGCCTTCGAGCGTGCCCGAGATAAAGCGCGAGAGTATGCTTCAAGTCTGAAGCGTCTCAGCATCTAGCCGCTCTAAGGAACCGGAGCCTCCTACACTTAAAGCGTAGCGCAATCTTTCAAGTCTGGAAGAAAGCGAGTATTAAAGGTGTTCAGAAGCGCAAAACAACTTGCATTCAAAGCGATAAGTTGACTCACGTTTTAAATTCAAATTGATAAAGCGGCATGCACACTCCATATATATCATTAAATGCACCGCAGTGTCAGAAGTAGAGGTGTCAACGCGGGATTGCTCAATGGAAAGTAAATATAGTTTGAGTCAGAGAACGGAGCTAAAATCCAAACATGTGCAGCAAGCAACAGCTAGGGTTTTACACGAATTGAGGAAGAAGACATTCTCCTATTCTTTGACCAGCTGTATCAAATCTGTACGAACGCAGATTTTCAAGGAAGTTGAGGAACACGTGCCGCTTTTTTTTCTAATAGGAAGTAGCTAGATTCCAACTATAAAAGGAGGTGTTGCGACTCAGTTGAAGACACAAAACTACTCACAAGTTTACAAGCAAACAACAAGAATACTCAACATTTAAAGCATTCAAAATCTCTCTAAGTGTTCTTCAGTTTTCAGTAGTAGTTGAGTCCTTAGAAACTCTCAAAAGATTCTAAGTTAAGCAACATCAATCCATCCCTTAGCCTAAATTGAAAACCCAGTTTTGGTCCAAAATCTAGATGAATAATCTTTATCTTCTACTTAGTCTTTCTTGTAAAAGGATTCTTAAGTTTGAAATTTCGAAAACCAAACCCCAAACCCAAGTTCAAGTCTATTGTGTAGATCAAGTTGTAAGTTGTGTTGGTGTTTGTTTTGTGATCGAAATTGTGAAGCTTAAACATGCGTGTTAAAGTGGAAGGTTAAGATCGAGATTGTTGTGTTGTTTAGGTCCCTTGAGAACCCGTGTTAATCTATGAGGATTTAAAGTCGAGTTCGACTTTAAGTCACTTCGCTTGGAAGTATAAAACAAGCATCGAGTGAATTGTTCGAGCATGGACGAATGGACGTAGGAGTGTTGTGCTCCAAACCATTATAATTGTTTGTGTGTTTTACTTTACTTTCTTTATACGTTTTGTTTACAAGCATCTCACACACTCACGCTTAATCTACAAACTCACGATTTCAATTAACAAGATTTACTAGAGTATAAAGGTATAAAGGGCTCACGTTACGCACAAGGCTCACTTGTAAAGCACGAAATTCTAAAGCGTCAAACACTTTAGAGCGCTCCTACTAGGGTTGCTAACGAATTGAATCGAATCGAATATCTCAGTATTCAATTTGTATTCGTTAAACAATTTGCGAATTCGAATTCAAATGAAATATGATGTGAATATGAAAGTCCGAATATTTTACGAATATTATGCGAATATTACCGAATCGAATCGAATACTCGAATAATGAAAAAACTTAAAAGGAAACATTAAAATATTTTCTTATTTTTATCGAAGACTAAAATGAAAGACTGAAATCACTAAATTATTAAAACTAATTAAAAAATTCACAACAAACATAAGTAATACATATTCATTTAAAAAAATATAGCATGATAAGTACTGAGCATTGAGCAGCAAGAGTGTTCTAAATTTTTACGGTCTTATTCTCTTTTCTTTTCTTTTTGAAAGTAATTATACGCGCTATGAAGGCCTACGGTTTTTTTTTTTTTATTAATAAAAACAATCATTCATGATTTGATTTGGATTGGTCTTATAGTATTCAACTTGACTTCTTGGACTCATATTTAATAATTATAGTTAAATTATATAAGAGGTAAATTATATATATATATATATATATATATATATATATATATTATATTAAATAAAATGTATACGAATATCAGATCGAATCGAATCGAATACTCGAAGATTTGTATTTGTATTTGATAACGGGTCGAATCAAAAAAAATATTCGTAGTCGAATTCGAATCTAAAAATTTCGAATACAAATACCACAAGTCGAATACAAATTACGAACCGAACCAAAAAAGTTTGATTCGTTTGCATCCCTAACTCCTACTATTCAACCTATCTCTACGTGTGACTCTCTTCGGGACCAACAGAGCCTGAGTTTTATGTAATTAAATAGGAGTATAATAAAGCATTATCATTATCACATAAAATCAAATTGTTCATAGTTTTTAGCCTCACAGTAGGCAGAATGTGTTGTCTGAGTGACGTCAGCATGATGTCTTTATATTTTTATATGGTACTGCATACAGTCTTTAAAATCATCATCATTTTTAGCTTTTATACGGTGCACATGAACTTGAGATAGGAAAGAAAAAGGCTACACATATTTTGCGACATGATGATAATGATGTGAAATCATTATTCTATGTTATTTTATTTTATATCAAACAAATTTTAAGGCCGTGTCATGAAGTACTTGAACCCGAGACCTTTGGTCCAAAGCCTTACCCCCTACCACTAGGCCAACATACGCACAGTCATTATTCTAATTTAGAGGATAGAGTTTTTTTTGGAAAAAAAGAAAAATACTCCGTAAAATAAAAGGTTGTCGTGTATGATAACGTTGAGTTCTAAAAATATCCCAAATTAAAAGTTCAGATGCATAATTTTATTACAAGATAAAATATGTGTACATAAATTAATATGGAATCATATAAAACCTTTTTGCTATATATTATTGCATAAAACCATATCTATATCTATATTAATATAGAAAGTAGGATAGTTTCTCTCCAATATTTTTGATATTTGAGCCTCATTTAATATTTGTAATTAATTAAGTTATATATATTTAAAATATACTCCCTCCGTCCCAGACCACTTGGCCTGTTTCTTTTTGTCACGAGATTTAAGAAGTGTTGGTTTAGGGAAAGGATGAGGGGTGTTAAGGCACTTATTGTTTCCATTTTTGGGAAACAAGGCCTATTCGTGTGGGACGGCCCAAATAGGAAAGCAGGCCAAGTGTCTGGGAAGGAGGGAGTATTATGTTATTTTCTATACATTTCCTTAATTAATGTATTTATTTCTATGAAAAGTTATTTTTATTCATTAAAGTTCAACACGTTAATTAAATTTCAAGTATAAATATTAATTTGACTAACTAATTTCTTCTCATTTGTTTCTTTTAAATGTAATTTTCAATAATCAATTTAAATACTAAAACTAAGTAGTGAATCTCAATTTTACTATCTAAACATCTCTCAATTTAATTATATTTAATATTTTATATTATTTTTGTTCTTTGCTATGAAAATTGAAAATATATTAATATATGCATGTTCATTTTTCATTTCTACACACACAATTAATACAACAATTGATAGTAAACTTAGATAACTTAATTAATTATGTCAGGAGTCTTATAAAGTTATAATTATAAAGTTGATCCATATTTAAATGTTTAATCAAACAATATCTGAAAATGATCTATAAATTCACACATGCATATAATATATATATATATATATATATATATATATATATATATATAATCAAATATAACACAACATACGAGAGTACACATGTATATAGAAATAATTTTTTCTTTCGTCATTTTATGAAATAAAGTAGAAATTATTAATTAAAATAAAAAGTAAGCATTAGATATTTGTCATGTTATTTATTGATGAAACCCCTGCATCCCGAGTATACAAATCTAGTTAATAAGAAGAATCAATATTTTGCGGGGGATTTTAAATTTTTGTAGAATAAAAAACACAAGAACATAATTATCAATAGAGTCATTGCATGTTTTGTAAAGAGGGAAAAGTACAGATTAAAGTCTATGTCTATTAATGAACATTTAAAGCTAATTAATTAAAATCGACTTTCAATTATTAGCATCATGATTCTATACTTTTCACGTGTTAGTACATTGATAATTAACTAGTTTAATTGCCATATTTACGTTAGCGTGACATCAATTTGACTGGATTCCTAAAGATAGTGAACTGCAATATTTAGAAAAATGAAAAAAGTACTACTAGAGAAAAAAGAAGAAAATGTACTATATATGAAAATCTTCCTTCAAGAGTTCTATTGTAGAAAGGAACATATATTCATTTTAATTTCGTTTCATTCATTCATAGACGCTGGTTCCATTCTAGTTGCCTTATTACTAATATTGGGCATTTTTCAAATATATATATATATATATATATCATGCTTAATACACATGTTAGTACATTATTAATGCTAAAACTTGGAAAAGAAAAGGCAAAACATAAACAAAAAATATTGAACTAAACTAGTACTCTCCTCTGGTTTTTTCAAGTTATTGCACTTTTTTTCAATATTTGTGGCAAGCGTTTTCGAGCGTCTTGATGAAAAAAAAAATCATCATCAAGACGCTCGAAAACACTCGCCACAAATGCTGAAAAAAAGTATAACAACTTCAAAAGACCAGAGAAAGTATATATTACTATATTTTTCATTCACGATAAACGGACACACTTTTTATTTTTATATGTCTACAAATAAACGGGCACTATCCACTTTAAGATGTGGACGTCATATAAAATTTAAAGCTTCACTTTACATTGTAAGCGGGACTCAAATTTCACTTTAACATCTACTTGTTGCAAAAGTATTCAGACTCGTATCCAAAAAAATTGTGCCCGTTTATTATAGATGGATATAGTAACTTTTAGCACTTTACGAAATTTCCCTATTCGGTTCGTGTGTAATTTAGTTGCTTGACATATATTCGTATATTTAATTTATAGAGTAATGCTCCAATGCCTACCGTGGGCAAGCTTAATGTGCCCACGGATGACGTGGCATTGGAATATATAAGGTAATTAATAAAACTCTATCAAAAATAATTAAATTCTACTATAAAAAACTAAACCCTAACATAAAAAACTAAACCCTAAAAGGAAAAATTGCAGACGTGACACTGCCACATCACCGGTAGGCACGTTAAGTGTGCCCACCGTGGGTAGGGGAGCATTTCTATTAATTTATACTCCCTCTGTCCCATTAGAATAGACTTGTTTTATTATTTTATACCTCACATATATTCAAAAAACAGACCTATTTTAATGGGACAGAGGGAGTAATATACTGTATTAATTAAAGTGATTCTTTTAGTTGGATGATACATCAGAAGTGACTTAATATGAGACATTATATAGTATTTGTAGTCTTTTATTTAATATCATTCTTCATGGTTCATCACTTTAATTGTATAGTTTGAAATTATTCTATCATTAACGAATCAAATTCAAGAAAGTTGATCAAGAAGAAAAAATTTACGAGGACTTTTAAAAAATTCTAGGTAGTCACAATGCTAATATGAAGAAGCTTTACGAGGACTTTTCAGTTATAATGTCGAAATTAAAAATTTAGATACAGAAAAAATAAAAATCATGATTTAATTTGTAAAATATGAAAGTTCATGATTTAATTCGTCAAAATTTAAAAGTAGAGTTCAATTTGTAAAAATGTGAAAGTTAATGATTTTTTTTTTTTGCAACGAACACAAAAATTTATCATAATTTTAGTCAACAAGATGATTTGGTCAATATTCAAATTGTATTCTCTATTATATGTTTCTCTTGATACGTTTTTATCTAACTTTTGTCTTTATCTATCTAACGTGAAATGTTTTCTGATTCTGGTTAAAAAATTAAAGAAAGATAAAAAGGAGCATCTTCCATTTCAAAACATATGTTTTACATAAGAAAAACCATTTTGAACCTATACTTATACACTTTATGTGAGATTCAAATATTAAATGAATATAATACATACTTTAATATCGACTCGTTACGAAATATTAAAACTATTAATTTTGAAAGAAAATTAAATTAATGAGTTAGCATAACACATCTTATCCATGCAGGAGAATTAAACCATGTATAATACAAATAATGAATTGACACAGACACTAAACTATCGATAGTGAAAAAAAATTTCTTCTTTTTTGAGCAGGACACAGTAACGTCACATTTGTTAAAAAAAAAGCGCCAAGCGGTTAGAAGTTGATTTATTTATTGAAATGAATATTTAATTATTGAAAATTTACGTCGGCTAGCTAGTAATTAATGATGAAATATTGGACTTCATATAATTCAAATAGCATTGATTTTTCTTGTTGAATTATTTCATATCATTAGTCATAGAAGCTTTAAATTTCATCTTTACGACTTTACGGCTGATTAATTCTCGTAAAAGAGTTCTAGAAATTCAAACGAAGCTTTTATTACACTTTGCGTTACGTTTTCTTATTTTAATATTAAAATTAAGATGTTTTGTGTGATGAACGTTAAGTTAAAATGGTTTTTTCATAACTTATAAATAGTGATAGCAATCACACACGTCTTATTTGAAAAACGCACTTATTTGATTATATGGGCTAGAACTATTTTTAGAAACATAAATAAATTAAATAAGACTCCTTTTTCTTTCATCTTAAAATTATGATCTATTATTGTTTTCAAAATAGAACAAAAAAGATGTTTTAATCAACTTTATAAAGTAAATGGACGTGGGAGTTCTTTCTTGGAATACCTTATTTACTCACTTAAATGGAAGTACATATTCAACTTCAAGATTATATAGTGAAAATAAACCAGTATTGTTATTTAAATAAAAAAAAAGTTTGTCTATAAAAAAAATGATGCATCCATTTCTAAAGACCCCATGCTCTTGTCTTATTAGTTTAGTGGGCGTGGAAAATTGAGAGATGCGAGTGTTCATAACTTGCCATTGATATGTCAGCATTCGAAAATTTCAAATTCTTAATAGTAGTATATTCTATGAAAAAGAAATTAAAAAAGAAACAATAATTTAAAAATAAAAAAAAAAAAAGCAGAAAAACAAGAGAAGAGGTTGTCTCTCTCAAATCATCACATACTTTTCCATGGCGTGATTTGCACTCTATGATTAATATATATATATATATATATATATACTATACTTTCTTTTTTCTTTTCCATTCTACATCAGACTATACTGACTCCAGAGCCATCTTCAACCTCAAATTCTAATATAGATTTATGCAAAAAAAAAATATTTATTTCTAAATCTTCGCTAGCCACATACTTTAATTACATGTACTGAATTTTGTGATAGTGTAGACAAAAGATGTTGACAACTGATTTTAAGTACTTTAATTTATTTATCTTAAAAGTTTTTCAAGAACTTATTGCGCAAATACCATAAGGAATTTTTTTGTATGAAAAGATGCATACTCTTACTATCTCCATCTCATTATATTAGTCTCTTTTCTCGTTTAAGTATGTTCCATCATATTAGTCTCATTTCCTAAAATAACAAAAAACATCTGGTTACAATTAACTCTCTCTCCTTAGAATTGATTATAGCCACATATTCTTCCATTCCTTGATTTCCGTGCCCAATCTAAAAGGGACTAATAACATGAGATGAAAGTAGTATGAAATACGATCAACAAAATATAATTATTAACTTTCACATAGAGATCCATGTAGAATTGTACAAATAGTTACTGAAAATAAAGTTCATTAATAATAATATCCGCCAATTGATTCCTGTATTACAAATAATAAATTATGACTACTATTTCCGTGCAACGCACGATGGAGTAATGGTTTATGTAAATATCGACATGGCATAATGAATTTGCATCTCATTTCATTACTGTCGCATAAAATATAACAAGACAATTTATTATATATATATATATATATATATATATTTTTTCTTTTTTTGAGTTTTTAAGCAAGTTTAATTCGTTTGAGATTTTAATTCATATGGGGGCACCCATCATGAGAGACGAGTTATGGTATATATATTTATACAAAACATTTTTATTTCAGGGAATTAATGGTATAAATTCGATATTTAAGGATCAGATTTCAAGTACCTAGCTTGAATTTGAAACTTGTTCCATTAAATTGCAACATTTTACTTGGGTTCGATTAATTTGTATTGAATCTATAATATTGAAAAAGAAAAAAAAAAGAGTAAAAATACCGGTTGTTAATTACTACTCGTCTTGCTAAACTAGGTGCGCCACTAATTTATTCTATGCCACAAATAATAAAAGTTGATGGAAAAGCAAGAATGCTAGCCAGTGGTCCAAACATAATTTAATTAGACTTATCCAAAACTACATTATTGTTGATAATTTAAATTAATTTCTTCCTAATTTCCATTAATACAGTAACATGAGAGCCCATCACGTCTTTCCTAAATTGAACCCCACACCACCAAGAACTAAAAAAATTAAAAGGGAGATTTTGATAAAATAAAATAAAAGAAAGATCATACAGTTCATGTGTATTAATTAAATGAAATTATAGGTTATCAGAACTATAACTAAGCTTCTTATTGATTAACATATGTGATGCCTATTAACAGAAGACTCAATTATATTCCAAAACTATATATAAATACTCTCAAACCGTTAAAGAATAAAAGATACTACTTCATCAGGCCCGTCTTAATCAATATTGAGGCCATGTGCTAATTATAAAATTAGGCCTTTAATATATATATATATATATATATATATATATATATATATATATATATATATATATATATAATAGCAAAATAGGTCATGATCCTACGTGGCATTATCTTGAATTTTTATGATTATTTTTCTAATTAAATTCGTATGGAGATGACTTAATATTATATTAATCTTATTTACAATTAATTACTCTCATATTGATTTTTTTATAAAATTTCATCAATAAAAACTCATATAAAAGAATACATCACATTAATTCAAAATCATTCATGTTCAAAAAAGGGATTTGCTATTTAATTTGAACTAATTATGTTTACATAATGGGTGGATCTTGAACATATTCGATTTCTTCCTTGAATGAATAAAGAATAATTACATGTGTATTGAATGATTGAGAGTTTTGGTTTTGATCTTATGCAATCTTAAAATACTGAACGAACAATTACGAACATGACGCTATAATTTCATAATATGTTAAATATTAACGATTTTACGAAAAAAATTTATCACACAAATTGATTCTTCTTATAATAATATGGAACTTATACATCGTAGTTAATATTATAATAATATAATTGACCTGGGTGAGAAACGAGAATATGGAGTATTAAAAAGGAAATAGAGAAATTAAGAAAGAGATTAAAAAAGAATCAAATGGGCTTGTTATTAAAAATATATATATATAAAAAATAGCTGGGCTTGTATTAAAAATTTTGGGCCCCATTTATTTGGGGCCCTGTGCTGAGAAACATCTTGGACATGGTAAAGGACGGGCCTGTACTTCATTAGGCGTTTATAACTCTAAACAAGATTGTACTTTTACAAGTCATTCATAAATGGGATTTATTAGTTCCAAACACATATATGCACACGATATATTTTTCCTAAATTCAATAGCTACAAATATCTATATTAAATATACTCCCTCCGTCCCAGACCACTTGACCTGTTTCTTTTCGGCACGGGATTTAATAAGTGTTGGTTTAGAGAAATG
Source organism: Mentha longifolia (assembly GCA_001642375.2). Classification (NCBI taxonomy): domain Eukaryota; kingdom Viridiplantae; phylum Streptophyta; class Magnoliopsida; order Lamiales; family Lamiaceae; genus Mentha; species Mentha longifolia. Next base: position 26,471,232 of record CM038118.1, on the reverse strand, counting down.
AGGAGGGTGTTAAGGTACTTATTGTTTCCATTTTTGGAAAACAGGCCTATTCGTGTGGGACGGCCCGAATAGGAAAGCAGACCAAGTAGTCTGGGACGGAGGGAGTATATAATTTCACAAAGCTATTGGTGATTGATGGTCTTGAAACGAGTAGTTCACACATACATAAAAAGGGACAGTGAATAGGCATGTGATGTTGTATATACACGTATACATGACAACTTTTCATTTTTTTTTCTTCATCAGTATATACTGCGCTTAACGGTGAGCAGCTGATCACAATACACGCGATATCAATGAACAAATGGTCGCTTGTGACCAGTCCAACAATTATACACTGGGTGAAAGAGAAGCTCACTGTGGATACATAGGTTACTGGGATGTGACCTGCTGATTAGTTGTCAGTATCTGTGTTACACGCGGAATGTGTATGCTCTTATTTATACTCATTTTAGTTATATGAAGATTCTTTTATTTTCTTAGTCAAATATATGAGCATGCTTGTAGCAGTTAGATTAATGCAAGAGACTCTGGTTTGGTATCAACTTCTTAATACTACGTACTTAGTAAAACTATGTTGCTTTCAAATATATAGTTTGTATGATGATAATTTATAAGTGCATAAATGAAAAACAAATTGATACACAATATTTATAGGGGTATTGTGACATCCCACATCGAATAAGTAAGGGATGTCAATACAGTATAAGTATGGTCTTAATGGACTCTCTAGCAACTTGGGTTAACCATTTTGGCAAAGCGAGAACGAACGCCAAGTAGTTGCTAGCGGACTCATTGTGTCACCGTAGTGTAATGGGCTCCTACTCCTGTGGGCCCGAGACGTTACTGGTATAGACCAATCGTACTTTATCCTGGTCGGGATGAATTCCTTCGTTCGAAATTCCTTGATTTATGCAACCAAGGGACTGTGACTCAGTTTCAAATTAACACCTTGAGAACTCGAATCCTTAGGTTTACGAGCAACTGTGAGCATTCAAAATCTTTAGCATTACGTGAACACCCTACACCATAGCTTTATGGGGAGCTATGACACTAAAACAACCTTCAACACTCCTCACATTCAAATCGGATAGGCTCTCACACCATAGTTTTATGGGGAGCTATGACACTAAAACAACCTTCAACACTCCTCACATTCAAACCGGATAGGCTCTCAACTCAATTCGGGTTGAGTCTGGGTTTGGATGAACTTTTTCAACTATGAGAAATCATTTTCAATGAAGCTCAATAAAGGATATGATTTCTCTCTGTAGATGGTAAATCTACAATCAATGATATGACCGGCTCGACAGGTTCGTCCGGTAGACGGAACGGGCACTAGCAACCTGTCAACACAAGTAACACACGTAAGAGCCCTTCGAGGAACACCGGAGGGGGTGTCAGCCGAAGGACCTCCGACGCTCAAGTCAGTGATCAGAATAAGTAGGTAGAATGATAAATGTAAATAGATAAAAAATGATAAGTAATGAATAATAAAAGTTCTAGTCAGAGGCGGATTGGCAGAAAGTGCGGATGATGAGGGGATGGTGACGGGAGTCCGTTTGATGAGATCCGCTTGCCGCCTACTAGGAGAGAGCGTGGAGTGTTCGGAGGGCGGATGAGCCGATTACTAGAGTGAATATGCTTGTAGACGGAAGGTGGAAGATCCGACTACCAGAGTGAGAATGCTAGTAGTCAGAACGTTGGAGAGCCGATTGCTAGAGGGTGATTGCCAGTAATTGGAACGTGTCCGTCTGCTTGACTAGCAGGCGGAATATATAGGACGGCCGGGTCATCTAGGGTTTTTCCGTTCAACCCTAGTCCTTATCGGTTTGTTGAGATCGTGGGGAAATCTATCCCGATCGGCTCGTTCCGTCTGTTACGCCAAGTTCTGTTGACTTAGGTTAGTTCGGCTGACTAGGTGGACCCCTAGCCGGATATCCATTCAGATAGCCCGATAGATGGCAATTTTGGGCTTGTTGCCTTTTGATGGGTTGATTGAGTAGGCCGTTTGGCCTGGGCCGGCTACCGACTGCTGATTACTTATGGACAATTGGGTTTGGGCCGGTTAGACAGATTTTGCCCACTACAGTTTGTCCCCCACTCTCTAGTTAGAATTTTCCAGCTAGAGAGTAAATAAGTTTATTCGTCAAGGTTCCGCTAGCACGCCATATTCATATGGCGATAATTTAATTTACCAACAAATTTCAGTAAATAAGGGCTCAAACATATTAGGCATGCTATTATTCATTTGGGCCCATTTACGATAAACAAATGGGAGTAGATCGAAGACCAAAATGCCAATTATGGCAAAATATTCACACTTAAATCCACATGGGAATATGTGATGTGAGTTGGTGGAGATTTGAATTCAAATTGATAAGAATTGGCCATTAACTTGATGGCATGTCATCAACTTCTCTCTTGGCCCATTTCGCCAATTGGTGTCGAGAAAGAGTGGATCATGAGTGTAATAAAATTGATGAAATGAATTTATTGACTCAGGCTTTTCCTTTGAGAATCAGTGGGTCAGTTGAAATCGACAAAGACCTTCTTTTCAGAATTCAAGATATGGTTCCGACTACCGAGTTTGCAGCCTGGAGCTGGAGCTGACTACTTTTCTTACCAATTACCCTTACCAGCTGGCTGCCTCCCAGCTGTAACTTGGTTTGGATTTTTCCCAAAAAATCTGATCCGATGTGCACTCCAAGCTGGCAGCGGCTACTGCTTGCTAGATTTTAATCTAACAACTTCCACACATTTATTTTAACCCAACTAATTCAACGATTCCAATTAGCAGCCGGCTGGAGTCGTCTGACTACAAAAAGAGAGTGGGTTTGTAGGCGGAGCTATCTGCAAAAGGGTTTCGAAACAAGCAGCTCCTGTTTGGATATCCAAATACCCCAAAAAATGTCCGACTACTAACTTGGAGCTACTTCTAGTTGGGACACCAATTATGTAGCCTGTAACTTTGATTATTCAAGGCGCCTATTCACAAGTTATGACTTTTTTTTAATTTTGCCAAGTCGGGAACTCATTTGCGGAAGCCGATCTACAGGCTGCTTCCATTGGGCAAAAGTATAGGCGGGCATGGCCAGCTGTTAGTAAGTAGGCTTACTATGAAGACAACGAGATTTTCTAGATCCGACTAATTCCGAACTGATTCGACGGCGACATTTTCAGCTACTACACCAACGATCTGACGAAACCGGCTGTATAAACACGAGGAACTGCCGCAGCTAGATTCCGACTTCAGTAGAGGTTCGCATTTTTAGCTAAAATCGGTGAGTTCGAGCTAGATTTCGCTTCTATCTGATTATTATGTCCCGATGGTAGATTTGGTTTCTAGTTGGAACCGACGACTCCGATTGAATTTCGTCTAAATTTTTATAGTTGTCGGTCTTCCTAACAGATTGTAGTGGACCGATTCCGACCGAGATTGGTAGCTATCTCCAACTGGACCAATCGAAGTCCGTCGATTTCGCTCATTTGGCTGGTTGACGATTTTACAGGTTGCCTATTACTCCGCAGCTTTATATTATCCTCATTGTCGGCACTTTTAATGTGTTGTTAGTTTTTCCATTGGCAACAATGTGTAAACAGATACAACCACCAACCATAGTCTGAGATAACTTTATTTTTATTTAATTTTTTTGTAGTAAATTGCTGGTTGGTTTACGTCATAATTCGTCTTGCGGTCGGCTACTTCAAGTTATCTCTAGTTGATTGGGTTATTTTGATATACAAAATTGTTGGCCAAATAGCTAGATCTCGACAACTCGGTTGGAGTCGATAATTGTTGGCATGCTCATTGGCGAATTCATGTAGGCAGGCGTGATTTTTTATTTTCATTAGGCAAATTCTATTAATGACTCTCAACCACCTTGCACATAGTTCAAGGAGATTAAATGAACATCCCTTAGATGATCGACACTTGTCGTGCATCCATTCTTCTACCCCTCCTATATAAGAGGGATGAATTTGTTTTCACTTCTTACTTCACTTTTCATTTTTCACTTAGAGAGTTTTGGAGAGCTTGAGAGCATTTGGAGCTTGAAGAAAGTGGTGGAGAGGAGCTAAGGAGTGAAGGAAGGAGTCTTCAGAGAGGTTAGTTTCCTTTTCACCCTCATTTCTTCACTCGTTCTTTGTGCGTTCTTCGTTGAAATTTGGAAAAACATAGTCGTAGGTGCTTTCGATTCACCACATTACGTGTTTATGTTTGATCCATTAATGGAGTAAAAATATGAGAACTTACTATTTTTCCAAGCATGCTTGATTATCTCTAATTGCTCTTGTTGGTAGACGGGATGGTATAATGGATAGTCTGACCGCATATAGGTGGATTTAGTGTAGGCGGATCGAGTCTGACTACCTCTATAATTTGAATAATAGCTTGCTGCATGCGTCCGACTACTTCTGTTTACTTTATGTCTGTGAGTTTGTAGTCGGTGTTTGACTGATTCCGTCTACTTCTTTATGCTTGGTATATTGATCTTTGTAGTCGGTGTCCGACTAGTTCCAGCTATTTCCTTGTGCTTGGTGTGTTGATTTTATAGTTGGTATCCGATTGGATCTGACTACTTCTCCACTCTTGGTTTTTATAGTTGGTATCTGACTACTTCTACACTCTTGGTATGTTGATTTATAGTCGGTGTCCGATTCGGTTTGACTACTTCTGCGTGCTAAGTTTGTAGTTTAGTAGTCAGTGTCTGATTAGATCCAACTACTTTATGTGTGCTTCATATGTTGATTTTTTAGTCGGTGTCCGACTACTTCCTCATGCTCTATGAAGTGATTTGTCATTAGCATATGTATGAGTCCGACTAGCTGTTTCTTTGTCTTAGGTATCTGTCTGCCATGTCGCGATCTAGCGGAACAAACTCTAGTGTGTCGGACAGTGAGGAAGTCGCTTTGTGCGAATTGAATACGGTAGTAGCATCGAGTTACTGTCTAGTTGTGAAGTAGAAGGGTCACAAGTCAGTCAGGGTAGTCGGGCTCAACCGGTCATCCAAGTACTTAATTTTGGAGGCCCAGTTGTCGGTTCTGAACCTCTACAAGGCTTCAAGTTTGAGAAGAATCCTAAGTCAACGCTTTCGCTAGACAAGTTGCAAACCATACGTGATGACTATGGCATATCTGACCAAGTCTACCTTATGTCTCCTTTCCGCTTGGAGAGACCCCATTGGGTTTATCCGGGTTGGTCGGTTATGTATAAGATACTTTTCAGTTATGGGGCTAGGCTTCCCCTTCCCCGATTAGTGCTGGAAGCATGCCATTGTCACCATATAGCTCCGAGCCAATTGGCGCCGAACGCTTGGCGTATTCTGATGGCGATCCAAGTCTTAACCGAGAACTGTGGTGTTCATTTCACGTACAACGATTTGTCGTATGCTTACAGCCTGCAAACACATAGGAATGATACTGGTTGGTTCTTGCTAGTGAACATATTTGATGTACCTTTGATCCAAAGGCCACCCGATTCATATAAGAAATGGGCACGCCACTATTTTCTCGTTCCGTCTAATACTTTGAATGTGTCGTCTGACTATAATATTCCGGATTCGTGGTCTCATCCGGGTATCTTTCTAATTCTCAAAAAGTTATGATTCACTTTGATTTTCTCTTTGTATGTATGTCTGCTTAACTGGTTGGTTCCTTATTTCTCTTTCCTTTGCAGAAAAGGTGGTGAAAAACGTTTGTGTGCAGTCGGAATCTACCACTGCGAAGATCAGCTGGTTCTTGAACATTCCGATTGAGGAGCGTTCTGTCAACATCATCTTGACAGAGGAGAACATTGAGAACTCTTCCTTGCAAGGCCACAAATCTCCGAGTAACAAATTTTAATGAGTCTATGTTATCGAGTGTTCGTTGGTCCGACTGCTAATTTGACTTGTGTTTGTTTTTGTAGACGTCATCATGTCGAGGAGAATTGACTTGCCTCTTTTGGGTAAGAATCAACTTGTGGAGATGGCTCGACAACACAAGAAGAAGAAGAACAAGGCAGTGGTCAGCTCTAGTGGCGAAGATGCCAAGCAGCTGTCGATGTCGCACCTCCCCCGCCTCCTACATTTTTGCGGTCGAAGAAGATGGATACTTCCATCGATCTTACTAGCCTTTCGGATCAGACCACTTTGACGTTTCCCTCGTCAGCTTGTGCACATTCGGACTTTGGCCCGATTTCTTCAGAGGCCCAGAAGTTGTTGTTTGAGGAGGACCAACTCGTTCTCCAACGGATGGGGACTCGATCTGTAGCCATTGCCCACTACCAGGCTGCTTTCACTGTGAGTTTGGCTAGTTTTGCTTGTCAGTTTCTTCATCTTTATTGCTCGGCTCGAGTTTCTTATCATTATTTTATCAACAGGAAATGCAGAAGGCCGCTTACTTGCTGAACTCAGTTGAAGAGTCGAGCAAGCGGGACAACGACCACAAGGCTGAGAGGGGCCGATGGATGACTGAGCGGAATGCTCTTACTTCTAGCATGGAGTCCTCCAGTCAGACCATTGCTAGGTTGGAGGCCGAGATTCGTGCTAAGGGTCAGGCTGCTACGAAGGCGGCTGAGATGCACGAGGAGGAACTTCGTGAGAAGATGGAGGCCGTCCGCTTCGAGACGCAGGTCAAGACTTATGCTGCTGCTGCTGCCGCGTACGAGGCTTGTTACCCCAAGCCTTGGGATGTTGGAGAGTACAAGGCTGCCTACGAGTTGGTTTTTGGGAGGACGGGCGAGGAGGAAGATGCTCCGACTGATGACGCAGCCGGTGGCCATGCCGGTGGGGATGATCCGAGCCCTCCTGTTGATGATTGATTTTGATTATGTGTTATCCGGCTGACGACTCATTCCAGCCTCTTTATTGTTATTTACTTGGATTTGTAGGATTTATACTCTGCACCATCTGATCTTTTGCCTGACTATTTTGCTAACTATTTGTATGGATGGTTGAATAGTTGTACGAGCATGCGCATCCTGTTTCTATTGACTGACTGTATGGGATCACATGTCTCCTTTCGTTTAGCTAGGGGTTTTTCCATTACGACTCAAACTTGCAATTTCGAGATAGCTTATTCTCGTTGTTTGGTTGTCTGATTATTATACTTTGTGTATTTTGTCCTCCATTTTGGTTGGACCGACTGGGTTGGTTGGGGGGGGAGGGCTGCGCTCCGTAGAGCTGCCTACATACCCATGAGAGGGATCAAGCCCGATGTAGTTCTGACCTGTTTCATAAACAGTCAGAATCGTTTAAGGAAATAACAAAAAACGTAGCGGCTGCACTCCGTAGAGCTGCCTACATACCCTCGTGAGGGATCAAGCCTAGATGTAGTTCCGGATTGGCCTGGATGAAAGTGTTAGTAATAAGGTAAAAAAATATTGGTCTCGTGAGACCAATCATGTAATATATAAGAGATGTAGATAGAGTTAGGCGTGATACTGTTTGAGATGTGTCGCGTTCCAGCTGTTGGATATATCACGACCATCTTTAGCTCGTAGCTTGTAAGCTCCCTTTCCAACCACCTTGGTGATCAAGTATGGTCCTTCCCATGTTGGGGCCAGTTTGCCTGCACCAGCCTCTTTAGTATTTTGGAACACTCGTCTCAGCACCCAATCTCCAGGCTGGAATGTTCGAGTGCGAGTGTGCTTGTTGTAGTACCTTGCCACGTTTTGTTGGTATGAGGCCAACCGGATCATAGCTTGCTCTCTTTTTTCGTCCAGCATGTCCAACTCATGACACATATTGGTCCAATTTTCAGTATCTGATGTCAACTCGTACCTAGCAGTCGGTACTTCACTTTCAGTTGGAATAACCGCTTCCATCCCGAAAGCTAATGAGAATGGCGTTTCGCCAGTTGACGTTCTGGCTGTAGTTCGATACGACCAGAGCACTCCGGGCAGCTCATCTGCCCATTTTCCTTTGGCCTTCTCCAATCGTTTCTTCAGGGTGTTCATGATGGTCTTGTTGCTAGATTCTACCTGGCCATTTGCTTGTGGGTATCTTGGCGTGGAGAAGCTCAGCTTGATATTCCAGAATTTGCAAAAGTTTTGGAAGTCGATACTTATGAATTGGGAGCCGTTGTCCGTGACGATCTCCTTTGGTATTCCGAATCGACAAATTACGTTCTTCCAAATGAAGTTCTTAACTTCTTGATCTCTGACTTGGTGGAAGGCCTCCGCTTCTATCCACTTGCTGAAGTAGTCGGTTACTGCTAGCATGAACACTTTCTGTCCTGGTGCGGTTGGCAGCTTGCCGACGATGTCCATTCCCCATTTCATGAATGGCCAAGGTGACGTGATTGCAGTCATTGGCTCTGGTTGTTGGTGCGGAACTTGGGCGAACCGTTGACATTTGTCGCATTTCCTTGCGTAATTTGCTGAGTCTGATTTCATAGTTGGCCAATAGTATCCGCTGGTTAGTGCCCTATGAGCCAGACTCCGTCCACCGGAGTGGTTACCGCATTCTCCTTCATGAAGCTCGGCTAGTATGTACTTCGCTTCTGCAGGGTTAACACATTTCAAGTATGGACCAGAAAAAGAACGCTTATACAGTTTACCTCTAATGATTGTGAAACGGGCTGCCTTGGATTTGATCTTTCGTGCCTCGTTTTTATCATCGGGTAGTATGTCTTGTTCCAAGTACTCCATAACTGGAGTCATCCATGTTCGGTCGTTTGAAATCTCAGCTACCTGGTCCTCCCCTTCTTTCCAAGTGGCTGGCCACTTGAGATAGATAACCGGTATGGATTTGGGCTCCGTCGTCTGAATGGAGGACCCAAGGTTTGCTAGTGCGTCCGCGTGGCCATTTTCTCCACGGGGAACTTGGCTGACTGTGAATTCATCAAAGTGGGCTTGCAATTCCTTGGTCTTGTCGAGGTAGGCAGTCATCTTGTTGTCTATAGCTTGGTAGTTCCCTTGCATCTAGTTCACTACCAATTGAGAATCGCTGAAGACATTGATCCTCTTGACTCCCATCTCTTTGGCTAATCCGAGACCGGCTATCATCGTCTCGTACTCTGCCTCGTTATTCGTAGCTTTGAATCCGCATCTGATTGTTTGTTCGATCGTATCTCCTTGAGGCGATGTGAGGACCAAGCCTAGACCGCTTCCTCGTGAGTTGCTGGAGCCGTCCACGCTTAGCTTCCAGATACCGTTTGATTGCCCGTCGGTCATACAGACTAACTCTTTTTCTGCCTGCACATGGATGTTAGGTGTAAAATCAGCAATAAAATCGGCTAATACCTGAGACTTTAGTGAAGTCCGTGGTTTGTAGGTGATGTCGTATTCGCTGAGTTCCACCGCCCATTTAGTCAGTCTGCCTGACAGCTCCGGCTTGTGGAGTATGGTCTTTAACGGGAACGTTGTGACGACTATGATCGGATGACATTGGAAGTAAGGGCGAAGCTTTCTGGCTGCGTGGATCAAGGCCAACGCAAGCTTTTCCAACTGGCTATATCTGGTTTCAGCGTCCAACAATGATTTGCTCACGTAGTATATTGGAGATTGCCTTCCTTCGTCCTCGCGAACTAGTACCGCGCTGACTGCGGTTTCGGAGACCGCTAAGTATACGAGCAAGGTTTCTTTATCTTTGGGCTTGGAGAGGAGTGGCGGACTGGTCAGGTAGTGCTTTAATTGTTGTAACGCTTCTTCGCATTCGGCCGTCCACTCAAAGGCTTTGGATTTTTTTAGAATGTTGAAGAATGGTTGGCACCGTTCCGAAGACTTTGATATGAACCTGTTGAGCGCTGCAATCCGTCCAGTCAGTTTCTGCACGTCCTTTATGCAAGTTGGGGATGTGATTCTTTGGATGGAATGTATTTGAGTCGGATTGGCTTCAATTCCTCTCCGCGTTACCATGTAACCTAAAAACTTCCCTGCAACCACACCAAATGAACATTTAGTAGGATTTAATTTCATATTATACTTCCGTAGGATACCAAACGCTTGTCTGAGGTGGTCGATGTGGTCGATATCTTGAAGGGACTTCACGAGCATGTCATCGATGTAAACTTCCATTGTCTTTCCCAACAAGTCGGCGAACATCTTGTTAACTAGGCGTTGGTAGGTTGCTCTTGCGTTCTTCAAGTCGAAGGGCATCGCCTTGTAGCAGAAGAGGCCAATATTTGTCATGAAAGCCGTCTTCTCCTGGTCGTCTGGGTGCATGAGGATCTGGTTGTAGCCAGAATAGGCATCCATAAAACTCAATAGCTCGTGGCCGGCTGTGGCGTCCACCAACATGTCAATATGAGGTAGGGGGAATGAATCCTTTGGGCATGCCTTGTTCAAATCGGTGAAGTCAATGCACACTCGCCATTTGCCATTCTTCTTCTTCACGACGACAACATTGGCTAGCCATTCGGGGTAGTGGACCTCTCTTACTAGGCCGCTGTCTAATAGCCTTTGAACTTCTTCATTGATCACTTTGTTCCTTTCTGGAGCAAATTTCCTCCTCTTTTGCTTTCGAGGCGGATAGTTTGGGTCAACCTGCAACCTGTGAACAATAATATTGGGATCAATTCCGGTCATGTCTGCATGAGACCAAGCGAAACAATCATAATTGGAAGAAAGGAATTCGATAAGCTTCTCTCTGAGGTCGGGTGCCAGGTGGGCCCCGATTCGAACTTTGTGGTCCGGGAATTCTGCATGAATCTGGACTTCATCCAACTCCACCACGTCCGGTTGATCTGGCTGGATCGATTTGGATTGTTGACTGACTGCGGAGTCGGATTGTCCTTCCTATAATTGCTATAAGGGACATTGTTTGGCCTTCATGGTGGTCTGGTAGCATGCACGTGCATCCTTTTGATCTCCTCTTATTTCTCTTACTCCCCACTTAGTTGGAAACCTCAGCACTTGATGGAAGGTCGATGGCACCGCTTCCATCTCATGTATCCACGGACGCCCTAGGATGACGTTATATGATGAAGTAGGGGAGTCTACCATCAAGAAACGAGTACCGCCAGTAATTGGAACGTGTTCGTCTGCTTGACTAGCAGGCGGAATATATAGGACGGCCGGGTCATCTAGGGTTTTTCCGTTCAACCCTAGTCCTTATCGGTTTGTTGAGATCATGGGGAAATCTATCCCGATCGGCTCGTTCCGTCTGTTACGCCAAGTTCTGTTGACTTAGGTTAGTTCGGCTGACTAGGTGGACCCCTAGCCGGATATCCATTCAGATAGCCCGATAGATGGCAATTTTGGGCTTGTTGCCTTTTGATGGGTTGATTGAGTAGGCCGTTTGGCCTGGGCCGGCTACCGACTGCTGATTACTTATGGACAATTGGGTTTGGGCCGGTTAGACAGATTTTGCCCACTACAGTTTGTCCCCCACTCTCTAGTTAGAATTTTCCAGCTAGAGAGTAAATAAGTTTATTCGTCAAGGTTCCGCTAGCACGCCATATTCATATGGCGATAATTTAATTTACCAACAAATTTCAGTAAATAAGGGCTCAAACATATTAGGCATGCTATTATTCATTTGGGCCCATTTACGATAAACAAATGGGAGTAGATCGAAGACCAAAATGCCAATTATGGCAAAATATTCACACTTAAATCCACATGGGAATATGTGATGTGAGTTGGTGGAGATTTGAATTCAAATTGATAAGAATTGGCCATTAACTTGATGGCATGTCATCAACTTCTCTCTTGGCCCATTTCGCCAATTGGTGTCGAGAAAGAGTGGATCATGAGTGTAATAAAATTGATGAAATGAATTTATTGACTCAGGCTTTTCCTTTGAGAATCAGTGGGTCAGTTGAAATCGACAAAGACCTTCTTTTCAGAATTCAAGATATGGTTCCGACTACCGAGTTTGCAGCCTGGAGCTGGAGCTGACTACTTTTCTTACCAATTACCCTTACCAGCTGGCTGCCTCCCAGCTGTAACTTGGTTTGGATTTTTCCCAAAAAATCTGATCCGATGTGCACTCCAAGCTGGCAGCGGCTACTGGGCCTAGCCCACATGGTTTTGTTATTGAGCTCCTTCCCAAAAGGCCTCATACTAGTATGGTGGTTGCTCTCCTTATATCTAAGGTCTATCTACCTTATATTTCCAATGCAATACATGTTGTTTGTACCTAACACGTTTGATGAAGATGTCTTTTTCAAGTTATAGGGCCACTTCACTTGAATTACCCGGTGTATCCCGGCACAAGCAATGATATAACATTTTACAATCTTGCAAACCAAACATAATTATCAATCATATAAAAAGATAACATGTCAACCAAACATCTTTCTTTTATCCGGGATTCAATCTTGACTTATCCCGATTATATCTTGCATAATCTAGTCTATTAAACCAAACGGGACCTTAGTGTATATGCGCATAGCAATGAGCAAATGGTCGCTTGTGACCAGTCCAACACTTATACACTGGGTGAAAGAGAAGCTCAATGTGGATACATAGGTTACTGGGATGTGACCTGCTAATCAGTTGTCAGTATCCGTGTTACACGCGGAATGTGTATGCTCTTATTTATACTCATTTTAGTTTTATGAAGATTCTTTTATTTTCTTAGTCAAATACATGAGCATGCTTGTGCATTAGATTAATGCAAGAGACTCTGGTTTGGTATCAACTTCTTAATACTACGTACTTAGTAAAACTATGTTGCTTTCAAATATATAGTTTGTATGATGATAATTTATAAGTGCATGAATGAAAAACACATTGATACACAATATTTATAGGGGTATTGTGACATCCCACATCGAATAAGTAAGGGATGTCAATACAGTATAAGTATGGTCTTAATGAACTCTCTAGCAACTTGGGTTAACCATTTTGGCAAAGCGAGGACGAACGCTAAGTAGTTGCTAGCGGACTCATTGTGTCACCGTAGTGTAATGGGCTCCTACTCCCGTGGGCCCGGGACGTTACAGGTATAGACCAATCGTACTCTATCCTGGCCGGGATGAATTCCTTCGCTCGAAATTCCTTGATTTAGGCAGCCAAGGGACTGTGACTCAGTTTCAAATTAACACCTCGAGAACTCGAATCCTTAGGTTTACGAGCAATAATGAGCATTCAAAATCTTTAGCATTACGGGAACACCCTACACCATAGCTTTATGGGGATTTATGACACTAAAACAACCTTCAACACTCCTCACATTCAAATCGGATAGGCTCTCACACCATAGCTTTATGGGGAGCTATGATACTAAAACAACCTTCAACACTCCTCACATTCAAACCGGATAGGCTCTCAACTCAATTTGGGTTGAGTCTGGGTTTGGATGAACTTTTTCAACTATAAGAAATCATTTCCAATGAAGCTCAATAAAGGATATGATTTCTCTCTAAGATTTGGATATGAAAATTAAGCACTATGAAAAATGGAAGATTTAGATCTCTAAGGTAGGATACTTAGGATATTTATTGATCTTTTTGAGTGTTCTTGAAGAAATAAAATCTGGAGATCTTTTTGAGAGATATCTCAATTTAGCTTGACTAATCTTTTCGCTCTCCTATCTTCTTGTGAAGTACTTCTATGTTTATAGCGGAGATTCAATATACAATCCGTTGGAAAGATATCATTTTGAATTTGCACTCCAACTTGGTAGTTATATTCTTCTACCTTCATTAAATGATATTTCCTCTTCTGTGCACGGCAACAGTCAACCTCCACTTACAACTTTTTTGCATCTTTCATATTGGTATGATTTGATCTCGTTTCGTTAGGGTTACGAGCACCACCACCAATCCACAACAGTACGATATTATCCGCTTTGGGCTCAGCCCGCACGGTTTTATTCTTGGGCTCTTTCCCAAAAGGCCTCATACTAGTGTGGTGGTTGCTCCCCTTATATTCAATGTCTATCTACCTTATATTTCCAATGCGGGACATGTTGTTTGTACCCAACAATCCTCCCCTCAAACACAAGGACCGCATCACTGTCCTCCCCTCCAACGATAATCATTTGAATTACCCGGTGTATCCCGGCAAAAGCAATTCACTAATCTCCCGAATCCTTGAGACTACACCGAGGGGTCATCCCAACATCCTGTCGTGGGTGCCCTTCCCACAAGCGGCGCCAATTGTTAAGGTTACGAGCACCACCACCGATCCACAATAGTATGATATTGCCCGCTTTGGGCCCAGCTTACAAGGTTTTGTTATTGAGCTCCTTCCTAAAAGGCCTCATACTAGTATGACGGTTGCTCCCCTTATATCCAAGATCTATCTACTTTATATTTCCAATACAGGACGTATTGTTTGTACCTAACACGTTTGATGAAGATGTCTTTTTCAAGTTATATGGCCAGTTCACTTTAAGCTTTGACTTACGTACTTTTGTCAGCGTGTCAAACTTGCTTCCCATTAGTTGAGCACATATGACAATAGTAACGAACATAATTCGAGTCAAGCTTCTGTCAATAAAGAGTTGTTCTTCAGTCTTTTAATCTTCACTTCAGCTGCTTGTGCCTCTTCAGCATTTGAGTTGAGTCCTGTGGCTAGTGAACCAGCATATGGCAAAATATTGGCACCAAAGTTTAGATATCTAATCAACGTTTGATCATCCGATCAACGTCTGGACATCAGATTAGCGTACTCTTGAATTGGAAGACTGAGTTTGTTCCTTCAATCTTCAACTTATGGAGTGAAAATTTATTTTTAAGGAATCAAAGGGTTTTAAGGTCCAATCAAAATATACGAACTCATTCCTTATAAGTTGATACCGATAAATTTCCGTTTACATTTTACCTAACCCTGAGCAATAGTGATAAAAGAAAAAAAAAAGGAAAAAAAAAAGAAAGAAAATGATTATTATCATGGCGAGTTCTTTATTATCGTTTTTATTTTCGCTCAAGTATATACACATATTTATCTTGTAGTTTTCCTATAGAAAATTTATTTATTTTAGACGTGTCTTCTTAATTCATGCAAATCGCGATATAGCTTAAGAAAGTACTTGTACTATACAGATTGATTACGAAACTCTTGGTTGGTAGAACGTCGAAAATTAATTGACATGTGAAATTATCCCCTAAAAAATAAAAATAAAAATAAAAACATACTCCTATGAAATAATAACATAAGAATTAGTCCAACAAAGAATTAAGTGTGCATATGTATGTTTTTATCCGGGTGGGGGACACAATACTATCACAAAATAGTTGTTACTCTTTTTTTCACGAATGGGTCCCCAATTTTATATTATTTCTAATCAATTTAATTTATTTTTCTGTGAATTATTTGGTGTCGGTTGATCATATTTACTATTTGATATGGTCACGTAAATTTTGGTACCTACCATCCATTGACTGCACCGAATGTTCTTGTTTGTCATTTTCTTTTGGTTTATTGTTTTTATTCTACCACATTTACTATTTTCAGGAACCGAATTGAATATACTGACCTGAAGTTATATAGTAGCGACATTCAAAATGTTATCTATATATTAGGACGTGGCATTCTATACCAAATATGGAAATGGAGCTCATCTTTCATTTTCTCGATGTTTAGACTATAATTTACCTTTCCGTAATTAATGTTTTATTTGTAACCGAGGCTTGATACGACCAAATACGTAAACTAAGACTAGGGTAGGTTTTAATTTTAATAATATGATATTTGTTTTATATAAATAAGAATTATGAGTATGATACACATAGAGCAATGCAATTGCAAAAATGGGTGCATTTTCTTCTAATTTTAGGGAAACTCTTGTAGAAGAAGATGACATACTAAATTAAAGTACATTTGATAGATTAATAGATGTGCATACATATCAATGAATTATATAGAATTTGTACAAGGGATAATATATACACACATGTGTATGGAGTTTGGTCCATATATAAATAAATTTTAAATATGAATAGATTTAGACTATTAATTTTAAATATAAATAATATATACACACATGTGTATATTGCAACCATATTTACTTCAATAATTATAGTCGTAAATGATAGTAAAATCACTGGTCCAAGTCTATTTGAATTCCTCACACTAGACTTTATTTCTATTGATTCATATGGAAACTAATAATGTGAGAATTAGAAACCAACTTAAACTTTTATTCAAAAGTTTTATAACAACCCACCCCTATATTTAGTGACGAGTTTATATAAAACTGAATTTCGGTGTGAGAATATAGAAATATACATTAATATGTATGTAGTCAGCATGCTTTTTTTTAATACATATAATAATGACATTTATTTTCAACTTGATTAATATACAAGTTGATGTTTATTTACAATCATATTTTTTATTTAGTACGCTGTATTATATACTGTTGATGTTTTAATGATAACTGTAACTAAATTATACAAAGGTTAACGATCCGGATCAATTAATATTATTTCGCGAAACAAATAATTAAAATGTATCACCAGATTTTATATAGTTATGAGATATGACATTTCAAGTTGTTGAGGATGGGCCATTAAAAAACAACCTGTAAATTAGCAATATATAATTGATGGGAAACATAATTTTCCAAATTGACCAAAATGAGTCCAGTCTTTCATGTGCCATTGTTTTGTTGGTGTGTCCTTCTCTCTAACAAATTGACCCTACACAAGAAAATGATAAGTACTCCGTATTATATATTAGAGTTTCCCAAACAGACCTCATCCACACTTTCTTTCTTTCTATAGTTATATATATATATATATATAAATTTTAACATTTGTTTGAGAAGAAGACAAGAAGCCATCAATAGTATCTTAATTTATGCATCAACATCCCCTAGATGGTGTTCATAAAAATACACACATAAAAATTATCCTCGTCCGTTCGCATAAACTCTTCTCTTAATTCTATTTTGGTTGTCTCCCAAAATTCTTTATCTTTTATTTTTGGACATAGACCCACCATAATAATACAATAAATAATACAAATAAAAGTGGGACCCTATCTCTACTCTCAATAAACAATACAATGTGTACTATACTAAAGTTGAGACTCAATCTCTAATAAATAATGCAAGTCGATTACGTCCTTCTTAAAACCTGTGCCATCAAACCCGAAAAAGAGTTTTGGGGGATGGAGGGAGTAATATTTATGTGTGAAAAAATCTATTTGTATTTAAACGGCATAATAAGTTAATAATTTTTTTATTTTAAAATAATGCCACACTTTGTATTTTTAGTAGTAACCTAAGTCATGGGTGATAGTAATGTTTTTAGATTGATGATGATATTGATATGTTTGTTGAATTATGAAATTAGGTCGAATTTAAAGGGGGAAAAAAAAGAAGCTAGAGTAAAAGCTAAGACAGTTGATCATGGCTTCTGGTACAACTAGCAAATAAAGATGTTTTGAGGGACTTAACATTTGAATAGTAGAATAATGCTCCCCTATTCACAGTGTGCATGCTTAATATACCCACAGATGAGGTGACATTAAGCATGCCCACGATGGGTAAGTGAAAAATTCTCATATGATTCATCCTCTCTATATATATATATATTAGTATAAATTACTCAAATGTAGCATATCTATTTTTCCTTGAAAAAGCATAACGAACATTAAAAACTTATACGCCTTTGAAATAGATTAATTTCTAATTTCAATTATAATGTTTTGCATGCCGAGACTAGACAAAGTTTTTTTCACATGCCATGTTTAAAGTGAATTTTGTAGCATGAATTGGCTATGCTGTCTTTATTAATTAATGACATCCCATCATCGTATATATAAAGTTATCTCTTAACACGGTTTAACTAACTAATAACCACTAATTAATCATGAATATTTGAAAATTAATTGTATTTTCCATGTCCACGCCCTATTATTATTATTATTATTATTATTATTATTATTATTATTGGCTGGACAAACAAGCATCTTACCACTATTAATATTGAATTTGACGCGTCATATATAATTCAACTTGAAAACGACGTTAGTCAATGATAATATTAGACATTTTTTTTAATGAAAATGAATGAACGCATAAAATAAGAGTTACTTTCGTCAATGATCGGAGAAAAAAAATAAAAACTAAAAAGAGTTGCACACGTTCAGCGACAAATATACCCACCCCACCCAAAGAAAAAGATTGAATATCCATCAGTAAATGAAATAAAATGTGACATCTATCTACACATTTGGCCGCAAAAAAAGTGATAGAAGATAGCTAAATATTTTCATTTTCATACAAATCTTAAAATTGAATAGAAGTTCACATGTCCAAATATTACAACACATTTCACGTCTGGTCTCTTTTGGTACGACATAGTTAATAAACTTATAAGAATTTAAGCAATTATTTCATAAATAATTAAAAAAATTCTTTCAATTAACTTTTACCAGTTATAAATTATTTTCGTTGTTCGTAAAGGTAATTGTTCATTTTTCTTGTAATAATTCAAAGTTCAAATTATCCAACTTATTCGAATTATAATCTAGTTGGCCCGAATTGCACTCAATTCTTTTTTATTACACCTTCCTAATAACGTGTGTTTGTTACGTAATTGCAATAAAAGTTGGCCGAAACAATTTGATGCGACCCAACAGGCTTCAAAACTAAATTTCATGGGAGATTTTCTATACAAAAATATGCAGGCTTTTTGGTGGGCCTTGAAGGAAATGGGCTAATCGCTTATGTATGATATTATATTCGAATTTGTTGGAATGTAAAGTATATAAGCCCTAAAATTCGTTGAATATTTGCTATATTTCAATTTGTTGGAATCTATATTGAGCAAATACCCCAAAATAGCCATTTTGATAAAACAAAGGTAAATTTTAACCATCAATAAAACAATATGTAAATTTTAGCCATTTTAGGGTATGTAATGACATAATTGCCCTTATGCCTTAATTTTTGTTGCTTTTTTCCTTTATTCATTTAACTTCAAAAAAATAGAAATCAAGGAACACTCAAGAATAAGCACATAATCGATTAAAAATATTCGAGTGGTGCCGGAGAGACCGGCGGCAGCGGCGGAGGCAACGCGTCAGCCATGTAATTGTTAATTCACGTTTTTCAGTTTTTGTTTTTGAAATTTAGGTTTTGAAATAGGTTTTGAAGATTCTTTTGAGTTTTTTTGTATGTTTGTTTAATCTTGAAATTTAATGGTTATATGCTCTTATATGTATGCTTAGATGCTTAAAAGATCAATTTATTGGTTAATTTTGCTGCAGATTACGTTTTAGATTGAAAAAATTGAAGATTTATTTTTATGTTCTTAAATACACGACCACGCCAATTACACGACCAAATCGGTCGTGCAATGGTGGCCGTGTATTCTGGCAACCACATGTTTGTGTTGCACGGCCGAGAATACACGACCAGGTAGTCGTGTATTTGGCGGTTGTGTATTCTCTGTGCAGATTTTTTAAAAATATATATATTTATGATTCATTAATTATTCTTTGTTCTTTTATACTTTTTGCAGATCAAAATAAAATCAGTGAGATCAAAATGGCCACCAGCCCCGTCGGGGTGTCGTGAGCCCGACGCCGTGCATATGCACGGCCACGACCGTCTCCCATAGGCCATGGTCGTGTGTCGTGCATTGGGATGCCGGGGCTGTCATGTCGGCCTTGGCACTGTCACGACCGCCAGCCCTGGGCCTGTTGGAACTGCTGCTTGAAAGCATTCCTTTTTCCCACAGGATCTTCGAATTGGATGTGATAATTTAAATGCAACTAAATCATATAATCGAGTTCAGAATATTATACCTCAGATCTGTGCCGACGGAGTAATCTACAGGTCTAGATTACTGAGGTGTGATCCCTTTCCTCAAAGTTCTTCGACTGTGTGGGCGTCTAGGAACTTTGGAACCAGGAACTCTCCCTCTGCTGATGATAGGCGCCGATTCTCCTCACTCAAAACTTAGGTTTTGAGAATCTCCTCCTCCTTATTTATAAGGAGAAGTGCCGCCCCTATTCCTTGTCCACTAAGTCACGGGCTTTAATTAATTAAAGCCCGGTTTAGTTAATAATTACTGGAACAAATTCTAATTAAATATAACTAGAATTAATCCTAATTATTATAAGGAAAATAATATATAATTATTAAATTAATTATCTAATTCCTTAATTAAGAATAAATCTTAATTAATTAGATATTAATTTATTCCATAATTATATAATTAACCAGAGTACAATTATTGAGATCAGATGGACACTAAAAGAGGAAACTGGCGTCCCCTACACTACAGTAGGCGCCACATTAATGGGCTCAAGCCCATAATGCCTCTTTTTAGTCCAAAACTGATATCCCTCAATAATACCTTGAATTCCTTTCCTGAAGAGCTCTTGGGCCACCCCAGGGATCTATGTACCAGACAGAGTTTAGCCTTACCTAATGAAATAACCATGATCAACCCAGAACATTAATTTCATTAGAGCTGTGATGCATTCCACTAAAGAATCACAACTGAATCACCGCTCTGTCCCAATTTGTAGATTGGGGCTGATACTTTATTTAGAGCTATCCCCGTGTTTAATGACTCCGATATCCATTAATTAATTAGAGCTCCTCTGACTGCTCATAATTAATTAACATCTTATTCTCCTCAAGTAGTACCCGTTCACCCCTTATTATTATACCTGAACTTAATCAGCATGCATGACTTGGTATAATAAACCTTGTGAACTCCCTGAGGGGATATCTCTCAACCTAATACGGACACGGTGTCTCGATATAACTAATTAGACATACTATGTGCCCTCATGTTACCCAAGATGCAAGTCATCAGGGATGCTGCGATAGACCCTTAGCTATACAAGTCAAAGTAACAGTGAACAACACATATATCTCTAATAGCATATCGAGATTAAGATCATATCTCTAAATCCCGAGATCTCTAGTTCTTCACCTATTGCTAGGGTCAGTATCAGAAGAACCTTATCTCACTCGATCCTGTCAATACGTTCCACCGTACCAACATAACTAGCGACTGAGACCCGCCACTACCATTATGTTGCAGTCTAAACCGATAGTTTTCCCAAGCTATCTCGACTGTGACACTGTTTATATCTCATAATTATTGTCGAACGCTGCGTGATCTCCCTGACACCCGAGCTGTCCACGTGTTCTAAAACATGAGATATAGGGCTTATTCTTATTAATATATTTATTCAGATAGGTGATTGTTACCAGTGGAATACATGTCATATATACTAAAACACGTTTTTGCTTTAGCTATATACAACAACCCCAACAATCTCCCACTTATACTAAAGTAAAAACTTTTAGTATACCCATGTGTCTATCGGAAACTATATGGCATCACTGTATTTCACATCTTCTCCCACTTATACTGAAAGATTTTACCGTGGGAGGATCACTGAGACAATGCCCACCACGTGCTTCCGAGGTGCCGACATACTCAATTTAGTGAATAAACCGCCATATAAACATTCCTGCTTTAATGTACCTTTATACACGCAATATCGCCTTATGGTTACATAAACCAATCGGTACTCCTATGTGTTTTCCCAGGTTGACAAATCCATAGATCTTGCTTCTGCACTTGAAAACTCATGTGAGATTTCTTGCAAGATAGGATTACTACCATTTCACAAAATAAAGTTTCCAACCATACAGCTGCTTTAGTAGCTCCCACTACATATTTAGCTTGTCATGAAAGAACTCTCATAAACATTTTACTGTTCCGAGATTCTCCAAGGTATGGTTCTCCTTTTCTAAGTGAACACATAGATTTAAGGTCGATTACCTCATTTACCAACACACTCCCCGATTATCCGTGTTCATTAATGAACTATATTTGTTACCTTGCACACAACAATAGCAAATATCTGACACTTTTTCGATATAATTTATATCGATAACCTAGTCAGAACAGTAACCTACGTAGAATACTTGAATCATGTATACAATCCTTATGGATATACCCTACATTATTCAAAGTCTGCGTCTTAAACTGTCCGGATAACCACCACCATTATGTCTGATAATACTCTCACAATGTTGCCAAAGTTAGTGATATCATCACATAATGTACAAGAAAATCACACCTATCATCTTCATTACCATGAGAACTATAACATTTATTGACACGTTCCATAAAACTTGATTTTATGCATGTCATTCCATAAATGCTCCTATTATTAGAATTTCCGCAAGAGTTATCAAGCATTCAGAATAATGTCCTTAATTGATACACATTTGATCCAACATAACCGTTATATCCAAATATTTTCCTGCCAAAAGCCATTGACTTTAAACAGATATTGGATTGTAACTTATGAGGTACAAAAAGTGTTAATATAGAAATATAGAAAACTTTTTCTATATTTTCCATATCAACTTTGTTCTTCCTTTGCACTTTTCATCATGAATCTAAATCCAACAATGAACCTTGCAAATTAACATGGATCGTATCAATTACTTTAACCTTCTCATATAAACTTTCCATGTGGTCGTTTCTTTCCTCATGTACATTTTCCAAGAAACCTAATTTCTTGATGTATATGAAAACGACTTAGTGTTCTATTTCAAAAAACACTCCCACTTCAATAAAGATGACCTTGTGCAGAATACTTGTGACTATTCATTCTTGTACTTCTTGACTTATTGAAATTCCTTGAATGATCCTATCATTTTTGAACATTCGTTCAATAACGATTTTTTTTTTTTTTATCACCTTATCCTTTTAATCTTTTATTGAAACTTTTACTAATCCAACTTATCACCAATCTTAATTCAACTAATTTGCAATTCACGCAAATATCCCTTATATCCAATCTTGAGTTAAAATCGGTCATAATGCCAATTTATACTCAAATTGTAAGGTAGAATTATAGATACTTGACATAGTTTAGTAATGTTTCAAAACAAGATGAGAAAAGAGGTGAGAAACAAAGAAACAACTACATTTATCTAATCATATTTGAGATATTCCATGTTACTAGATAATTACTTCTACACATGAATGAAAAACATTTAACAACCAGTGTTAAACTCAAATTAACACAAATGTTAAAACCGAAATCATCCATAAACCAATTCAAAACAAATGTACCGCCAAAACTTGGCACCAATGTAATGAAAAACAGTAAAGTAATGTATCATCCCAAACATCTATCTCAAAACCAAAAGATAAAACAAAGAAACAGAAGTCTTCGAGTAATCAGCAACCGCATCTACCATCAATGCTCGCTGACGCCAGGACTCGAAGCCGCCTCATCATCCTTTGTGGCATCGCCTACAAAGAAATATATGTAACAAACCATAATTAGTATCCACCAGTTCAATCCGTCCAATAAAGGACTAAACCAATGCTAATATGTTTCACCATGTTACATTTAGAGACATACCTTCATCCATCTTTTGTTTCTTATTCCGCCTTACATAAACTTTCTTGGCTGGAAGTTTATGTTCGCATGCTAACTGAACCTTAGCTCTGGTTGTATCAACAAAATCAAGAAACCTCCTATACCTTTGTGACTAAACATAGTCACTTATGGTATATTCATTTTCATCCCAGGTTGATGAGTATCTCATAACCTTTTCTTCATTGGGAGGTTTCCCTTGATCGAGTCGATTTTTCCTTCTTGCTTCTTGGATTAAGTTGATCCTGACTTCATCAATTTTGAGTAATTCTTCACATAAAGCAAAGACATCCTCATGATGAACTTCACCAACAACTTCTTCCCTTAAGGCCAAAAACCAATCAGGGAAAGTAGAAAGCAAGATTTCACACCTCGTTCTTCCCGCCATCTTTCCTCCATTTAAGAAGTATGTGACAAAGAAATGTGTGAACACCTTGAGGTACCTTTTCATATCGAAATAATCCACAAACCTCATTAACTCCATTTCTTTTCTTGCCAAGGTTCTTAGCAGCTTCTCACGGAAATCCTCAGGAATTCCATTAGGGAAATTTAGCAAACGATTTATTTTATTGCGTATTGAGGACAAAGACATATCTGAAACCAAATAACATAAGTTGACAGTTAACAACTTATTTAATAAAAATAATTTATGTTATCAATGTTATAACCCTTTGAATAAATAACATTGAACCAACAAACGAGTAGCCTAAAAATTTTATACTTGAGTCACGTAGGGCGACCAGGCAAGCATGAAATTTTCGACCATGACTTCTAGAGCCAGTTTATTTCTCTTATCATCACATGGACCCTTGTGAACTAAAGAAATAATAACCCGTACCTTAACCGGACCCTACTATTTTGAGAAGTGACCTCGTAGGGAGGATTCATCAATTAGTAGCTAAGCTTTAACCATATTATTCACCTAACCGAGTTTATCTACAAGATAGCATAGAAAACGAGAACTATGCCGGTATTGTAGATGCCCTCTTAGATTATCTCACTTAAAATTTCCACTAAGGACCGAGTTAGAGCCTATACGTGTAAGCCACGTAGGGTGGACGTTTACTCGTACAACTCCCACTCTCCTAAAGAATATTCTAAGTTATTGAGAAATTTTACCGACGAATATACGGGCAAGGGGTTCGATATCGTGTAGGCCACGTAGGTGGACGTCTATCCGATTCTAATCCTTGACTTCGTCTAAAACCAAATATGGAGGTCCCCAATTAATTAATTAAAACTAATTGATTTTACCGCTTAGTCTTTTTATTTTCAAAGGGTTTTATGCGATATACGAAACACGTTGACAATTAAGTCCTACCGCATGATTTCTAAGCGCAAGTAATAAAACATGCTCGCTTTTGAAATCATAAATCCATGCTATTGACACCTTAGGCATGTTCGTTTCTATTACGCATTTAATAAAAGCAACAATAACATGCAAAACATGCTTTTATCTTATTGCGTAATTTAAACCATCCATAGCATGCATAATTAATTAAATAAATAAATAGGCTGCCGACCGGGAAGGATAAAACCTATCTATTACAATTTAATTAATTAAATCCGAAACAAGCTTCGGTCTTGGAAAGTCTTCACTTGGTCTTCAAGTCCACCTTCCATAATTAGCAAGTAGCTCGAAATGGAATTAGGGCGCGGAATTCCCTATTTCCAAAATGAGACGAGACGAATGATTTTTGGAAACGAATTAAGTTACGAAAACCTAACCGTCAACGATCACACTAAAGTTTCGGAAAACCTTATCCCTCGTTCGCTTGCCACGTCACTGACACGTGTCACGACGACATACGTGCGTGCATCACACGCGCCGTCATCGTACGTGTCAAACGGGCCGGATCGGGTCGGATCGCGCGTGGGCTGGGTGAACGGGCCAGCTGCGTCCTTTGCAGCCCAGCCCGAGCCCAGCCCGGCATCCCGGCCCAATCACCATCATCATCATCGTCTTCATCTTCATCTTCGAACTTTAGCCGCTGCAGCCCGTCCGCCGATAAACCACCGCCGCTGCCGACCGCTCCCACTGGCTCGACGAGCCTCCCGGCACCAAGAGGGCCCCGGTGTCGAGCCACCGCGTGCAGCAGCAGCCGGAACAGCCGCAGTAGACGACGAGTCTGCGCGCGGAAAAATTTCGCCGCTGCCCGTCGCCATGGCTGCTGCAACATCCAGCCCCCACCTCTGCCGCGATCGTCCGCCGTCCAGCAGCTGCCCAGAAACCACAGCAATAGCCGCAGCAGTTGGAGCAATCGCAGCAGTCGGAGCAGAAGCCCTCGACGGCGTGCGTGCAGCGAGAAACCTTATCGCTGCCGCCGTCGTCCGCCTCCGCCCGCAGCTGTCCGCCATCACCTCCGTCCGCGTTCGCCCGGCATCGACCAGCACCCAGGCGTGAGCCCAGGTGCACGACGCAGCCAGCCCAAGGCTCGAGTAGCCATGCGCGAGCCAGAAACCCTAGGGTTTCTGGCCGCCGCTGCTTCCACCGCCTCGGACCGCCGCCGCCTTTGCCCCGGCACTGCCTCAGCCTCCGATCGACGTCGTTGAGCCCTAGGGTTCCCATGTTGATCGATCGAAGAAGCTGCAGCGCCGAGATCGCGGCTGAACGGCTGCTGCCGTCGTTGCCGTGTACGCGCGTGTGTAACACGCGCTTCCACGCGCATCGTCACCGCCGTCTCCCTCGATTCTCGTGCCTCGTTCTTCAATTTCTTCACTCAATCTCCACCGTACAGAATTTACAAGAAATCAACAAATACAAAGAAATTTACAGAAAAACGAATCCTATTCTAATCGGTTCCTTATTTCTCACCGATTTGAAAAACAACACGAAAAAACCGAATAAAACGGGATCAAAAAACAACACACGTTGTTCCCGGACAACAGCATGCACAGTTTATAGCATAATTGACTCGAATGCATGAACATACATTTAATCCAATTATCACAGAGCCAATTCTAGAACCGTGGCTCTGATACCAGTTGTTGGAACTGCTGCTTGAAAGCATTCCTTTTTCCCACAGGATCTTCGAATTGGATGTGATAATTTAAATGCAACTAAATCATATAATCGAGTTCAGAATATTATACCTCAGATCTGTGCCGACGGAGTAATCTACAGGTCTAGATTACTGAGGTGTGATCCCTTTCCTCAAAGTTCTTCGACTGTGTGGGCGTCTAGGAACTTTGGAACCAGGAACTCTCCCTCTGCTGATGATAGGCGCCGATTCTCCTCACTCAAAACTTAGGTTTTGAGAATCTCCTCCTCCTTATTTATAAGGAGAAGTGCCGCCCCTATTCCTTGTCCACTAAGTCACGGGCTTTAATTAATTAAAGCCCGGTTTAGTTAATAATTACTGGAACAAATTCTAATTAAATATAATTAGAATTAATCCTAATTATTATAAGGAAAATAATATATAATTATTAAATTAATTATCTAATTCCTTAATTAAGAATAAATCTTAATTAATTAGATATTAATTTATTCCATAATTATATAATTAACCAGAGTACAATTATTGAGATCAGATGGACACTAAAAGAGGAAACTGGCGTCCCCTACACTACAGTAGGCGCCACATTAATGGGCTCAAGCCCATAATGCCTCTTTTTAGTCCAAAACTGATATCCCTCAATAATACCTTGAATTCCTTTCCTGAAGAGCTCTTGGGCCACCCCAGGGATCTATGTACCAGACAGAGTTTAGCCTTACCTAATGAAATAACCATGATCAACCCAGAACATTAATTTCATTAGAGCTGTGATGCATTCCACTAAGAATCACAACTGAATCACCGCTCTGTCCCAATTTGTAGATTGGGGCTGATACTTTATTTAGAGCTATCCCCGTGTTTAATGACTCCGATATCCATTAATTAATTAGAGCTCCTCTGACTGCTCATAATTAATTAACATCTTATTCTCCTCAAGTAGTACCCGTTCACCCCTTATTATTATACCTGAACTTAATCAGCATGCATGACTTGGTATAATAAACCTTGTGAACTCCCTGAGAGGATATCTCTCAACCTAATACGGACACGGTGTCTCGATATAACTAATTAGACATACTATGTGCCCTCATGTTACCCAAGATGCAAGTCATCAGGGATGCTGCGATAAACCCTTAGCTATACAAGTCAAAGTAACAGTGAACAACACATATATCTCTAATAGCATATCGAGATTAAGATCGTATCTCTAAATCCCGAGATCTCTAGTTCTTCACCTATTGCTAGGGTCAGTATCAGAAGAACCTTATCTCACTCGATCCTGTCAATACGTTCCACCGTACCAACATAACTAGCGACTGAGACCCGCCACTACCATTATGTTGCAGTCTAAACCGATAGTTTTCCCAAGCTATCTCGACTGTGACACTGTTTATATCTCATAATTATTGTCGAACGCTGCGTGATCTCCCTGACACCCGAGCCGTCCACGTGTTCTAAAACATGAGATATAGGGCTTATTCTTATTAATATATTTATTCAGATAGGTGATTGTTACCAGTGGAATACATGTCATATATACTAAAACACGTTTTTGCTTTAGCTATATACAACAACCCCAACAGGGCCGTGGCCGTCCGTCGTGCATTGGCACGCCGAGGTTGCCGTATTTGCTGTGCCGGGCGAAATACACGACCAATATTACACGACTGGTAGTTGTGTAATCATGGTCGTGTGTTTAACTTAAAGGGTAAACTTGTCATTTTATGCAAAAATTGGCTAAAATTTATATATTCTTTTATGTGTGGCTAAAATTTACCTTTACATTATCAAAATGACTATTTTTGGGATTGCCTCATCTATATTACTAGTTACTAGTTACTAGTTACTAGTTACTAGTTATAGTATACAAAGTAGGATAGTTTCCCTCCAAAATTTTTGGTATTTGAACTTTATTTAATTTTTTTAATTAGCTAAGGTATACATATTTTAAAATATATTTTGTTATTTTTTATGCAATCCCTTAATTAATTCATTTATTCCTATGAAAACTCATTTTTATTCATTAAAGTTCAACACATTAATTAAATTTCAAGTATAAATATTAATTTTGACAAGCTAATTTTTTTCTCATCTACTCTTTTCAATGTAATTTTGAATAATCGATTTAAATACTAAAACTAAGTAATGAATTTCAATTTTACTATCTCAACATCTCTCAATTTAATGTAATACTACGTATTTTATATTTTGTTTTTTTTTGTTCTTTGACTATTATATTAGATGCATGATCATTTTTCATTTTTACACACACAATTAATACAACAATTGATAGTGAACTTAGGTAACTCGACTAATTATGTCAGGAGTCTTATAAAATTACAATTATGAAATTGATCCATATTTAAATGTTTTAATCAAACAATCTCTGAAAATGAGCTATAAATTTACACATGCATATATATATATATATATATACATATATATATATATATATATATATATATATATATATATATAGGGTTGCACTCTATGGAAAACTAATTTTCATGTGAAAACTAGAAACCAATCTAATACCATTCAGATATTTCAAATCGACGGCTCGGATCAATTCATCAAATTATTTTAATTATTGCATTCAGAATTAGATGAAGGGCATTAGTGTCTAAATGAATGTAAAAAAATAAATAAAAAATACGTCACTCTCCAAAATCTCAAACTTCACTTTCCCTCTGAAACTCCTACCTCTCTCTGAACGACGAAGAAAGACGGCTGTAAACCCTACTCTCTTCTGAACAATTAATGGCGAAGCGACGGAAAGCTACACTGATGGAATTCGAAGAAGGTGAGTACATTGTCTGGGCTTCAATTTCGAAAGTAATGTGTTTTATTTTTGCGTTCTATTTCGAAAAGTCGCAAACATAGATTGTGAGTTGTAGGGTAAAAATCGTTGCATAAATGTAGGGTTCCTGTTCGTGTATTATGTGCTTGTTTTTTAAATATTCGGTGATTAATTGAGTGGCGAAACTGTTGCATTAGGTTATTTTTTTGTTGCATATTGAAAGTTATTTAGAAATAAGTTAATGCTTCAGGTATTCGCTGTCTATCTGTATGATAAAAAGTGTGAATGAGTTGAAAATCGTCGCATAAATTTAGGATTGCTCCTGTTCGTGTATAATGTGATTGTGTTTTTAAATATTCTGTGATTAATTGTGCGTAGAAGCTGTTGCATTAGGTCGATGTTTTGTTGCATATTGAAAGTTATTTAGAAATAATTTAATGTCTTTAGGTATTTGCTGTCTATCTGTATGATATAAAGTGTGAATGAGTTGAAAATCTTCGCATAAATTTAGCATTGCTCCTGTTTGTGTATAATGTGATTGTGTTTTTAAATATTCTGTGATTAATTGTGCGTAGAAGCTGTTGCATTAGGTCGATTTTTTGTTGCATATTATAAGTTATTTAGAAATAATTCATGATGTTAAGGTATGTGCACTCCATCTGTATGTTAAAAGGTGTTAATTTGTTCATGTAAATGAAGTAGGAAACAATGTTTATTAATTAAAAATATAATATGAAAATATTTCTTCTTGTTTTACAGCTCGCTCGAAAGCAATAAATGACCGGCCTCAACGGAAAAAAATGCAAAGGTTTCAAGTGCAGAAGATGATAAATCAAGCTCCGAAGAGTTTGGATGTGGAAGACGATCTCTTTAGTGGAAAATTATGAATATTTTACCAACTTATAACTGATTTTGGATTGATCTTTTGATAGTTCTTGGTAGTCGTTGGGTGATATGACACTCTACTTGGAAGGATATGGTTCTTTCATGGCTTAATGATATATGTCGAGTGGAAATGCTTAGTATTCTAATGCATTATTACTTATTACTAATGCACTTATTTAGCATTACATTTAAACCGGATAAGGTAAAGTATCAAACATAACAGTAAAACTTAAATTTAAAAATGAAGCAAATAATAATTATGCAAAAAAACTCCCAAAAATGCAAATTTTCTATGCCGAAATGCAAACTAAATATACAAAAAAAAAAAAAAAAAATGCAACGATTTTCTGCAAAAATGCGAAAATAAATTCCGAAAAATAAAAAACCCAGAAAACCACCGAAAATCTAAAGTTCAAACCACTAGTCGATGTAAACACCACATACCGTTAACATAAATTTTAATTTTAACTCATCCCTTGTAAAATTCACAATCATAAAAACGGTTACATAGTAAAGGAACATTAGAAACAACAACCGAAACCGATAAAAATACGTAAACCAGCGGAAAACCATATATACTGAACCCTAAACTCTAAACCCTTAACCCCTAAACATTGAACCCTAAACCCCAAAACATTAAAGAAACATTTTAAAGGAAGATTAGAAACAAATATAGAAACTTATATAATTACCTAAAGCAGCCTAAACCATAAACCCTAAACCCTAAACCCTAAACCCTAAGCATTGAACCCCAAACCACTAAACCCTAAACCTTAAACCCTAAACCCTGAAACCTTAAACCCTAAAAACTATACCCTAAACCCATAAACCCTATATGCTACTACTATAACCTAACCCGAAACACTAAACCGTAAACCCTGAACCCATAAACCCGTAAAGCCAAATCTATGAAGCCTTAAATCCTTAATCATGAATCCTCAAATCCTAAACACCGATCATTAATGCGTAAATCCTATGTTGTATAAGTTGGTAAATCATATTAATTTTTTCGCGGAATGACAGTTAAATGCAATATAGTGTATATCGAATGCATCGTTTTAATATATAAATACAACCTCAGAATATATAATTTTGATGCATATGAACATAAATCTAATGCATTAATTTATGAAATTGTTGCATGTCTTAAATAACGTTTTCAATTGAATATGATGACAGTGATATACTAAAAATACAAGTAAAAAAAAAAAAGAATACCACAACAAATATCATGTTCAAGGTTTATATAACAATAAGTGATTATTCAGATATCCAATACTATAATAACATAACATTAAGCTAAAAAATTAAATTAAACAACAAACGGGCAATTTCTAGAGTCATGGTTCGCCAATTGCCCACATTTCCTGCATTTTTGTTTCTTTTTATTTGTATCTTTTATCGCCTTCTCTCTCTGAGACTGTATTCTACTCGCACTTCCACTCCCACTTCCTTTTGTTTTAACTGGATCAGGATCTTCCGCAATGTCACTATTACTATGTCTATCACTTCGACGGACGTCATTATCTTCTGCAGAAACATTTATTCATCAAAACGATGCGAAAATGCATCAAAAGAACAAAATATGTATCAAAACATATTGCAAGGAATTTGGAAATTTTTTTTTTCTATTACTATGTCCATCACTTCGACGAGAGTCATTATATTCTGCAGAAACATTTATTTATCAAAACGATGCGAAAATGCATCAAAAAGAACAGAATATGTATCAAAACATTTTGCGAGGAAATTAAAAAAAAAAATTCCATTACTATGTCCATCACTTCGACCAGAGTCATTATATTCTGCAGAAAAATTTATGCATCAAAACGATTCGAAAATGCATCTAAAAGAACATAATATGTATCAAAACATACTGCGAGGAAATTAGAAAAAAAAAATTCACTACGATATTATCATTACACGACGAGAGAAGTGATTAACACCAAACATCATCACGGGCTTCTCCTATCACTAAATCAATGATGCCATTGATAAAAAAATTCATCGAGAAAGGAACGAAAATTATAAACCTGTAAAATTCATTCCGACGTCGTTGACGAATATCAAAAGACTCGTCAATTATGTCGCATGCGTCTGCAACCAAGACGATGGGATGAAAGAAATCAGGGCGATCGATGAATGAAGACACCGAATTCCAGTCTGAATGAAGAACTGCGTCGTCAATTATGTCTGCTTCTGCGTCTGCGTATGATTATGGATAAAACACGATCACCACAATCTCATATTTTAGGAAAGAATCAGTTAAGAAATAAGAAAAAGATATAAATCACCCTACTACTTATTATAATACAATTAAGATATATTTAAAAATGATTTAAAAATATATAATCCTATCAAATCGTAACCGTTAGATTACAAGATCCAACGGCTCCTATTGGTTTCTAGTTTTCACACAATATATAGTTTTCATATGATCCCCTTGTGAGAAATAGGAATAAATCCTAACCATTTATCTAATAAAATCAATGGTTCAGATGTGAAAATAAATTAATTCCACACGCATTAATTCATGTATTAACCCAATATCCTTAATTACTTCAGGGTTAATTAGGTACATTTAGTATTCGAGGGTCCCACCGCCAAATAATTTGTTTCCTAAGTTAACGGACTCAAGCCACAATGAATATGCAATCACAATTTTTTCTCACATAGAAGAGGATTTCACAGTGTAACAAGCAGCAAATGTGGACTTTTTGTTTTCTTCTTCTTAAATTTATCAATGTAAAAACTATATGCTTAATACTAGATAAATCATGTTTAATTTTGAGAATTTGCATGCTTAAAATTAGATAAAATCATGCTTAACATTATGAATTTGTAGCTTAATATATACTAGTTAAAATCATGCTTAATGTTGTGAATTTTATGCTTAAAATAAATAAAATCATGCTTAACATTACAAATTTGTATGCTTAGTACTTTGATAAGATCATGCTAACACTGCAAAATTCTATGCTTAATACTAGATAAAATGATGCTTAGCATTATAAATTCATATGCTTAATACTAAACAAAATCATGCTTACTTATGTTACTTTAACGATTTACTATTAAAGAATAAGAAGAAACAAGTAAACGTTTGCAGGTATAAGGTAGACCATATTTAGAGAGAGAAAAAGAGAGAGGGAGAGGAAGAACCGGAGGAAAAAAAAAAAAGTCCCTTAATTGTAATACGGAAAATTAAGAATCTTATTTGTATGTTATATAAGATCAACACATACAATGAACATCGTGTGGGGAAAAAGATAACATTTAAATGATTGTGAAATGAAAATTGAAATTTAATAAAACCGTTTATTTCTTGATTTATAATTAGATCCCTTAATTGTAGGATGCGGTTATTAAGAAGATATACTTAAAGACAGTATTACCCTTAAGCCAACTTATCTACACGTTTATCCCTACTTAATAAATCATTTAGTACTTTTATCTTTAACCATAAATGGATGGATAAGATATATTCATATTTCTCACTTGGGGATCTATTTCTATATGATCCATCCTCTCTCTATATATATATATATCTTTTGTCATTTTATAAAATAAAGTAGAAATTATTAATTGAAATAGAAAGTAAGCATTAGATATTTATTATTTATAGATCAAACCCCATCATCGCAAGAAAAAAAATCGAGGCGGACTGAACAAATTGAATTACCAATAAACGAACCGAATTATACATATTATTAAAATATATAAATATTTTTTTTATAAACAATGGATGATAGTTAGTTAAAACATGGAGCTAAAAAATGAGTCACAAGAATGTAGAACACATAGACGATCTAAGGCCTCCCCCAACGCCGCACTCAATTTTGTGGGATCTCTCCCATGCACGGGATCTCTCCGGGATCTCTCCTATTTTTTTTATTCAATTTTTTTTAATGGTTCTTTTATATTTCTATTTCGATTTTTATTTCTATTCAATTTTTTTTATTTAACTTTTTAATTCATTCAATTTAACTCTAAAATAAAATATTTGAAACTAATTTACTTTCTTCAATTTTTGTTTCTTTCCTTCTCTTTTTATGTCCCACATTGAATTTCTAAGCTCTCTTTTTTTTGTCCCACATTGAATTTCTAAGCTTTAAATAGGAGAGTTGGTGCATTATTATAGTGTTTTTTTGTCCCACATCGAAAATATAAGGAAAACTTGAGAGGGAGGAGCCTATAAATATTTTCCTCCACCTTCTTAACAAGACACAAAAAAAAAATGAATAGTTCAAATTTTAAAAAATCAAAAATTGATTTTTTTATTCTAAAAAATCGATTTTTGAAAAACTTAAAAAATGGATAGTTCAAATTTTAAAATAAAATCAAAAATTGATTTTTTCATTACAAAAAATCGATATTTGAAAAAAAATGGATAGTTCAAATTTTAAAATAAAATCGAGAATTGATTTTTTATTTAAAAAATTGATTTTTTAAAAAAAATAAAAATAGAGGGGGCTGACATCATTATGACGTCAGCCGAGGGATCGCTCCTCTCACGCTCGAGCGCACCCCTCCCCTCCGCACTGGTCGCTCCCAACGCGGCCTCGGGACCGATCCCGGGATCGCATGCGGCGGCGCACCCAGCGATCCTGGTGCGTTGGGGGAGGCCTAATAACCTAAACACTTAAGTTAATCTTATTTAGATTTTTTAATGTGTGTATTCTTTGATTTGCGTTTGCTTAAGATCAATTTTATTTAATATTGGACGTTTTTTAGTTTGAACTTATTTTACTATCAATATGTAGAATGTATTTTTGGTATCATTTAGTAAAATGAATTGATAAATTTAAATAACATTTTATAATTTGATTTTTTGGTATTTTACCATAATTGAATAAATTTTTTTGATTCGGTTTTAATTTGATTATCATAATATATGGTTCGGTTTTGGTTCATAATAATTAATAATAGTAATTTTATTTATTTCGATTTTAGCAATTCAGTTCAATTCGGTTAGCATGCCCCCCCTAATCACATATATCCATTATTATAACCTTGTGTGTTGTGCATGTTATTCACTTAACCAACTAATCTACTTAAAAAGAATTTGACTCGTAAAGTTAACAATGCATGACCATAAAATAAGAAAAAGAACAACTATAACAAAACGAATTATTAAAAAAAAAAGAATTATTAAATGTGAGGTTAAATTTAAGCTTTTAACCGTGGATATAACAAAACTAACATTGCCATATGTAAGTGTAATTTAATTTATTCCACAAGCCCATATAAAATGATATGTTTTTTTTCAAACTCAACTTCAAGTTTTATCTTTTCAAAATAAATACTACGAAGTAGTACTTATTAGAATTTGGTCAATCACACACGTAGAGAACCCTACAAGAGGAAGGATGAGAGTCATCACTTAGGGATGTATTCAATCCAGAATTTGAAAGATTTTAATAGACTTTTACCGTGGATTCTTTAAATTCTATGGATTGTTTTAATTCTATGTGGAGTTTAACAGATTAAGTTAGATTTATTTATATCTATTCTGATAGACTTTATAAGTCTATAGTTAAAAACAAACTTAATTAATTAGAATCCAACTTCAATGATGAATATTTTAGAACTGAATCTTAACGAACAACTCCATCTTATCAGTCACCAAGACACTGTACATTAGTTGTGGCACATTCTCAGCAACCTGAAACGAAGCAGATATGCACCAATTGTAAATTTTAATGCCCACCTGTTACAATTAACAATCTCACAACTGCAATAATATTCTAAAGATAAACATTATAAGTCAAAATTTTCATTAAACCATATAAAATAAAAGCGCTTTCACATATCATCCGTTGATCCAAATTAAACTAACATAGGTATTATGCAAAAAAAAAAAAAAAAAAAAAAAAATCAAAACACAAGATCTCATCGTTTTGTGCCTTCAGTCGAGACTCCATCTCCACTTGTTGTGCTGCCAGCTTCCCCTCAAGATCTCATGCGTGCCTTACACTCCTCCCTGTATATCTCTTCGACTCTTGCAGGCGTGACATGTCGCCATTCATTCGATCTGAGAAGCAGAGCATGTTCTTCATCAATCCGCCTCGAGCTCCTGCAAGATTGAACCATGTACAAGTTACAGTTTATAGATTATAATTAAGCTTACAGTTTATAGATTATCAAAAGCAATTCATAATTAAAGAAACCTTGATTCATAAAGAAAGTTTAACATTTTCCAGTACAGTACATGGAATTGATATGCTAGACATAACAAATTTCTTCTACCATCCGTTGGACATAAAACTTATAACCTATTTATAAGAGAATCCCAATAACCATATAACTTACCCAAAAAAAAAAAGAAAAAAAAGAAAAGAAAAGAAAAGTTGTTTTATCATTTTACGAATAGCACCAGTAACTACCATAGATGATGTACATCTATAACTTGATCATGGATATATCAACAACCATGCATATCTCTAGCTAGTTAACCTGAGTACAAGTTACAGTTTCAGATTATAGTTAAACTTCATGCATATTTCAATAGCACAAGTTCTAACCAAAAAAGGTTCCATAAACATAGTTCAAATTTGAGATCACCATTCTAACCAATTTAGACTTTGCACAATTATTTCTAGTTATGAATAACTATATAGTTATTCAAACAGATGATATACAGAATTACAATGCAAACACTCTAATTTTCTCTGAGAAATTCAAGAACAGAACAAACCCCAAATTATGTAATCATCAATTTCATCATGTACACTTGGCTTCTCCTAACGAATATTTAGGAATGGAAACAAATAGCGAAGAGACAATCAATGTGACTTTGAAGTTGGATATATAAGAGTTAATTAGCATCTACGACTAGGAGTGGAGAAATCTAACAATAATTCGGTCGTTAATTTCGGAGTTAAACTCCATATCTTGTAGTGATATTTGTTACTGTCTGAAACGCATCGCATCAACTACCCATAGTAGAATCATCATCAAAAAAAATAATAGGCATCTTAAATCTAACTAACTTAGCAATGAATGAAATGCTATCAACCATGAGTTTACATTATAGCTTGAAAACCAAACTCACTGAGGCATTTTAACAAACACTATCATAAGCTATAAGTTTCTATCCAAATTGAAAAACCTGCTGGGGCGCTCTCTTGACGAACAATTCCTACGTTCTCCACATACTCCAAAAGAATCTCACGCCTACTCTAATTCAATTATCAACATCAAATTATGAATTATTCCATTATGCAAAATAAAATCCTCCATCTAAAATAATAGGCGAACAAAAAATCAGATGAAATTACGAGTATCCCATTCGGGTGTTTGGAATCACCGGAAATAGGATAACTACTTTTGTCACTTCGGTGGCTCCGACGAATGCAACTCTTCCTCTGGAACTGAACTGCTTTCTTGGAAAACGGAAGAGGGAGCGGCGACAAATACGACGTCGTAGCATACGAGAAGAAGAAGAAGAGGGAGATTACGACAAGAAGATAAAAAAACGAAGAAAGCAGACTTCACAAATCTCTCGTGGAGAGACGAGATTTGTGTAAGGATTTTTGTAAGGATTTTTTATTCATGTTAGGCGTTAAGATATACATCAAAATCCATGACATTTTAAATATCACAATATTTAGATGGACATTTAAAAGTAATTATTGGGATATTATGTTAAGGGGAACTCTGAATCAAAGTTAAAGACAATTTGTTTTGATTCGATTCCAAAACCCTAATAGATTTTTTCCCTTATTATTTTTGATGGTCTATTAAACACGCTTTAGATTTATTTTTGGTAAAGCTTATCTGTTAGGAAGCTTTCATAATTCTAGAGCGCAGGTTTATGAAGCAGTGCTTTATCGAAAATCGTCAATAGTGAAAGTCGCAGCTATGTGTCACGAAGAGCGTAAACAAGATGCTTTTAAATCTAAAGATGCTCAGAGCGTGCTATTACTTCAAGTTAAAGCAAAACGCTCTCAAGACAGTTTAATTAAAGCGCCTCAACACCAAAGCCGCTTTTAAAGCGTCAGGATGTACAAGCCGTATTTCGTTGACTCACCAACCCTCAAGTTTGAATTTCAAACTTTCGGAGGCTGACGTGCGCTGAAGTTGCAGTCCATGTGTCATCATAGTATTGATCAACGGAGAGGTTGTGTAGAAAAGTCAAGCTAAGGTGCAGATGGCCCATACCTATACTCAACCACCATGCATACAGTGACATTCCCCTAGCACTGCAGGCTATAAAGCACTTGACTGAATGTGACTTTTCTGTGATTTCCGGGAAAGTGAGGAACATGCGCCGCTTCTCTCCAACGGGAAGTAAGGTTCCTCCCTGTACAAGTAGAAGGAGTTGCTCATGCACAAGGATAACACACGTACAAGTAGTAAACTCGAAAAGCAAGAACTCAAGCAATCAAGCACTCAAATTCTCTCTAGTTCTTCAAGCCCTTTTAATCCATTAGTGCGTCCTCAAGAAAATCTCATTTTCTTGAGTAAGTAACAACTACTTTCTATCTCAAGGTTCAACCGATTTCATCCAAAACCTAGCTTTGAGAATCCTTATTCTTTATTCGTGTTATTCACTGTAAAGATTCTCAATTTAAATGAAAACAAACCCCCAAAACAAAGTCTATTGTATTTAGATTGAGTTGTAAGGTTGATGTTTTGGTTTAGCCAAAATCTCGATTGTGAAGCTTAAGTTTGCACACTTGAGTGAAAGGTCTTTGATTTCTTAGAAAATTGAAGTTGTCGTAGGCATCTCGAGAGCCCGGAATCTTTGAGGATTTAGAGTGAGTTTGTTACTTGCTCTAAATCCCTTCCCCTTGGAAGTATAAAACAAGGGATACCAAGTGAAGGTATTCATCCAGTTGAGGATAAGAGTGGACATAGGAGAGTTGATCTGAACCACTATAAAATTATTTTGTGCTTACTTCATTTACAAGCTTTGATTTTATTATCTTTGCACACCACGCTCTAAACAATCAATTGGTTTTAACTTGCAAAAAACTTCAAAGTCTCACCACATTTCACACAACTCTCACTCAAGCGAGAAGTTCTGAAAGCCTCACAAGTCTTCAGAGCGTCTACTTGAAAAAGGATAAAAAACGCAAGAGAAGTTAAACACTTCTCTGCACACGTATTCACCCCCTCTACGTGTGTGAGTCACTTTCGGGACCAACAAGTGGTATCAGAGCAGGGGTTCTAACTGACCTCTATTTCTGAATACTAGTAGCACGAAAGCGTTATTGTAGGTCTACCTGAACCGATCTTTTTTAAACTTGCATTAAAACCTCACTCACTGCATCTTGCATTAATTTAACAAATTTTTCAGTTATGTCTTCATCAGCACAGCTTTCTCAGTTCTCCATTGAAAGATATACCATGTAGAGTTTCCATGTGGAGTCCTATCTTGCCTCTCTACATGACCGCATATCAGAAGTATTAGAGAAGAGACCCATCATAATCATGAAGTGCGCACAAGGAATCGCGAGAAAGAAAAGACCCATAATGACAATGGAAATCCAGTTGATGAGGAAGAAAGTGCATTAGCTGATGCCTATGTCATAAAGCTACGAGCAGAGTATACGGCTAACGACTTCAAAGCTGATAATCTAGATCGTGTTGCTCGTAACGTGATCCAATCAACCATCTCTGACGCCTGTCTACCACGAATTATGAAATGCAGAATGGCAAAAGAGATGTGGGAAAGTCTAGCCCTAATCTCTCAGGGCACAAAGAAGATCAAGGAAAACAAGCTCTCTGTCCTAATGCAAGAATTCGACTCTCTCACAATGAAAAGCAATGAGAACATGGAGTCATTTGAGACTCGTGTACTGGGAATTACCACTACTATGGCTTATCTAGGAAAGGATCTCACTTTCAAAGAGATCAATCAAAAAGATGAATAAACTCTTTCTCTCTTCAAAGGAACTTGGAGACATGTCTCCAGAAATGATGTTCTCAGAATTTAAAGCGCTCGAGTTTGATTTAGTCAAGAAAGCACCTCGCGAGGATGAGGAAGAGGCTCCAGCAACATCCA
Source organism: Mentha longifolia (assembly GCA_001642375.2). Classification (NCBI taxonomy): domain Eukaryota; kingdom Viridiplantae; phylum Streptophyta; class Magnoliopsida; order Lamiales; family Lamiaceae; genus Mentha; species Mentha longifolia. The sequence continues at coordinate 26,431,279 of CM038118.1, read as the reverse complement.
ACGGATTGACTTTCAAAGCCACTGTGGAGTCCACCACTACTGAAACAGACATCTCCAACAATGATGTTGCTGGAATGTCAAGAGAAGAATTGGAAGAATACGCTCTTTATCTGGTTAGAGGGTTTAATAACTCCAACGCCAGAGGGGCCAAATATAAAAGATTCTACAAATCTCAAGGCCAGAGCTCTCGCTTTACCCCACGAGATGGGAAGAGGGATGACAAAACCACCGCCATCTCTAGGGACAAAGCTAATGTTGAATGCCACGAGTGCCACAAAATGTGGCACTACAGGAGCGAATGTCCTAAGCTCTCAACAAAGGAAAAGGACTAGGTCAAAGCTCATTGTGAAGCAACCCATCGCGCTCTAGTAGCGGACACTCCCGTTGAAGCCAAGAAGCCTGTTGATCATGATGAAGACCAATTCACTGATGATAAATATGATCTAGGCTGCATGGCGATTGAAGCTGAAATGGAGGAGGTACCTAACGTTAAAACAAACGCTCTTCCAATTACACTTAGAAGTGAATGTGGCGATGGTGAGAATGAGCCCTTCAACTTGGAAAGTGATCTTTTTGACGAATATTTAGAGTTGCTAAAAAATCACGAATCTTTGCAAAAAGTGCTCACTCGGTTCAGAAAAGAGAATGACAGAGTAGCCAATACGCTCGAGTCCAAAGAAAATGACATATTCAAGATGACGGCAAAATTCAATGATCTTCATGAACGACACCAACATACCATATCCACTTCTCTGGAACACAGAGCCACTCTCGACCGTCTCAACAGTTATGTAGCTATTGAGACGATCGAAAGCTCCTTTAAACTCTCTAACTGTTTAAAGGGGAATGGCTTTGGATCCTCACTCACGGCTTCCACCTCTGCTGGTGCTTCCAAATCTAAAGCGGAGTTGAAAAGGCTCAAAGCTGCTCAACACGCCACCAACAAAGGAAATGAGTTAGTCAGGTTTGTGGCTGAATCTTTAAACAAAGCTTCTGAAGCGTCGTTGAAAATTTAACCTGACGCTTTGGGAAAACTAAAGACTAAAGAGACTCAACGCTCTAAATGCAATCCAAAGCGTGCCCAGTCTTCATCAGACCCAAAGCATAACCAAAAGCATAAAGCACACTCGAGAGACTTCATATCTCATGGAAGAACTCAAGTGCTCTTTATCCCCGACTCTGCACACAATTTTCAATATTGGAGCTTCACCGATCATTTCACACAAAGTAAAAGCACACCTTCAAGCTCTCAAAGAAGAAGGAACGGAAAACGCTTTTACTATATCACACACGATTACACTCAGGGCATACCTATTAAACAAGCCCTATTTCCTTTGATCAGGGACTCGATAAAAGAGTCACTTTCTCAGTGAACCTAACTTGAACTCCCAATGCTGCTAACACAAAGGGACCTAATGCAAATTGGGTACCTAAAACCTGTTTATCTTACAGGTTAAAGCGGCGAACTCGAAACCCAAAGAAAAGAGGAAAGAAGAAGTTGTTTGGTACCTAGACAGTGGATGTTCACATCACATGACCGGTGAACGATCTTTCCTCGATGATTTCGTTGAGAAACTGGGTCCAAAAGTTACATTCGGTGATGATGCAAAAGGCATCACCATAGGTTATGGTACATTTTGCGTTGTATATATGAGAATTCCTAACATCTCATATGTCCAAGGCCTTAAACACAATTTACTTTCAATTTCTCAACTTTGCGATAATGGTTTCGTGGTAGAGTTTATCCCTAACCAGTGTGTTGTCAAGCACAAAGCATCTATGCAGGTAGTTCTAATAGGTATTCGTAAGAGAAACGTGTACGTAGCAAATTGGAATAGTTGCAAGGTCAAAACATGTATAATTGCTCGAAGCACCTTAGAGATTGGGTGGTTATGGTATCGCCGTCTCAACCACTTAAACTTCAAGACCATGAACAAAATTTCTAGGAAGTGCCTTGTTAATGGCATTCCAAATGAGGTCTTCAACATGGATATTGTTTGTGAAGCGTGTCAACAAGGCAAACAGATCAAGAAGTCTTTTAAAAGCATCGAGGGACACGCCTCAACCCGAGTTCTAGAGCTCCTTCATATGGATCTCTTCAGTCCTATCACACTTGTCATCTTGAATGAAAAAAAGTACGCTCTCATAGTCGTGGATGATTACTCACGCTACACTTGGGTGCTAATTCTATTAAAAAAGAAAGATACACTCAAGGAGCTCCCAAAGCTCCTAAAGCAGTTGACGGTGGAAAAAGGGTTGGCTGTAGTAAAGATATGCTCTGACAAAGGAACTGAATTTCTCAACAAATTCATTGAAGCGTACAACATAGAAAACGGGATACTACATCAAACCTCAACAGCTCGCACTCCACAAAAAAATGGTGTTGCAGAGCGTCAAAATAGGACAATCAAAGAAGCTGCATGTTCAATGCTTGTGGATGCTCAACTACCTAAGAAGTTCTAGGGAGAAGCAACTTTCACAGCTTGCTACACCCAGAACCGCTCTCTCATCCACACACGCCACTACAAAACACCACATGAACTATGGAAAGGGAGAATTCCTACCCTTTCTCATTTACATATTTTTGGTTGCAAGTGCTTCATCTACAGCAATGGGAAAATGCAATTGAGAGTGTTCGATAGCAAAGCCGATACATGGATATTCCTTGGATATTCCCTTACGAGTAAGGTTTATCATGTTTATAATTGCCAAACCCTTGTTGTTGAGGAAACACTATACGTTGTTTTTGATGAAGCTGCCTTCAAGACTCCACAGGTACAGATAAATGCTGAATGCTTGAATACTAGACTTGAGAGCATGACCACAGATCCTGAAGCGTCCATCGGACCAGTGACCCGCTCTAACTCAAAGCGTGTAGATCTTGTGGACGCTTTGGAAAAGGATGATCTTAAAGATGAAGTAGATCTTGTGGAACATGATCTAAATAAGCTCTCTCTCGATAAGAGTGATCCAAACTCGGGAATAGCTGATTCTTTGACCTCACCGGTATCAAACAGTGAGGAAGTTCCATCCAGTCCATTAGTTTGTGATCAAGAGAATGGTGATGATCACACACCAAGCTCCGAGAAGGATGATGAAGACACGCAAAACCAAAAGAAGCTTTGGTTACATTATCATCCTCAAGAAGGTGTTCTAGGTGATCCCACCCAGGGCGTAAAGACTAGAAACACCTTGTTCCATGGTGAGAGCTACTTGTTTAGCTGTTTTCTAGCTTACACCAAACCTACATCGGTGGAGGACGCTCTAAACGACTCTAACTGGATAACTGCCATGGAAGAAGAGCTAAATGAATTTGCAAGGAATGATGTTTGGTATCCGGTTGACCGACCAACTCATCAAGGCGTCATCGGTACTAAATGGGTGTTCAAAAATAAGACGGACGAAAGCAACAACATTGTTCGCAATAAAGCTCGTCTGGTTGCAAAAGGATACTGCTAAGAAGAAGGGATCGACTTTGACGAAACCTTCACTCCCGTTGCTCGTCTCGAAGCTATTCGTATATTCCTTGCATATGCCGCATCCAAGAAGTTCAAAGTGTATCAAATGGATGTGAAGAGTGTCTTCCTCAATGGTAATTTGAAGGAGGAAGTGTCCGTTGCATAGCCCCTAGGCGTTGAAAAGGGTGATAAAGTGTACCGGCTCATCAAGGCGGTCTACGGACTCAAGAAAGCGCCCAGAGCGTGGTACGACACTCTCGCAAACTTTCTTATATAAAGCGGCTTTCAAAAAGGGAAGGTAGACAAAACCCTCTTCACTATCAATGACGGTGAAGACATGCTTTAGGTTCAAATTTATGTTGACGACATCATCTTTGGCTCTCCAAATCAATCTCTAAGCGACAAGTTTGCTGATTTGATGAAAAGAAAATACAAGATGTCAATGATGGGGCTAATGACTTGCTTTTTAGGATTGCAAGTGAAGTAAACGAGTGATGGAATATTCATCAATCAAGCTAAGTATACTCATGACATGCTCACTAAGTTTGGTATTCAAAACTGCAAGAGCGTGAAGATTCCTATGAATACTAACTTCAAAATAGATCCAGACATTGATGGCAAATCAGTCAACTCTACGGATTATCGTATGTTGATTGGATCATTGCTCTATCTTACAGCTAGCAGCCCCAACATCACCTTTGCCGTGGGCATCTGTGCTAGGTTTCAAAGCAATCCAAAGCAAAGCCACTTGGAAAGAGCTAAGCACATTCTTCGATACCTATAATGGACCATCAACTTAGGTCTTTGGTATCCGGCGGAAGATAATCTCATGCTTAGTGGATACTCCGATTCAAACTTTGGTGGTTGCAAAGTTGATTGAAAGTCTACAATTGGAACTTGCCAATTCATAGGTAACAAACTTGTTTTTTGGTTCTCTAAGAAACAAACAAGTGTTGCTACCTCAACCACCAAAGCGGAGTACATGGCTGTAGGAAGTTGTTACTCACAAATCCTTTGGCTCAAACAACAATTGAAAGATTATAAAGTGGAAGCTTCGGAGATTCCAATTTATTGTGACAACAGAAGTGCAATCTCTACCACAGAAAATCCCGTACTTCATTCAAGATGTAAACATATTGAGATAAGGCATCTTTTCATTCGGGATCACGTGGAAAAGAAAGATATAAAGATGGAGAAAATACTAACTGATTATCAAAAGGCTGATATTCTCACAAAGTTGCTTGCACATACACGTTTCAATTAGTTGTGTATGTAACTAGGGTTGCTAGACCCTGGTGAGGAGAAGGTGGAGTAAGGTAGAGAAGGTAAAGCGTGTTCCATACCTATCCACATGCTTTCCTTGTGAAGGGAAGATTGTTGGATATTTGGTTAAGGGGAAATCAGTCTTTACAAGAGTTGTAAAAGTTGAAGACTTCAGTCTCCTCTAACCCGGGAGGATAATATTCACCGAGGGATGGAGTTCTCTTTGGGGCACCAATCTCCACAAGCTTTTACATTTATGTGAAAACATGATTGTGAGTTCCTCCTTTCTCGAGCTAATCGAATTAGCTTGGTTAAGGTTGAGCGTTCGTACCATAACGCTCGTAAACTCTGTGCTGTCTTGCCAGAGCGGTGCACTAGTGGACACACTTTGTGGATGTTCAAGGAAGTCAAACTTATAGGTTTAGAGTTTGCACAACCGCGACTCCATTCCCAATCCTTCTACCTCCTTCTACGATGCTGAAGAAACATGAAAGCGTTGAGTTATGGTCATCATCAAGTAACAAAGCATATTCATAAGATGGGGCGTTTGCGTAGAGTTACTCTTAACGTGAGATCACTCAACAATCACAAGCTTTCATGGTGGATAAGGAACCAGAAGTGAAGTTCGTGTGAAAGACTCTCACCACTGCTTATTATGAAAGCCTCACTTGTTATGAATAATATAAACACCTACTCTAAAGAGGCTTGAGTCTTCTCACAAAAATTCTACTACTTGGAAATGAGAGATGGCTTGCCCTAGTAAGGAGAGCGAAATCATAGCTCTGTCATGGATGATGTGAATCTCATTCCCAAACGGTATATCCCTAGTAAAGTTTGAGGTAACTCACATCATTTCATTAAAATATATGAGGAAACTCATCCCCAAACGGATCCCTAGTGGATTTTGTAATCTCACATTAACTCCAAGTTGTGGAAAATACGAGAAAGACTCGCCCTAGTAAGAGAAAAGGAATTATATTATTTCATCTCTCTTAACCAGTCAAGAGCCTCTCCTATAGAATAGACGCTCTCAATAGATTGTCCGATATTCTGTTTAAGGGAGAAGCACACTAACTTAGAGAGAGATAGCGCTTAGATAAGAACAGACGCTTTCATGCTTTCAAAGCGTGACTAAACCTGTCTCTTAACTAATGCTTTAACATTTGAGAAAGTGGACGTCAAAGCGTGGTATCAGTTAATTACGATATTGACTGATTTGTAAGTCATTCTTTCGTGTATTTCAATTTAAGTAAGTCAACGTAAAGCGTCCTTGAGAACTATGCATGCCTTACCGAAAACATTAAAGTACTGTTACAGACGCTGTCTGAACTAGACGCTCCCGTCTAAATTCCAAAGCGTGAAAATTAGCCAAATGTCAAATCAATTTCAAAATTAATATTTCATTAACTGGTATGATTATCTTGAAAAGTAAGATATCACTCAAGTATAGCTTGCGTGTGATATATTTGTATTAAATGCAAAGACTGTAGCAGGAACAGTACTCGAAGCCACTCGCGCTTGTACCTCACTCGCGCAAATGAACTGCCAAAAATCCCTTAATCCTGGCCTTTCACTGTTTCGAATTACTTTACCCTCAACCACACGATTAAAGTGTCACCTCAAGCACGATCTCACCACTCACTAAAAAGGCGGAACATGGTCTCAACCGCTCCTTGTGACATCTCTTTTTATATATATACTCTCTCTCTCTCTCACACAATTCATTACTTCTCGCCATTTTTGCAAAATTCTCAAGCTCTAACTCTTTCAAAATTTTCACAGAACCTCTCTCTCTCTCTACATATTCAAACATGGGAAACGCAAAGAAAGTTATCATCGCTAGGAGCCGCATCCTAGAATACGTCTACATCAAAGTACATCTCAACCGGGATCTCCTTACAGATGGTGAATCATCAAATAAGCCATCATTCACTCTGGATTGGAAAATCTATTATTTCAACATTCGAAGTGCGTCTACCCAGTTGGGGTGGTTGAGTTCTTTACAAATCTCAACGAGAAAACTCTGAAAACCAGAATCAGTCTCTGTAAGACCGATGAACACGAGCTCGTTCATCTAGTGACCATGGATGAACTCGAGTTTGATAATCTATTTGATGATGTGATTTGCCTTCCCAGTCAAGGAGCAAATCCGGAAGAAGCCGGCGACGCAGACATTGAGAAGGAATTTTGCCATTTCTCTTCTGATTCTCGTGCTATTTACAACCGCACGAAGACAAGAATCAATGCCCTCCGACCACCCTTCATCCACCTTGCAAATATTATGATGAAGTGCCTACTTTGTCACACCGGATGATGGTTAAAACTGACAGAGCAGAAGATTCATCTTATGTCCGCGCTCTGTGATGGAACAATAAATCAAACTGCCTACAACTGGAAGGCCTAGTTCATCAACCAGATGCTGGAGACGAAGAAGGACGTGTGTGAAATAATGGAAGGTAAGGACAAGGGAAAATTCACCTTCCGTTTGAAGTTCAGCATAAAAGTGTCGATGTTCCTAGAGCATACATGGCCCGCTCAAGAATGGCCAGTGGAGAAAACCTACACTAGAGTGCTTTTTCACAAAGCACTCTCCGGTGATGAATTCAGAGTCGTCCCTCCACCCGCCACCGCCATCGAATACACTGAGGATGAGGCTCTACTCCTCAAAGCGGCATTGGAAGCCACGAAGAAAAAGGGGAAATCCAAAGCCGGAAAGGAGCCCAGACACTCTCCTGGGAAAGGAAAGCGTGCCAAGAAGGTTGAAGAAGAAGAGGAGAGCGCCTCTTCTTCATCTGACTCGGAAGACTCGGAGGTAACTCTTAGTGCCGATATTGCTGCCGCAACCAAAGAAGTGGCTTTGGAAGAGCCAAAGAAGTCTGAAGCGCCTGGCCAGGATACCCAGAAGATAGGCGCTCTCGACTTCAACGACGATGAAGTAAACAGTCCATCCATGGATGTGGATGAGGAGATCCAAGCGGATGCTCCTCCAACTCCTAGAGCTGCAAGGCCAGAGTTGGTTGTGGATAGGGATCTCTCCTTTGGAGAATTCCCTCTCCCTCCTCATATATGTGAGAAGCCGCAGCACGAACATCTACAAGGTGTGTCAGCATATCATGGCCAAAGGATCCAAAGCATTGATCGAAGATGAGGCCTCGGTCCTTGGGAGCTTTAAACTCCAACGATTTGACGACCTAATTGACGAGCAGGAGGTATGGAGGCTCATCGAGGACAAAGTACAAGAACTTGTTCCCTCCTACACTCCAACTTCACGAATAGAGCTGACAGCCGAAGCGTCAACTGCCACTAGTCTAGCTTTGGCACTCGAGGAGAGGCTCTCAATCATTCAAAGCGCTCACGATGCAGTTGAGTGTGAGAACACTAGTTTGAAGGAGAAGATATGAGGAATAACGAATAAGCTCTCCAAGATGGAGAATGAGAAGAACAGGAAGGAAGATGAACTCATAGCTACTAACGTAGAGTTGTTAAGTGTGAAGGAGAAGCTCTTAACTGCTTCCATAGAGTTGAGTGCTTTGAAGGCACAGATCGCAACTGTGGAAGGACAGTTGGCGGAAGTAAAGGAAAAACTGAAGAAAGTTAATGATGAGCTTTCAAGCGCAAAGGTCCAACTTGGGGAGATCCCCACCTTGTGTGCGGAAGTACTGAAGCTTAATTCAGAACAACAAATAATTATCGACCACCTGCACGATAGCCAGAAGGAGGTGGAGTTTGAAATGGACAGGGCCGACGCTAAAATAGAAGAGCGTGAGCGTGTGGCCAGGCAGCTTGATGCCACTGAAGAAGAGCTCTCCGAAACCAAAGATCTCAAAGCTGCTAGGGCAGAGAGGCACGAAGCAGATTCTGCTGCCCTTCAGCTTAAAGAGAAACTAGAATCAGTTGAGAAGAAGCTCTTCATTTCAGAGCAAGGACAGAAGCAGGTTGTAGCCATGTTGGGCCAAACAGCAGTTGGTGATCAAAGCGCATCCGGAAAAGTAGAGGTCATAGACAGTAAGCTGATAGAGCAAATTTTGACACAGATTGGGACGTTCTCCCAATTTGTCCAATCAGAGGTTGGCCTACTTCGGAAAGGCTTTGAAAAATTTGTGATCCTCACCAACGCTCGCGCTCTGGCTCCTATCCTATCAGCTCAAGTCCTTGGGGCTCTCCTAGCCCATAATGTATTGAAGCCTAACTAACCAAACATTCTGAATTTGCCTGGAGAGGCAAGACAATCTGCACAAGACCGGACCATTCCCTCCCAATAGGTTTTTGATGACGCCAAAAAGGGGGAAGGTCAGCCAAGAAACGTCAAGAGAAGAGGTGCAGGTGAAAGAGAAAGCGCCGAATAAGGAGGAAGCGGTAGCTCAGAAGCAAATCATTCTGGCTTCCAAGCCAATTCTTACAGGGCCGCTTCAATAACTCCCGGTGGAGCAGCCCATTCGACATATGAGGAAACATTCACAAAGAACTGCTGCCACCACCGCTCTCAAAAAGTAAAAACTCATCGAACTAACACCAGCCACCATGACGGAGGAGTGTGCTACACAGAGGGATATAAATGAAGAAATTGGAGCTCTTCTCCAATACAAGATGAAGCACATTCTCAGACGTTATAGGCTGAGGCACACTGTTTCACCCAAAATAGTGCTAGCAATAGGACTAGGTCTATCATAGACTAACTAAGTAAAACCCGAATATCGAATCTCGAGGAAAACTTAATAGGGTATTTAATTCTGTGATTACACACGCACTAAACACTCTAAGAAAGCAAGTAAAAGATTATTTAGGAGTTTTGAATTAATACCTAGGCAAATAACTTAAAAATAAACAAAAGCAATTAAAGATAAGCAAATAAATAAAAACAATTAAACCTTAAACCTAAACTTAAAACTAAGATGAAAGCTATAAATCTATACCTAGGCAAGTATTTAAAAATAAGCAAGAAAGAAAGCAATTAAAACTAATCTAATGCAAACGAATTTAAACATGCTCTTGAAAGTAAATCTAAGTAAATTAAAATAATGAATTGAGACTTGGAATATAAATCAAATAAAGAACATACAAATAACTATAAAACGAATCTAAGGAAACAACTCAAGTAAAACGAATCTAAGAACATAAGAAGACAAAGAACTTAAGTGAAATAAACAAACAAAGAATTAGAGATTAAAGGAGAAAGTTGAAAGCTTGAATTAATGAGACTTGAATCCGGATACTCGAATTTGGAAGTAAAAATCTAAAATTAAACTAGAGTATAGAAAGCTAAAACTAATATAAGCAAATGTATTTTCGTTCTAAGAAGTTTACATATTTATAGGTTTGGAAAAACCTAATCTAATAAGGAATTAAAATATTAAAGTCGGCCAGAGTGAGCGGCCGTCAGCTACAGTGAGCAGCCGCTCACTGCCTTATGTGAAAACTCTCCGAATCTTGGCTGAGCAGCCGCCAGCTATGGGTGAGTGGCCGCCAACCTCTTGTTGTGGATTTTCTTCCTTGTTCCCTCCTTCTTTTGAGCTTTTTCTCCTCTTCTAGACTCTTTCATCCTCTCGATCCTTGAATTCACATTTCCTACACTTGAGCACAATAAACACATAAAAGCAACAAAAACCAAAACAAAACACACTCAATTTAACTAACAAACACACGCAAAAATACATGAAACAAATACCCCACACTTAATCCTTTGCTTGTCCTCAAGTAAAATCATTCAAACCATTTTCAAACATGAGCTTAAGGAGTGATAATGACTTGGCTTCAGAAACTTTTCAAAAACAAAAGTATCATGCAAAAAAAATCACCATCCACTAAGCAAGTCATAGCAAATTTCAACTTCCAACCTCTTGAACATAAATCCTCACAACATGGGTATAAATGTGTAAGTGAACTCTCATCTCTCAAGTGTTTAGATTAGGACAAAGAAACACTCAATTCAAGTCACACAAATTGCCTACCATATGCTTGCATATCGTCTCACCTCTCCACTACTTAAATGTGTGCTTAAGACAAAGATCAAATAGGACTTTCTTTTTGGTTGTAATGTAGGCTCTTTGGTAGGTAAGGAAATTTGGCTAAAGTTAGTTAACATCCCCAAAAGCTTATTCACTCTCTTTTCATTCTCATTTCACACTCAACCCCCCACACTACTTCAAGCTATATCACAATAAAGCTCAAATCATAGCCAAAACTTATACATCTTCATCTTTTCTTTCTACCTACTTATGCTCTTATTCAACTTCCCCCCCTTTTTTTTTTTTTTTAACTAGAGCTTATGTAGGTAGAAAGTCATTTACAAAAAAAGGCTTTTTCAAAGAAAATTAGGTCTAAAATAGACCTCAAGGTTCAAAGGGGCTAACTAGGATAATATGAGTGAATTTGGACAAAGAAAAAGGATAAGAAGGGATAAGAAAAATGGCATAAGATCCTTTCTTCATCATAAAGCACACTATGTAATCTCAAAGGAGAAACCAACGCAAGTTCTAGAGACAAGAATGCATGCTTGAATATTCACACTCAAGAAAAAAAAAATGACTATAGTGATGTAATAGTCACAAAGGCTCAATTCTCACACAAAGTTAAGCTCAATGATCTATGTTCTTAAGAGGCTACTAGTCTACATTTACCAATTATGCTCAACAAACAATGACATGCTTCATATTTCGTTTTCAATCAAAACCAAAAATCACATCATTAGCCCATCATCACAACTTCTCACTCATGCTTGAAATGACCCAAATAATATGCTAAGACACAAAACAAATGGATTAAGCATGCTTCACAAAAAACAAACACATAAAATATCACTAAAAAGTTTCTAACCCCTCCCCCACACTTAAAAACAAACAATGTTCTTATTGCACCCAAAAATAAAAGAGAGAGAGTTTAGAAAACTTCAAAAAACTACACAATCGGCACCAATCTTCACGAGTTGCACAAACTCGAAAGCTAGTACCTACACAACACAAGGAAAACACACAAAAAGCATAATATCCACTAATGTCACAAAAACAAAACACAACACAAAATACAAAACACATAACAAAAACATGTACCAATATGCTCAAGGTGGTGGTGGATGTGAAGAACCTTCTCCCAATCCTAATCGTCGAGGAAGAATGCCGGTCCAACGGGTGAATTGGTCTTCAAGACTCGACACTCTCGTGTTCATCGCCCCGAATTGATCGGTGAAAGCTCCAAGAAACGTTGCTAGTTGGGAATCAAGGCGACTCCAAAGATTTTTTTGGAAAGTGTTGAACGCCTCTTGATTGACATATGCTGGGGGCGGAGATGGTGGACCATGTGGCTCATCATGCCCGGCCTCATATGCCTCTTCCTCATCCTCTTCCTCTTGTCCATGATGATAATGGGCATTGAATTGCACGATCGTAGGACTTTCCTCGTACGGGATGAACTCGGACTCCGAATGCACCAAACGAGCATTCCTCAATGTCACGAGTGAGAGCTCCACACTTGATACCCGTTCCATATGCACAGTAGGAAATGAAACTTGAAAATGACGAGCAAGTTCCGTTGCAATAGAGGCAAAAGCTGGCCTTACATTCTTCCAGAGTCAGATTTGGTCGATTTGGCTCCAAATAAAATTGGAGATACATACTTTGTGACCATGAACCGCCGACCACATCAAAAATAGCTCCACTTTGTAAACTTTTCCCGACTCGTGCTTGCCAGAGATGTTGTATGAGAGGAACTTGTGCAACACATACAATGCTTCATCCCTAATAAAAGCACTTTGGATATTCTTCCCCGTCCAATTATCCAACCGCGTCAATTCTCTCCATGCAGCATTTGGATTGAATACATCCAAACCCGGAACTTGCTTATACACATTCTCATCTTTTGAAAATCCAAACAATCTGTGCATAAGGTCCCTATTGACCGTCACCTTTCTCTCCCCTAACCTACACTCCATCACATCCTCATATTCCATAGTAAAAGTAGAAATCATTTCTAAGCACAATTGATCATACCCATATCTTTGTACACTAGCAAAAACTCGTAAACCCAAGGGATTGATGAAATGAATAATTCTACTCTTAATGCCTAAAGTTTCTAACAAACCCCAATTAAGATGCAATGGTGGATTTATCTCCATATCGAGAAGCTTATTAAAAATAGTACCTTCCACCGAGTTCTCATTCGGAAAGTCGCATCCCGGTTAGTAAGTGTGCATGTCCGGGGGAGGATCGTTTGAAGCACGGGATGCACAGGGGGCTCGGCTCGAATCTCCTTTATTGAGTGCTCTCTTCTTGTTGGGATGAGCCATGGGAAAAAGGGATTGAATGTGTAGTGAAGAGACGAGTGAAGAAGAAGAAGAATTTCCAGAATCGCGACTGAGCGCCCGCCAGATGAACAGTGAGCGGTTGCTCACTTCGAAATTCCTAAATTCCCAAGCTGTTTCTGCAAATTCCAATCGGTAAATTGGCAAGAGAATAGTTAGAAATAGAAATATGAAGAAGATGGAGGAAGATAATCGGTTAGATTAGGAGAAAATTTGACAAAATTAGAGGGAGTTTGAGAGTAGAAATTAGGGTCCTTGAGTGTTTGTGAGGAGAATCCCGTCCGCCCCCCTTTTGAACAACAGAGTGAGCGGCCGCCAGCTACAGTGAGCGGCCGCCAGGTCGTGCCTGCAGAAAGAGTGAGCGGCCTCCAGCTACAGTGGGCGGCCGCCAGGTTGCCTTTGCGGAAAAATTTCAAAAACCTACAAAATAAAATGAAAAATTAACATAAAAAGTAATAAAAATCAAACACGAAAAATACCAAAACATGGGTTGCCTCCCACGAAGCACTTGTTTAACGTCATTAGCTCGACGCATTAAGCATTTTTCTTAAGAAGGTGGTGGATCGGAGATTGGTATTTCTTCAATAGTGTGAGGTGCCGTTTCTCCTTCAATGTAGACTTTCAAACGCTGCCCATTCACACCGAACGATGAACCCGATGCTTCATCCATGATCTCGATGGTTCCAAATGGCATCACTTTGACAATAGTATACGGACCACTCCATCTTGATTTCAGCTTACCCGGAAAAAGTTTAAGACGAGAATTGAACAACAAAACCTTCATCCCGGGCTTGAACTCTTTATGAAGAATGTGCCTATCATGCAACTTTTTCATCTTGTCTTTGGAGATCTTTGCATTCTCATAGGCTTCGTTCCTCAACTCCTCCAACTCCTCCATTTGAAGTAATCTCTTGCTCCACGCATTAGAATGAGTTAGGTCGAGTTGCTTGAGCACCCAGTAAGCTTTGTATTCTATCTCAACGGGTAAGTAGCATGCCTTTCCAAACACCAATCGATATGGACTCATTCGGAGAATACCCTTGTATGCAGTCCGCTATGCCCATAGTGCCTCATTCAACTTCTCTGACCAATCCTTTCTCGATGGTTTCACTAATTTCTCCAAGATTCCCTTGACTTGTCGATTCCTAGTTTTTGCTTACCCCGAAGTTTGAGGATGATACGGGGTCTCCACCTTATGTGTGATTCCATTCTTCTTCACGAGCTTCTCAAATAACTTGTTGCAGAAATGTTTTCCCCCATCGCTAATGATTGCTCGAGGAAATCCAAACCTACACAAAATGTTCTCCTGCACAAACTTCAAAACTACATGAGAATCACATGTCCTAGTGGGGATAGTCTCAACCCACTTGGACACATAATCGACTGCAAGCAAGATATATTCATAACCATTGGATTTTGGAAAGGGACCCATGAAATCAATATCCCATACATCAAAAATTTCAACTACCAAAATGGGGTGTAGAGGCATCTCATTTCATCTCCTGATTGAACTAACTCTTTGGCACCGATCACATGCTTGGTAGAAGGCTTGAGCATCCTTGAACAAAGTAGGCCAGAACAATCCTCTTTGAAGCACCTTGTGCAGTCTTTTGTCCACCAAAATGGCCTCCATACACGCCCTCATGGCAATATCTTAGCACTTCGACTTGTTCTTTGTCCGGAACACATCTCCGAATAACATCATCCTTCCCAAGCTTGAACAAGTGTGGATCCTCCCAAAAGTACTGCCTGCAAGTATAAATGAACCTTTTCTCTTCCTGTTTGGTTAGTTTTGGTATGCATTCATTATCAACTAACTAGTTAGCAATATCCGCATACCAATCCTCTGTTTCAACTTTAAACACATTTTCATAAGGAAAAGATTCGGGAATGGCATCATCATGCAAATAAGGAGGAGCTTTTTCAAGACGAGACAAATGATCAGCAACCAAATTATCACTACCCTTTCTATCCTTGATCTCTATGTCAAACTCTTGTAGCAAAAGCACCCACCTAATGAGTCTAGGTTTAGCTTGAGCTTTGGTCAGCAAATAAGGCTCCATGATCACTATATATTATTACCTTAGACCAAATAATATAAGCACAAAATTTATCTAAGGCAAAAACCACAGCAAGCATTTCTTTTTTAGTTGTCGTATAATTCACTTGAGCAGGATTTAAGGTCAAGCTCGCATAATAAATCACATGCAACATCTTATCGACTCTTTGACCTAAGACAGCTCCTACAGCAGAGTTAGACGCATCACACATGATTTCGAAAGGTAGAGACCAATCAGGACCAACAACAACCGGGGCAGACATCAACTTCTCCTTAAGTAGTGTATAAGCAGTCATACATGCATCATCGAAGTTAAAGGGTACATCTTGAGCAAGCAATTTACACAGAGGTTGACTAATTTAAAAAAAATCCTTAATGAAACGCCGATAAAAACTGGCATGTCTTAAGAAACTTCTAATTCCTTTAACGTCCCTAGGTGGAGGCAATTTTTCAATCACCTCAATCTTATCTCTATCGACCTCTATGCCCTTACTCGACACAACATGCCCTAAAACAATTCCACTACGGACCATGAAATGACTCTTTTCCCAACTAAGTGTCAGACCACTTTCCACACATTATTTTAAGACTCTTTCAATTTTATTCAAGCAATCATGAAAAGAAGAACCAAAAACTGAGAAGTCATCCATGAATATCTCCACAAAATCCCCAATCATTTCAGAGAAGATAGACATCATGTATCTTTGGAACGTACCTGGTGCATTGCAAAGGCCGAAAGGCATCCTCTAATAAGCATAGGTTCCATATGGGCTTGTAAACGCCATCTTCTTCTGATCCTCCGGGGCGATTGCAATTTGATAGTAACCTGCAAACCATCAAGAAAACAATAAAATTCATGTCCGGCTAATCTATCAAGCATTTGATCAATGAAAGGAAGAGGAAAGTGATCCTTTTTAGTAGAAGCATTGAGCTTCTTATAATCAATACACATTCTCCAAACCGTCAAGGGATGAGTTGGAACCAATTCATTTTTTTCTTTCATCTCCACTGTGATGCCTCCCTTCTTGGGCACCACGTGCACCGGGCTAACCCACTCACTATCGGCAATAGGGTAGATGATCCCTTCCGCCAACAACTTGTAGATCTCCTTGCGTACCACCTCCATGAGCACCGGGTTTAGCCTACGTTGTCCATCTCTCTTCGGTCGAGCTCCTTCCTCGAGATTAATCCGGTGCATGCACGTAGCTGGACTGATTCCTCTAATGTTGGCTAAGCTCCATCCAAAGGCGAGGGTGTATTTTTTCAGCACTTGAACGAGAGCATCTTCTTCCTCTTTGGTCAAAGTGGCGGAGATGATCACCGGCTTTCTCTCACCGTCCTTCAAGAAGATGTACTTAAGATATGCCGGAAGCTCCTTCAGCTCTACTTTCTCTTCCTCCTTCCTAATGCGCTCTCTCTCCCTCTTTGATGGCTCTAATAGAATCATTTGGATTGGAATCCCAAGATCAGCTTCCATTTGAGCCCACTCCTCCATATCTCCGGATCCCATGAATGCCTCTTGCATCTCTTCTTCATAGCCTTGCAAATACTTATTCTCGGACAAGGCATGAATCACATCAACATATGAACAATTATCCACATATTCAGAATAATGAATAGCTCGATCAGAATTCCTAACAGAGAAAGACACAATCTCGTTAAGCACAGACATTTTAATTGTACCATTTTAAACATCTATCAAGGTGTTAGTTGTGGCCATAAAAGGTCTTCCTTACAAAAGTGTATGTTTTCTCCCATTCTCTTGCACCTCTCATATTTCCAAAACCACAAAATCAACCGGACCCCACACTCACTAGAATATCCTCAATTACTCCCCTAGGATATCTAATCGACCTATCAGCAAGCTGTAAAGTCATGCGAGTTGGTTTTAGTTCGCCTAGCTCTAATTATTTGAAAATAGAATAAGGCATAAGATTGATACCTGCCCCTAGATCTAACATGCCAGATGCTTCCTTACCATTACCTAAAGCAATATTAATCACGAAGCTACCTGGATCACGTTTCTTTTGAGGAATGGGTTGTTGTATGATAGAGCTTGCAACTTCTAAGACCATTGGTTTGGAATCATCGAACTTCTTCTTCTTGGATGCCAGCTCTTTGAAAAATCGGACATAAGCAGGAACATTCCGAATGACATCTAATAGAGGCAGGTTGACATTAACCTTTGAGAACATCTTGTAAAGATCCGAGAATTGCCCATCCTTCTTTGAACTTTTCACACGGCTTGGGTATGGAATGGGCAGAACATATGGATTGGAGGCCTTATGGAGTATGGTTTCAGGCTCTGGTTCAGCAACGGAAGTTATGCCTGTAACGCCCCGTATTTTACTTAACTAGTTAACTAACTAATCTCGATTTAAGTTAATTAATTCCGATTGATCGAGTTATGCTATCAACTTCCAGTATTCAAGAACAATTGCTTAGAGAGCAATAATAGAATCGAGTAGCAATTAATCAATTAAGTGCTCGAGTAGCGACTCGACATAGTTAATTAGTTACGTTGTGAATCGAGTAGCAACTCGACTTCTATAATTTGTTATCGATGAATAATCGATTAAATGCTCGATTTATTAAGCGATCGATTAACAAGTCTCGATCATTCTTAGCTAAGTATTAATCTTTTAAGAATATTCCAGTCACGAGTTAGTTACTCGGCTACTCGATTGAGAAATTGGGCCGAGGCCCAATTAATTAGAAACTGGGCTGAGCCCAATTGCAAATTACTCGAGTCAAACCCATTTGACTAATTATTGGGCTAAGCCGATAAGCAATTCACTAAAGTGGAAGGTATAGCTCCAATATATATATATACCAAGAAGTTCTATATTACAATATAGAGGATAAAGCAAATTAATTACATTCTTAATCCTTTTATTAATTGAGGAAATCACGTGTTGTACTAAGTAGGCAGACTTCAAATCCCTACAATCCCTGTTACAGCCTTACGAATCAAACGAATTAATAACATCTAGCCTAAAGAGGAAAGCATCTTCTCCTTGATAGCACCAAACCCAGCTGCAGCCAACATTCTTTGATGGTTCAAATTCTGCAAATAAAACAAAGTAGGAAGAGGTGAAAGCCAGCTTCGCAAACCATAAGAATAGGTTCAAATTCTGGAAAAAAAAAAAAAAAAAAAAAAAAAAAAGACAAAACATTGAGGCTAAATGGAGAAGAGAAATCAGCCCTCTCCACTCTAGATGGCTGCAGAGAAACAGCAGGTATCACCTTGGTATTACCTGCAAAAAGAAGAGAAATCAGAACTGCAAAAGAAAACAAAATCTGTGTACTACCTCTCCACTTAGAACCAAAAATAGCATGGAAATAGAAACATTGAGAAACTACAAACCATTCCTCTCAAGTCAACTTACTACTCTAATCCTAGAAGCTCAAACGACTCTATATACACTCTCCTTTTCCCTCATTTCAAACCACCTTCATCACTATCACTTAGAGCAAATAGAGAGAGTGAGGAAGAGTGAAAGAAACTGCAGCAACTAGGAAGGAAGAGGGGAGGGGAAAGAGCTAGCAACCACATCCCTTCACCACCTAAGGTAACAACAAATCTCAAAACATCTAGAATTAGAAAAGCATGCTACAGATTTCAGTTTCAAGTTTTCAACCACGAAAATAAACCCTCAAAGCATGCTCCCAGTTCTAAAATTTCCAACTAGGAACCTTAAACATTCAGCCTACCAATACTCAATTTCAAAACATTTTCCTTATCAAAACCTAAACTCCTAAGCATGCCATCTACCATTAGTCTTGGTCAAAGAAACACCCAAGCCTAATTAACATCTGAACTTAGAACAAAATAAAAGAGGAAAGGATAACACCTCAATCCAATTTCAGAAATTGAACCACAGCCTTATAACAAATCAACCACAACATGTTTAGAACTAGAAATAAAACCTAAGACTAGAAACTTAAACAATTAATAGAAGGGCAAACACTTAGCTTAGAATCGAGAATGAGATCGCGACAACGGCAGACCGGAACCGGAGCCACGACGACGAGCAGGAACGGGCAGCGGTGACATCTCGAGACTCTCGACGTTGTATCTTCGGAGCTGCAAGAGTTGCGCTAAGGAAGCCGCTGACCGAAGTTGAGCCACCGGACGCGATTCAGAGGCATCGGACGGCACCCAGAAAGACACCATCTTGCCGCAGCATCGAAGCCTATCCAGTAGCTGGAAATGGCGTGCGTCGCCTGAAGTAGATGAAGACGATCGGAGGAGACCTCCGCCCTGATTTCAAATTGGGGATTTCCGTCCAGATTCGGTTGAAAAGAAATAGCCACATAGAGAGATTAAGGGGGAGGGTAACGGCTCGTCGATGGAGGTGCCGATCCTCAACCGTCGGCGGAGAATCATGAAACCTAAGAGAGAAATGGAAGAAAGAAATCGAGAGAGAGAGAGTCGAGAGAAATTGAGTTTCAGCGTGAATGAAAGAGAAAGGGGGGCTTAGGGCTCATGTCATCCACCGGGCCGGGTCGGGTGTTCATGGACCGGGTTTTAATTGGGCCAAAGAACGGGCCGGATTCCGGGCTAGACTGAACGGTGGGCCGACTTTCACCTTTACTTTTGGGTCACGGCCTAATTAATAAATCACGAGCCAAATTCCAAATTAGTTATGGACCTAGACACGATTAATTAAATCGTATTCCTCCGTAATTAAATTTCGTAAGGATTTATTTCACGAATAAAAGAATTAACTTAAGACAAGTTAATTAACCAGAATTTATTAACTAAAAGTTAATAATTAATCGTAATTGATTAAGCTAATCAATTACACAGTTAGAATTAATTAGCTCAGTTTCACAATAAAACAAAGATTGATTTATTGATAAAAATCTTATGAACCGTTCACATGGCGGATTTATAATTCGAGCCTAGATAACAGTAACCACGTTACTGGATTTAGAATAACCTCCGATCAGAATTTTAAAACTAAAATATTAGATAATATTTTATTCGTTAGAATACGAATCTTACCTCGATATTTTAATCGAAGGGTACGCAAGGGAGGGACAGTAGCAAAAGCAGAGATCAAGCCTCGTTGCAGAAGAGAAGAAAACAACGAGGTGGGCTTTCTATAAAACAAAGCATGTTTTATTAGATCAGTAGCTCTTTTAAAAGTATTGTCATGCCATAAATGTTTTCAGTTTATGTATGATGCCTATCTGTTAAATGGCGAAATGCCAATTCATAAATCGAATTCGGGTCCTTGAATGATTAGCTATTATTCTTGGACTAGTGTACACATTGATCGTGTCATTCAGATAGTGACCGATCAGGTGACCGAGTGAGGTGGCCAACTCCTCGGGCACAACAAACTCAGATATGGTAGATTACTACAGAACTTAGTCTGCGCAGACGCTTTTAACATAACTCAATTTTTCGTGAACATAGGCCTTTCAATAAAACCCTATGCTTCACTATGAATGGCTTGACAATAAAAATGTTTTGGGCATTGTGTCCACTGAGTACTCCGTACTCATGCCCTGTACATTATTTCCAATGTGCAGGTTGAGCTGGATGACGGAAGAGTGACCAGCGATGTTTGTCGAAGTTAGCGATTAGTGTAGTTGATGAACACTCTTGGTAATACGTGTCTCCATACACGTATTTCCACACATTTCCGCTGCGTACACTCTAATATTCTGAATCATCTTCAATTTGGTTGTAATCTAAGTCAGAATCATGACAAGTCGTGTCGTACTACTTTCAACTATTATGCCCACTTATCGATGTTGCTTTATAATTTGTGAGCGTCAAATCTCGAATTTCACTTTCTTTTCTTTATTATTCGTAAATTCCACCATAGTCACAAATCACCGAGCTTTGCTATTAATTAGTAAAGTGCGGTCGTGACAATGCCACCATTTTGCATGGTGAGCGGTCGCTCGGAACTCGTGAGCTGCCGCTCACTACCCCCTGCGGAAAAAGTGAGCGGTCGCCAGCTTGAGGTGAGTGGCCGCTCACCTCCAATTGCGGATTTTTTTGCAATTTTAGGGTTTTGGACCCCGTTGTCCACCGTTTTCCTATTCTTTAGCACCGTAACCGCCTGCACTTGATGAGGTTGCATTCCTTAGGCTGAGATCTTGTTTGGCTGCAAACTTTGTTGGATTTGGGTCGCCATCTGCCCAATTTGCATTTTGAAACGTTTGTTTATAGCTTCTTGAGTCTTTTGTGGATGCGGTGGCAGCACTTGTAGGTTTGGTGGTGGAACTTGAGGAGGTTGATTTTTAGGGCAAGTGTTTTGAGGAGGGTATTGTTGAGGTGGAGGAATCGGGTAGTACGGTTGTTGTGGAGGTATGTATGGTGGAGGTTGATAGTATGGTACGGGTGGATAGTAAGATAGTTGTGGTTGAGGGTAATAGGTGTTTGGTGGGGGATAGTAGGGTTGAGTTGGGTATTCCGGAGAGTATGAAGGATATTGGTAATTTTGTTGAGGCGGTCGACGGGACGGATAGTTGGAGCCGGTTCCTTGATTTTGAGGAGGTCGATACCCATTGCCTTGTTGTGATAGGCATCCCGTCGCAACTTGTTGAGGAGGAGCTTATTAAGGAATATAAACTTGTTGAGGTAAATAGCCTTGAGCTGCATAAACTTCAGCTTCTCCTTCATAAGTGAACTCCCCCATGCTTGGGCAATTATTGGGGTAATGCCCAATCTCTTGGCAAATATCGCACACCACAAGTTCCTCTACTTGTTCTTACTCTTGTACTTGAACTTGTGGCTGCGTTTTCTTAAGAATCTTTACAGGAGGAGTCGGTGGCGAGGCTTCTGCTTTCATCTCCAATTCCTGCATCTTTCTTGCCATCGCCGCCACTTGCTTTCTCAAATCTGCACTAGTGTCTTCAACAATCACCGCACTAGCTTGCTTTCTCCGTGGTCGAACTAGCTTGAGTCGAGAGCTTGCAGCAAGGGTTTCAAAAATCTCATTCAGTTCATCGGCCGTCTTGACTGCTATGTTTTCTCCAGCTGTGCTGTCCACCATGAACTAGTTCGTATGTTGTAATCCCTCGTAGAAATATTGGCAGAGCATTTTGGGAACCAGTTGGTGATGTGGGCACTGCTGCAGCAACTCTTGAAACCTCTCCCACGTATCATGGAACAACTCGTCGGCTCCTTGCTCAAAAATCATTATTTGTGACCGGATTTCTTGCGTCTTCCGGTTGGGGTAATATTTGAGCATAAACCGCTCACAGACGTCCTTCCATGTTGACAGTGAATTCGCCGGGAGAGTAAGATACCATGTCTTGGCACGATCCTTAAGTGATAAGGGAAAACACTTCATCTTCAGTTGATCCTCTGAAATGTTCCCCAATGGAAAGGATTGCACAGTCGAAGTAAACTCTCGTATGAAGGTGAGAGCATCCTCGTTGGCGATGCCATGGTAGGTAGGCAGCAGATTCTGGTGTTGCGGTTTCAACTCTGTGTCCCTAACCTCTTTAGGGAAAACAATGGCAGATGAGGAAGATGGGAAAGTGGGCCGGGCGAACTCTCCGATGACTTTGGCCATGATTCTTGAATGTTCCGACTCAGTAGACTCGTCCGAACTCGAACTACCTCCTTCGTCGATGTTCACTGTTTCAACTTTCTCTACTGCTTGATGTGATCTCAAAGCTAGGAATTCGGGGTTTGGAGACTTTTCGAATATCGGAGATGCAATGAGACCGGGACCGCTGTTCGATCCTCACTTCTTTCTCCTCCTTTCGTACTTGCCAGCACTGCTTTCCTCCGATTGATGTTGTTTATAAATGGCAAGAGATCTTGTTGAAGACTTCGACGACCATGCATGCACAACACTCAACAAAGGGTTAAGAGCACCAATGGAAAGCACAAAAGAATACCCAACTAAAATTTAAACTTTTTTAAAAAAAATTAAAAACAAAAATAAACAAGATTAAACACGCAATTAATTACCTAAAGTTTTCCCCGGCAACGGCGCCAAAATTTATTTCACCCAAAATAGTGCTAGCAATAGGACTAGGTCTATCGTAGACTAACTAAGTAAAACCCGATTATCGAATCTCGAGGAAAACTTAACAGGGTATTTAATTCTGTGATTACACACGCACTAAACACTCTAAGAAAGCAAGTAAAAGATTATTTAGGAGTTTTGAATTAATACCTAGGTAAATAACTTAAAAATAAATAAAAGCAATTAAAGATAAGCAAATAAATAAAAACAATTAAACCTTAAACCTAAACTTAAAACTAAGATGAAAGCTATAAATCTATACCTAGGCAAGTATTTAAAAATAAGCAAGAAAGAAAGCAATTAAATTTAATCTAATGCAAACGAATTTAAACATGCTCTTGAAAGTAAATCTAAGTAAATTAAAACAATGAATTAAGACTTAGAATATAAATCAAATAAAGAACATACAAATAACTATAAAACGAATCTAAGGAAACAACTCAAGTAAAAGGAATTGAAGAACATAAGAAGACAAAGAACTTAAGTGAAATAAACAAACAAAGAATTAGAGACTAAAGGAGAAAGTTGAAAGCTTGAATTAATGAAACTTAAATCCGGATCCTCGAACTTGGAAGTAACAATCTAAAATTAAACTAGAGTATAGAAAGCTAAAACTAATGTAAGCAAATGTATTTTCGTTCTAAGAAGTTTACATATTTATAAAATTGGAAAAACCTAATCTAATATGGAATTAAAATACTAAAGTCAGCCAGAGTGAGCGGCTGCCAGCTACAGTGAGCGGCCGCTCACTGCCTTCTGCGGAAACTCTCCGAATCTTGGCTGAGCGGCCGCCAGCTATGGGTGAGCGGCCGCCAGCCTCTTGCTGCGGATTTTCTTCCTTGTTTCCTCCTTCTTTTGAGCGTTTTCTCCTCTTCTCGACTCTTTCATCCTCTCGATCCTTGAATCCACATTTCCTACACTTGAGCATAATAAACACATAAAAGCAACAAAAACCAGAACAAAACACACTCAATTTAACTAGCAAAACATACACAAAAACACATGAAACACACACCGCACAAACTGATGATGAAGAGGCGTGCTTAAAGTTGATGGCTAGGCACAAGGCTATTTCTGAGATGATACAGGAGCTGGAGAATGAGCCGGCCACAACTGATGAGGAAATAAGGCTAAAACTCATCAAACAGGAGGCTCTGGAAGAGCGCAAAGTGAAGGTGGAAGGGAATAGGAATGAACGCTTTGAGGCCTGCAGGAAGGCAATTTTGATAGGGCGGAAGGAACGCGAAAGCGTCTAAGGAATGAGTCTCCCGGAGCCAAATACGTAGATGAATTCATTCCGGATGAGCTCAGAAGAGAGTGGATGGAGGCTAAAACCGAGTTCGTGAAACTTTTCTATCACTTGAAAGGTTTCAGAACAGAATTTTCCATGGATTGCTTCATAGCATACATGGATGCATACAAGTCCGCTCTCTTTAGCAAAATTTTGGACTTGGCTGGAGACTCAATGATCAAAGTTCTGGAATTCCAAACGTTTCAACTTCCAATGATCGGTGGTGCTATTCCGGATGAAGAAGCTATTGACAAGGAGGTACAAGAAAATTAGAGACCTAACCGCTCCAAAGCCGATATACTGGTTAGGGTCTACTCAGCCTATGGTCAGCCCCCACCACCGCCTCGCAGACGCCTTAAGAAGTAACCCTTAGAATGGATATCATTGTACATGTATTATCTCCTATCTCATATATATTGATATCTTTTCTTGCTCAAAGACAACATCTCATTGTCTTAAGTTTACGCTTTCATAATAACTGCTAAAACTTTACTGTGATAATCCGCTCTCACTCTTATGAAGTCTAGTGTGTCTAGATTAATAGGGCTTGACATTCGGGTTTTGGTATCATCAGAAAGGGAGAAATTGTTGGGATATTAAACACGCTTTAGATCTATTTTTGGTAAAGCTTATCTGTTAGGAAGCTTTCATAATTCTAGAGCACAGGTTTATGAAGCAGTGCTTTATCGGAAATCGTCAATAGTGAAAGTCGCAGATATGTGTCACGAAGAGCGTAAACAAGACGCTTTTAAATCTAAAGATGCTCAGAGCGTGCTATTACTTCAAGTTAAAGCAAAGCGCTCTCAAGAAAGTTTACTTAAAGCGCCTCAACACCAAAGCCGCTCTTAAAGCGTCAGGATGTACAAGTCGTATTTCGTTGACTCACCAACCCTTAAGTTTGAATTTCAAACTTTCAGAGGCTGACGTGCGCTGAAGTTGCTGTCCATGTGTCATCGTAGTATTGATCAACGGAGAGATTGTGTAGAAAAGTCAAGATAAGGTGCAGATGGCCCATACCTATACTCAACCACCATGCATACAGTGACATTCCCCTAGCACTGCAGGCTATAAAGCACTTGACTGAATGTGACTTTCCCATGATTTCCAGGAAAGTGAGGAACACGCACCGCTTCTCTCCAACGGGAAGTAAGGTTCCTCCCTGTACAATAGATGGAGTTGCTCATGCACAAGGATAACGCGCGACAAGTATTAAACTCGAAAAACAAGAAATCAAGCAATCAAGCACTCAAATTCTCTCTAGTTCTTCAAGCCCTTTTAATCCATTAGTGCGTCCTCAAGAAAATCTCATTTTCTTGAGTAAGTAGCAGCTACTTTCTATCTCATGGTTCAACCGATTTCATCCAAAACCTAGCTTTGAGAATCCTTATTCTTTATTCGTGTTATTCACTGTAAAGGATTCTCAATTTAAATGAAAACAAACCCCCAAAACAAAGTCTATTGTATTTAGATTGAGTTGTAAGGTTGATGTTTTGGTTTAGCCAAAATCTGGATTGTGAAGCTTAAGTTTGCACACTTGAGTGGAAGGTCTTTGATTTCTTAGAAAATTGAAGTTGTCGTAGGCATCTCGAGAGCCCGGAATCTCTGAGGATTTAGAGTGAGTTTGTTACTTGCTCTAAATCACTTCCCCTTGGAAGTATAAAACAAGGGATACCAAGTGAAGGTATTCATCCCGTTGAGGATAAGAGTGGACGTAGGAGAGTTGCTCTGAACCACTATAAAATTATTTGTGTGCTTACTTCATTTACAAGCTTTGATTTTATCATCTCTGCACACCACGCTCTAAACAATCAATTGGTTTTAACTTGCAAGAAACTTCAAAGTCTCACCACATTCCGCACAACTCTCACTCAAGCGAGAAGCTCTGAAAGCATCACAATTCTTCAGAGCGTCTACTTGAAAAAGGATACACACATATTCACCCCCCTACGTGTGTGAGTCACTTTTGGGACCAACAGTAATGATTGCATACCAATAGAGTTTTAAGGACTTTCTAAAATCTAAATTGAATACCCATAGACTTTTAGAATACATAAAAATCTTTCAAATTTTGAATTGAATACACCCCCCTTAATCTATATATTACGGCTTCTAGTTGAGTTAATAGCTTTCAGTATTTTCAAAATACATAACTAGTGTTGCACCCGTGCCATGCACGGATTTAATTTTCTTCAGAATTTTGATTAAAAAATATTACTCTGTATAAGATAATAAGGTGTTGTATCTTATACTTAACAACTATTAATACTATTTAAGTGTTGTTATTTTATATCTATAAATCTTAAAAATATGTATGTGATATTCTTAAAACTATTGAATGTTTGCAAAATTCGTTGATACATATTATAATAGTATTTACTCCAACCGTCAATAAGGAACACCAAATATTTAGTACTAATTTTTAAGATTTAGGAGGTCTCTTCGCTTGTGGGAGCTCGATCAATCTTGCCATATAGGCAAAAAATGAATATTTTGGATTTCTTGCTTAACTTTTATGCATCGTGTTTCATACCGAAATAAAGCTTTAAAATGTTCACATATATATATTGGATCACCAATATCCCAATATTCTGCAAGAGAGAAAGAGGATGTAAGAAAATTTCAATAATAAATAATATATGCGTATATAAATTTAAAATATTTAGTGTTCCTGGCGAAATTTAAGTTAATAATTAAACAGAAATTGACATATAATTAAATTAAATCCACCGAGAAAATAGTATCTTACTCATGAATTAGGATACAACACATATCGGCCGCTTGTAGCACTTGATTCTACAAATTCGTAATCATCAGAATCATAATGATAATCTGATAAATAAAAAAAATTGTAAAACAACTTTATGTTATGTAAGTAATTAATTAATTAAGAATCTTACCATCTAAGTTTTCATTGTCTTGATTAATATTTGATGGAGTTGGACTACCATTCGTTCTTGAAATATCCATAACATCTGAAACAATTAAAATTAATCATGCATTATTAGGATCAATGTTAAGTGCATGATTAATTTTAAGAAATTAAATATATACAATATCCAGCCGACTATTAAATAAATACTATTTACCTTCATCAAGATTAATATTTTATGCATGTTTGGTGGATCCAATGAATATAGGCCATTAATTTGGAATATATTATTTCGAGAAGACTAACTACTTCCAACAACTGTAACAAAATCAAATTGATTTTAGTTTGGCTCACCTATATTTTCAGTTTGGGCAGAAACCGTATGTACAGCCGTTTTGTTTTTCTAAAAAATAGGAAGTTTGAAAGGTTTAAAGCATTTGGTTGGTCAATAGAACATGTGGAAACTAAACAAAAATGGAGTAATATAATACACAATATAACATTAATCATTGCAGTCTAACAACCATTAAGTTCTTAGTAATAAATACGGTGCATATGAAATCTTGAGAAATGAATCCACTATTAACTAACTAATTAATTACATTAATTAACTGGAAATCTAATTACTTAAGTAAGTTTTAGGTGGGAAAGTAGGTTTAGGAAACTATCCTACTTTCTTATTAATATATAGAATATAGATATAGATAAGCAAATAAATAAATAATTCTTTTTTTTTTTGGAATAATTATTTTCAAATTAGAAATTAACGGGAAAACTATTTAGACGCACGGTCATTATATCAGCAATTAAATCAAGAGATTATCACTGAAATAAGGAAACATGAGAAAACTGAGAAGAGTGCATTAAATATTGACTTTCCCCAAAAAGGGTCGATTCTACAATTTGGTGAAGGATTCATCATTGATCACGTTATTGACACGTTACTCATGTCATTACTATTTTTGGATCGTTGCCAAATTGCTTTTCTTCCTTTCCCCCAACTCTTTCATGAAATTTAATGATAAAATTAAGGGTAAGCAAATAATTTTAAAAATCGAAAACAAGATCAAAAAATTTAATTTGGCACATTAGTTTGGGGTAATTTGGTTAGTTCAGTTTAAAATAATTTATTATTATTTTTTTTCGATTTCAATCGATTTTATTTTCTTAAAACTGAAAAAAAGAATCAATTATTAATGTTTGGATGATTCACTTAATTTCTACCTTTGTCAATAAAGACTGCAAAATAGTATGTATTTGCGATTGTTTTGATAATAAAAATTTATCTACTTATTTGTTACTGTATTTTTTTTAATATGAGAATTCGTTGGTTGTTGTTTGAGTTGAAATTTATAAGTGTGTTGTATTGACTTCATAAATTGTTGATATTAGAATAAAATCAAGTTTTATTTTTTTGCTAAAAGTTTGGAGTGAATCATATTTTCTATTTAAAATAAATAATACAAATAATCTAGAATAACCGAACCTAAATAATCAAACGTTTATTTTATCAGTTTGGTTCGATTTTCAACATCAGTGGAAACCATGATTAATCAGAAGCAATATTCTAAAATACCTTCATTTTGATTTTGTTAACTTTATTCTTCTGAATATTCTAAAATACCTTCATACCATACACCTATCTTATTAATCATGGTTTCCACTGATGTCTACCAAACACCAGCTTAGATAACTATTCATCTTAACTTATCTGATACTATTCATGCATATAACTTATGCAGGTTTTATTAATCCAGCTATTTCCTAACTTATCTACCAAACACAGGAACATTTGTGATTAATTCAAAAGTGTTTGATTTTAAGCCAAAATCAAATCAAAATACCAAATGATCATCTCTAATTAACATATCAATGTACGTGTATTATTATTATTATTATTTTTCTCAAATAAAAAGTAACAATATGTATAATTTTAATCAACTCATTAGAGTCACTAGAGTTAACCAGTAAAGTGCAATGAATTTTTTGTTATACAATATTAGATTAAGATACATACTAAAAAAAATATACATTAACATAGTTGAGAGGCGTCGAGAAGGCCTCTTTTAATTACAGCTTCTTTCGTAATTTGAAGAGACTTAACCAAATAATCGCAGAGTAAATGAGGATTTGGGATCAACTCTTCATCACCTCCAATCGAAATTACAAGCTTATCACCATAGCTCAGGTAATGGATGACTAACGACTGCATTATTCAAATCCAAAAAATGTAATTATCACCATAAATTAACAATAAAACCTTCAAAGATATATACAAATTAAATTTGTAAGAAATGTACTTACTTGAGGAAATCCATAGACAGAAGGGGCAATGTAGCTTAGATGATGTCCAAATAAATTAACCTCTTCTTTTGGACCCATCACGTTCGAGAAAGTAAATGTTGTGTTTCTAAAAATTGCCCTTGTAGCCAGCGCAGCTGCCTACAATACGACTGTGAATTCAATATTTTCTTCTACATCCGTCCACGGTAAGTGGACCTCAATATTTTTCTAGCTAATTTTAATATTTTGTAATTATGAATTTTAAAATGGATTTTTGGAGTATAATTTATTTTACAGCGTACTACGACAATCGATGTACCTTGTAAAATAAATCATATCTAAGCATTCACTTTAAAACCCATCATTACAAAATATCAAAACCAACTAAAAATCATGCATGATAGTTTGATAAAATCATTATGAAATGATTGAAGAATTGTTTTATACCTTGATTCCAAATAATGAAATCAATAGCTTAATCACTAAGAATGCACAATTGTGAGCGAGTGATAGTTTCTTTCGATCCATGGTGGATTTTGCTCTACGAATGTATTCCAAGGGGTCTTCTTGCAAATTAATGGTAATTGGGAGAAGTACGATTGCTATTAAATTCCCCCACATTCCATTCAACTCCTCTTTCTCCATCATCCCAACCAAATCCTGTAATTAATATATTATAAAAAAGAATTAAAAAGTTATAGTTAGTATTACGTTCTAATTAAACCGATTAGCATTTAGATTAATCATTTTTCAACAGCAAATAATGAAGAAATAATTAATTGCAGAAATAATGTGTTAGTATAATTACCTCAATTCTTGGGGAGGGTCTGAGGTTAAAGACAACAGTTGACCTAACGCTTAGATTTTTTGGAAGAGAATTTCTGCTCTTTCCCTTTATTTCTTCCCCATTTTCTATGTTCGAAAAAAAAATATATACATTTAATTCGAGAGGGAAAATCACTAAACACAAGGTGAGAAAATTTCGAAAAATAAAATAAAATAAAAAAAAGAACTCACCATATATCGTGTTGAGATAACGGCTGAGACCGGCCGCTGTGACTCCAAGCACAACATCATTAACGCTCTACAATAAAATAAAATAAAATTAAAATTAAAATAAAAATACTAAATCGCACACTGAATTAAAAAAAAAATAATAATAAAAGAATTGAGCTCACACACCACGTTCATGGCGGTCTTGACAAGCTTAACGTCGTCAAGACTAACGATCCTGTGCACAAATCTCTTCCGACGAGGCCTCACGCCGCGTCCGATTTTAATCGGAGTCTGCTCGTCTCTCAGAAAAAATAACGTCGCAACAAACGCCGTCACGTCCATCAGAGTATACACCAGAACCAGGATAACCGTCCAAACCGCCGAAAGCAACCGGGCCGCCGCCCCTCCACCGCTCTTCCTCTTTTTCCTCGCCGCCGGGAACTCCGGCAGCGACTCCGGATCACCGATCCTCCTCGAGCACGCGTGCGTGAGCGCGATGAGCGAGACGCCGTCGCCGAGCGAGTGGTGGATCTTCATCACCACCACCGATTCCGCGTCGGAGGTCTTCACGTTGAGGATGTAGAACTCCCATAGCGGCTTCGTCGCGTCCATCGGAACCTCCGACAGATTCGTCGCGAAGTCCGCCACGAATTCGTCGGGGGATTCCGTAGCGGCGGGGCCCACGTCCGGGACGAAGACGTGGGTGTCGATCTCCACCGCCGTCCGCTTCCACCGCCACTTGCCTTTGCACGTGACCTATTTTTTTTTTCGTATAATTAATTTATTAGTCGGAATATTATATTAATATAAAGTAATAAAAAAAAAAAGAAAAAAAGGGAGGAGAAATAGAGGAGAGAAGTTACGAGGATGCTAGAGAAACGAGGGTGTTTGAGAAGAGTTTGGTGCATGGATTTCTTGAAAGAGTTGGGGTCGATCTTGGTGTTGAAACCCATGAATAAAATTATGGAGATATTGAATTTCGGCGCGTGCATTAAACGCCCAGTCGGACTCACGGGCTCTTCTTCTTCTTCCCTTTCTTCTTCTTTCGCCATTGACGATATATTGTTTTTTTTTTTCAGATTTTTTTAGTGATAAAACATTTGCATAATCAGAATAGGGATATATAAGAAACGGAAGCTTTAGTTGGGCGGTATTTGCATATTTGGTACATTTTGGAGGGCAGTTGCCAATTAGTTGGGTGGTATTTGATGAATTTTTCGTTTTAATTCTACGAGCTCAAAAATATTACTTGCTCCCTCCATGAATTCATTGCAAGGGTTGGCACAGATTTTAAAGTATTATTTGAATGTAATTTGAATGAATTAGAGGTCTCACATTCAAGTGTATTTTTAAATTGTTAATTTTAAAGTAAATGAGTCGAGTTGTCTCGTGAGTGAGCCCAACAATGATATATGATGTTAACAAATACTTCCTCTGTTTTTTTTTAATGTTCTAATTACTATTTTTGTTGTTTGTTTATAAATGTCATAGTTCGAAATTTGATTACATGATAGCTATATTTTTCAAATTTTACCTCTGTAATTAATACTTTCTCTGTTTCAAGATTGTTGACACGTTTCTTTTTCTTTCTTTTCGGCACGTATTTCAACGCTTCTCAATGATGGGTTTTAAAATAATTTTTCAAAGTATTTTTTTATTTACGGGATACTACGACACACGTAGTATCTCGTAAAAGAAAAGATACTTCAAAAATTTATTTTAAAATCCATCATCGAAAAGCTTGGAAATGTGTGCCAAAAAGAAAGGAAAAGAAACGTGTCAACAATCTTGAAACAGAGCAAGTATTATATATAAGTTGGTGCTAAAAAAAATAATAATAAATGAAGTTAAAATGTAGGTTAAAATAATAATAAATAAGGTTAAAATGTAAATTGACACATTTCTTTGGTATGTGCAATTTGGTGGCTGAGACACTTAAAAAAATGGAAAGAATGAATAACTGAGATTAGATGTTTAACAAGTTTATGCGAAATATAAGCCAAAAATGAAATAGACAAAGATACTATTAGAGAAACGAAAGTGATAATTAGACAAAGAATCAAACGGAGAGTGATGAAGTTGGGACTTTTCACAAACACATGCATGGTGTTCATAGCTTAGCAAGTAATTGATGTGGTTGGGACAGCCTTAACTATTTTTTTTTTTTTTTTTTTTAATAAGGAAATTATACATATATTATATATATGTATTGCCTTTTAATATAATACTCCCTCTATTTCATGGAGTATGACTCATTTCCTGAAGAGGAAATAATTAGTGGTGATTAGGGAGGATTAGTAAGGCTTAAGTCTGCCCTTATTTTTCCATCTAATTTCACAATTTTGAAATTAAAAAAAATTAATTAATTAAATATCCTACCACTACCTACCCCCTCTCAACGAAATCAATTCACCCCCAATTCTCCCTTCATTTCTCTCACATTACATTCAAGGATCACTCTCTCTCTCACTCTTTCTCTCGAATCTTCTTCTTCGAAGAACCCTAATTTCGGCCCTTTCTCACATCCACTGCCGATCTTCACTCCCGTCCTCCGCCGATCTGCCCCGATCTGTCTCTCTCTTTCCCCCCTTTCTCAATCTCTGTCTTTTCCCACCCTTTAAATCTCTCTCTCTCTATTTCAATGGACAAGAGCCCTTCACCCGAGCCGCCGACATCACGGTGGGTCTCCATCCGCCGCCCTCCCACCGCGATGACGACTATGAGCAGTGGGTTCGCCGGTGGCGGGTGGAAATATGTGGAGAGCCCCTCTCCGTCTCCATTGCCGCCCAGATCCCCACCACCTACTTGCCGGCTGGAGAGGTGGGGCGCTCTGCGTCGTGATTGTTTCCCCTCCTACGATCTGGAGCCAAATTGATCACATGGTTGATTAAGTGTAGTTTAGGTTAGGCAAAACTCTAGTTTGTGCAGCCATTTTGGGGCTACTTTAGCTCAGTAATTCTATTTAATTTTAGGATTTTTATTTCTTTAAATTTTATTGTAAATTCAGTTTTCCAGTTTTGTTTCATTTTGTTGTAGATGGATCAGTTATTCGAAGACTGGAAAAAAAATAAAAAAAAATATCGATAATTAAAATTTTCGAAATCTGAAATTTATTTTCAAAAATAAAATTTACAATTTTTATTTTATAAAATAAATAAATAATTAAAGATTAAATATGTTGATAATAATGTATCCACTTTAATTAACAAACCCCTAAACACTCTTAACTCTTCCTCCTTAGCTCCCGTAACAAAAGCAAATGAGTCATACTCTAAGAAATGGAGGGAGTATATATGGCCTATTTTATAACTTCACCCATCCCCTTTTTCCGTTAGGATTAGCCTTGCATATATATCAAATTAGACCAACGGAGGGGAAATGAGGTACATAATTTGAGCAGAGAGTGAGTCAAAAGTGTCCAATCCTCACAAATATAACTCAATCAATTTATTACAAAAAAATCACACAAGGGGTCATATTCTGAAAATCCTACAAAAGATAAACATCAATCTAACTATGTAATTTTGGTCCATTAATTAAAAAAAAAAAAAAAAAAAACTCTAAAAACCAAGCTACCATAAAAGGTGGTCATCGCATTGGATTGGTTTTTAACTTTACCGTTCAAGCCTCAAGGTGTCTGATTCTTTTTACTTTATTTTTTTTTATTAGTAGTATTATTCTAGCTAGCTACATGTTTGAAATCTTGAAAAATAAAAATTGTAAGCGAAATGAGACTGGCTAATGGCCATAGTCCGCCTAATCATAGTACTAATTGATAAATATTTATTGTTATATTTAATGGGTGTGCAGCAATATTTCAAATTCGGCCCACACCGACACTTAATTGACTAATCAAATATGGGAAACTGATAATAATAATAATAAGAAAAATGCATGTCAATATCCCTATATTTAATTTTATTTTGGCTGATTTCAAACGTAACAATTAATACCCTTGCTTACTACCAATTTTGATCAAATTGCGTTCAATCACAATACCTTGTCGTCCTCAAAAACAAGTGTCCTTAGCTGTACAATTATTTATCTCTAAATAAATGTCTTATGAAGGTATTCCATAAAAAAAATTATTTAACCAGTTTTATATACAATAATTATGCGTAAAGAAAGTGTTGGTCCAAAAGAGTTCATTGATATATTAGGAGGGGGGAATACACCAATTTCCAATAGTTTTCGATTTGTGCAAACTGACAGGTGACAAAGAGAGATTGTCATCAAGGCTTCAATTAAGAAAGTACTTCATTAGGTAATACAACTTATATCAGAAACATAAAAGAACAGATTACATGAAGCTAGATTACACAAAAACATTGCCAACTCCTTATGCAGTTCATCTATCTTCCCCCTAAACAAGTTCTTCCTCCTATCATCTCCATCAGCTTCAGTTTCTTGTTGTTCGAGATGAAAGGATTGTCTTTCTTGTTATAGAGATCCTGGATTATCTCTTTCAGGATCTTTCTTGTTATAGAGATCCTGGATTATCTCTTCCAGGATCTTCCTTGTCTCCTTACACTTCCCTTATTTGGAAGACTCTCCACATTCCTCTGATCTCTTCCTTTTCTTTGCCATTATATTGCCATCTTTCCCCTTTTTGACATCATCAAAATGGGTTCGGATGAACTCCCAGAGTTTGGCGTTCTCAGTTTGGAGGGCTTCGACTTGGCGATCCACGTAACCTCGCAATAGATTTCGAGAGCAGCCACATCCGACGTTTGGGCAAGGCCGTATGCTGTGAATATTGAGGGTGCGTGGGTTTCCATGGTCTCATCCACTGTAGTCTTGGCGAGAGAAGAGACTTCATTGTGCAGCTCCTTGAGGCACTGGTCAAATTTGGCATGGACTCCTTTAAGCTCATTGATGATGATGGAGTCTACCTTGTTAATTTTCTCATTGACCACAGTTTGCCTTTAAATGTCTGCCAACTCGAACAGATTGAGCTTTCTCGATATTCTTCCGAATTCGGCCTTGAGAAAGGCCATGATCCTTTCTTCAGTTGCAGTAGGATCGTGAGCTGAGAAGGTAGAGGGAGTAGCAACAGATGGACCTTCCTTCAGTTTGGTTGCGGAGGGAGGGAAAACAGATTGACTGGCTTCCAACTTGATGCCTGGGAGGGGAGAGGCAGATGGTGCAGGAGAGCTTGAGGGAGCGGGAACTGCAGGGGATGTCAGAGAACTCTGAGAGCGAGTTACTCTCTTGGACTTTGAAGGAGCAACCATTTCAATGGCTTTCTTCTTTCCCTTCCCTTGAGCTTGGGAAGAGGCAGAAGGGTTGACTTCGATGGCAGCTCCGGCCAAGGGCTGAGCTCTCTTGGTGGCCTTCATCTTCAGCAACAGCTTCTTGGTGGGTGCATCGGCCTTTTTGATCATGTGCGTGAGCACACCAAGCTGCATTTCCAGCTGCACTTCCGAGTAAGGCACCAGCAGGTCCTCGGAGTTCTCACCTCATCAAACTAATCGTGATCTGGCAGGTGAGATCGAAGAAGGAAGCTAATCTTCATGCCGTGGTGGAGTGGTCGATGAGCCTTGACCTTCACAACCCGATCTCCATCAAGAACTTGGGTAATGAACCTAGCTTCCTCGATGAACAGATTGACAAGCAATTTGGCCCTGTTAACGTCTAACTACTTCATCACAACCGACATTACTCGAAACTTGGGCAGGGAGACATATTCATTGGAACCAGCGTACGAAAAGAAGATGTTGTGGATGAATTCAAAGAGAATTCGGTACTCCGGCTTCAGTAGTTTCCGATTGAAGGTCGTCAGGTCGTATTCCTTTGCTGGTTTGATCAGTGCTTGATGATAGACTTCTTGAATGGCAGAGAGATGAACCTCATCAATTTTATAGATGGTTCCTACATCTGCAATATTGAATGCTTGCAGGACCGTGGGTAGCACTAGAGCAAAGAGATCCTGAACTTCGAGGTGAAAGGTTGCCGAAGTTGGGTCTACATCTGACGATGCGATGGAGCAGTAGAATTGGGCGACATTCCTCGGCAGAAGATGAACAGGCTTCGCCATAATTATGTTGAAGAATCCGTCGCATTTGCAGATGAACTCGAATAGAGAGTTGAGACCTTCATAACCGAAGTTCTCAAGAACAACAATCCTTCCGAAGAAAATTTCAAGCATGATCATCTCTACTTTCTCTGTGAAGGGCAAATCTACAGCCATTCTGAATGTGAGAAATATGAGAGAGAAATATCGAATATGGAAATAATTGAGAGTGATTGCAGGAATTTGATAAGTCACACAAAATGTAGAGTGAATTTCTACACGGTGTTGCACTTAATATATAGAGTTTTATCTCAACGGTCGAGATTGATTTTCACAATCTGGACAGTTTAGATCTGTACGTGAGTGTGTGATGAAAAATCATGGGCGGGAAAAGCACGATTGACAGCTGCGAGTGGGCGGGTGAGTGCGACTCACGCGACTAGCCTTTCCACTGAACAGTCAGATAATAGACATAAATCCCTCGGTTTTCGTAAAAAATTTCCATATTCCCAGTAAGAAAATTTGAGAAAATCTTCTTATGTGACGGAGGATAATGATGATTAAGTATGGCATATTGAGTAGGACAAAAGTTTTAGTCTATGGAGATGGATATGACATCTTTATTTCCCCCTTAATTTGAGACGGTCAAACTGAGATATGAAACGTCAGTTTAATGTTGCAGTTTGAGATTATTACACACTGTTGATCTGAAGCTAGTGATTGGGTCCCGTTGTTTGAGAGGCAGATTGATGAGTAGTTCGATAGGTGATTTATGACATGTCAGATTGCTGCGATGATTAGAACTGACTGGCCTCTATCAAACTAGTTTAGTAAGCTAAATTGGGTTCCCAACAATGATCAGCAGTTGTCCCAAAAGAATCTGACTGAATGTCAAGATCTGGGTGAAAGGATCTGCATTAATAGTCTGAATTGATAGTGAGTAGTTCAGTGCGGGTGATTATGACTAGACACGTCTATTGAGGTACGAGAGAAAGTCTTTGTTGTATATTGAGCACTTCAAGCATCCACTGTTGATGATCCAAACTAAAACACCGGCAGCTAGACTTTCATTCTTGTGCTTTCCAATCTGCCTTAAACAGTTTTGACAACCCATCTAAAGATAGGTGCCTTGTTAGCAGTTCGCATACCTCCAGATTGGTTTGATCATGTTCTCTTCCTTCTTGAAGATCTCCTCTTGTAGTATCGAGGATGAGATTGATATTGCAGCATGCAGTAGAAGGGGTCCTCACTGTATCCTGACTGGTGGTAGGGTTGATAAGCAGAATGATGGTAGACAGGATAGACAGGTTGCTCATAATGCCTGTACTAACACCATTGATCTGGGTATCCAGTTTGATGTCCAAACTGGCAGCAGTTAGATTGATAAGGTTCTTGATAATACTGCAATTGAGGATTAGGACTGATGGCTCCACTGCTCATAATGATTGTGCCTGGAGTAAACATATCTCATTTTCTTCAGTTTTGGAGCAGTTTGGGATTTCCCTTTCTTCTTATCAGGTTCCCCCTTAGATGATGCGGAAAGAACTGATTTCTTCCGTGCTGGTTGATGGGGCTGACTTCTTGAGGTAGATGGTTCATACTTTTTGATTAGGATGGCCTGGGGTTGACAAGCTGGAGTCTTCAGTCCGTTTCTTTTGTTAGGCGGAAACAGCTGGGTTTGCTTGGTGGTCTGTTTGTGCTTTGGTTTGACAAACTGAATCTTATTCGCAGCTGTTTGACCTAAGTCTTTCTTTTGACCATTAAACCCTAATCCAATTTTGATTGAAGGGTTTCTTTGAACTGAATGGATTTCCTCCAACTTATCTTTTCCCTTCATCATGTGATTGACTCTTCCTTGTAGAAGAGATTCCTTCTCGATCAGTGCTTCATGTTGATTCACCAGATCAGTTAATTGCTCAACGAGAGAGACGATTTCTCCATTATTTTCTTTAAGCACCATCTTGTAGTTCTCATTTTCTTCTTCCATTGCCTGTCCAACGAGCACCAATTCTTGGAACATGGCGGCAAGTTTCTTGTAATTGGCAGTTTGTTGACTGAACTCCTCCCAAGGTACCATCTCGGGTGGGTTGTCATCTTAGAAAGTATAGAAGTAACGAGATCAGTGACTACCTTTGGTTCCTCAGTTAGTTTGTCGAGATCTATGTAGAACTCTTCTTCATCATCGTTCTCATCCACCTCATCAGCAAGGAGAACTTGCTCAGTCATGATAATCACTTTATCATCTGATTCTTCATCTGCGATGTAATCCTTATATGCATGAAATATAGATGCTACCATGATGACAGTTTAATGTAGTAGTAATAAAGGAATTTTCTCGGATCTAGTCCTAGTTGACCAAAAGCTTTTAAAAACTGGAAAAACTTTTAGTATGCAGAAGCGATGGTAAAAAGAACCACCGCTCTGATACAACTTGTTGGTCCCAGAATAGTTCATTGGTGTATGGAAGGGGGGGGGGGAGAAATACACCAATTTCCAACAGTTTTTGATTTGTGCAAACTGATATGTGCTAACTGACTAAGATGAACTGAGCCAGAGAGTTTGATCAGAGTGAGAGTTCAGTTTATCCAACTTAGACAATGAATTGCTGAGTTTGTTAAACTGAACTGGAGTGCGGAACTTGGTGGCTAGTGTTTGAAAACTCTTCAGAAAATTCTTTTATCTTTCAAACTAACAGTTCGAATAATGAATGCAGTATGCGGTGCTTGTTTGTAATAAGTTAATAGTAAAGAGAATTTAAGAGAGAGAGAGAGAGAAATCGAGACACTAGAGTTTATCATGGTTTGGAGATAACTCTCCCACGTCCACGTCAGATCTTGCGATCTGAAATCCCTTAACCTTGGATTTCTTTCCTTTTTCTTTATACTGGTCGAGAACCATCCTTAACCTTTCGTCAGTTCCTCGACAAAGATCGAACACGAGTTATGGGTCGTGACCCTTATAAACTTTGCTTACAGACTTACTACAAATTGAAACTTATCTGCTAAACTCTTCCTTGTTGCAGAGCTTGACTGTGCTCAACAATGGTGGAAGTTACAACTCTTCTATCTACTATAAATGTAACTAATCAGAATAAGTAGAGAGAGTTTGGGTGAGTTACTAGACTGCAGTGAACGTCTAGAACTCTGATTCCAAAATAAGAAATCTCGTTATCAACACTTGGGAAACTCATTTAATTTTAAATGTTGAAGGATTAGAACGAGAGAGATTTCTTCAGCAATTGAGCTTGAGAGCTTTAGTTTCCCGTGCTTGATTCTGGAATGGAAGAAGGTATATAGGCTTCATTTGAAATAGAGCCATTGGGTGTGTAAGACCCGTACTCTGACACAATTCCTTCCTTCCCGTTGAGGCAGTCCAGTTTGCTTCCAGAGATGCAGTGACCAGATCAGATCAACCTATGTAGGCAGGTTGAAGCTACCTCTTCAAACTGGAGTCTTCAGCAAACTTCCCTCAATCTGCGAGTCTTGAACTCTTCAAGGCAAGTGCTAAACTCCTATAGGCTGGCTGACTAAGATTTGCCTAAAACAGATCATCAAACTGAGCTATATATGGCAGTTTGATCTAACAACCTAACACTAGAAAATATCTAAAAACTTCTAAGCGTTGTTTCGATAAACATCATCAAAACTCACAAACTTCCCAACAGAAAGAATAATTACTTTTGGTATGTGCTTTTAACAGCTTAAGCATTTATTATAATGCTAGTCACATTATGTGGACACTTTTTGTAGGTACCACTCACGTTTTGATCAATTTATTCTTCTCATTTTATCATTAATCCTTATCCTAATACCCAAAAATGATTAATAGATACATTCACAAATTATATAAAAATGAAATCTCGATTTGTTCTTCATCCCTTAAAATTTCAAAAGAATATATAAAAATAACAAATCGAGGTTTGATTTTTATATAATTTGTGAATATAATGATATATGCTATTGACTATGTTTAAAGTATCAGAATAAAGATTAATAAAAAATAAGAAAAAAAATATAATAATAAAAAGCCAAAACGTGAATAGTCCCCACAAAAAATATAGTGCATATAAAAGATGACTAATATATCATTTATATATATATATATATATATATATATATATACTTTAACGAGTTTGGAAAGTTAGCATCAACATTTTTTTTTTCTTTTTTTTTTTTGAGGAATTCGCATACTTTCTATTAAATGTCATATTTACTATTTTTGTTGTTTATTTTTAAATGTCTCATTTCGAAATTTGATGACATAATAGCTATATTTTTCCAATTTTACCCCTATAAAATGTTATATGTAAGGTGATGTTCAGAAAAAGAGAATAGTAAATGAGGTTAAAATATAAATTTACACATTTTCTTATTATTTACGATTTGTTGACGGAAACACTAAAAAAAAAACGGAGGGAGTAATTACCTTGAAACATAGAAACAAATGCAACGACTGTTCATGTACTATAGACATACGTAGTTTGTAATAAATCATCAGGTACTGTTTCTTTCCTATTTCCTAACTAAGTGCCATGAATGCAAATCATGTGCTGGCGTCATTTCATGTGGTCGGAAGGAACGCGTGTATTTCTCCCTAGAGACATATTTATAAGTTTAAATCACAAATGTTTTTTCTCCAAAATTATTTATTAATTAGTGTTATAAAAGACACTTGTAATTAACTAAGGTATTGATTCAACTAATAAAGACACGTTGAAGATAGTACTAATTAGAAATTAGCTAAAGTCCACATAAACCGCAATAATTCGTATAATAACGGTCCAAGAATCAAATTTGCGAAAGCACAATACGGAAAGAGAAAAAAGCTGGCTAGTATATTCGATAATCAAGTACTACAAAATAATTATATTATATTCTCCCCCGAAACTAATGTCATATATTGACGTTCTCTTTAAATACATGATTAATTTTAGTATGCTGTCCGGTATACTATTTTAGGATTTTTTTTTTTAAATTCAATTTTTGTTCAATCGTGGTCCAGTATAATTACGTTATTTGACAAAGATCCATCACCAAAGGCTTGTCGGTTAACTGTTTGATGTTAGTCCCAAACCAATCAAACTCATTCAAAATTAAATGAGAATGTTAAATAAGGTGTAACAAATATCCTAAACTAACCAAGGTTAAGGAAACCCTGCTTAATACAGAGCAGAGTTAAATCTTTCATTACAAACAATTGGAATGTCTATTTGAAAGGACATTGGATCTTTTATCTGAACCAATGATTTTTGTTTCATTAATAGTTGTCGTTGGAATATGCTACAAAATAGTTATGAATAAGCATCATTTTGTATATAAATAAATAAATAAATATGATAATAACTAGACATTATTATGTGTCGGATATGTTGGCCTAATAGCCATACAAAGCCTAGCCCAATCCACTTAAGGCAGCCCACCATTACTCGCTTTTATTCTATCTTATTTCCTCAGGGGCGCCCTAGAATCTGATGTGATGTCTTTCCTATTTCATTATATTTTCCTTTCTTAATCTATTCTTAGGAATATTCTTAATCCCGTTGTCGCCTTCATTATTTGGTGAGTGTGAGATGTAAGAAATTATATTTCACGTGATTCAAGGAATTAATAAATAGATATAAACTTAATTATAATTGATCTTATTGGAGCAGTTTAATGGTAACTGTTATTTGATGGAAATAGCATATTAATGGTCATCTCCCTGACATAAAACATAAAGTGTAAACCTCGTATTTAGAGAAAACATAATAGAACTGCCAAGGGAGAGAAACGCTAGTTCTATCCAATTCATCGATTTTACCATAGATAAAGGTATGTGAGAATTATTGATTTTAAGATCCTGTTTATTATTTAAGTTTAAATATGGTATGAGAATAGACCTACCCAAGAGCTGGCCCGGCGGTTTCGGGCCTCAAACCGTCGGGCCGCGGGCCTGAAACAGACGGCCCTAGCCTGGCCCTAGAAGATGCAGCTCGGTTAGGGGCTCGGCCCTAGGCCCGCTGGTTCAATTTTGAATAACACTTTTTCAATTTTTCAATTTTGCATTAATAATGAGGAAAATTACAACAATAATTTAAGCTCAATTTAAACACTTTCACAATTGAATAAGAACTTTTACATTTGAAATGAAAAATACTAATAATAACAATAAAAGACTTGAGCTCAATTTAATTTCTAAAATTGAGTTGTCTACGTATCCTCATAGTTATAGAGGAATCAAAGTCAACGTAGTTCTTTTTACATTGCAATGCTTCCTACTCCGCTCCCGATCGATCCGTCTTGGTGAAGGCTTCATCTTCGCTCTCATTCCGATCATCCCATTCCGGTTCTTGAGCTCTAAGGTCGGCCCTACACCAATCATCAAGTAACATGGTAGCTTCAATGTTCGCCGGCTTCATGGTTGATCTTCTTTGATTTAGCATAAACCTCCGGTGCTAAAGGCTTGTTCAACGGATAATAATAATAATAATAATAATAATAATAATAATAATAATAATAATAATAATAATAATGAAATTTGATATTATGAAATTGATATTTTTTCAATGTTAAATGATAACTTGATTTCATATTAGAATCTAGACAATTTTATTGATAATATCCAAACACTGGATTGTTGATTAGTTAGGATTCATTTTTCTCAGAATAATATTCCATAACAACTTTACTTTCCTGTTTTATTTTCCCCAGAATCACATTCTTCAGAATCATTTTCCCTGACAACATTACTTTCCTACCAACCAAACGAGCCCTTGGAATCTCCCTAAAATACTTTAGCCACTTTTGAACCATAAAATAAATCACACCTTGCAAGTTTGGCCTAGTAAAACAAGCCTTAAAAGACATGACAATATATATGCAATGCTCCAACACTTTAACGAAAGTACAATAATAAACACCCGATAATTGTTTAGTAGCCATATGAAAAACCTTCAATAATCCATATAAATCATAACATGCATCCCAATGACTCTCATTAAGAACTAATTGAGCCGTGGAAAATTCTTTCCTAAAAAAATCACTAAAATGACCCTTATACTCCATCGTACTATTAAGCATCTCATAAGTAGAATTCCAACGATGAGATACATCGACTTTGAAACATGTATAAACAATATTCTTTGAACGACAATATTTTTGCCATTTTTTCCCCAAAGTTTTTGATTTATGCAAAAATTTAACTGCATTTTTAATAGGAACAACGGACTCTTGAAAAATATCAAGCGCATCTTGGACACATAAATTCAAAATATGACAAATGCATCTAGAATGAAAGTATTTTCCATCAAAAGATGGTGCATATGCTTCAATGAGTTGAGGAATACTAGCCGTGTTCGCCGTTGCATTATCAAAACCAACCGAAAAAACCTTATTAATCAAACCATATTCATTTAAAATGGTCATAATAATCAAAGCAATATTTTGAGCCGTGTGAGGCTCTTCAAACTCCCTAAATGCAATCAAACATTTTTGCATAGTCCATTTTGCATCAATCCAATGACATGTAATTCCCATATAACTATATCTATTATATGCATCGGTCCAAACATCGGCACAAATAGAAACTTTATGACCCAAACGTTGCAAATATTTCATCAAATCCTTTTGTTTTTCCATGCATTGACACCTAATCCTCTTAAGCATTTGAGTTCTAGCAACTTTACTAGCATTGGGACCTAAACCTTCTTTATAGGATGCTTCATACGTTATTCTATCGGCATAATTAAAAGGTTGTTT
Organism: Mentha longifolia; assembly: GCA_001642375.2. NCBI lineage: Eukaryota > Viridiplantae > Streptophyta > Magnoliopsida > Lamiales > Lamiaceae > Mentha > Mentha longifolia. The sequence goes on along the minus strand of CM038118.1, from coordinate 26,387,012 downwards.
CTCCATTAGCATCTTCGTATCGACCTTTATCAAATTTAAATAAAGAGTGCGTACCAGTCTCCGAAGATGAAGTGTTAACTCAAATTTGAGTTTGAGTATTAGACATTCCGAACTCACTCAGATGATTGCTCTCCATGTCCCTAGTCATAGTGCCATAGCCTCCCTTTTCGATCCATTTATAATGGGTTGTGCAATAGTTGCAATACACAATGAATCTCTTTCAACCATCGGCTAGAGGAGGTTTGCCTTCGATCTCCGGAGCATCAACAAGTCGAAAGTATTTCTTGAAGATGTCGGACTTCGGTTCTTTCTTGGGTTTTGATGAAGGAGGAGGAGGAGGAGGTTGAGCGAGGTCGTCGTCGTCGTGCTCTTCATAGTCGTTCGAGCCATGAAATTTGAATCCTTGGCTTTCCATCGTATTGACCATCTCCTCAAACCTCGCGTCTTCTTCGGCTTGAAGTCGTTCGGCGACTTGCCTTGAGATTTCCTCCGCCACTTCCGCCCTTCTTGACCTTTGAGATTGTTGGCCTCCTTCGCTTTGGGTTTCACCCACCATCTTGCCCTTGCCCTTGTTTCCTTTGGAAGACATTGTGTTTGTGTATGTGTGTATGTAGTTATGAAAGTGAGAGTGAGTGCGTGCAAAATGTGAGAGTGAAAGCTTGAGAAATAAAGTAGAGAGTTGAGACTTGAGACTTGCTATTATAAATGAGAGTACTAGAGTAGAGATTGAGAGATAATGATAGAATTTGGGTGAGATTGAGTTTGAATGGGAGTAATATATATAGTTGAATGTGTAGGAGGAGGTTAGGGGTGGTGTTGGAGGCTTAGGGGTGGGGAAGGGGAGGAGTCCAACGGCTAGGAGCCGTTGGCAACAAGCCAAAGACCCCCTCCCCTGTTTCAGCGTGCAATCTGCCCCAATTATGGCCGTTGGGCCCGGCAGGCCGGGCTCGGCCCGTCGGTCCTAACGGCTAGATTCAGCCCGGCGGTTCAAGGGGTAGCCCGGCGGTTAACCGACGGGTTCGGGCCCAAATTTTGCCGACCCTAACCCAGCCCTAGTTATGCGGTCCCGGTTAAGGGCTGAGCCTGTTGACCCGCAGTCCGGGCCAAGCCCGTTGACTCGGGGGCTGGGCTCGGTTAAAACCGACGGTTACGAAAGCCCGAGCACGTCTAGTATGAGAACATGTGTTCTGAAATCATTTAATTCTTCGTTGATAATGTTCTAATGATATACGGACCCTAATTAATTGTGAAATTGGGTATTACGTTTCCGCTGCAAGAATATATGTTCAATTGCTGAAAATTTGCATTTATTTGTTTGAGGGTATGCAATTGGTATGCGTACGGTTTTAATTGTAGATTAATGTTCTAATGATGATTCGAATATGATGAATTCACGTGATGGTTGCTAATGTTTGGAGATAATCGGTGAATGATAATATGTATTATTATCTCAATTCATGAATTCTTATTGGATGTTTCTATTTGTAATCTGAATTGTCACAGTTTTCAAAGTTGATTAAGGAACTGTTTTAATTTTTGTTTCTATTCATTTTTCGTCGCATATATATATATAGTCTCTCCAATTCAATTTTCATGGTAATAATTCCTTGAATGTTCAACTGTTTCATTTATGATGTCGGTAATTGTCGAATTCGGCTATATGTAAATATTTTATATTGATATTTATGTTTTGGACATCCAAATTTAATTACCAATAGTTTAATCTATACCTACCTGTATAGTTGTTTGGTTGGAAATTGATAGTATTTCTTATGCGAATTATTTGGAATCAAATATTATGAAAGTTTATTTATTTGGAATAATATTATGAAGGTTTATTAATTATTAAACTGGTCATTTTCTTAATAAGACATTGTGCTCTAATGTTCTTAAATATCTGTGGGGTCTTACTAGTGATCTCATTCATGGTGGGAATAAGTATTTCTTATCTATTATTGATGATTATCCAAAAAATGTTTGGGGTTTTCCTATTGAAATATAAATATGATGTTTTTGATCATTTTAAAGATTGAAAAACTTTAATAGAAAACCAATCTGGAAAGAAGATATGATTAAAGTTTTAAGATTGGAAGACTTACGTATGTACGGTCGTGTGCGGTTAGGCCGAGCAACCGCTCCGTATCGAGAAGTTTCAGATTTTCGCAATTTTGACCTTATTTTCTTCCACTTTCCTCACCAAACATTGCAAATAAGTATCTCACCAACACCAACATATGAATACCTATTTTGGCACATTTTCTAAGGCAGTCTATCTCATTTGCATCCATCTACACACACTAGCACACATTGAATCTCTACACTCCATTTTCATCCTTCACTTCAATCCATCTTGAAAGAGCATCTACCATTGGAGATAATTGGAAGAGAAAGCATCAAAATTTCAAGATTCAAGACCAAAGATTTTAGAATTTGATCCTCAAATTCTTTACTCTTTGTTCTTTTATTATGTTTTTCTTTATTTTGGGATTTAGCATGATTATGTGTAGCTAAATTCTTTTATCCTATAGATTTGACATGATAGATTTGTAAATAAATTGAAGTTTGATTTTATCAATTAATGAATTGGGTTCTTACTTCTTGTGTTCTTGATTAATTTGTGTGTTTAGTTAACTATCTATCATTTATGCATATCTATTATGTTGGGTCGAGATTCGAAAGAGGAGATTCGATGCTGGAATTAGAGCACTGACTCTTGAATTCGATAAAATGGGAGGTTGAGAGTTCAAGTGAAGGCTTGATACTATTTTATTCATTTTGGTGTTATAAGCTAACTATTAGTTGGGGACAATGATAGGATGTGGCCCAGCTCCTAGGCCCAAGCATCAGACCCAATATAATTGGGCCCAACAGATAAGCTCGGCCAATGCAGCTCGGCCTAATTAAGAATAAGAGACTTCTTCACCAAGGCAATTAAGACTCCTACATTTACTACAACTCAAGCTCCAAGAGAGATATAGAAGCTCGGTGTCTATCCCTAAGAAGAGGATCAAGTCAAAGAGTCCAAATAGGAGAAGACTTTGTATTATAGTCAAACTCCATGTAATTACCTATAAATAGGGGGCTTAAAATAGATTGAGAGGGGAGAACAATCTGGTAAGCAACACATACATACTAGCAATAATATCCATACTCTCTTTTTGCTCTGTGGACGTAGATCTATTCCGGTAGATCGAACCACGTAAATCTCTCGTGCTTTATTACTTTCGTGTTCATTAATTCCTTATTGGTGCTCATTAATTACCTTACAAAAACAAGATCGATCACTGGCGCCGTCTGTGGGAACACGAAATTTGTGATTTTCGATCAAAAGTTTTCTGGGTAATCTGCTGTCATGACAAGGCCAACACGATCAACCGTTGCTGCTGCTGCCAACAAGGAAAAAGAGACTAAACAAACCGGACAAGGTCAGGCTGCAAATCCACCAATTCAGGAAATAGAAATCCCCGAAGCCGAGGCAAGCCAGGCGTAAGATCCAAACCCTGCAACACGCCGACGAAACGGGAAGGAACACGCGAGAGACCAAACTCCGGATGGACACATTCAGCACATGCCGTTGGATAAGCATGGCAATCTGATGAACCCGGAAGGAGAGGGTCACAACAGCAGCTAGGAGAAGGATGACGTCCATCTCCAACCAGACGAATTCGATAAGGCTGTAAGGGGATATCTTGCGCATAATAAGCAAGATTTTCTCCAATTTGCTAAGCAATAAAAAGTCCAAAGTCGAGGTGGAGAGCACGAAGATCCCTCCGGATCGCGGCATCGGCAAAAGTCCCCTAGCGTCAGGATCGTAGGCGCACGGGACGCCGGGATTCCCCTAGGAGATTTATTGACGATCGCCAACGGGACCGCCATCGCATCTCTCCTCGCTGTGATGTCATCCTACCTCGGCGCGACACCGTCTCACCTCGGTACGACGAGGACAATTACCAAGGAGGGAGGTTTGGCGTGTACGGGAGGATCTCTACCCCTTTCACCAACCGAATACTTTACATATCCTATCAGGATGCAATCGTGATCGAAGCAGTTGTTGCCAATAAGCTAGTTCAACGGGTATTTATCGACATCGGAGCTTTGGTGAGCGTTCTCTTCAAAGATTGCTTTGAGAAATTAGGAATCGAAGAGGCACGCCTCACGCCGGCACCAATCCCCTTAAAGAGCTTCGTACATCAAGATGATCATCCAACTCCTTGTTATGGTGGGGAAACATCCAATGTCCTCTACCAAAGTGGTGCACTTCTTCGTCGTAAAAGCTAATTCTCTGTACAATATTATCTTGGGCAGAGATTGGCTAGTTGCGGTGAAGGCTATATGCTCTGTGTACCATTTAACAATTAAGATCCTTTCAAAGGGAGGAGTCATTGTGGTTCGTGGGGATTAGAAACGAGCTAAGGAATGCATGCAGATTGATCTACGAGGTGTTGGAACACCTCAGCATCCACAAGCATAGCAATTACAGAAATCAGAGTTTCTTGGATCTATACAAAGGGTACCACCAAGTCCTAATGAGTGACAAAGACGCGCCAAAGACAGCCTTCATCACTGATTTTGGCGTCTTCATGTACAAGAAAATGCCTTTTGGACTCAAGAATGCTGGAGCTACCTATCAAAGGATGATCGACAAGATATTCGAGCATCACATTGGCAAAATTGTAGAGGTGTACGTAGACGACATCATCGTCAAAAGCAAGGAGTTAGCCACCTGTGTCGACAACCTCAAGATCGTCCTCGGCCTCCTGCGCAAGGTAAACCTTAAGCTAAACCCCCAGAAGTGTACATTCATGGTCCGATCTGGAAATTTTCTAGGGTGCTGGGTCTCTAAAGAAGGATTACAAGCCAACCCGTCCAAAGTTCGAGCAGTCTAAGAAATAAAGGTGCCAAAAACCATTCATGATGTGCACAAGTTGACGGGCTGTTTAGCCGCGCTGAGTCATTTCTTGTCAAGGGCCGCAGAGAAGCAACTTCCTTTCTTCAAGATCCTGAAAAAGGCGCCGGAGTTCGATTGGAAAGATGAGCATAGGTCAGCATTTGAAGACCTCAAGAAATACCTTGCCAACCTTCCAACCCTATCCATTCCAAAGGAAGAAGAAGCTCTTTCTTTGTACCTCGCGGCCTCAGACGAAGTGATAAGTGTAGTATTAGTGCGGGAGGAAGGACATCGTCAGCTACCTGTTTATTTCATGAGCCGAGCGCTGAAAGGGCTAGAGACGAGGTACCAACCACTCGAAAAAATCACGTTGGCATTAGTGAATGCTGCAAGGAGGTTGCGACCCTACTTTCATGCACATCCCATACAAGTCCTGACCGACCTACCACTTCGACAAGTGCTGACAAAACCGGAAGCGTCAGGAAGAATCACCAAATAGGCAGTTGAGCTCAGCGAGCACACAATCTCCTTTTGCCCTAGCCAAGCCATCAAAGGTCAAGTCTTAGCAGATTTCTTGGTGGAAGCTAAGTTCACATAAGTGCCAAAGCCGACTGAACCCTCCCCAAGCAAAACCGATGCCGAAGCTCTGAAAGAACCACCTAATGATTACTGGAAAGTCTATGTGGACGGGGCTTCGGGGCATTTGGGAAGCGGAGCAGGCGTTATAATCCTCAGCCCAGAAGGACAAGAGACGACTTATGCACTTCGGTTTGACTTCCCAACAAACAACGAAGTGGAGTACGAAGCTTTAATCGCCGGACTTCGTCTAGCTCAGGCTCTCCAGATACGAGCTGTACAAGTTTACAGTGACTCCCAGGTCATAGTGAGCCACATGCTAGGCAGGTATGAGGCTAAAGGCGACAGAATGAAAAAGTACCTCCACAAAGCCAAGACCTTACATCAATACTTCTCGTATTTCGAGTTGATTCGCATCCTTAGGGGGGAAAACAACTGAGCAGACGCCCTAAGTAAATTAACATCGTCATCTATGAGCTCTCTCATGGAAGAAGTCAAACTCCGAAGTATAGACGAAGCCGAGGTCAACCTACTAACTGACGACGAGCCGAACTGGATGACCCCTCTTCAAAATTATCTGGAGAAGGGCGAACTACCCCGCGATAAGCTCGAAGCTAGGAAAATCTTGAGCAAGTCTCCAAAATACGTTCTTGAACAAGGAGTGCTTTACAGAAGATCATACCTCCAACCCCTTCTAAGGTGCATATGACCGAACCAGGCAGATTACGCACCGCGAGAAGTACACGAAGGGTCATGTGGGAGCCATATCGGAGCTAGGGCACTATCAAAGAAAGTCATGCGGTGGGGATACTATTGGCCTACGATGTTCCAGGATGCAGTGGAACTCGTCAAGAAGTGTCCAAAATGCCAGATTCATAGGACCGTGCCGAGATTACCTTAGACCGACCTCACCAGCATGCAAAGCCCATGGCCGTTCATGCAATTGGGGATAGACATCGTCGGACCACTAGACAAAGCTCCCGGCTAATTCCAATTTCTCATCGTAGCCATCGACTACTTCACCAAATGGGTGGAAGCCGAACTCTTGGCAAAAATCATGAGCAAGAACGCCCTCAACTTCGTCTAGAAACACATAGTATGTCGCTTCGGCATACCTCATATCCTTATCTCGGACAACGAGATGCAATTCATAGATAGAACATTTAGAGAATGGTGTAAAAAGCTTCATATTCAGCAAAAGTTCACCTCGGTAGCCCATCCTCAAGCGAACAGCCAGACCGAAGTTACCAACTGGATAATCGTTAAGGGACTTAAAGCTCGCCTCGATAAAGCCAAAGGAGACTGGGTAGCGAGCTTACCCCAAGTTCTATGTTCATACCGCATAACTCCCCGGACCTCGAACGGAGAAACACCCTACAGTTTGGTGTATGGAACCGAAGTTGTGATCCTGGTAGAGATCGGCCTGCCGAGCCCTCACACTATCAACTTTTCAACCGAAGACAATGAAGAGATTCTTTGAACCGACCTAGATATGGTAGAAGAAAAGTGAGAGCTCGCCTACATAAGGGAAGCCAAGTACAAGCAACAACTGGCTCGATATTATAACCAAAGAGTCAAGTACCAACAGTTCCAAGTAGGCGACCTTGTTCTTCAGAATAATAAAGTAAGTAAGGCTGCAAGGCTCGGCAAGCTCAAAGCCACATGGGAAGTGTAGGTCCCTATAAGTATTTATTGGTGTATGGGGGGGGGGGGAATACACCAATTAGCCAACAGTTTTGACTTTACAAAACAATTTGATCTAACTGAGTCATCACTCAAGTTTATCAGAGCAGCTTAGTTTTTCCAGCTCAATCAGTAAACTGCTGAGCTTGCAAAACTAATCTGCGTGCGGAAGTTTGGTGGAAAGGTTGGCTAACTGTTTTCAAAGACAGTTTTCAATGACTGTGCTCAAAGACGGTTTTCAAAGACAGTGCACATGCAAGACAAGTTACGATAGTGCAGGTTGTGAGCATGCAAACTGTGTGAATAAAGATAAAGTAAATAGCAAAATAGAGAAACACGAGGAAATTTAATCGTGGTTCGGAGTAAATAGCTCCTACGTCCACGCCATATTTCGTCAAATCTGTAATCCCTTAACTTGAGATTTTCACTCCTTTTAACACTGGTGGAGGTCCAGTCCAAATTCAAGTCTTTCTCTTAGACTGAATCTAGCACGTTTCTAGAGTCGTGTCTCTTCTTACTTACATACAATCTTACATACAAACTTACTAACACTAAATGACTAGTGCTACTATCCAAACTTGAAAGCTGTGAATAGCTATCGTCGTAAGGAATACAACTCAATCAACTACACTAGTTTTTCAACTTTGATGGTAGTGAGAGTGTGTGTGATGTGTTCTAGTAAGACCGATTCCAGATAGATCAGAAATCTACAATGATCAACACTTGGGAAAACTTTAGTAATTTCGAGTGTTGATTTGAATAATTTCAGCTTGAGATTTCTGCAGCGTTTTAGCTTGTGTGTTGATTTTTCCGTAGCTTCTATCTGGAATGAGTTGAGGTATTTATAGAGAAACATTTGAAATAGAGCCGTTGGAAGTGTGTCAGGATTTGCAGATTCCGTACACTGACACAATTCTTGTCATTGAGTGAGAGCAGGTTTCATAACTATAGCTCAGGTTGGCCTTCACAGGTTGAGCTTCCTATACCTCGAACTGTCGTCAGTCTTCTGTAACCTTCGTGTGAAATCTTCGAGTATGTTAAGAGCAGGTTACATAGACAGATTACATAATGGAACAGTATGATAGGTTTGAGTAGATTAGGTACAAGGTTGCACTACCAACCTTGACCTTTACATAGGCAACTTGTCTGGGTTAAGCTTGACTGATCCAAACACGGAGACCAGTCTGTTCCACTTAAAGACTTATATCTAAGTGTGATTTCTAATAACATTATCAAAACTCAGTTTAAAAGGGTTCCCAACAATTTTCCCCTTTTTGATAATGCCGAAACCCACACTTTACATTTTAGCTTAGAAGTTTTGAAAGGTTTGATGTCCAGCCAACTACATATCAGAGAATGTTAGAGAGTTTAAAGTATATAATATGCGAAGGCCTGGACAAAGAGAGAACAAAAAATAATGATCATTTTCATTTATAGTATCAACTGAATTGATATGCATAGATTACAGAGAGTTGATACATCAAGTAAATGAAAACGATCAGGTTACTCCCTTAGTGACTTGAATCTATCTTCGTCAATTTTGTCCAAGCTTACAGTTCCCATGGCAGCGTATATACTATCGCGAATTGACCTGTACTCATCGCAGCTTGTGTACTTACAGCCATACTGAGCTGCGACACTCCTTATGAATGTATTGATTAGGTTGATGTCTGGAGTGTCAGTGCCGCAGACAGTGGGAGGTTGGAAGGTCTCTATCTTTGGCGGATTGAGCGTGACCTTCTCCTTTGCAGCTTTCTCCCTGACTCTCTTTATGAATTCGCGGTCTGGGAAAGCCTGCAGCCAGTTGTGGAAGGCTGTCTTGGTATCACCAGTATAACGAGCATCAATTTGCAACCAATAGTGATGCAAAATGAACTGGTTTAGGAACTCATCCCACAGAGGCTGATCTTCCACTGGTAGCCAATCTGTTGGCTCTCTTTTGTCTGCTTGTTTCTTGCAGCTTTCAAGACCTTTAAAGCTTGCCACACAAGCTTTGTCTTTTGCTCTTTGTTTCTTCAGTTAAGCCAAGAACAGCTTTTGCTTGCCTTCATCTTCGCAGTCTTCTGCGGTGTATCCAGCTTCTGCCATCATTCGGATGAGGGTGGCTTCGCCCTGCGCTTTTTCTTGTTCAGACAGCTTGGCAGCAGCAGGTTGAGGGGCAGTTGTCATGGGCTGAGTGGCTGGAATCGGTATCATAGGTTGGGAAGAGCGACCTGTACCTCTGCTTTGAACATGTTGAGTAGCCTGTTTGTCCTTTCCTTTCCCTTTTGCAGTAATGTGTTTGCCTTTCCCTTCCCCCTTTTCGGCATTATCATTGATTAGGTTTTGAACAAGGGTGTTGAGGGAGGCTTGCTCGTCGGAAAGTAAGGACAGGTCAGTGCAGATCTTCTCCTTGAACTGCAAGAGGGAGTTGATGTTCCCTTGCATCTCCTCCTCTTTCTTCAATGAGCTTGAAGTGGTTTGAGTGAGCTTCGTAGTGAAGTCGTGTACGAGCTGATTGAGTTGCTCAAACTCAAAGTTCAAACCATCGATGGAAGACTGGGAGGCGACCTTCAGTTCAGACAGCTGGTGCGGAAGCAGCTTATCTGTCTCAGCTCTCAGTTGGGTTAAGATGAAGGTTTCGAACTGGCATGCCATAGTTTCCTTAATAACTATTGGCATCTCCTCCTTGATATTTGCTAGCAGGGCAGACGCAGCTTTGTCCATTGCTTCAATTTGATTGGCAATCTTCTGGTGCTCTTCTACCTCTGTTGCCTTCACCTTGGCAACCTCCTCAGTGATGAATTTCTTCAAGTCCTCTTGCATCACAGTAAGAGGAGTGCCAGCGCTTGCGACAAAGTAGATAGGTACACGATCATGATCGGACTCTGTGTCGTCACTGTTCCAGGTGGGAGAGGGAATGGGACTGAAATCTTTATCCTCCGGAAACCTGAAATTATAGGAACTTCGATCATTCGTGTAAAAGGGTTTCAGGTCCAGATTGAGAGCCTTGGCCTCTCTCTTCATCCTAGAGAGGACGAACTTCTTGAAGCAGTCGCGGGCTTCAAGAATGGAAGCATAACTGAAATACTTCCCAAGTGTGTGCTCTTCAATCTCCAGCTGTTCGATGGGAGAAATTAGGAATATTGACTTTAAGTCATAGTAAGACTTGTCCTTCCAATCGAGCAACGTTCGCAGTCTATACGCCATCTGCCTGGTCTCTGGTGTTAGATTAATTCCGGGAAAAGACTCCATGACCATCTTTTCAGCATTGATTTTGATGGAGTTGACCAGCATGGCAGCTGCAGTTTTCACAGGATCTTCCTGTACATCATCATTGTCGGAAGATAGGATGATGTTGATGTCAAACTTTGGAGGGGAGCTGTGATGATGAGAGGTTCCACCGGACTGCTGGTGGACAATAATGGAAGAGTTGGGATGCTCTCCCTCGACATCTGTGTCATCCGCAGGTTGGGACACAGATTGACTCTGGACAGCTTTCTCCAGAACCTGTGCTGCGATCTGTTCAGTGATGTCTTTATGTGAGGGGAAGATTGGGCGAGCAGGTTGGGGCTGCACTTCCATCTCAGCAAACTCTATATGCAACCGGCGTGAGATAGGAGTTGGAGATTTAATTCTCACAGATTTGGCAGGTCTGTCAAGCTGTTTGCTAGGGGCGAGCTGCCTCTTCTTCTTGTTGTCTCTCTGATCTGGAGGTACCCAGGCTGGGTTGGACCTTCCCATCTCATACAGATATGGTTTGATGGAGTCGTCATACTTTTTAAAGACTGTCATGTCGACCCCAATGATCAATTCGAGCTGCTTTTGGTCCTTGGGGACCTTCTCCTTGTTGAAGGGCGTCTTTCCATTCCAGTGGAGGTTGGGGTGGAGACCTTGAATCAGGGAGCAGATCTTGGTGCCCAGTCGCAGGTTTCGGGCAACTCAGAATTCAGTTAGCTCATCGCCTTCGAAAGTGATCGAGAGCTGCTTGATCTCTTCATTTATAAGCTCTAGAAGAAATCTGGCCCAATTCACATCTAGACCCTGCACGATTGCAGTCATCACTCTGAATTTTGCTGGAGTGACAGCGTCGTGGTTACCAGAGTAACCAAGAAAGACCTTGTGAACAAAGTCGAAGAGAACTCTGTATGCAGGTCGCAGCAGAGGTCGCGAAAACCTCTTGCCATCGTATTTCTCTACAGGTTGCATCAATGCTTTATGATACACAATTTCCAGATCTGCATCAGGAACCTCCAATATGAGACCGGAGTTCTTGTGATATAGAATTTCGACAGATCCCGAATCTGTGATTTCGTAGGTTCGAGAGATGAGTGGCAGAATAGGGATGGGCTCGTCGGGCACATTAGGTATTGGAAGATGAAATTGGGCGGAATCGACGTCTTCTAGGCAAAAGTAGGAGAGAATAAACATCGCTACTTGTTGCGGAAGCCATAATTTTGGCTCATGAGTGATTATTTTGAAAAATCCGTCCTGCTGCTTTGCTGGCGGAGTACATCTCGTTCAAGCCAGCGTAATCATATGTAGAGAGATTTGCGGAGGGCTCCATGAGAATGTATTGCTGTATGTATTAAATCTTCTTTTCCGTGGTTGTAGGAAGATTGTAATAAGTAGATTCTCTTGCCATGTCAAGAAAGTGTGAGTAAACTTTGAATTTTAAATTTTGAAAGAGAGAGTTGCAGAGAAATTTTGGCGGAAGAATTCAGAAATTGTATGAGGAAGATGATACATAGTTACATGAATATATATAGAAGATAAGATGGGCGGTTGAGATTGAAGTATGTCAACCGTTCAACGGGTAGGATTAAAACCCTAGAGATCCGTGAGGTAGTGGGCGCGTGGGGTGAATGTGAAGCCCACTCGCACAGCCCTTACACTCAACCGTCGCCTCGTATTTAATGTGGATTTGACACTGTACATGCGCTTTTTGACATTCATGGAAAGTGCAGTGCGAATGTTATGTATTGTGTCAGAAAATCCTTAATAAAGGTTTTAATAAATAACAAAACACACGCATCAATGAATGAACATGATTGATAAGGCATAATTAAAAAAAAAAAATGGAGACTGATACAGGTCGTCCATGACACTTCCCTATGCAAGCTGTGACTTATCCACAGTTTTTGATTTCGCAGTTTCCACCTTGCTAAACTGTCCTCTGGCAGTTTCTTTGACTTTCGTGGAAAGATTCTACTGTGTTGAGTGGAGGTTGTTGCGACATCTCCGGTTCCCCCTTGATGGTTGGCCAGTAGTTTTGACTTTTAACACAGTTTGTGTCCTCAGGCTGCGTGTCGCCGAACTGCATCTATTGAGCTGCAGTTTCCAAGTCAGTCTTCTCTTGGCTGACCTGCTCTAGTGAACTGCTTTTGTTGGCATGCAGTTTCCAAGTCAGTCTGCTTTTGCTGACCTGTGCTAGCAAACTGTTTTGTCAGCATGCAGTTTCCAAGTCAGTCTTCTCTTGGCTGACTTGCGCTAGCGAACTGCTTCTATTTTCTGACTTAAGTTGTGTATCCATTCTGAGCATTCCAAGCTTTCCACATAACATATTGAATCTCTCTTCCATGAGAGGTTTCGTTAGAATATTAGCTCTTTGAATGTTAGTGTGAATTTTCTCAACTGTTATATCTTGTTTTTCCACGTGATCTCTGATGAAGTGATGCCTTATGTCAATGTGCTTGCATCTGGTGTGGTAGACAGGATTCACAGTGAGTGCTATGGCGCTTGTGTTGTCACAAAAGATGGGAACTTTTCGAACTGTGACTCCGTAATCTTTGAGTTGTTGTTTCAACCAAAGAATCTGCGCACAACAGCTTCCTATTGCCATGTACTCAGCTTCTGTTGTTGAAATAGCAACTGAAGTTTGCTTCTTTGAAAACCAAGAGATCAACTTGCTTCCAAGAAACTGACAAGTCCCTAAGGTGGACTTTCTATCCAATTTGCATCCTCCATAATCTGCATCTGCATAGCCAGTTAGTTCAAAATTATCATCACAAGGGTACCATAATCCAAAGTTTACAGTTCCCTTGACATATCTAAGGATTTTCTTGGCAGCTTCTAGATGAGATTCCTTTGGATTAGCTTGATACCGAGCACATATTCCAATTGCAAAAGAAATATCAGGTCGACTTGCAGTAAGATAAAGTAAAGAATCAATAATTCCCCTATACAAAGTTATGCTGGCAGGTTTCCCTTCAGAATCTGGATTCATCTTTCCATTTGCCATCATTGGAATCTTCAGTGGTCTGCTATCTTGGACACCGAATTTGGTTGCCAGCTCGTTAGCATACTTAGATTGACAAATGAAGATGCCATCCGCAGATTGCTTGACCTGCAGGCCAAGGAAGAAGTTCATCTCCCCCGTCATGGACATTTTGTACTCATCCTTCATGAGTTCTCCGAACCTGTCACATAAAAACTTTGACCTAGATCCAAAGATAATGTCATCAACATAAATTTGCACAAGAAGAATATAATTCTTGTACTTAAAGGTAAATAATGTTCTGTCGACCGATCCTCTTTTAAAACCAGAATGCAGTAGGAATGTAGACAACGTTTCATACCAAGCTCTGGGAGCTTGTTTCAAACCATATACTGCTTTGTGAAGTTTGTAAACTTTCTCTGGACCTGCTTCCTCGAAACCTGGTGGTTGTTCAACGTAAACTTCTTCACCAAGAATTCCATTGAGGAAAGCACTCTTCATATCCATTTGGTAGACTTTGAACCTCTGATGAGCTGCATATGCTAGAAACAACCTAATTGCTTCTAGTCTTGCCACTGGTGCATAGGTCTCATCATAGTCTATCCCTTCTTGTTGACAGTAACATTTGGCAACTAATCTTGCCTTGTTTCTGATTACTTTAGCATTTTCATCTTTCTTATTCCTAAACACCTATTTTACATCAATCACTCCTTGATGTGTAGGACGATCAACTAGTGACCATACTTCGTTTCTTTTAAACTCGTTGAGTTCCTCTTGCATGGTTGTGACCCAGTCATGATCGGCAAGAGCTTCTTCAACAGTTTTGGGTTCAGAGTAGGAAAGATAACAGGTTAGTAGACAGCTTTCACCTACCTGTCTTCTTGTCTTCCCAACAATGAGATCTTCAGGATGAGCATCGACCCATCTCCTTCGATGAGAGATTTCTTCTTCAGTAAGAGTTGGTTCAGGGTCTGGTGAGGGATCTTCAAACTCAGGTAGAGGTTGAAGAGTGAAGGGGTCAAGCTGTTCAAATTGTTCAACAAGCTGATCCATTGACAGTTCTGCATTGACTGCAGGTTCAGTTGAAGTTTCTGGATCAGTTGAGGAGGTGCTGGTTGGAGGAGCTTCGGTTCCCCCTTGGTTTGTTCCCCGTTGCTGAATGGGTGGGTTTTGTGGAGTAAAACCTTGTACAGGCTGACTCTCTTCTTCTTCCAAGTCGGTTGGGCTCCAAATTAGTATTTCATCTCGAAACTGCGTGTTGGAACCTGCTTGATTTTGATTTGCGCCTGTACTTTCTTCAGGTTGAGTCTCCCTGTACTCATAGATAGATTCATCAAAAACAACATGTGGTGTTACTTCCACAATCTGAGTCTTCTTGTTAAACACTTTGAAAGCTTTGCTGATCTCTGAATATCCTACAAATATTCCTGGATCTGCTTTGCTATCAAAAGTTTTTAACTGTGATTTTCCATTGTTATGAATGTAACACACGCAACCAAAGGATTTAAGATATTTTCCATGTCGTTGATGAATGATTGATCTGTTCTGTGTGTAGCAAGCTGTGTTGATTGCTTCCGCCCAGAACTTCTTGGGAAGATTGGTTTCATTCAGCATTGTGCGAGCTGCTTCCTTTAATGACCTATTGCGTCGTTCAACAACACCATTCTGTTGAGAAATTCTGTTCCACGATCAGATCTGATTGAGATCGCACTTTTGTTCTTCACGTTTGACAGTTTGGTAAGCAGCGCAGGTAGCTCCACTAGTGTCTCCTTCTCTTTATGTAAGAAAATAACCCACGTATATCGTGAGTAATCATCAACAATAACGAGAGTATACTTTTTACCGTTAATGCTTCTAGGAGTTACTGGACCAAATAAATCTAGGTGGAGTAATTCCAAGATTCTACTTATGTTGTGAGCTGCAATGCTTGGAAATGACAATTTGGTCTGCTTTCCAGCTTGACAGACTTCACAAACATGATCTTTGTAGTAGACTTGATCTGAAAGGTCATCTGCGAGCTTCTTGCGAGCAAGCTTGTTGATGGCTTTGAAGTTCAAGTGACACAGTCTCTTGTGCCATAGCCAGCTTACTTCAGGTACAGGTTTGGTGACCAGATAGGTTTTTTTCTCATCTGACCATTGTACTATGTACAAGTTATCCTGCAAAATACTGGTAAGAAGAATTTCTTCTCCTTCCTTGTTCTTTATAGCACATTTGTTAGCAGAAAATTCTACTCTTTTTCCAGTAGAGCAAAACTGGCTTACTGAAAACAGATTATGATTTAAACCTTCAACATAAGTGACATTAGATATTATTGTTTTACCAACAATTAGATTACCGTAACCTCTTGTCTTCCCTTTAGAGTCTCATCCAAAAGTGACTAGAGGTCCGTCACATTCGATGAAGTTTGTAAGCAAGCTTCTGTCGTAGGTCATGTGCCTTGTGCATCCACTATCAATGATCCAGACCGTGCCAAGAACTGCTCGCTTTCTCCTTTGAGCTTTCCCATCCTGCAATTAGACAGATTTAGCAACCCACATGAATTTGGGTGCTTTGTTAGCAGGTTGGGTTTTAGCAACTTGGTTCCCAAGCTTCTTCTTTTGAGAACTGTTGACTCGTGGTTTGTTCCGTTGCTTATTTGTTGAGTGGACGGCTTCATTGGATTATGCAGTTTGCAGTTGGTAGTGAGCAGGTTGATAGTACTGCTCCACATATCCACATCTACAGCGATCAATTCCAGATCCACTTCCATGTGGAAATTGATAGTGTCTACTTGACAGCTCAGGATATTGGTACCAATGATGATCGTACCAGTAACTTTCATTGTCAAGTGTTTGTCGATTTGCTCACTACTCATAGTGATTATTTCTTTGTGGTTGAGCAGTTTGAATGGTTCTTGGATGAGAGACTACTTTTCTTCTGCTAGCAGTTTGCACTTTTCTTGGAGCAGGTTGACTTCCCTTTTGATAAGCAGGTTGACCATACAGTTTTCTAGGAAGCTCAACCTTTTGATGTTCAACTGACGGCCTTAGCTGCTGCTTCTTGATAGCAGGATTTTCATGCTCTTTCACCAAGATTGCTTGAGGTTGTCGAGCTGGATTCTTCAGTTTGAGCTTCTTGTCTGGTAGAGTGTGATGAGCTTTGCATTCAACCAATCCTCTTTCTTTCACGAACAGGACCTTCTCTTTTTCTTTGGCTTCGCAGGTTTGACCATGGAATCCAATGCCAAACTTTATCTGAGCAGGTCTCTGGGCAGCTTGCAGGGCTTCAAGCTTTTCACCATTTTTGTTCATTTTTATCAAGACTTGTTGAAGCTTGAGCTCTTTCTGCAACAGCTTCTCATGCTCATTTGAGAGATCTGACAGCTTGCCGTTCAAGCTGTTGATCTCACTGTCCTTTTCAGTTAGCATGTCTCTAAGGTTTTCTTCCCTTAAAGCTGATTGACCTAATTGGATCTTTAGGGTTTCTATCTCCCTTTTTCTTGCTTCATCATGGACAGTGAAGTCTTCATTCATAGCAGCTTTGAGTTTCACGTTTTTATCCTCCAGCTTGGATCCTTCTATGACTACTTGTTTAAACATTTTGAGAGCTTCTTGTAGTCATCAAGCTGCTGTTGAAACTCTTCATACGTTGGCATTTCGGGTAGTTCGAGTGTTGATTGAATGATTTTCAGCTTGAGATTTCTGCAGCGTTTTAGCTCGTGTATTGATTTTCCCGTACTTCAATCTGGAATGAGTTGAGGTATTTATAGAGAAGCATTTGAAATAGAGCCGTTGGAAGTGTGTCAGGATTTGCAGATTCCGTACACTGACACAATTCTTGTCGTTAAGTGAGAGCAGGTTTCATAACCATAGCTCAGGTTGGCCTTCACAGGTTGAGCTTCCTATACCTCGAACTGTCTTTGGTCTTCTGTAACCTTTGCGTGAAATCTTCGAGTATTGTAAGAGCAGGTTACATAGACAGGTTACCTAATGGAACAATATGACATGTTTGAGTAGACTAGGTACAAGGTTGCACTACCAACTTTGACCTTTACATAGCAACCTGTCCGGTTAGGCTTGACTGATCCTGAACTCGGAGATCAGCCTGTTCCAATTAAGAACTTATATCTAAGTGTGGTTTCTAATAACATTATCAAAACTAAGTTTCAAAGGGTTCCCAACAATTTCCCCCTTTTTGATAATGCCGAAACCCACACTTTACATTTTAGCTTAAAAGTTTTGAAAGGTTTGATGTCCAGCCACTGCATGAAAATAAGTGTTATAAAATTTAAAGCATACCATGCAAAGGCCTGGACAAAGAGATATTGTCATCAGGAACAAAAAGTGATCATTTTCATTTATAGTATCAACTGAATTGATATTCACATATTACAAGGTTGATACATAAAGTAAATGAAATCAATCAGGTTACTTCCTCACAGTCTTGAACCTTTCTTCAGCTATCTTGTCCAAGCTTACAGTTCCCATGGCTATGTAGATGCTATCGCGAATCGATCTGTACTCATCGCAGCTTGTGGTTTTGCAGCCATACTGAGCTGCGACACTCCTAATGAATGTATTGATTCGGTTGATGTCTGGAGTGTTAGTGCCGCAGACAGTGGGAGGTTGGAAGGTCTCTATCTTTGGCGGATTGAGCGTGACCTTCTCCTTTGCAGCTCTCTCCCCGACCCTCTTGATGAATTCGCAGTCTGGGGAAAGCTTGCAGCCAATTGTGGAAGGCGGTCTTGGTATCACCAGAATAGCGAGCATCAACCTGCAACCAGTAGTGATTCAAAATAAACTGGTTAAGGAACTCGTCCCATAGAGGCTGATCTTCCACTGGTAGCCAATCTGTTGGCTCTCTTTTGTCTGCTTGGTCCTTGCAGCTTTCAAGACCTTTAAAGCTTGCCACGCGAGCTTTGTCTTTCGCCCTTTGTTTCTTCAGTTCAGCCAAGAACATCTTCTGCTTGCCTTCATCTTTGCAGTCTTCAGCAGTGTATCCAGCTTCTACCATCATTCGGATGAGGGTGGCTTCACCCTGCGCTTTTTCTTGGGCAGACAACTTGGCGGCAGCAGGTTGAGGGGCAGTTGTCACGGGCGGAGCAGCTTCTGATTGCATCACAGGTTGGGAAGTGCGACCTGTGCCTCTGCTTTGAGTACCCTATTTCTCCTTGCCTTTCCCTTTTGCAGAAGTGCATTTGCCTTTCCCTTCCCCCTTTTCGACATTATCATCGATGAGGTTCTGAACAAGGGTGTTGAGGGAGGCTTGCTCATCGGAAAGTAAGGACAGGTCAGTGCAGATCTTCTCCTTGAACTGCAGGAGGGAGTTGATGTTCCCTTGCATCTCCTCCTCTTTCTTCAATGAGCTTGAAGTGGTTTGAGTGAGCTTGGTAGTGAAGTCGTGTACAAGCTGGTTGAGTTGTTCAAACTCAAAGGTCAAGCCATCGATGGAAGATTGGGATGCGACCTTCAGTTCGGACAGCTGGTGCGGAAGCAGCTTATCCGTCTCAGCTCTCAGTTGGGTTGAGATGAAGGTTGCGAACTGGCGTACCACAGTTTCCTTAATTACTGTTGGCATCTCCTCCTTAATATTTGCCAGCAGGGCAGACGCAGCTTTGTCCATTGCTTCAATTTGATTGGCAATCTTCTGGTGCTCTTCTACCTCTGTTGCCCTCACCTTGGCAACCTTCTCAGTGATGAATTTCTTCAATTCCTCTTGCATCACAGTGAGAGGAGTGCCAGCGGTTGCGACAGAGAAGACAGGGACACGATCATGATCGGACTCTGTGTCTTCGCTGTTCCGGGTGGGAGAGGGAATGGGACTGAAGTCTTCATCCTCCGGAAACCTGAAATTATATGAATTGCGATCATGAGTGTAAAAAGGTTTCAGATCGATATTGAGAGCCCTGGCCTCTCTCTTCATCCTAGAGAGGACGAACTTCTTGAAGCAGTCGCGAGCTTCAGGAATGGAAGCATAGCCAAAATACTTCCCTAGGGTGTGCTCTTCAATCTCCAGCTGTTCGATGGGAGAAATAAAGAAGATTGACTTCAAGTCACAGTAAGACTTGTCCTTCCCATCGAGCAACGTACGCAGTCTGAACGCCATCTGCCTGGTCTCCGGAGTAAGGTCAATTCTGGGAAAGGACTCCATAACAGTCTTCTCAGTGTTGATTTCGATGGAGTTGACCAGCATGGCAGCTGCAGTTTTCATAGGCTCTTCCTGTACATCATCATCGTCGGAAGATAAGATGATATTGATGTCCAGCTCTGGAGGGGAGCTATGATGATGAGAGGTTTCACCGGACTGCTGGTGGACAATAATTGCAGAGTCAGGATTAACTTCCTCGAAATCTGTGTCGTCCGCAGGTTGGGACACAGATTGACTCTGGCCAGCTTATTCCAGAACCTGTGCTTCGAAGGTTTGGCGAACAGAAGGAATAGGTATGGAAACCTATGCGGCGATCTATTTGGTTATATCTTTATGTGAGGGGAAGATTGAGCGAATAGGTCGGGGCTGTACTTCCATCCCAGCAAACTCCATATGCAACCTCCGTGAGATAGGAGTCGGAGATTTAATCCTCACAGACTTAGCAGGTCTGTCAAGCTGTTTGCTGGGGGCGGGCTGCCTCTTCTTCTTGTTGTCTCTCTGATCTGGAGGTACCCAGGCTGGGTTAGACCTTCCCATCTCATACAGATAGGGTTTGACGGAGTCGTCATACTTGGCGAAAACTGTGCTGTCGATGCCAATTATGAGTTTGAGCTACTTCTGGTCCTTGGGGACGTTTTCTTTGTTGAAGGGCGTCCGTCCATTCCAATGAAGGTCGGGGTGGAGACCTTGAATAAGGGAGCAGATTTTGGTGCCCAGTCGCAGGTTTCGGGCAACTCAGAATTCAGTCAGCTCGTCGCCTTCAAAAGTGATCGAGAGCTGCTTAATCTCTTCATTAATCAGCTCGAGAAGAAATCTGGCCCAGTTCACATCCAGACCCTACACGATTGCAGTCATCACCCTAAACTTCGTTGGGGTGACAGCGTCGTGGTTACCAGAGTAACCAAGAAAGACCTTGTGTACAAAGTCAAAGAGAACTCTGTAAGTAGGTCTCAGCAGAGGCCGCGAAAACCTCTTGCCATCGTATTTTTCTGCAGGTTGCATCAGGGCTTTCTGGTACACAGCTTCCAGATCTGCATCTGGAACCTCCAATATGAGACCTGAGGTCTTGTGATACAGGATTTTGACAGATCCTGAATCTGTGATTCCGTATGTTCGAGAGATGAGCGGCATAATGAGAATAGGCTCATCAGGTTGGTTGGGCATCGGAAGATGGAAGGCGGCGGAGTCGACATCTTCCGTGCAAAAGTAGGATAGAATAAACATCACTACTTGTTGCGGAAACCAAAATTGGGGCTCGTGAGTAATGATCTTATAGAACCCTTCCGCAGCTTTGATGTAGGCGTACATCTCGTTAAGACCGGCGTAACCATAGGTAGAGAAATTTGCAGAGGGCTCTGTGAGAAAGGAAGACGATGCACAGTTATGTGAGTATATATAGAAGATAAGATGGGCGGTTGAGATTGAGGTAAGTCAACCATTCAACGGATAGGATTAAAACCCTAGAAATCCGTGAAGTAGTGGGAGCGTGGGGAGGTTTGTGAAGCCTACTCGCACAACCCCTACACTCAACCGTTACCTCGCATTTAATGCAGATTTGACACTGTGCATCCCTTTTTGACATACATGGAAAGTGAAGTGCGAATGTTAAGTAATGTGTCAGAATATCCTTAACAATGATTTCAATAAATAACAAAACACATGCTTCAATAAATAAAAATGATTGATAAGGCATAAATTGACCAAGTGAAGCAAGAAATATTTCATTAGTGAAGCAAGAAATATTGCAAGAAATATTTCATTGAGATTTGAACAGTAGAAATATTTTAATACATATCATTGCATATATAAAACATAAGTAAAAAACATGGAGACTGATACAGGTCGTCCATGACACTTCCCTATGCGAACTGTGACTTATCAATAGTTTCTGATCTCGCAGTTTCCACATTTTCTGAACTTGCAGTTTCTACCTAGCTGGACTGTCCTTTGTCCACCGCGAACTGCCCATGTGCATCCTTTTCACCAATGTGAGCTTTGATGAACTCCCATAGCTTGGCATTTTCAGCTTGCAAAGCTGCAACCTTTTCATCAATATACAACTTGTTTTCTAGCTCCAACATGTTAAGCTGTCGAGACATTTTAAGGAATTCTGCGTTGAAGAAGGATAACATTTTGTCAACTGCTATTGAGCTGTTGAAAGAGGATGAAAGAGCTGCGGAGTTTGGAGCTGCGGAGCCTAGGGCCTGGTCCTGAGCTTTGGACGGTGAGCCTGGAGTGGACTTGTCGCCAGCAGGTTCCACATCAACCTGTGGAGGGGCAAGCTGCGTTGGACTAGCAGGTTTGGGGTCTGCCTCCATGAAGGTCGCTGCTGTAGATCGAGTGGTGCGCTTTTGTGAGGGCGCAGACTGTTGATCCGTCATATTCCGTTTTCCTTTACGGACTTTCTCAGCATCTTCACAGCTTTCTTCTTCATTCTCACTTTCATCTCCACTTTCATCTTCTTCTTCGTATGAATCGTGCATTTCTGTGAGCAAACGCTTGGCTACACCACTTGCTTTGTTGATCTTGTGTGGCAGAATGCCAAGTATCATGATCAACTGGTTGCAGGTGTGAGGAACCAGCTTGTCCTCAGGAAATCTGGTGCAGACAGGCCACATCCGATTTGTGAGTGTTCTCTGCAGGATGATGGAGAGCTTGGTGCCATGACGAAGCTGCATGTTGGCCTTTATCCTGGCAGGTTGCTCCGCTGCCTCTTTGATGAACAGGTTGACTAGCACCCTGGCCCAGTTAACATTTAACTGCTTCATCACAGCAGTCAGCAACTTGAACTTCAATAGAGTGACACCTTCATTCGAGCCTAGATAAGAGAAGAACACGTTGTGGACAAACTCGAAGAGGAGTCTGTACTCAGACTTCAAGTCGTGGTGGTTGAAGGTTTTCTGATCGTAACCTTCTTGGGCTCGAACAGAGCTTGCTGATACATGTCATTGACAGCATCCATGGGCACATCATCAATTGTCGTGATGGGCCCTACATCCGTCAGTCTGTAGGTCTGAAGGACGAGTGGAAGAAGATGATGCCGTTCTTCTTCATTGTTGACTAGAAAAGTCACTGTTGCGGGATCTCCGGCCATTGATTCCAAAGAGCACAGCAAATAGGCAACATTCAACGGTAGCGTCACTCGCGGATTTTGAGTGATGATATTGAAGAAACCATCACATTGGGTGATAGCTTTAATCATCGGATCCAGGCCTCCGTATCCATATGTGTCTAGCACAACAACTTTCTCAAAGAAGATGAGAGAGGTTACTTTCTTTACTTGAGCACTTAGTGAATCTGTAGACATTTTGCAGAGAAGGTTAGGAATGATTACGAATTTGTGATTTTTGAAAAAAAGCAAAAGAAATTTTGAAACTTGATTTCAAAGGATTTCAAGAAACGCGTAAGGATTTCAAGCGATTCTCTCTATTTATAGAATCTTCTCCAACGGTTAAGACTTTATTAATAAATCTCAACGGCGAGTGAGTTTCATGCGCTTCAGAGAGAGTGAATTTTACGCGCTTCTTCTCTCTTCTTTTTCCTTCTTAGATTGACAAAAATCCCTTGATTTTCGTGAAAAACTTTTCAAATACGTAATAGTAAAAAGATTTGAAAAGGATTTTTGAAAGGATAAGGAGTGGAAATAAAATAATAAATTCTGCTAAGAATTAAATGGAGATTGATACGACATCTCCAGTTCCCCCTTAAAGGTTGGCCAGTAAATTTTAACTTTCAACACAGTTTGTGTCCTTAGGCTGCGTGTCGCCGAACTGCTTCTATTGAGCTGCAGTTTCCAAGTCAGTCTGCTCTTTGCTGACCTGTGCTAGCAAACTAGTTTGTCAGCATGCAGTTTCCAAGTCAGTCTTCTCTTGGCTGACCTGTGCTAGCAAACTGCTTTTGTTAGCATGCAGTTCCCAAGTCAGTCTGCTCTTGGTTGACCTGCTCTAGCTAACTGTTTTTGTTGGCGTGCAGTTTCCAAGTCAGTCTACTCTTGGCTAACCTGCGCTAGCGAACTGCTTTCATTTTCTGACTTAGGCTGTGTATCCATTCTGAGCATTCCAAGCTTTCCACACAGCATATTGAATCTCTCTTCCATGAAAGGTTTCGTAAGTATATCAGCCCCTTGAATGTCAGTATGGATTTTCTCAACTGTTATATCTTGTTTTTCCACGTGATCTCTGATGAAGTGATGCCTTATATCAATATGCTTGCATCTGGTGTGGTAGACAGGATTCACAGTGAGTGCTATAGCTCTTGTGTTGTCACAAAAGATGGGAACTTTTCGAACTGTGACACCATAATCTTTGAGTTGTTGTTTTAACCAAATAATCTGCGCACAACAGCTTCCTGTTGCCATGTACTCAGCTTCTGTTGTTGAAGTAGCAACTGAAGTTTGCTTCTTTGAAAACCAAGAAATCAACTTGCTTCCAAGAAACTGACAAGTCCCTGAAGTGGACTTTCTATCCAGTTTGCATCCTCCATAATCTGCATCTGCATAGCCAGTTAGCTCAAAATTATCATCACAAGGGTACCATAATGCAAAATTTACAGTTCCCTTGACATATCTAAGGATTTTCTTGGCGGCTTCTAGATGAGATTCCTTTGGATTAGCTTGATACCGAGCACATATTCCAACTGCAAAAGAAATATTAGGTCGACTTGCAGTAAGATAAAGTAAAGAATCAATAATTCCCCTATACAAAGTTATGCTGGCAGGTTTCCCTTCAGAATCTGGATTCATCTTTCCATTTACCATCATTGGAATCTTCAGTGGTCTGCTATCTTAGACACCGAATTTGGTTGCCAGCTCGTTAGCATATTTAGATTGACAAATGAAGATGCCATCCGCAGATTGCTTGACCTGCAGGCCGAGGAAGAAGTTAATCTCTCCCATCATGGACATTCTATACTCATCCTTCATGAGTTCTCCGAACCAAGCTCTGGGAGCTTGTTTCAAACCATATACTGCTTTGTGCAGTTTGTAAACTTTCTCTGGACCAGCTTTCTCGAAACCTGGTAGTTGTTCAACGTAAACTTCTTCACCAAGAATTCCATTGAGGAAAGCACTCTTCACGTCCATTTGGTAGACTTTGAACCTTTGATGAGCTGCATATGCAAGAAACAGCCTCATTGCTTCTAGTCTTGCCACTGGTGCGTAGGTCTCATCATAGTCTATCCATTCTTGTTGATAGTAACCTTTGGCAACTAATCTTGCCTTGTTTCTGATTACTTCAGCATTTTCATCCTTCTTGTTGGGAACCCTTTGAAACTTAGAAACCACACTTAGACATATGTTTTTAATTGGAACAAGCTGATCTCCGTGTTCAGAATCAGTTAAGTCTAAACCGGACAGGTTGCTATGTAAAGGTCAAGGTTGGTAGTGCAACCTTGTACCTAGTCCACTCAAACCTGTCACACTGTTCCATTATGTAACCTATCTATGCAACCTGCCCCTACAATACTCGAAGATCTCACGCGAAGGTTACAGAAGATCGAAGACTGTTCGAGGTATAGGAAGCACAACCTGTGAAGGCCAACCTGAGCTATGGTGATGAAACCTGCTCTCACTCAACGACAAGAATTGTGTCAGCGTACGGAATCTGCAAATCCTGACACACTTCCAACGGCTCTATTTCAAACGCTTCTCTATAAATAACTCAACATATTCCAGATTGAAATACGGGAAAATCAATACTCAAGCAAAAACACTGCATAAATCTCAAGCTGAAAATATTCAAATCAACACTCGAAATTACTAGAGTTTTCCCAAGTGTTGATCATTGTAGATTTCTTATCTATCAGGAATCAGTCTTACTAGAACACATCACACACACTCTCACTACCATCAAAGTAGAAATACTAGTGTAGTTGATCGAGTTGTATTCCTTATGTCGACAGCTAGTTAAAGCTTTCAAGTTTGGATAGTAGCACTAGTCATTTAGTGTTAGTAAGTCTGTATGCAAAGTTGTATGTAAGTTAGAAGAGACACGACTCTAGAAACGTGTTAGATTCAGTCTAGAAGAAAGACTTGAATTTGGACTGGACCTCCACCAGTGTTAAAAGGAGTGAAAAATCTCTAGTTAAGGGATTACAGATTCGACGGGATCTGGCGTGGACGTAGGAGCTATTTACTCCGAACCACGATAAAAACTCCTCGTATTTCTCTGTTCTTATCATCTGTTTTCACACAGTTTGCATGCTCACAACCTGCACATTTGTAACCTGTCTTGCATGTGTACTATCTTTGAAAATTGTTTCTGAAAACTGTTAGCCAACCTTTCCACCAAACTTCCGCACGTAGATTAGTTTTGTAAGCTCAGCAGCTTACTGATTGAGCTGGAAAAACTAAGCTGCTCTGATAAACTTGGGTGACGACTCAGTTCAGATCAAATTGTTTTGAAAAATCAAAACCGTTGACTAATTGGTGTATTCCCCCCCCCCCCCATACACTAATATCTACTTATCGGGACCCACAAGTGGTATCAGAGCAGTGGTTCTTTTGACCATTGCTTATGCGTACTAGAAGGTTTCTCGTACTTCAGTGTCAAATAGAACTAGATCTCTAGAAATTATGCTTGTGCATTCATACATAAATTGTCATTATGGAAGCTTCACTTATCCGTGTTTGTGAAGATTTTTCTATACAGGGATATGAAGACTGGAGCTTTCGAATAAAGATGTGCCTCCAAGCTCATCATGTGCTAATGTGGGATGTCATCGAGAACGGCCCAATGCCAATCTACGAGTCCTATGATATAGAAGTTTCTGGAGACAAAGCTTCTGAAGCAACATATGTGCCAAAGATCAAAGATCCCAGGAAATATACAAACGAAGAAAGAAAGGAAGTTGGACTTGACAACTTCGCAAAGGGATTGATCTCAAGTGCAATTAAGGGAGTCCACCTGGCCAAGATAAGAAAGCTGGCAACTGCAAAAGAAATGTGGGACACCTTAAAAGCCATAAGCCTTGGTTCAACAGAAATGCTGGAGAACAAGCTATCAATGGCATGCAGCAAATTTGAAGAATTCAAAATGCAGCCAACGGAACCATTGATCAGCTCAAGAATAGATTCACAATGATCACTTTGGAGATCGCGGCTCTCAAGAAAGATAAATATACACAGCGCGAACTCAATCTCAAAGTGATCCAATCTCTCCCAGCAAGCTGGCATGTGTACAGCGCCATGCACCGCGGCAGGTCGGACATCAGCAACCTGTCAACCGAGCAACTGTTTGATCTACTCATCGGAAATGAGTTTGAAATGATCAGACTTCACGGATCAGGACAAGTGTCTTCAAGCAAGAAGACTGAGTCTGAAAAGAGACATAAAGATGCCGCATTCAAAGCTGCATCAATGATAGAGGAAAGAGAAATCCCAAAGGATTTATGCTCCAAAATGGAGAAATTGTTGAATGACTATGCTCTCATGGCAAGAAGGAATGAAAAGCTTGAAAAACGCTTCAACAAATTCCGTAAATATCACAAAGATTTCAAGAGAAACCAAACCACCTCTTCTTCCGACAAGAAAGGTGAAGGTAAAATAAAACCCTCTAAATTCAATTCTTCTAACACTCCAGAGGGTGGTTGTTTTGAATGTGGCAGACCAGGTCACTACAAGTCAGACTGCCCAGATCTTTCAAAGGCCGAACGCGAAGAGCTCCATGCAAAAAGAGATCAAAAGCTTAAGGAGTAGCGCAGTGCCATGATCGCAGCTGAGGAAGAAGCCAAAGCCATTGCCATATTATCAGACTCAACCTCCTCTGACGAAGATGATGATGATGAACTGGACGAGGAGGAATGTCGCTTAGCCGATGAAGATTCTGAAAATGAGGAATGCTACATGGGAAAAGATCTCGATCTTGTTCAATACAAGGTTGATACCGAAATCTCATCTTCATATTCAACTAACACTGAACATACAGGTTTCGAACTACCTGAAATGCCAACATATGAAGAGTTCCAACAACAACTTGATGACTACAAGAAACTCTCAGAAATGTTCAAGCAAGTAGTCATAGAAGGATCCAAGCTGGAGGGTGAAAACATGAAACTCAAAGCTGCTATGAATAGAGACTTCAATCTCCATGATGAAGCAAGAAAAAGGGAGATAGAAACCCTGAAAATTCAATTGAGTCAATCAGCTTTAAGGGAAGAAAACCTTAAAGACATGCTCACCGAAAAGGTCAGTGAGATCAACAGCTTGAACGGCAAGCTGTCAGATCTCTCAATTGAGCACGACAAGCTATTGCAGAAAGAACTCAGACTTCAACAAGTCCTGATGAAAATGAACAAAAATGGGGAAAAGCTTGAAGCCTTACAAGCTGCCCAGAGACCTGCTCAAATAAAATTTGGTATTGGATTTCATGGTCAAACCTGTGAAGCCAAAGAAAAGGAGAAGGTCTTATTCGCGAAAGAAAAAGGATTGACTAAAGGCAAAACTCACTTCCTACCTGACAAGCAACTCAACTTGAAGAATCCAGCTCGACAACCTCAAGCAATCTTGGTGAAAGAGCATAGGAAGCCTGCTGTCAAGAAGCAGCAGCTAAGGCCATCAGTTGAACAGAAAAAGGTTGAGCCACCTAGAAAACTGCATATGCAACCTGCATATGAAAAGAAGAGCCAACCTGCACCGAGAAGAGTGAAAGCTGCTAACAAAGGAGAAGCAGTCTCTCAACACAAAACTGCTCGACCACAACGAAATAACTACTATGAGCAGTGGCCAAATCAAACACTTGACAATGAAGGTTACTGGTGCAACCGCCTTTGGTACCAATATCCAAAGCTATCAAGTAGGTACCATCAATCTCCACATGGAAGTGGATCAGAGATTCATCGCTGCAGATGTGGATATGCGGAGCAGTATTATCAACCTACTTATTACCAACTGCAAACTGCATACTCCAATAGAGCCATCCACTCAACAAACAAGCAACGGACCAAGCCACGGGTCAACAGCTCTCAACAAAGGAAGCTTGGGAACCAAGCTGCTAAAACTCAACCTGCTAACAAGGCACCCAAATTCATGTGGGTTGCTAAATCTGTCTAATTGCAGGATGGGAAAGCTCAAAGAAGAAAGCGAGCAGCTCGCGGCACGGTCTGGATTATTGACAGTGGCTGTACAAGGCACATGACCTGCGACAGAAGCCTGCTTACAAATTTCATCGAATGTGATGAACCTCTAGTTGCTTTTGGAGGAGACTCTAAAGGAAAAACAAGAGGTTACGGTAATCTAATTATTGGTAAAACAATAATATCTAATGTCACTTACGTTGAAGGTTTAAATCATAATCTCTTTTTAGTAAGCCAATTTTGCTCTACTGGAAAAAGAGTAGAGTTTTCTGCTAATAAATGCGCTATAAAGAACAAGGAAGGAGAAGAAATTCTTCTTACCGGTATTTTGCAGGATAACTTGTACATAGTACAATGGCTAGATGAAAAAGAAATTTGTCTAGTCACCAAACCTGTACCTGAAGTGAGCTGGCTATGGCACAAGAGACTGTGTCACTTAAACTTCAAAGCCATCAATAAGCTCGCTCGCAAGAAGCTCGCAGATGATCTTCCAGATCAAGTCTACTACGAAGATCATGTTTGTGAAGCCTGTCAAGCTGGAAAGCAGACCAAATCGTCATTTCCCAGCATTGCAGCTCACAGCACAAGTAGAATCTTGGAACTACTCCACCTGGATTTATTTGGTCCAGTTACTCCCAGGAGCATTAACGGTAAAAAGTATACTCTAGTTATTGTTGATGATTACTCACGATACATAAGAAGAAGGAGACACTAGTGGAGCTACTTGCGATGCTCACCAAACTGTCAAACGTGAAGAACAAAAGTGTGATTTCAATCAGATCCGATCGTGGAACATAATTTATTAATCATATGATTGAATCATACTGCACCAAAAATGGAATTACTCATCAAACTTCAGCGGCTCGCACACCTTAACAGAATGGTGTTGTTGAACGATGCAACAGATCACTAAAAGAAACAGCTCGTACAATGCTGAATGAAACCAATCTTCCTAAGAAGTTCTGGGCGGAAGCTATCAATACAGCTTGCTACACTCAGAACAGATCAATCATTCACCAACGACATAAAAAAACTCCATACGAGCTGTGGAAAGATAAGAAACCTCGGTTGAAATATCTTAAATCTTTCGGTTGCGTGTGTTACATTCACAATAATGGGAAATCACAATTAAAGACTTTTGATAGCAAAGCTGATCCAGGAATATTTGTAGGATATTCAGAGATCAGCAAAGCTTTCAGAGTTTTTAACAAGAAGACTCATATTGTGGAAGTAACACCACATGTTGTTTTTGATGAATCTATCTGTGAGTACAGGGAGACTCAATCTGAAGAAAGTACAGGTGCAAGTCAAAATCAAGAAGGTTCCAACACGCAGTTTCGAGATGAAATACTAATTTGGAGCCCAACCGACTCAGAAGAAGAAAGTCAACATGTACAAGGTTTCAATCCACTCTTTCAGCAAGGGGGAACAAACCAAGGGGGAACCGAAGCTCCTCCAACCAGCACCTCCTCAACTGATCCAGAAAATCCAACGGAACCTGCAGTCAATACAGAACTGTCAATGGATCAGCTCGCTGAATAGTTTGAACAGCTTGACCCCTTCACTCCTCAACCTCCACCTGAGTTTGAAGATCCCATACTAGACCCTGAACCAACTCTTACTGAAGAAGAAATCTCTCGTCGAAGGAGATGGGTCGATGCTCATCCTGAGGATCTCATTGTTGGAAACCCACAGGCGGGTGTGAAGACAAGGAGACAGATAGGCGAAAGCTATTTACTAAGCTGTTATCTTTCCTACTCTGAACCCAAAACTGTTGAAGAAGCTCTTGCTGATCATGACTGGGTCACAGCCATGCAAGAGGAACTCAACGAGTTTAAAAGAAACGAAGTATGGTCATTAGTTGATCATCCTACGCATCAAGGAGTGATTGATGTAAAATGGGTGTTTAGGAATAAGAAGGATGAAAATGCTGAAGTAATCAGAAACAAGGCAAGATTAGTTGCCAAAGGTTACTGTCAACAAGAAGGGATAGACTATGATGAGACCTACGCACCAGTGGCAAGACTAGAAGCAATAAGACTATTTCTAGCATATACAGCTCATCAAAGGTTCAAAGTCTACCAAATGGACGTGAAGAGTGCTTTCCTCAATGGAATTCTTGGTGAAGAAGTTTACGTTGAACAACCACCAGGTTTTGAGGAAGCTGGTCCAGAGAAAGTTTACAAACTGCAAAAAGCAGTATACGGTTTGAAACAAGCTCCCAGAGCTTGGTATGAAACGTTGTCTACATTCCTACTGTATTCTGGTTTTAAAAGGGGATCGGTCGACAGAACTTTGGATCTAGGTCAAAATTCTTATGTGACAGGTTCGGAGAACTCATGAAGGATAAGTACAAAATGTCGATGATGGAGGAGATGAACTTCTTCCTCAGTCTGCAGGTCAAGCAATCTACGGATGGCATCTTCATTTGTCAATCTAAGTATGCTAATGAGCTGGCAACCAAATTCGGTGTCCAGGATAGCAGACCACTGAAGATTCCAATGATGGCAAATGGAAAGATGAATCTAGATTCTGAAGGGAAACCTGCCAACATAACTTTGTATAGAGGAATTATTGGTTCTTTACTTTATCTTACTGCAAGTCGACCTGATATTTCTTTTGCAGTTGGAATATGTGCTCGGTATCAAGCTAATCCAAAGGAATCTCATCTAGAAGCCGCTAAGAAAATCCTTAGATATGTCAAGGGAACTGTAAACTTCAGGTTATGGTATCCTTGTGATGATAATTTTGAACTAACTAGCTATGCAGATGCAGATTATGGAGGATGCAAACTGGATAGAAAGTCCACTTTAGGGGCTTGTCAGTTTCTTGGAAGCAAGTTGATCTCTTGGTTTTCAAAGAAGCAAACTTCAGTTGCTACTTCAACAACAGAAGCTGAGTACATGGCAACAGGAAGCTGTTGCACGCAGATTCTTTGGTTAAAACAACAACTCAAAGATTATGGTGTCACAGTTTGAAAAGTTCCCATCTTTTGTGACAACACAAGCGCCATAGCACTCACTGTGAATCCTGTCTACCTCACCGGATGCAAGCATATCGACATAAGGCATCATTTCATCAGAGATCACGTGGAAAAATAAGATATAACAGTTAAGAAAATCCATACTGACATTCAAAGAGCCGATATTCTGACGAAACCTCTCATGGAAGAGAGATTCAACATGCTATGTGGAAAGCTTGGAATGCTCAGAATGGATACATAGTCTAAGTCAGAAGATGAATGCAGTTCGCTAACACAGGTCAGCCAAGAGCAGACTGACTTGGAAACTGCATGCTAACAAATGCAGTTCGCTAACACAGGTCAGCCAAGAGCAGACTGACTTGAAAACTACATGATAACAAAAGCAGTTCACTAGAGCAGTACGCTAGCACAGGTCACCAGAGAGGAAACTGACTTGAAAAGCTACAGCTCAAATGGAAGCAGCTCACGACACGCAGCTCGAAGTCACGAACTGCGTTGAAAGTCAAAATTACTGGCCTACCTTTAAGGGGGAACTGGAGATACCGTATCAATCTCCATTTAATTCATTGCAGAGTTCATAACTTTATTTCCAATCCTAGTCCTTTCAAAAATCTTTTTCAAATCTTTTACTGTTACGTATTTGAAAAGTTTTTCACGAAAATCAAGGGATTACTGTCAATCTCAGAAGGAAAAAGAAGAGAGAAGAAGCGCGTGAAACACATTGTATGAAGCGTGTGAAACTTACTCTCCACTGAGATTTGTCTATTAAGTCTTAACCGTGGAGAAAATTCTATAAATAGAGAGAATCATTTGAACTCTTTACGCATTTCTTGAAATCCTTAAAATCTAGTTTCAAATTCTCTCTCGCTTTTCTTCAAAATTTCTCAAATTCCTTACCCTCTCTACAAAATGTCTACAGAATCACTAAGTGCTCAAGTGAAGAAAGCAACACCTCTCATTTTCTTGGAGAAAGCAGATGTGCTGGACACGTACGGCTACAGAGGCTTGAACCCGATGATTGAGACTATCACCCAATGTGATGGTTTCTTCAACATCATCACACAACATCCTCAAGTGATGCTGCAAATGAACGTCGCCTATCTACTATGTTCTCTGGAATCGGTGGCCGGAGATCCCACCACGGCGACCTTTCTAGTCAACGATGATGAAGAACGGCGTCATCTTCTTCCACTCATCCTTCAGACCTACAGGCTGACGGATGCAGGAGCCATCACAATAATTGACGACGTGCCCATGGACGCAGCCAATGATGTGTATCAACAGGCTTTATTCGAGCCAAAGAAGGTTTACGATCAAAGAACCTTCAACCGCCACGACTTGAAGTCTGAGTACTGAGTACAGACTCCTCTTCGAGTTCGTCCAGAATGTATTCTTTTCTTATCTAGGGTCGAATGAAGCAGTCACACTGCTGAAGTTCAAGCTGC
Source organism: Mentha longifolia (assembly GCA_001642375.2). Classification (NCBI taxonomy): domain Eukaryota; kingdom Viridiplantae; phylum Streptophyta; class Magnoliopsida; order Lamiales; family Lamiaceae; genus Mentha; species Mentha longifolia. The sequence continues at coordinate 26,354,043 of CM038118.1, read as the reverse complement.
TAACCGCGGTAATGAAGCAGTTACATGTTAACTGGGCAAGGGTGCTAGTTAACCTGTTCATCAAAGAGGCAGCAGAGCAACCTGCCAGGATAAAAGCCAACATGCAGCTTCGACATGGCACGAAGCTTTCGATCATCCTGCAGAGAACACTTACTAACAGGTTGTGGCCTGTCTGCACCGGATTTCCTGAGGACAAGCTGGTTTCTCACACCTGCAATCAGTTGATCATGATACTTGGCATTCTGCCACACAAGATCAACAAAGCAAGCGGTGTAGCCAAGCGTTTGCTCACCGAAATGCGTGACTCAAAGGAAGAAGAAGATGAAAGTGAAGAGGGAAGTTAAGATGAAGAAGAAAGCTGTGAAGATGCTGAAATAGTCCGTAAAGGAAAATGGAAAATGACGGATCAACTGTCTGCGCCTTCACAAAAGTGCACCACTCGATTGACAGCAGCAACCTTCGTGGAGGCACATATCACACCTGCAAGTGAAATGCAATTTGCTCCTCCACAGGTTGATGTGAAACCTGCTGGCAACCAATCCACTCCAGCCTCCCCACCCAAAGCTCAGGACAAGGCCCAAGGCTCCGCAGCTCCTAACTCAGCAGCTTTTCCATCCTCTTTCAACAGCTCAGTAGTTGTTGACAAGATGTTATCCTTCTTTAATACCGAATTTCTTAAAATGTCTCGAAGGCTTAACATTTTGGAGCTGGAAAGCAAGCTGTACATTGATGAAAAGTTTGCAGCTCTGCAAGCTGAGAATGCCAAGCTGTGGGAGTTCATCAAAACTCACATTGGTCAGGATGCACATGGGCAGCTCGCAAAGGACAAAGAACAGTCCAGCTAGGTGGAAGCTATGAAGTTCAAAAAGTGTAGAAACTGCAAAATCAGAAACTGTGGATAAGTCACAGTTCACATGGGAAGTGTCATGGACGACCTGTATCAGTCTCCATATTTTTAAATCATATTTTTATATCGTTTGCAATGATGTGCGTCTAAAATTATTTCTATCGTTTTAATATATATAACATAATTTCTGCTTCACATGGTCAATTCATGCCCTATCAATCATTTTTTTAATTTATTGAAGCATGTATTTTGTTATTTATTGAAATCATTGTTAAGGATATTCTGACACAACTCTAAACATTTGAAATTTGCTTTCCTTGAATGTCTAAAAGCGCATGCACAGTGTCATATCAGCATTAAATGCGAGGCGACGGTTGAGTGTAGGGGTTATGCGAGTAGGCTTCACTAACCTCCCCACGCGCCCACTACTTCACGGATTTCTAGGGTTTTAATCCTATCCGTTGAACGATTGAGTTACCTCAATCTCAACCGCTCATCCTATCCTCTATACATACTCATAACTGTGCATCGTCTTCATCACTTGAATTCTCAATTATTCCGCCATTTTTCTTCTGCAACTTCCTTCGTCTGAAAAACTCGAAGCTCTAAGTTCACTAATATTTCTCTTACAATGGCAGGAGAATCCACCTCTTACAATCTTCCCATCACAACGGAACAAAAGATACAATATATGCAGCAGTACATTCTCACGGAGCCCTCAGCAAATCTTTCTACATACGGTTACGCCGGTCTCGACGAGATGTACGCCTCCATTAAAGCTGCGGAAGGGTTCTACAAGATTATTACTCACGAGCCTCAATTCTGGCTTCCGCAACAAGTAGCGATGTTCATTCTCTCCTACTTTTGCACGGAAGATGTCAACTCTGCCGCCTTCCATCTTCTGTTGCCCAACCAGCCCGACGAGCCCATTCCTATTTTGCAGCTTATTTGTCAAACATACGGGATCACAGATTTAGGATCTGTCGACATCCTGTATCACAAGACCTCAGGTCTCATTTTGGAGGTTTCGGATGCCGATCTGGAAGCTGTGTACCAGAAAGCTCTTATGCAACCTGCAGTTAAATACGATGGCAAGAGGTTCTCACGACCTCTGCTGAAACCTGCATACAGAGCCCTCTTTGACTTTGTCCACAAAGCCTTCCTTGGTTACTCAGGTAACCATGACGCTATCACTCCAGCGAAATTCAGAGTGATGACTGCAATCGTGCAGGGTCTGGATGTAAATTGGGCCAGATTTCTACTCGAGCTAATAAATGAGGAGATCAAGCAGCTCTCGATCACTTTCAATGGTGACGAGATGACCGAGTTCCGCGTTGCCCGCAACCTGCGATTGGGCACCAAAATTTGCTCTCTCATTCAAGGTCTCCACCCCAACCTTCATTGGAATGGACGGACGCCTTTCAACAAAGAGAAGGTCCCCAAGGACCAAAAGCAGCTCGAACTGATCATTGGCGTCGACGACTCAGTCAAACCCTATCTGTACGAGATGGGAAGGTCCAACCCAACCTGGGTACCTCCAGATCAGAGAGACCACAGGAAGAAGAGGCAGCTCGCCCCCAGTAAACAACTTGATCGACCTGTCAAGTCTGTGAGAATTAAATCGCCAACTCCTATCTCACGCAAGTTACACATAGAGTTTGCTGAGATAGAAGTTCAGCCGCAACCTATTCGCTCAATCTTTCCCTCACACAAAGACATCACCGAACAGATTGCCGCACAACTCTCCATTCCTATTCCTTCAGTTCGCCAAACCTCTGACGAACAGGTTCTGGACCAAGCTGGTCAGAGTCAATCTGTGTTCCAACCTGCGGACGACATAGATTTCGAGGAAAATAATCCCGACTCTGCAATCATCATCCACCAGCCGTCCGGTGAAACCTCTCATCATCACAGCTCTCCTCCCGAGCTTGACATCAACATCATACTTTCTTCAGACGATGATGATGTACAGGAAGAGCCTGTGAAAACTGCAGCTGCCATGCTGGTCAACTCCATTGAAATTAACGCTGAGAAGACTGTCATGGAGTCCTTTCCCGGAATTGACCTAACTCTGGAGACCAGGCAGATGGCATTCAGGCTGCGTACGTTGCTCGATGGGAAGGACAAGTCTTACTGTGACTTGAAGTCGATCTTTCTCATTTCTTCCATCGAACAACTGGAGATTGAAGAACACACCCTGGGGAAGTATTTCGGATATGCTTCAATTCCTGAAGCTCGCGATTGCTTCAAGAAGTTCGTCCTTTCTAAGATGAAGAAAGAGGCCAGGGCTCTTAACATTGATCTGAAACCTTTTTATAATCATGATCGCAGTTTATATAATTTCAGGTTTCCAGATGATGTAGATTTCAGTCCAATTCCCTCTCCCACCAGGAACAGCGAAGATACAGAGTCAGACCACGATTGTGTACCGGTCTACTCTATCGCACAAGCTGGCACTCCTCTCACTGTGATGCAAGAAGAATTGAAAAAGCTCATCACTGAGGAGGTTGCCAAGGTGAAGGCAACAGAGGTAGAAGGGCACCTGAAGATTGCCAATCAAATCGAGGCAATGGACAATGCTGCTTCTGCTCTGCTGGCCAATATAAAAGAAGAAATGCCCAAAGTCATTAAGGAAACTGTGGCCCGACAGTTCGCAACCTTCGTCTCAACCCAACTGAAAGACGAGACGGATAAGCTACACCCACAACAGCTATCCGACATGAAGGTTGCTTCCCAATCTTCCATCGATGGCTTGAACTTTGAGTTTGAGCAACTCAACCAGCTTGTACACGACTTCACTACGAAGCTCACTCAAACCACTTCAAGCTCATTGAAGAAAGAGGAGGAGATGCAAGGGAACATCAACTCCCTCCTGCAGTTCAAGGAGAAGATCTGCACCGACCTGTCCTTACTTTCCGACGAGCAAGCCTCCCTCAACACCCTTGTTCAGAACCTCATCGATGATAATGCCAAAAAGGGGAAAGGGAAAGGCAAACGCACAACTGCTAAAGGGAAAGGTAAGGAGAAACAGGTCACTCAAAGCCGAGGCATAGGTCGCACTTCTCAACCTGTGATGCTAACCGAACTTGGTCAGCCTGCGATAACTGCCCCTCAACCTGTTGCCGCCAAGCTGTCTGGAGAAGAGAAAGCACAGTGTGAAGCCACTCTCATCTGGCTCATGGCAGAAGCTGGATACACTGCTGAAGATTGTGTAAATGAAGGCAAGCAGAAATTGTTCCTGGCAGAACTGAAGAAACAAAAAGTTAAAGACAAAGCTCGCGTGGCAAGCTTTAAAGGTCTTCAAAGCTGCAAGGACCAAGCTGACAAAAGAGAGCCAATTGACTGGCTACCAGTGGAAGATCAGCCGCTATGGGATGAGTTCCTTAACCAGTTTATTTTACATCACTACTGGTTACAGGTTGATGCTCGCTATACTGGTGATACCAAGACGACCTTCTATAACTGGATGCAATCTTTCCCAGACCGCGAATTCATCAAGAGGGTTAGGGAGAGAGCTGCAAAAGAGAAGGTCACGCTCAATCCGCCAAAGATTGAGACCTTCCAACCTCCCACTGTCTGCGGCACTGACACTCCAGATATCAACAGAATCAATACCTTCATTAGGAGTATCGCAGCTTAGTATGGCTGCAAGACTACAGGGTGCGACGAGTACAAGTCGATTCGGGACAGCATCTATGCAGCCATGGGAACCGTAAGCTTGGACAAAATAGCTGAAGAAAGGTTCAAGACTGTGAGGAGTTAAACTGATCAACTTCATATATTTTTGTATCAATCTTGTAATCTGTGAATATCAATTTAGTTGATACTATAAATGAAAATGATCACCTTTTGTTCCTGACGACAATATCTCTTTGTCCAGGCCTGTGCATGATATGCTTTAAATTTTCTAACACTTATTCTCATGCAGCTGGCAGGACATCAAATCTTTCAAAACCTCTAAGCTAAAATGTAAAGTGTGGGTTTCGGCATTATCAAAAAGGGGGAAATTGTTGGGAACCCTTTGAAACTTAGTTTTGATAATGTTATTAGAAAACACACTTAGACATATGTTTTTAATTGGAACAGGCTGATCTCTGTGTTCAGAATCAGTCAAGTCTAAACCGGACATGTTGCTATGTAAAGGTCAAGGTTGGTAGTGCAACCTTGTACCTAGTCTACTCAAACCTGTCACACTGTTCCATTATGTAACCTGTCTATGCAACCTGCCCTTACAATACTCGAAGATCTCACGCGAAGGTTACAGAAGATCGAAGATTGTTTGAGGTATAGGAAGCGCAACCTGTGAAGGCCAACCTGAGCTATGGTGATGAAACCTGCTCTCACTCAACGACAAGAATTGTGTCAGCGTACGGAATCTGCAAATCCTGACACACTTCCAATGGCTCTATTTCAAACGCTTCTCTATAAATACCTCAACATATTCCAGATTGAAATACGGGAAAATCAATACTCAAGCAAAAACGCTGCAGAAATCTCAAGCTGAAAATATTCAAATCAACACTCGAAATTACTAGAGTTTTCCCAAGTGTTGATCATTGTAGATTTCTTATCTATCTGGAATCAGTCTTACTAGAACACATCACACACACTCTCACTACCATCAAAGTAGAAATACTAGTGTAGTTGATCGAGTTGTATTCCTTACGTCGACAGCTAGTTAAAGCTTTCAAGTTTGGATAGTAGCACTAGTCATTTAGTGTTAGTAAGTCTGTATGCAAAGTTGTATGTAAGTTAGAAGAGACACGACTCTAGAAACGTGCTAGATTCAGTCTAGAAGAAAGACTTGAATTTGGACTGGACCTCCACCAGTGTTAAAAGGAGTGAAAAATCTCTAGTTAAGGGATTACAGATTCGACGGGATCTGGCATGGACATAGGAGCTATTTACTCCGAACCACGATAAAAACTCCTCGTGTTTCTCTGTTCTTATCATTTGTTTTCACACAGTTTGCATGCTCACAACCTGCACATTTGTAACCTGTCTTGCATGTGTACTATCTTTGAAAATTGTTTCTGAAAACTGTTAGCCAACCTTTCCACCAAACTTCTGCACGCAGATTAGTTTTGCAAGCTCAGCAGCTTACTGATTGAGCTGGAAAAACTAAGCTGCTCTGATAAACTTGAGTGACGACTCAGTTCAGATCAAATTATTTTGAAAAATCAAAACCGTTGGCTAATTGGTGTATTCCTCCCCCCCCCATACACCAATATCTACTTATCGGGACCTACACTTCTTATTCCTAAACACCCATTTTACATCAATCACTCTTTGATGTGTAGGTCGATCAATTAGTGACCATACTTCGTTCCTTTTGAACTCGTTGAGCTCCTCTTGCACGGCTGTGACCCAGTCATGATCGGCAAGAGCTTCTTCAATAGTTTTGGGTTCAGAGTAGGAGAGATAACAACTTAGTAGACAGTTTTCACCTATCTGTCTTCTTGTCTTCACACCCGCCTTTGGGTTCCCAACAATGAGATCTTCAGTATGAGTATCGACATATCTCCTTCAGCGAGAGATTTCTTCTTCTGTGAGAATTGGTTCAAGGTCTGTTATGGGATCTCCAAACTCAGGTAGAGGTTGAGGAGTGAAGGGGTTAAGCTGTTCAAATTGTTCAGCAAGCTGATCCACTGACAGTTCTGCATTGACTGCAGGTTCTGTTGAAGTTTCTGGATCAGTTGAGGAGGTTCTGGTTGGAGGAGCTTCGGTTCCCCCTTGGTTTGTTCTCCCTTGCCGAATGGGTGGATGTTATGGATTGAAACCTTGTACAGGCTGACTTTCTTCTTCTTCCAAGTCGGTTGGGCTCCAAATTAGTATTTCATCTCGAAACTGCATGTTGGAACCTGCTTGATTTTGACTTGCATCTATACTTTGTTCAGGTTGAGTCTCCCTGTACTCACTAATAGATTCATCAAAAACAACATGTGGTGTTACTTCCACAATATGAGTCTTCTTGCTAAAAACTCTGAAAGCTTTGCTGATCTCTGAATATCCTATAAATATTCCTGGATCTGCTTTGCTATCAAATGTTTTTAACTGTGATTTCCTATTATTATGAATGTAAGACACGCAACCAAAAGATTTAAGATATTTCAATCGAGGTTTCTTATCTTTCCACAACTCGTATGAAGTTTTTCCATGTAGTTGATAAATGATTGATCTGTTCTGAGTGTAGCAAGCTGTGTTGATTGCTTCAGCCCAGAACTTCTTGGGAAGATTGGTTTCATTAAGCATTGTGCGAGCTGCTTCCTTTAGCGACCTGTTGCGTCGTTCAACAACGCCATTCTATTGAGGTGTGCGAGCTGCTGAAGTTTGATGAGTAATTCCATTTTTGGTGCAGTATAATTCAATCATATGATTAAGAAATTTTGTTCCACGATCGGATCTGATTGAAATCACACTTTTGTTCTTCACATTTAACAGTTTGGTGAGCATCGCAGGTAGCTCCACTAGTGTCTCCTTCTTTTTATGTAAGAAAATAACCCATGTATATCGTGAGTAATCATCAACAATAACGAGAGTATACTTTTTTACCGTTAATGCTTCTAGGAGTTACTGGACCAAATAAATCCAAGTGGAGTAATTCCAAGATTCTACTTGTGTTGTGAGCTGCAATGCTGGGAAATGACGATTTGGTCTGCTTTCCAGCTTGACAGGCTTCACAAACATGATCTTTGTAGTAGACTTGATCTGGAAGGTCATCTGCGAGCTTCTTGCGAGCAAGCTTGTTGATGGTTTTGAAGTTTAAGTGACACAGTCTCTTATGCCATAGCCAGCTTACTTCAGATACAGGTTTGGTGACCAGACAGGTTTCTTTCTTATCTGACCATTGTACTATGTACAAGTTATTCTGCAAAATGCCAGTAAGAAGAATTTCTTCTCCTTCCTTGTTCTTTATAGCACATTTGTTAGCAAAAAATTCTACTCTTTTTCCAGTAGAGCATAATTGACTTACAGAAAAGAGATTATGATTTAAACCTTCAACATAAGTGACATTAGATATTGTTGTTTTACCAACAATTAGATTACCGTAACCTCTTATTTCCCTTTAGAGTCTCCTCCAAAAGTGACTACAGGTCCGTCACATTTGATGAAGTTTGTAAGCAAGCTTTTGTCGCAGGTCATATGCTTTGTGCATCCACTGTCAATGATCCAGATCGCGCCGCGAGCTGCGCTTTCTTCTTTGAGCTTTCCCATCCTTGTATTGAACAAGATCGAGATCTTTTCCCATGTAGCATTCCTCATATTCAAATTCTTCATCAGCTAAGCGACATTCCTCCTCATCCAATTCATCATCATCATCTTCGTCGGAGGAGGTTGAGTCTGATAATGTGGCAACAGCTTTGGCCTCTTCCTCAGCTGCGATCATGGCATTGCGCTGCTCCTTAAGCTTCTGGTCTCTTTTTGCACAGAGCTCTTCGCGTTCAGCCTTTGATAGGTCCGGGGAGTCTGACTTGTAGTGACCTGGTCTGCCACATTCAAAACAACCACCCTCGGGAGTGTTAGAAGAATTGAATTTAGAGGGTTTTGTTTTACCTTCACCTTTCTTGTCAGAAGAAGAGGTGATTTGATTTCTCTTGAAATCCTTGTGATATTTACGGAATTTGTTGAAGCGTTTTTCAAGCTTTTCATTCCTTCTTGCCATGAGTGCATAGTCCTTCAATAATTTCTCCATTTTGGAGCATAATTCCTTTGGGATTGTTGTTTCCTCAGTCATTGATGCAGCTTTGAATGCAGCATCCTTTTCTTTCTTTTCGGGCTCGATCTTCTTGCTTGAAGACGCTTGTCCTGACCCGTGCAGTTTGATCATTTCAAACTCATTTCCGATGAGTAGATCAAACAGTTGCTCGGTTGACAGGTTGCTGATATCCGACCTGCCGCGGTGCATGGCACTGTACACATGCCAGCTTGCTGGGAGAGATTGGATTACTTTGAGGTTGAGTTCGCGCTGTGTATATTTGTCTTTCTTGAGAGCTACGATCTCCAAAGTGATCATTGTGAATATGTTCTTGAGTTGATCGATGGTCTCCATTGGCTGCATTTTGAATTCTTCAAATTTACTACATGTCACTGACAGCTTGTTCTCCAGCATTTCTGTTGAACCAAGGCTTATAGTTTTTAAGGTGTCCCACATCTCCTTTGCAGTTTCAAGATTTCTTATCTTGGCCAGGTGGACTCCCTTAACTGTGCTAGAGATCAACCCTTTTGCAAAGCTGTCAAGTCCAGCTTCCTTTCTTTCTTTGTTTGTGTATTTTCTGGGATCTTTGATCTTTGGCACATATGTTGCTTCGGAAACTTTCTCTCCAGAAACATTGATATCGTAGGGCTCGTAGATTGGTGTTGGGCCATTCTCGATGACATCCCACATCAGCACATGATGAGCTCGGAGGCACATCTTTATTCGAAAGCTCCAGTCTTCATATCCCTGCACAGAGAAATCTTCGCAGACGCAGAGAAGTGAAGCTTCCATAGTGACAGTTTAAGTAAGTATGCATAAACACAATTCTTAGAGATCTAGTCCAATTTGACACTAAGATACAGAAAGCTTCTAGTATGCAGAAGCAGTGATCAAAACAACCACCGCTCTGATACCACTTGTAGGTCCCGATAAGTATTTATTGGTGTATGGGGGGGGGGGAATACACCAATTAGCCAATAGTTTTGACTTTACAAAATAATTTGATCTAACTGAGTCGTCACTCAAGTTTATCAGAGCAGCTTAGTTTTTCCAGCTCAATCAGTAAACTGCTGAGCTTGCAAAACTAATCTGCGTGCGGAAGTTTGGTGGAAAGGTTGGCTAATAGTTTTCAAAGACAGTTTTCGATGACTGTGCTCAAAGACAGTTTTCAAAGACAGTGCACATGCAAGACAAGTTACGATAGTGCAGGTTGTGAGCATGCAAACTGTGTGAATAAAGATAAAGTAAATAGCAAAATAGAGAAACACGAGGAGTTTTATCGTGGTTCGGAGTAAACAGCTCCTACGTCCATGTCAGATTCCGTCGAATCTGTAATCCCTTAACTTGAGATTTTCACTCCTTTTAACACTGGTGGAGGTCCAGTCCAAATTCAAGTCTTTCTCTTAGACTGAATCTAGCACGTTTCTAGAGTCGTGTCTCTTCTTACTTACATACAATCTTACATACAAACTTACTAACACTAAATGACTAGTGCTACTATCCAAACTTGAAAGCTGTGAATAGCTATCGTCGTAAGGAATACAACTCAATTAACTACACTAGTTTTTCAACTTTGATGGTAGTGAGAGTGTGTGTGATGTGTTCTAGTAAGACCGATTCCAGATAGATCAGAAATCTACAATGATCAACACTTGGGAAAACTTTAGTAATTTCGAGTGTTGATTTGAATAATTTCAACTTGAGATTTCTGCAGCGTTTTAGCTTGTGTGTTGATTTTCCCGTAGCTTCTATCTGGAATGAGTTGAGGTATTTATAGAGAAGCATTTGAAATAGAGCCGTTGGAAGTGTGTCAGGATTTGCAGATTCCGTACACTGACACAATTCTTGTCGTTGAGTGAGAGCAGGTTTCATAACCATAGCTCAGGTTGGCCTTCACAGGTTGAGCTTCCTATACCTCGAACTGTCTTCAGTCTTCTGTAACCTTCGTGTGAAATCTTCGAGTATGTTACGAGTAGGTTACATAGACAGATTACATAATGGAACAGTATGACAGGTTTGAGTAGATTAGGTACAAGGTTGCACTACCAACCTTGACCTTTACATAGGCAACCTGTCCAGGTTAAGCTTGACTGATCCAAACACGGAGACCAGCCTGTTCCACTTAAAGACTTATATCTAAGTGTGGTTTCTAATAACATTATCAAAACTCAGTTTAAAAGGGTTCCCAACAGGAAGGACCTTACCGAGTTGAAGAAGTCCTCGGCAAAGGGTCGTACAAGCTCGCTCACTTTTCCGGTAAGCCAATACCCCGTGCATGGTACATTACTCATTTAAAGAGATATTTTGCATAAGTGGCTGAGAGTAATGTTCAAGTCCATATATATTATTTAGGTCATATTTGTCAAGAGTCAGGTCATTTTTTTTATTTTTCCTTTAATTGTTTGGTCTTTGCATATCGCATCTTGCACATCTCTCTCTTCTACTTATGCATATTATCTTATATATATAATTGAAAATCCTGATGAGGATGAATGAAACCCTAAAATAGGGTAAACTATAAACGCGCGTAAAGGGACCACCCCTATCGATACTTCTCGACAAATAAGGAACCCAAAGCCAATCCTCGTTACATACGAGGAAGAGCTATCTAAAGCCAATCCTCGTCTCGCGACGAGGAAGAGCTACTTAAAGCCTAAACTTATCTCAAGACGAGTACGAGCTGTTTAAAGCCTAAATTTGTCTTACGACGAGTATGAGCTATTTAAAGCCAATCTTCGTCTTATGATGAGGAAGAGCTACTTAAAGCCAATCATCGTCTTATGACGAGGAAGAGCTATTTAAAGTCAATCCTCATCTTATGACGAGGAAGAGCTACTTAAAGCTAATTCTCGTCTTATGATGAGGAAGAGCTATTTAAAGCCTAACCTTGTCTTATGACGAGGATGAGCTACCTAAAGCCTGACCTCATCTTATGACGAGGTCGAGCTACCTAAAACCTAACCTCATCTTATGACGAGGACGAGCTACCTAAAGCCTATGACGAGGTCGAGCTACCTAAAGCCTAACCTCGTCTCATGATGAGGACGAGCTACCTAAAGCCTAATCTCATCTTATGACGAGGTCGAGCTACCTAAACCCTAACCTCGTCTTATGACGAGGACGAGCTACCTAAAGCCTAACTTTGTCTTTTGACGGGATGAGCCGAACTCGACTTCATCGAATTTATTTTTCGACAGGGCAAGGCAATTATTCTTTACCTCATCATGGACGAGACGAGCCAAACTCGACTTCGTCGGATTTATTTTTTGATGGGGCAACGTACTTTATACTACACTACTCCTACCTCAACTATTTCCCCTAAGTCACACCATCGCTTCTACATCTTTTTGGGGGGGGGATGTGATAGGATATGGCCCAGCTCCTAGGCCCAATATAATTGGGCCCAACAGTTAAGCTCGGCCTGTGCAGCTCGGCCCAATTAAGAATAAGAGACTTCTTCACCAAGGCAATCAAGATTCCTACATCGACTACAACTCAAGCTCCAAGAGAGATATAGAAGCTCGGTGTCTATCCCTAAGAAGAGGATCAAGTCAAAGAGTCCAAATAGGAGAAGATTTTGTATTATAGTCAAACTCCATGTAATTACCTATAAATAGGGGCTTAGAATAGATTGAGAGGAGAGAACAATCTGGTAAGCAACACATACATACTAGCAATAATATCCATACTCTTTTTTTGCTCCGTGGACGTAGATCTATTCCGGTAGATTGAACCACATAAATCCCTTGTATTCCATTACTTTCGTGTTCATTAATTCTTTATTGGTGCTCATTAATTACCTTACGAAAACAAGATCGATCAGACAACAATTCTAGATCGTAATTCACGGGGTTATTCATTTTTGAGGGGGCTAAACCTGATCTCCCTAAGCAAGTAGAATTCAAGCATAATTTAGTTTAGTTGAGTTCCTTTCATTTGCAAATCTATCGAAGTTTAGTCCTATGGTAGTTTTCTCCCCACTGCCCTTTTACTTTTGCTTGTTTAGTTGAATTTTGCAATCATTTTTCATTGTTAATTAATCAGCAATTAAATTTACTAGCTTAAATAAGTTTGAATGACTTAGTAGTAATACTCACATCCTTTCGATTTAGTCCTCTTGGAAACGACCTTGCTCTCTACTTTGGTACATCTATCATACACGTTTGTGGATTGGTAATTACGTGCCGATCAATTTTCCTCAACAATTTAAGTTTTTAATGATTTAGCCAATATATTGAAAAAAAAAATGTATTGAACTAATAAAAATTAAGAATAATTTGTATATTTTTGTTTTTGATAAGAAAGAATAATTTGTATATATTCAAATGAAACTTCTTTGGGAATCCTTTCCACGATTACTTTGTACTACTTGAAAGTAAACACTTATCACAAGCTTGAGTCGAAGACGAATTACTTGGGATTCTCCGTCATAATTTTAAATTTGTGATACTTAATAATCATTTTTATAATTAGTGAAATAGAAATTAAATGTTCAAACATATTTCTAAATCATAGCTAGATAAATGAACTATAGTAATATTTATAAAATAAAATTTAATAAAATCATAATATATTAAAATTCATGGGAAAAATAAAAGCAAAAAAAATAATGGAATATAATACTCAAAAATTATGTGCATAATATGCATGCATACTCTCAAACACCCAACCACGAATTGTAGGTCATTTTCATCTTTCTTCTTCGGAAGAAATGATTCATATATATTGAGAGAGACAAAAAAAGAATTAACTAGAAACTTAGTTATTAAGACAACTAGTAAAATAATCACTTCGAGATGGTAAAATAAAAAAGTAGCCACTAAAATAAAAAATAAAAAATCTAGTCACTTTTAACTCTTAATAAAATTAAACACATCTTTTTCTTTCTCTCCAAAACTCACCCACTCAAACACACACTCACGCACCCACTCTTCAAACTGACGCACTCAGCAATACACACTCACCCACACATACACACACACACAGCAAAACACATGTACACATGCACACACTCACGCTTGCAAACACACACACTCACGCCCACATAAACACACACACACACACATACAGCAATACACACACACGCACAGCAAATCAACTTCATTTTTTATTTTATTTTATTTTTTATTTTATTTTGTTTTTTAGCATTTGTTCAATTCATACACACATGTACAATCACTCAACTCTCTTTTTATTTTTACTTTTTAGCATTTGTTCTTCAATTTACGAATTGAGGTTCATCAATTCACGAAATTCGTTGAATACACGAGAAACAAAATCGTGAATTGCTTCTTTTTTGGCACTAATTCATGAATTCATGAATTGGATTCGTGATTTCAAATATTTTCTTGAGTGAATTCACGAATTTAACCAAAAATTCGTGAATTTAGACAATTTTTGTGAGCAATTCATGAATTTAACCAAAAATTCGTGAATTCAGGCATTTTTTATGAGCAATTCACAAATTGAACTAAAAATTCGTAAATTCAGGTATTTTTTGTGAGTAACTCACGAATTGAACCAAAAAATTCATGAATTCCGTACAAGTCGGGGGTATTATGGTAAGAGGCTATTTTTTTTTATCTTTTTTCTCCAAATGGCTATTATATATCTTTACTATCTCAAAGTGTCTATTTTTGCCTATTTCCCCTTTAGGAAGGATTAAGACTATTGATATATCGATAATTTACGATTATCACTAAAAGATATGCATAATTATGATCCATAAAATGCATACTCATAAGAATTATATTATTTAATGCATTATTATAAAAACTTATAAAAATGAACAACCCATATCATAGCACTCAAAAATCAATAAAAGTGCGTAAATCATGAACATTCTCAAACACTCAACAACAAATAGTAGGCCCTTTTCTTCTTCTTCTTCTTCTTCTTCTTCTTCGTATACACTCATGATCCACGGCTATATGTATATGCAATTATGCATGTATATATGCATACACAAGTAAGTAGGAGTAATAAATTAAATCATGAACACTCTCAAACACTTTACCACAAATTGTAGCCTCCTTTCTTCTTCATCCCTCCAAATATTCATACCTCTTCTTCCATGGCGGCGACCACCTCAGTTCCAACGTACAACCCATGCTTTAATGTCAGTGCAGTCTCACCTCTCCAACAACGACTCAGCCCCTCTCCCTCTCGAACTCAGCAAGGTACAACCATTAGCAGCAGCCACTCTCACTCCTCTCGACTTTCTCGAAAGAGCCTCCATCGTCTATGGCGATTGCCCTTCAATTCTCTACAACCACGTGACTCGCACGTGGTCCGAAACCCACATCAGATGCCTCAAACTCGCTTCATCCATCGCCTCCCTCGGTATCAGCCGAGGCGACGTCGTTTCGGTGGTGGCCGCCCAACGTCCCCGCCATGTGCGAGCTCCACTTTGCCGTTCCCATGGCCGCCGCCGTCCTCAACACCATCAACCTCCGGACGCCCACGCCATCTCCACCATACTCCGCCACAGCGAGTCAAAGCTCGTTTTCGTCGACTCGCAATCCGCAGCGGTCGTGTGCGACGCCGTTTCGCTGTTTCCGCCACGTCTCCGCCGCCTGACGCTAGTCCTCATCGAAGACGATGACTGGGAGGGATACAGCACGAGTGATGGTTCGTTCGATCATGATTACGAGAGCATGGTGGAAAACGGCGATGCGGCGTTCGAGTGGGTCCGGCCCATCAGCGAGTGGGACCCGATCGCGCTGAACTACACCTCCGGCACCACCGCCGCGCCGAAGGGGGTGGTGCACAGCCACCGCAGCGCGTGCCTTGAGGCGGCGAACGGCTTGTTCGAGTGGCGCGTGCCGAATCGGCCGGTTTACCTCTGGGCGCTGCCGATGTTCCACGCCAACGGGTGGAGCTTGGCCTGGGGCATGGCGGCGGTGGGTGGCGCCAACGTGTGCCTCCGCCGCGTCGATGCGGTGTCTGTGTACGGAGCTCTGGAGGAGTACAATGTGACGCACATGTGCAGGGCGCCGGTGGTGCTCAACATGTTGAGCAACTACGCCCGGAGGAAGACCTTGAACGCTCCTGTCCATGTCATGACAGCCGGAGCGCCGCCTCCTGCGGCGGTGCTTAGGCGGGCTGAGGCGTTGGGGTTCATCGTGTGTCACGGTTACGGGCTGACGGAGACGGGAGGGCCTGTAGTGATGTGCGCATGGAAGCAAGAGTGGGACAATTTACCAGGTATATATAAATATATGTATACTACTCAACATTTTTTATATTGTTTTGTACCACGATTTTAATAATTTTGATAAAAATAAAAATTATACTAATTTTAAACAATTTTGAAGTTATTTTCTAAAATGAAAAATGTAAATTTTTAGTGGACGTGACAAAAAAGTCACCACTACCAAAAAAAATGCTCATAGATAATTCAAATATTGCGTTATCTATGTGCGAAAAAAAGTGTTAAATCAGGTGATGTAATCTATAGTCAAGCTCATAGATAAGACTTTTATACCGTTATCTATGTGAGTAAAAGATAACGGTTGAAATAGAATACATAACACTAAAAAACAGTAATCTATGAGCGTGTTACATTACGGTTTATAGTCAACATAGATTACAGTTTTGAACCGTTACCTATCTAATGTTTATATTTTAGCTTTTCATTTATATTTTTCTAATTTGCCTATTCTTAATTTTAGTAAATAAATGATAGATATTGTATGAAAACAAAAAATAATATATATATATATATCTAAACATTGTATACACCATCTAAACATTCAACATATCTATGATAACATAGTCAAATAACAAAGGCAACACTAATTACTATCCTACTCGGTGCATTTCACATTGGGTGGAATGCAATGGCATATCTCTTCCTGCTTCAGTTTTCCTATGGCACTTAAATGCATACCTGCGGATGAGAATTTCAACAAGTTATGGAATAGTCAAATTCTGCAATTATATCATCCTACAAAAAAAGCTTATTACAAGCTTGCAAGATAAAACATTGATTCCAAGCTTATGACATGAGGCAGTAATTCGAACATACTTTTTAGATTGACCGGCCTCTGAGAGATCGAAAAACTCCATTGCTACTCGTCCATCAACAGAGCTAAGAGCATAACCTGGAACAAAAACACGGAGAGCTGCTATGAGATGACAATTTCCAAAATGGAGTACCATCTACAAATATTAATGTAGAGATCTCAGTTAAATCCACTATCTTTTCCCTATAGACTCTATAGAAGCAACATAATTACATTGTTAAAATCCAGCAGAGTTGTCAAGACCTAGAGCAATAGTTAACGTCATGAGGAAACTAGAACAATGCATATATATGACATAGAACAGAAGAAAAATAAACAAGTAAACACCTATTCAACATCATTTTCACAGTATGATGATCATGCTTATCTTGATCATGAATATGTGATTTAGTGTGTGTGTGGCTTTCCCATACATATACTTGCTCTTTGTCAATTAATCTTCGCACAAGGACGGTGCACTAGATCCGTTCTTTGTATAAAACTTCTAGCACCAATAACTCATTAAATAAGTTTATCAAGTAGCACTTAACAGAACATAGTACCTGACGGACAAATTATTGAACCAAAATCATGTATATACCTCAATTTGACCAAATCACCAGTACAACAAATTACCTTTAGTTATTGGAAGCTCTGTGTTGTCTCTCTTGTAATACTCTATAATTGATATCAGAGTCTTCCCTCAAAATTAGATATTGTCACTCTTCTCTTTTTGTGTTGGAATTATACCTCCTTCAATCCATTGTTGGGATCTGCAAGAACCTCATATGCTCCTTCGACTCCAACCTTTTTGGCAGCCTCGACGAGAGATTCCCATTACATAACAAAAGTGACTACAATTTTAATGAGCATTCAAGCAATACTAACCAAACAAGACAAACAGAAACAGCAGACTACCTTAACAAAATAATCAAACAATAATTAAATCCAGCAAAAGATTATCTTGTCATAAATAATCCACCACCACCAATTTTAGTGATAATAAAAACGCTTCCAATTGAAAAATAAACAGATGGATCTTTGTATTCACACTTCTTAGTCCAATATTATGAAAGGGAAGACTCATTCTTCTAACACTTCCAAATTGACGAGGCATACAAACTTAATTAAGAAATAAAATAAGAAAAATATAGAAACCTTTCCCACTGCATATTCAAGTAAATTAATAATATTCATGCATAAATCATTCACACTTTTTCACACTTAGGTAAATTTCTATTCTAGATTCCAATTACTCACAAGTAAAACCAAAGAAATAGAAGGAAACATGAATACTTGAATGCAGCATAAACAGAGAAAGAAACTAACCAAGTCACATCACAACATCTATTCAGCTCAAAACTTAAGATTTACACTGACTGCACCTTATATTATTAATAGTCAGTCTTGTTTTTATTTTTTTATTTTTTTTATTTTAATTTTGCACGACCAAAACTGACCTAAAGAAAAAACAAAAGAATTGATGATGAATCAAATTCAATACCTCCGGGGTGCTGCTGCTCTGTGTCTTTCCCTTCGTTCTTTGCCATTTAATAACAGGCAAAAAGAGTAGCAGCAACAGGCACAAGAACACTCAAACAAGAGAACATATCACACTTCTAAAAGCTCCAATTAATCAGTAAATTAACAGGTAAAAACAGGTGTAATAGCGTCAGCTAAGAGGCACCTTATAGAAGATTAAGTGCAGCAGAATAATGATGACACGATCCCACAAAAATCAGTCAAAAAACCTCCACAAATAGGATAGTTTTAATGGAAGTTAATGGAGTAAGTAGCACATATATCAAGTTTTGATAACTCAAGGAGAGGTATAAGAGTACTCAATGGCTACACCCGGCAAGGGCAGCCCCAACCCAGTTAAAATAACAATAGAAGCACTCAAAAATAGCTGAATAAGATATCGAAACATGTAAGACACAGCAGCTCGTATTGCTACTCGGATAACCACAAAACAGTCCCCACAGAACAACAATAATATCAGATTTTGTGGGGTATCAATGAGTTAACTATACTCCCAAAATCAGTAGCACCTTAGGCAAGTGAAACACACCGTACACTTTGCTGCAAAGTTAACACACACACGCCAGTAGCAAGAGCACAACGAGGTAATTAATAAGCTAAGCACAGGTACACAAAGCAGCAGCACATGGTATATTCGGACAGTAATATCAAGAGTAGCTATTGCAAGAATAAATCAACTATAATAGATCAACTACTCAAAGCATAGTGACACCAATAGCACACAGTAGGTGATAAGTCCCAATTGCAGAAGCAACACACAAACAAAGCAAGTGCAGAGACTGAAATTCCACCAATTACACTCCAAAATCAGCACTTTCAGAGGAGTATCAGCAAAGAACTAGACATCACACTAAACTCAAAATTACAGAACAAAGATACGAAATAGGAGTGAGAAGGAACCTGATTAACACGTATTTTATATGCATGTTGAGTGTATTTTGAATATATTTGAAGCTTGATTTGTATGTTTTAATGTTAGAAATACTAGGGTTTCTTAACTCTTAGTATACTTTAGACTTTTCTCATTTTTCTCGGTTTTCGATCTATTTTTGTGAGAATTTAAAAGAGCATTCAAGTAGCTAAGGATTGAAGGCCGGAAACGAGGAAGAATCGGGCTTAATTAGGGTGAAACCTAGAATTGAAATGTGGAATTTAAATCTATAGAGTTAGGGTTTCACTAGTTTGATTTCAATTATGTTTTCCTCTTTCTCTCGAGTCTCTTTATGCTTTTTTTAGGAATAATAGAGAACTCATTTGGCCAATTTGATCATTCCATGTCAAAGAGGGGTTCGTTAGGAGTCCATAGCAAAAACGAATCGAGAATCGGAGTTCGGACGAGGGAGAACGAGCGAAAACGGTGGAGCTGCGCAAAATGGCCGAACCGACGGCGACCCGGACGGCGACCGGCTGGACCGCCGGCCAGGCCGCCGCCTGGCCGGCTGAGGGACAGCATTTTTGGCGACCTAGGCTGCAACCCAGGCGGCGGCCGGCCAGCCCGCCGGCTAGGGCGCCGTCGCCCCTTTTCTTGGTGTTTTGACCGAGTTAGTTCGTCTAACTCGGTCCAACTCGACCCAAAACTCACCTATTATGTATTTAAACCCAAAATCTTCCTATTTGGTGTATCTTTTACATATTTTAACACTCTTAGAACCCTAGAAATATTTCCCTCTTACCTTTTTAGTATTTTGAAGATTGTTGAAGATTTATGTTAAAGGTTTGAAGACCCATTCCACTATTCTCTTCCTTATTGAATTCTCTATCTTTTAAGCATGATTTTATTTACTTTCTATGATTTAATTCCTTCAATTATGTCTAGCTAAATTTCTTTTGGTTCCAATATATGAAGATATGATCTAGATCATTAGGTTTTTGGGTTTTGTTGTTGGATTTACCTTCTAATTCATATGTCTTGTGGTTTGGGACTTAATTTTATTACATGATTGATTGGTCATCATTGAGTGCATACAAGGTGTTTGGTTAAATGCTTGGGAGGCTTTAGTTCATAACACTTGGAATCAAGTAATTCTTGCTAGTAGGAGCTTCTAGATAATTAATTGAGCTATTTGGAGTTAATTTATGCATCTTGAGACCTAGCGGAGATAGATGTCATAGGTTAATCTACTAATATTGATTGCTTCGAGAGAAGAGTTAATGTTTACTATATATAGAACTCCCATATGAATTAGATTAAAATGGCTAATCCTAACAAATTCTAAACCTAGGCCTCTAGTGATTATCGGATTATATTTGGAACCAAGCTTTCTAATATTATTTGTTAACTCTTTTTATTATTTGTTCTCTAGTTGTTACTTACTTTATATTTTTTATTAGCTAATCAAAAACACAAAAACATGTCACTTTTAAGCTTGAATAGTAGTTAGATAATTGGATTACTACTTGAATCTTAAACGACCTAGCATTCCTGGTGGATTCGACTCGATTATACTATAATCGATTATTATTGCTCTCTACCCTCACCCCTAGAGTGAGGGCGGACCAATTTTTGGCGCCGTTGCCGGGGAATGCTTAGTTTGAGTTTCAATAGTCGATTTGGTTATTGAGTTACTAATTCAAGCATTATTTCTTTTAATTTTTGTTTTGTAGGTATATGCACACAAGATCCAAGGGAAGACTCGTTCAACCTTTGATCTTAAATTTTGAAAGAAGGTATAGAAGAAGGAATTCGAGTGAAGATCAAGAAATGGCTAACAATCAAGCAATGGAAGCTCTTATGAGAGAAATGGAGGAGTTTAGAGCATGGGAGGATGAGCAAGAAAGGAGGGCAAATGAGGCTCAACAACCTCCTCTTAACCAAATGTTTGAATCTCCCACGGATCAATTTCAAGGAGGAGCATGGGGACCTCGTGTCAATGCAAATAATTTTGAGATAAGGACCGGCCTTATTCAAATGGTCCAATCCGAACAATTTGGAGGGAGGCCCGATGAAGATCCTAATGCTCATTTGAGCACATTTCTTGAGATATGTGATACGGTAAAGTATAATGGAGTGCCGGAGGATGCCATTAGGATGAAGCTCTTCAACTTTTCTTTGAGGGATCGAGCCAAAGAGTGGTTTAAGAGCCTTGATAAGAGAGAGATCACCATATGGGAGAAATTGTGCAAAACCTTCCTTGCCAAGTACTTTCCACCTTCAAAGGCTCAAAGGTTAATCTCGGAAATCTCTCATTTTTCCCAACATGTTGATGAGACCTTATTTGAGGCTTGGGAAAGGTATAGGGACTTGCTACACAAGTGCCCTCAACACGGTTTTAGTGAAGCACAACAAATAGTGAACTTCGATAGTGGACTCTCTCCACACAAGGAGCATAGTTGATGCGACTTCCGGTGGTTGTCTTGTGAACCGGAATGCCAAAGAAGCTCTTAGGATCATAGAGGAGATGGCATCCAATAGTTATCAATGGCCAATGGAGAGAGGCCCTACAAAGAAGGTGAACTCGGTTCTTGAGGATGCAAGGTACGATGCTTAAGCCTTGGAGCTTGCCAATTTGAAGAAAACATAAGAATGAAAGGAAAGCTCAAATGCATGGTGGTTACTCTAGAGGGACTTTGGAGTTCAATAGAGATGAAAATGTGAGTTATGTTAATCAAAGTCCTTATGGCAATTACAACAAGCAAGGTTTTCAAGGACATCAAGGGGGATTTCAAGGCAATCAACAAGGTGGTTATTCGTATGGTCAACAAGGAGACTATCAAGCCTACAATCCCAACACTGGGAATCATCCCAATCCCTCTTATGGAAATCCTAGCAATGCTCAAGTTTCACATTCCGGATTGTCCTTTTCTCAAGGGATAATTGAAGAACCAAAGAAGACATCTCCTTCTATTGAGCAACTTGTCCAACAAATGGCAAATCAACAAAGCTCGTTTATCTCACAAACCAGGCAAAAGGTTAATGCGTTGGAAAATTCGCTCACCTCCTTGACAAAGCAAGTGAAGATGATGGAGGGTCAAATTAGCCAAATGGCTAACCAAGCTATCACTCAACACAAGTTCGGAGAATCCTCTAGCAAGGCTCAAGAAAACTCGAAGCAACAATGCAATGCTATTCATGTAGTGAGTGAAGCTTCTTCGATACCTTCACATATACCTTGTGGGAAATCTCCGAATCTTGCTAAGAGCAATCTTGTGGAGCCAAGACAATTATATAAGCTTCCATCTTCGGAGGTAGTTATGCTTGATGAAAATAATCCAAGAATCATAGACCTTTGTCCAATTATCCCATCTATAGAAGGTTGGACAAATTGGGATATTCATGATTATTATTCAAGAATGAGGATGTCAAGGCAATTCCCTTTGATGAGCGTCTTGATACACTAAAAGATCTACAAAGAAGGAAGGATGCTTATGAAGCTTCAAAGTTGAGGAGTAAACTTGGTGCTCAAGAACCTATAGAGAAGGAGAGTGTTCACAAGAAGAATCAAAAAGGTACTCCTACTCCATATTCTAAAGTTTCTCAAGATCAAGTGGAACCGAATTACTTGGATAATCTAGCATCTTCCTTTAAGCCTATTGATGAGAATTTGCATGAGAAGAAAGGTGATTTGTTAGATGCATTCAAGAAATTGAAGATAAATGCTTCTTTGATTGGTTTGTTGAGTGAAATTCCGGATCATGAGAGATTCTTGGAGGATGTGGTTAAAAAGAAAAGGAAACTTGATGAGGGTGAAACCATTATGTTGTCAGAGGAATGTAGTGCTCGTCTACAAAAGAAGATTCCAAACAAAGAAGGGGACCCCGAAAAGTTCACTCTACCTTGTGAGATAGGAGGCCAAGCTTTTAGGAATATCTTGTGTGATTTGAGCTCGGGTGTGAATTTGATGCCCCTTTCCATTTTTCATCGTTTGAAGATTGGAACTCTTAAGCCCACTTCACTTATTCTCCAAATGGTGGATCGTTCAATATCCTATCCAAAAGGTATTGTGGAAGATGTGCTTATAAGAGTTGGAAAACTCATTTACCCGGTGGATTTCATAGTCCTCGACATCCCGGAGGACCGGGATATTCGATGATTCTTGGAAGGTCCTTCTTAGCCACTAGTCGAGCCCTCATTTATGTTTTTGAAGGGAGTATCACCCTTCGAATGAATGAAGAGAAGGCAACATTCCACATGTCGAGTGTTTTGGATGATCCGGAAGAGTCAAGAATGGATGAACCGGAGCTTGAAGAACTTGATGATGGGTTGGCATTTGATCGAGGTTGGAAGTCATTTCAAGTCCCTTGAAAGGGCAATGAGGTATCGTCGAGCTAACGGCGTTAAACTAAGCGCTCGTTGGGAGGCACCCCAACAACTATCTCTTTATTCTTCGTTTTTAGTTAGTTTTAGTTCATTTTTGGTTTTTTGATCTTTGTTTGTGATTAAGTCATTTTTCTTAATTTGTCTTTATTTTTGTGATTGGAACAAATGAGGGAAGAGAATCAACTAATCAAGCAAGCAACGGAGTGAAAGGCTTTTAAAACCATCATCAACCTAGCTTTGGACCGTTGTAAGTGTAATTTAAATTTCTTATTATTTTTCCCTCCAAACTTATTTTAGACCTTATGTTCTAAAATAAGTTTGGGGGAGGGGGGTAGGATAAGGAATTTAAATTACTTTACTTTTGATATTTTTCAAGCTTCTATTTGATGTGTTTGTTGATTATATGCTTAGGCTTGTTTGATGACTGTGGTTGATTGGGGTTAAATGGATGATTTTTGCTTATTTTGGTTTGGTGATGAGTTTAGGTCGATGAGCTTAATTGATAAAAATTCCTTATTTGGTTTGTTGGTTTATTGAATGTGAGCTTACAATGGAGAATCTTTGGTGAGGATGATTTTGTTGATTGAGTGGAGCTTGAGTGCGAAATTTTTGGAAAATTGAAAAGGTTAAATGAATGCTTGCATGCTTGAATGTGAAAGAACGTGTTTAATTGCTCAAGTGCATTAGAGTGAGATGCCAATGATTGATGCTAAAATGGTAATATTTTTGAAATTTCTCAAGTTCGAGTCAAGCATGATTAGGGTTATTTTGCTTGAATAGCTTGGAAGGATTGATCTTAAGTACTTAGGCTCTAGACAAAAAGCTTGAGAGGATTTTGAGCCTTAAATACATAGTGAATATCCTTTCTTGAGAGCTTGATCTTGCATTGCAATTTCTTTACTAGAACTTGCCTTGATACTCTTGTTAGAAGTATTACATGTTTTCATGATTAGGAGATGATCTTAGGCCATCATTGCATAGCCCAATTTCCCTAACACTAACCTATCTTTCATTACCATTGTCGTCCCATTTTGAGCCTTGAATAGAGCATTTTCTTCTTGAACCGGATGATAGGGGGTGAAGGATGGTTAAGGGAATCTTGGTGAAAGTTGAAAATTCATGAAAAATGATGGGTGATGGTGAAGGGTCTTAAGATTTGCTTTGAGTTGAATGAACACTCCTATAAGCTTAATGTTAGGAAAGAAAAGAATAAGAACGAAGTTCTTATTGAAAAAAAAAAACGTAAGAACAAAGTTCTTACAAGAAAAAGAGAAGAATAAGAGCATAAAGGAGTGTTTCTTTAAATGTTTGATAGAAGCTTGGATTCATTTGATAAGGGGTTGGACAAGGTGGAAGATGGAGAAATTCATACTTAGAAAGGTGAAGAAAGGGGGTAAGGGTACTTGAATGAAAATTGAAGTCACTTAACCTAAAATTCCCTACCTTAACCAATGTCCCTACATTACAAGCTTAATAAAGACCTTTTTGATCCTAATTTGTGCATGCATTGTAGTATTGGGAACTTGAGTTGATAGGCAAGTTTATGGTTAAAGATGTGTATTGCATGATTTCGATGAGTGTTTACCATTTCCATATATTGAGGGATCGAGTGACACACATGTTACTTGAGAGGTCTAGAGTTTAAGATGCTTGAGTGATTGAATTCTAAGTTAGGATAGTGGTTGATCTTATGAATGTTTGGTTTGACTTGAGAATTTCCATGAACTAAAATGGGTTTTTGAGATGATATGAGGCATCGAGGAACTCAAAATGCACACTCCATACGTGTTAAGTGTTTTGATTGTTCGTTTCATTATTCGGGACGAACAAAGGCTTAAGTTTGGGGGAGTGATTAACATGTATTTTATGTGCATGTTGAGTGTATTTTGAATATATTTGAAGCTTGATTTGTATGTTTTAATGTTAGAAATACTAGGGTTTCTTAACTCTTAGTTTACTTTAGACTTTTCTCATTTTTCTCGGTTTTCGATCTATTTTTGTGAGAATTTAAAAGAGCATTCAAGTAGCTAAGGATTGAAGGCCGAAAATGAGGAAGAATCGAGCTTAATTAGGGTGAAACCTAGGTTTGAAATGTGGAATTTAAATCTATAGAGTTAGGTTTCACTAGTTTGATTTCAATTATGTTCTCGAGTCTCTTTATGCTTTTTTCAGGAACAATAAAGAACTCATTTGGCCAATTTGATCATTCCATGTCGAAGAGGGGTTCGTTAGGAGTCCATAGCAAAAAGCGAATCAAGAATCGGAGTTCGGACGAGGGAGAACGAGCGAAAACGGTGGAGCTGCGCAAAATGGCCGAACCGACGGCGACCCGGACGGCGACCGGCTGGACCGCCGGCTGGCCGGCTGAGGGACAGCATTTTTGGCGACCTAGGCTGCAACCCAGGCGGCGGCAGGCCAGCCCGCCGGCTAGGGCGCCGTCGCCCCTTTTCTTGGTGTTTTGACCGAGTTAGTTCGTCTAACTCGATCCAACTCGACCCAAAACTCACCTATTATGTATTTAAACCCAAAATCTTCCTATTTGGTGTATCTTTTACATATTTTAACACTCTTAGAACCCTAGAAATATTTCCCTCTTACCTTTTTAGTATTTTGAAGATTGTTGAAGATTTATGTTGAAGATTTGAAGACCTATTCCACTATTCTCTTCCTTATTGAATTCTCTATCTTTTAAGCATGATTTTATTTACTTTCTATGGTTTAATTCCTTCAATTATGTCTAGCTAAATTTCCTTTGGTTCCAATATATGAAGATATGATCTAGATCACTAGGTTTTTGGGTTTTGTTGTTGGATTTACCTTCTAATTCATATATCTTGTGGTTTGGGACTTAATTTTATTGCATGATTGATTGGCCATCATTGAGTGCATACAAGGTGTTTGGTTAAATGCTTGGGAGACTTTAGTTCATAACACTTGGAATCAAGTAATTCTTGCTAGTAGGAGCTTCTAGATAATTAATTGAGCTATTTGGAGTTAATTTATGCATCTTGAGACCTAGTGGAGATAGATGTCATAGGTTAATCTACTAATATTGATTGCTTCGAGAGAAGAGTTAATGTTTACTATATAGAACTCCCATATGAATTAGATTAAAATGGCTAATCCTAACAAATTCTAAAACCTAGGCCTCTAGTGATTATCGGATTATATTTGGAACCAAGCTTTCTAATATTGTTTGTTAACTCTTTTTATTATTTGTTCTCTAGTTTCTTACTTTATATTTCTCATTAGCTAATCAAAAACACAAAAACATGTCACTTTTAAGCTTGAATAGTAGTTAGATAATTGGATTACTACTTGAATCTTAAACGACCTAGCATTCCTGGTGGATTCGACTCGATTATACTATAATCGATTATTATTGCTCTCTACCCGTCACCCCTAAAGTGAGGGCGGACCAGAACCCTTATGCCCTTAACATGGACAGTGTTGAGGGGAGGGTCGCTAGAATTCTAAGACTCCTAAATCGCAGAATGTTCAACACAGTGTAATTTTCAGATACTCAAAGTGTTGCTGGGAGGTTTGAATGAGATCGATCTTCGCCGTCGAGGAGTTCCACAGCTTGGTCAGGCTACGGAATATAGCGACGGAGAAGCTTCAAACATACATCTACTGAAATGAAAACAAGAACAATTAGACTTACTTTTCAATCCCTAGATGAATCGAGGATCAAACAAAATAGAGAAATTGGAAGGAGAATGCGCGATAGGTGTTGAATAATATGGATTGAAAAGCAAAATAGCCCTCTCTCTCCTCGTTCTCCTCCAAGTTAGGTTACTCTTCAATTTTCAAACACCCCAATTTGTGGAAGCTCGGTTCCGGCAGCCGCTGCGATTGATCGAATGTCGCGCGCTGTGAGAGAATTGAAGGAAGTTTCGAGAGTCTTTAGATGGTTAATTTTATTAATTTTATTTTTTTAATTGATTTAAAGTAACGATAACACTTATATAGATAACAGGTTTTTGCTAACTGTTATTAAAAGTAAAAATAACACTTACATAGATAACGGTATTAAGGATACTGTTAACTATACTAATGCTTATACATTACACTTTACTAAAAACCGTTATTAATGTCAACTGTTATGCGCACATAGATAACGGTAACTGTTATCTATGTAAAACACACGCACATAGATAACGCTTTTATAAAAAAACCGTTATGTATACAGTATTATCTATGACAAAATTTCTTGTAGTGCACTTAATTTGAGCGAATGGAAGGAGGATAAGTCTTGATTATATTATGTTTAGACTAAAATTTATGATTCGAGTCTTTCGTTGCGTGAGTTTTAAATTTTAATTAATTATATTAAAAAGAACTTTTATTACATTGAGTTCGTATTTATACCAATTAAAACTGCTTATAATTATTGAATCACATATTTTTAGAATTCTATTAAATCCTTAATTTTGTATTACAAGTATTTGTCTATAGCTCATAAGGTAATTATCCACGTGGGGGATTGAGAGTCAATGATTTGGTATTTACACGATACTATTCACATTAGCGCGATGTGGTTACGTTGTCCATGCGGTGGATAGGTCATTTTCCTAAAACTTTACGTATATATTTAAAAAAAAAGTTTATATTATTCTAAAAAAATAAAAACTAAACGCTTGATCTATATATTATTTAAACGCTTGATGATTTATTTCCAAGTTGACATTGAAAAATAATATTTTAAATAGTTCTCATAAACATTAATTTTCTTATTTACTTTGGTGTGGCTACATATATAATATCTTATTGACGAACATTACTATATTTATTTTTCGTTGTGAACTAATTAAGTTGTGCACAAAACACATCTGCAACCGTACTAGAAACATGCTTGAATTTTTCACATAATAATCTTTCGATCACAACTCACATCATAAAAAACCAGTATATAAATTGATAATTATAATTATTAACAATTAACATTGCTAAAAATATTACCTTAAAAATTTAAATACATAAATCTTTATGTATATGTTGGGATATCTCAAAGATTCAGAGGCAACATCAAAGTGCATGAGAGAGAATGGGTGGTTCTGGACGGGCGACGTCGGAGTTATTCACGGCGACGGTTACTTGGAGGTGAAGGATAGGTCCAAGGACATCATCATCTGCGGCGGCGAGAACATCAGCAGCGTCAAGGTGGAGGAGGTCCTCTACAGCCACCCCGCAGTGCATGAGGCGGCGGTTGTGGCGGCGCCCGACAGTTTCTGGGGGGAGACGCCGTGCAGTGTGCGTTCGTGAGCTTGAAGGAGGAGGCCGCAGAGACGCCGTCGGCGAAGGAGATAAGGGAGTTCTGCAAGGAGAGGCTGCCGCTTTTCATGGTGCCGAGGACGGTGGTGTTCGAGGCGGAGCTGCCAAGACTTCCACCGGAAAAATCCAGAAGTTTATTCTCAGAGACATGGCTAAGGATTTCGGTAAATAGTAGCTTGGTCGTTTGGCTCTAAAAGTTCATATAAAGGTATCTTTAATTTAAATAACGGCCGGAAAAGTATGAAATCACATGCATTTATTTTATTATCGAGCCCTTTTGGATATTCTCTAGGCGCAAAATGATCGATACACATCCTATAACCCAGAGTAATCAAGAAAGATTAAACAGTACAATATTATCAACGATGCAAGGCACTTCGGAAGCATATGCAAACAACTTGATTAAGCACAATTAAACCGACCCCTTGATATCACAAGTTCATTTTTTCTATATGAATCTCGCAAATATAAACGTGCTCGTGCTTTAACTATCTCAGTCATCTCATCTCAACCGGTTGTTGCAATCTCTATATGAATTTTCATCAATGTCGATGTGAAGTATAGGCGAACAAAAGCATAAATACATTACAATAATTTCAAATGAGTAAAACGTACCATTTAGAAAATGATCTCTTGCTGAAATATTTTTTGTCACAATAAACAACAGAGACAACTTAACATTCAAATCGACTACAACTATTTAGTAAATGTTGACCCACATTGGTCTATCTTTCTATTACAATGCCGGCAAGTGTTTGAGATATAAAATAAGTACAACTTTCTAATTTTACCCATGTGATCAAAGTCTCGTCCTTCCATCATGTAGCAGTTCTTTTCAATAGATTGTTGAATATCTAAAATAATATTAAATTAATTTTATTATTTCTACAAACAAATTACAACAATATAATTTTATTAAAGTTCTATGACGTCCAAGTCAGTCACATGCATTAATATGAAATTCAAGCTTGCTCACGTTTATAAGCTTAATGAAAAGAAATTTCCAGTTGTCTAAAATGAGTATAATCACGTCTCACATTTTTGCACATGGATGTCTGGAAATCTTTCTGACAAATCAATATGTGCATTATTCTTCTGTGTCCAATGATAAAAGAAAGGGCTTTGTGTTATGGCCCCCAGTTATATATGGCCAATGGGCTTTAACTAAAGTGAGCTTATTCCTTTTTTTTTTCTTTTTCTTTTTTCCCTTTGTTGGCTGGATACCTTACAAAAAATACATGTGGATTTTTTTACATTTTGGAGGTCTTTTTTTTTTTTTTTTTTTCCCTTGGAGGTCAGTGCGTTGCCCATCCCGCATAGGCCCAAAACAGCCCTTGATTTATTTTAAAAATGTGAAGCATGTCTTGTATAGTTGTATGTGAAAAAGAATGATTAATTGGAATAAGTCAAACCTAAGTAAGTTTTGAGCCTATATGATGAATCATAAACCTAACACTATTTTTGCTTCTTGTGTGAATATGACGATCTCATTTTGGGGTAGTAAAAATTTCTGTACACTTCTTGTGAAAACCCCATTAAACTAGGATTTAATTAACCACTTAGACGAGTTAGGCAATTTTTTTTCTTGGGGCACACTTGGGTGAGCCCGGGTGTACTATGTGGATGTTCAAAAGATTAGCACTTTTATTTATATAGATTAGCACTTTTATACATAAAGATTGACACTTTTAAAAATTGACACTTTTATTTGTTAAATAATTATGTTAAAGATTGACACTTTTATTCATATAGATTAACACTTTTCTGCATAAAGATTGACACTTTGACCCGGCCACACTATGTGGCCGGCCTCACCCAAGTTTTTGCCTTTTTTCTTTAAGTCCACTAAAACAAAGTGATGATACTCACTATTTAATCTATATATTTGTAGCCCTTTTAGGCTTGACTAAATTATTTCGACAAAAACCCGGAGATTAAAGCCAACCTAGGTCAAAAGGACTTCAAAGATTAAACAAAAAAAAAAAAAGAAAAAAGAAAAGAGAGAGAGAGGATAATGGAGCCATAGAGGGAAAGATGCCTGGAAAAAAGAAGGGATAAAATTTCCAATCAATATAAGGCAATAAAAAGAAAGAAAAGTGAAAGAATCAAGGTTGCGTGCTATGGCCCGTGAGAAGTGGCAAAATTTCTATCTAGGTCAGGACGAACTGTCTGAACTCACATCTAAATGATCTTAGCCCATATCCAAATACTTCCTACCCTATGTCAAACCCCCATTACAACCAATAATACAATATCCAAAGATGAGTGTATATAATCGAGTCTTTTAAGGGCTGGAGTCAATAGAAGGCATGCAATGCTATATTATAGTGAGCCCAAGATATATGAGATATGTCCTTTGCGTATAAAGTAACTTATACACAAGAGTGAGAGTGTTCTTTTTGTCTTTTCCTTGTCTAGATTGAGTCTTACATATTTGGACATGATGCATAATGTGGCTGGATTTGGAGCAGTACGGAAAGCATGATGCCAGGGGGCAATACTCAAGTTGACATGGGAAGAAGACAAAATGTAGAGGAGGGTGTGTTGGACATGATGGGAGGCATCAAAGGCAGAACTAAGATGAAGAAGATAAGGGCGAGAAATCACCTCGCTTAAAAACTTGAAAGGAGATAAACCAAGCTCAAAACGATAAGGTCGGATCTAGGGCATGTTGTTGCACATTGAAGAGTCCCAATTGAAGGAGTTCGAGCAAGATAAACTCGAAGAGTAACGTTTCATCCGAAAATGAGTCTCCAGGCCCAGCGTATGTTGGGCTCAATTTCCCTCTATAAATATGCTGATTTTCCATTTCATTCGTGTGTTGAATCGATTAGAAGTACCACCCTAATATTGGTATACTTGCTATTAAAGTCCCGATTTGAGCAAGACAATTTACTTTCAATGCAAAAGTTTACTTTTCCGGTATGATTCTTTATTTTACTTTATTCTGCAGTGAATCACAATGCCGGCGGATTTTTTGACTTTAGTGGCGGAATATTCAGTCGGAAATGCTACAGTTTTTTTTTTTGATTTTTTTTTTTTTTTTTTTTGTAGTAATTATTGGGCTTGTTAAGGGATAATTAGGGGTATCTCTTGTTTTGGATCAATTAAATATACATACTTTTGGGCTTTCTTGCTTTTTCCTCTACCTTTCCCTTTTAAACCCAAGCCCACTGAAAAACGAAATAACTCAAGATTTTAAGGAAAGACAAAATCCCAAGAATCAGGGATGCTACTTCTGCATCAAAGAAGACGTTATTATGGTTGGGTTGCGGCGGCGGCGAGGGGTGGATGAGCGGTGGGCATAGGGGTGCTGCCGACGAGAATTGGGCAGAGGTTTCTTAATTAATAATGTAAATCCAATTATATTATGTGAATATAAATATGTTACTTAATTATCATTGTACTATTGTCCTTCATTTTAAGTAAATTTAAAGGATAATATAGGCATAGACTATAGCATAATTCGTTTTAGTTTTTACTTTTACTTACACTCATCATATTAGGATTCGAATTCTTTATTACATAACGGTGTGATTTCTTTTACTTTTTTTTCAATCTTATAATTTATTATATATCCTACATAGAAAATTAATTAGAAAGAAAAAAAATGGAACAATGTGCAATGCACGTCATCTCAACTAGTTTTATTGGAAAAAAAATCATAAAATTAGTAAATATTGATAAATATCAATTAAAGTATTACAAATCATTTAGTAGGAGAGGCGACTGCGAGAAGAGGAACAACTCTATGAACAGAAATCACAGGGCTCTCATTCATGTTCAAATCTTTTGCTTCAATCCCATTATCCAATTTCCAGTCGAATTTCTGCACGAGATTCGCCAACAGAAACTCCATTGCAACAATAGAAAATGTGATCCCTGGGCATCCCCTTCGTCCCGCCCCAAACGGGATCAACTCAAATTCTTGGCCTTTGAAGTCTATGGAAGAATTCAAGAATCGCTCTGGCTTAAACTTTTCTGGTTCGCCCCAAGAAATCGGGTCCCTCGCTATGGCCCACGCGTTGATCATCACCACTATTCCGGCTGAAACATCGAAACCTTTGATCTGCACATCTTCACTTGATACTCTAGGAACAAGTAATGGAACTGGAGGATGCAAACGTAGAGTTTCCTTCATCACAGCCTTCAAATAATGCATTTTCTCAAGATCTTCATCCCTTATCTCTTCTTTCTCCTTCACAATTCCTCTTACTTCTCTTTGCAACTCTTCCATAATTGTTGGATATCGTAAGAGTTCCGACATTGTCCATTCCAAAGTTGTGGCCAATGTATCTGTACCACCAGTAAATACATCCTATAGAATATGCAATTGTTATAATTTGTCTTTTTAAATTAAAAAAAACTCAATTGGATCGGAATCCCTCTGTCTAAATTTGTATCTCAGCTGTGTTCCAAACATTAATTTCAACTAATTTATGTATTTTTTTTAATATTTTAAAAATTAATTTAGAATCTATACTTTTAAAATTATTTTCTAGGGTTCACTCATCCAGTTAGGATCTATAATTAATTCTAAGCATTTAATTTTAATTGTATTAGATAAAATATGGTCGATAAATCTAGAAAGTTAAGGTATCTTACTTTTAATTTTTTTAATTTTTAGTTATAAATTTTTATTATGATTTATTACAATATAACAGATTTTATTTTTATAAAAATATTATAAATTAATAAAAATAATATTTGGGACACGGTAGAAACTAGGGCTGGCAAAGTAGCGGGCTAGGCTAGCCCAATGGACTTTTGAAATAAAACGGCCCGGCCCGCGGCCCAAAATCATTTCGGGTCTCCATTTTCAATGCCCAGCCCAACTCAAAAGAAAATTTATAGTGCAAAATAACCAGGCCGGGCTTGACCGGGCTTGCTGTGCTGCCTAGTCCGGCCTGATATCCAAGCAGGCCTAATCATATCCAAAAAAAAAAATGGATACACATGCGACGCACATCATTCCTGCTAGTTTTATCATATGAACAAATCATTTGATTGGAGAGGGGATTGCGAGAAGAGGAACAACTCTATGAGCTGTAACTCCAGGGCTGTCATTCATGTCCAAATCTTTTGCTTCAATTCCATTATCCAATTTCCAGTCGAATTTCTTCATGAGATTCGCTAACAGAACCTCAATTACATTAACAGAAAATGTGATCCCTGGGCATCGCCTTCGTCCCGCCCCAAACGAGATCAACTTGAAATCTTTGCCTTTGAAGTCTATGGAAGAATTCAAGAACCTCTCTGGCTTAAACTTTTCTGATTCGTCCCAAGAAATTGGTTCCCTCCCTATAGCCCATGCATTGATCATCACCATCGTTCCAGCTGAAACGTCGAAACTTTTGATTTGCACATCTTCACTTGATACTCTAGAAACAAGTAATGGAACTGGAGGGTGCAAACGTAGAGCTTCCTTCATCACAGCCTTCAAATAATGCATTTTCTCAAGATCTTCATCTCTTATCTCTTCTTTCTCCTTCACGACTCCTCTTACTTCTCTTTGCAACTCTTCCATAACTGTTGGATTTCGTAAGAGTTCTGACATTGTCCATTCCAAAGTTGTGGATATTGTATCTGTACCACCAGTAAATACATCCTGTAGAATATTCATCACCAAATACAAATTATATATACTTATCACTATCCGTAGACACCCTTAATGTGTAGTACGGATAACGTGACAATAGCATAAATAAAGAAGTTGAAAAAATTGTACCCAAAAAAAAAACCACACTAGAAAAAACAAAACCCTACTTGAAAAAGTAAATCATAACTGGAAAAAATATCGACGTGGCACTACTACATCAACGGTGAAGTGTTTCTGCTTACTCTCGTCGGAAAAACATTTTTAGATTTATTTAGTACTCACTCCATCCCAAGCCTTTTGACACAATTGCTTTTTGCACGGGAATTAAGAAGGAAATGTTAGGGATGTAAAGTACTACCTCCATCTCATTTAATTAGACACGTATTCCATTTTGGTCAATCTCAACAATTAGACACATTTCCTAAAATGACAAAAAATACTTGGCTACAATTAACTCTCTCTCCTCAGAATTAATTACAACCACATATTCCCCACTCTCTTGATTCTTGGATCTACAGTAAATGTGCCTAATTAGTCGAGATGGAGGTAGTATATTGTGTTTAGGGATGTAATGTGGTTTATATATTTAGGCATATTTTAAAACTAGAGCATTATAGATGCATTAAAACATATTGATGTCTGATCTTAAATGAAAGATCGTATCAAGACCTTTAATTTGGTATAAAAATTATAAAAAACAGAGAACAAATGAGCAAGTTATGATAATTTAAACTTTTAGAATTTAAATTATATTGAGATACATGCTGAGAGGTGAGTGAATGATCAGATTTAATTAGGGTAATGTTAAGTGTAATAAGAGATTACTAATTGTACCATTTAAATTCTAATTATTTTCCAATAAGGAAATGTGTTTGGGTGCGCGTCCAATAAGGAAAATAAATGAGAGAGAGATAAAATACCAAGAGTAGTGATTTAACACTATCTCTATCAATGTTGGCATCAACGGTTTCATCATAGTAGATTTCGAGCAAAATATCCATAATATCTTGATTCCCATTGGTTTTCTCTCTCTTCATCTTCTCATGATCTTGAACAAACTCTCCAAAACTCCATCCATCTCTTTCGCATTCTCATCGAGTCTCTTATCATAACCATTAAAATGATGTTGGTAAAATAGGTACAAGAAACTTGCCAGGCGTACAAAAGTTACAACGTAAATTGAAGATTACAATCAACAAAGAACTAAGAACTAAAAGCCGAGTCGAGGAAATCCCTCTTTCCGCAAGATGAGATACGCCCTGGTAGTGCTCGCGGTTTTGGCGTATCGTCCCCAGAGATAAAACGGCTTCGGCGAACTGGATAGAGGCGAAAAACTGAGCTCGGAAAATGAACAAAAGAGAGAAGTATGCAACAAGATGCGATTTTATATGTATATCCTCTCTTCAAATGCCTACAACTCTTCTATTTATAGGCTGCTCACTATGTAGGGGACTTTAATACATTAAATGCATTAATCAGCCATAAAGGCTATTAGTGGTGGAGACGAAAGGTGAAAGGGCTGATTGTTCAGTTGAAGAGTCACCTTCCAGAACCTCTTCCGGATGCAGCTGAGCTAGACAGCCATCTGAGGTGCCGAAGCCGAGGTGGTAGAGGCCGAAGCCGAGGTGGCACAGGCCGAAGCCGAAGTGACTAAGCCGAGGCC
This sequence comes from Mentha longifolia, assembly GCA_001642375.2. NCBI lineage: Eukaryota > Viridiplantae > Streptophyta > Magnoliopsida > Lamiales > Lamiaceae > Mentha > Mentha longifolia. The sequence goes on along the minus strand of CM038118.1, from coordinate 26,318,159 downwards.
GAGGCCGAAGACCGAGGTGGCCGAGGCCGAAGACCGAGGTGGCCGAGGCCGAAGTCCGAGGACCAAAGCTTGATCCCGAGGCCGAAGCCGAGACCGAGGCCGAAGTCGAAGATCGAGGACCAAGGCCGAAGCCGAAGTCGAAGACCTAGGCCGAAGCTGAAGTTGAAGACCTAGGCCGAGGCCGACCTCATCCACAATCACTTGACATAACTTACACTTCTTTCAAGAAAGAAGTAACTCTCCACCAATCTTTTAACATTTATATCTCACTCACTGGAAATCGGTTTTGAGCATATAAATACACCACGTTCATCTACTCCGCGAGTAGAACAATAATATAATATTTAATTTAATTAATAAGTTAAATATTAATTATTATTTATTTGGTCAAAACACCAAATTTCCAACAATCCTCCACATGAGTGAGATAGCCATATGCAAATGTATGCAAATGCAAGAGCTCAGTCCTCACGAGGTATAAAAGTATTAGGATAGGTAGTTTGTGGCTTTGAACCTTCCATAGTCAGCACCATCGAGTACACATGCGGCATAATAGCGCAATGCTTTAAACTATTCCTCCACAGCGTGCACCAAGACAATGATGTTAAAGCTTATATACTTCAACCTCATCCGTTCTCACGTTTTGTGTCCATTTCGGCCTTGAACACCCGTTTGGATTCATAAGTGTATCTTAATGAAGAGGCCTCACTTCACACTTACATAGGTGATTCTTTACCAAGTATCTTGCGATACTCAACCTCCTTAAGGTATTTAGGAATCATTAAAAGTCATAGACTTAACCTCACCACTAGGCAAGCTTTCAACACTCAAATGCTTTCTAGGGAATAGATAAATGTGAGTGTTTTCACATAAACTTTCATAGCTTAGTTTTCCCATTGAACCAAGTTCTTGGGGTTTCCAATCACCATGGTTGGGTTACCACTATGATAGTTCTTAATTTGTGGATTTTACTTCCATTCTCTCTAGCAACTTCTTCATTTGATCACGGTTTAACCCTTTGGTTAGTGGATCCGCCAGATTATCCAACGACTTTACATAGTCGACTGAAATAATCCCAGTTGTGATCAACTGTCTCACGGTATTATGTCGTCGACGAATATGTCGAGACTTACCATTATATAAACCACTTTTCGCCCTACCAATAGCCGCTTGGCTATCGCAGTGAATCATCACCGGTGGCAGTGGTTTCTCCCAACATGGAATATCCTCAAGAAAGTTTCTTAACCATTCGGCTTGTTCACCAGCTATATCCAAAGGTATGAACTTTGACTCCATGGTGGATCGGGCTATACACGTCTGTTTTGTGGATCTCCACGTAACAGCTCCACCCCCAATAGTAAACACAAACCCACTTGTGGAAAGTGAGTCTTTCGTGTCCGAAATCCATTCCAGTTCGCATCACAGTACCCTTCAAGTACCGGGGGGTATCTCGAAAAATATAGCCCATGACTTTGAGTATACTTCAAGTATCTCAAAACTCGTACAAGAGCTCTCCAATGCTCTTTGCTTGGATTGCTCATGTATCGACTCAATTTATTCACGGCACATGCTATGTCGGGTCTAGTGCAATTTGTAAGATACATTAAACACCCTATGACACGAGCATAGTCTTCTTGAGCAACCGACTCACCTCGGTTCTTGCTCAAATGAACATTAAGTTCAATAGGAGTTTTAGCGGGCACGCTTTCAAAAGCGTTAAACTTCTTGAGCACTTTCTCAACATAGTGAGATTGTGACAAGACAATCCCATCGGATTTCCTTAGTATTTTCATACCAAGAATAACACACTACAAGAAAACTGGTCTTTTGCAACCTATGTGCATGCGACAGTGTCATAATTTTACGACGCTTATGCTCTTAGTGTCGTATATTTGCGTCAAACACGCGTCATAAAATTATTCTGTCACTGTTTTGCGACGGTAATGCGTCACTTTGTTTTGTGTCTTGTAATTACAACAATTTGTTTGCGACATACCACTTGAATGTCATAATTATACGTCACAGTTAGAATATTGTTGCATTTTGTGTCGTATGTTTGCGTCATTAAAATATTATGTCACTATTTTGCGACACTAATGCGTCATTCAGTTTTGTGTCTCGTAATTACAATAATTTATTTGCGACATATGTGTTGAATGTCATAATTATACATCACATTTGGAGCAGTGTTGCATTTTGTATCGTGTATTTGCATCATTAAAATATTGTGTCAGTATTTTGCGACACTAATGCGTCATTCAGTTTTGTGTCTCGTAATTACAACAATTTATTTGCGACATATGTGTTGAATGTCATAATTATATATCACATTTGGAGCAGTGTTGCATTTTGTGTCGTATGTTTGCGTCATTAAAATATTATGTCACTATTTTGCGACACTAATGCGTCATTCAGTTTTGTGTCTCGTAATTACAATAATTTATTTGTAACATATGCGTTGAAGGTCATAATTATATGTCACATTTGGAGCAGTGTTGCATTTTGTGTCGTGTATTTGCGTCATTAAAATATTGTCACTATTTTGCGACAATATTGCATCACTTAGTTTTGTGTCTCGTAATTACAACAATTTACTTGCGACATATTTGTTAAGTGTCATAATTATACTTCACATTTGGAAGCGTGTTGCATTTTGTGCCTTATATTTGCATCGTTTAAATATTATGTCACTATTTTGCAACAATATTACACCACTTTATTTTGTGTCTCGTAATTACAATATTTTATTTGCGACAGATCAGTTACCTCTTTTCCATAAACTGCAGCTTAGCTATAGAAAAAAAAGAAAAGAAAAAAATTAGAGAAAGAAGCAAGTATCAATCTTTGCAGTTCTAGCCATAGATCGTGTGTGGGGCGATTCTTCTATGTTGCATATACAACTGACTAAATTAAAAAAAAAAACCCTTTATTCTCTTGAAAGAATACAAGGAAGCAATCACCGAAATCATCATAAGTCAAATGAAGGTTTTTATCAAATTCTTCATTGTCCAAAAGCTACAATCCATAATCCTGCATCATATTCAACTATAATACTAGATGGTTAACTACCTATCCACCATCGCACTTGGTGTCCCATCGAAAAAACCAGTAGCCAAACTCAGAAACAAAGCCAAATAAGAAGCAGAACACGTATCATAATATTTATTGCCTTCTCTATCATACAATGATAAAAACCATGAAATCATTTATTCACCCAGGCCCAGCGAGATCGCAATCTTTCCTGCAAAAAGAGAAGAAAAAGGAGATGGTTAATCGTGTAATTATCTACTAAATGACAACTAAATACCAAAAAAAAAAAAAAAAAAAAAACCATGTGTTGCACAACCAAATAAAGTTAAGCTCAATTTTTCCAGTGAAAAGAACATAAACCAAAATAGCGTATTCTAACCTGATTTGCACAAAGAGAGCTAGCAACAATCTATATATTTAAATCAAACCCGGAGCTATAGTTATAACGGAGAGAGAAAAACCGAACACCATCTCCAAAAATATCAATAACAAAATGAATAAAGAAATTGAAAAACACACTCGCCTCAATAATTCGGGAAAAATCATCTCAACATGGAGTGACAACCGAAAACAATAACTCAATAAAAAAGAAAATGAAAATTAGGATACAAATCAGTAATTCATCTTCAACAAAATCAATTAAGGTTCATGAAATGACCAACAACAACAGAAAAATAAGAGTTATAGAAACCACATACTCAGATGATCTCAGACACAACTAGGACTCATCAATGAAAGCCAAAAAACTAGTAAAAATTTCGTCTTTATCATCAGAATTTGAGCAAATGATGAATCATATCACAATAAATTGAGCAAACAACCATAAATGACAAAGATTCTGTATGAAGAAGACCAAAACATTAAGCATGCTTAATCTATTGACCTCATGAAGAAGCTTTCGTAAGAAATAGGTAAAGACATAAAAATGCTAGATAAACACCCACAGACAAGTCAATAAAGTTTCTACGTACCACTTTTCTATTCATTTTCATTATTGTTCAATGGTGGTAATTCTTCAAAAAAATCATCATCATCATCATCGCTGGAATCAGATTTATCACTTGTAATAACTGCGGCTTCATCATCTGTATCTTCGAGGTCTACATCATCATTTTCAGAATCATTAGCTTGACCATCACTGCCGGCATTTACTATAAGTGTCTCCCTATCAACATCTTCTTTAACCCATAATGTGCTTCCATTGCCTGTATCTGTTTCATTTGGATCTCGACTAAAAATCCGTTCATCCTCAATGCTTTCAAATTCATTAACTTCAGGATCAACATTAAATATAGTCCGAGGAGTCATCTCCAAAGCTACATGCCAATCTTGATCAACCGGATCTTGGATATACCAAGCTTGTTGTGCCTGGGAAGCTAGAATGAACGGTTCATCTGTTTTTCTATTTCCTCTATATAATAAGTGATTGAAGTTCACCAATGTAAGATTATAGTCATTATCACGTCTCAATCCTACATTGTAAAATCAACCCAATCACACTTAAATAACACAAATTTCAGATCATTCTTCGTGTATCTAATCTCTATTATATCCTGCAAAACACCATAAAATGAAACATCCCCCGACTTTGGATTTTTGTCCTTAATACTCGAGTAACTATTTGTATTCGCCATCAAGAACACTCCACTATTTTGAGTTTGTCTTCTCATCTCCCACTTTTTAGTATGAAAACGTAATCCGTTTACTACATACCCTGTATATCTTCGAGCCCATTTACTTGGTCCAACAGCTAAATATGGAATATCTTGCTCTACTCCACTACTTTCATTTACCTATATGTTTTAACAAGAAAAAGGTAATGTTACTCTTTACTAAATAATATGAAATAAATATATCTAAATCAAAACATACTAAAATATTAAATGAACTTACATGCGTTTTGAACCAAGCGTGAAAATTTTCAGCATGGAACTTTTGCATCTGATAAGTCAGGCGTCGATTGGTACCTTGTAGCTCCTTCAAATGTTTCATACAGTATTAAAATTTTATTAATTAACCATATAATTTTTTTTTTTTTAAAAGAGCGATAAATGCAATATATCCATACTAACCTTTTATAACTGTCAACAATAGACAAATTGTTAAGTACATATCTATGGGCTTGAATCCATTCGATTTCATCCAACATAAACACTTCTTCTCCTCCTAAATGACGACCACCTTGAATGAGGGAATTATCACTATTTTCGTCATTTCTATTTGGTCTATTCAACTTAGACTCAACATCACTCAAATACATAGAACAAAATGTCATGCATTCTTCAGCAAGATATCCCTCGGCTATAGATCCTTCTGGATGACTATGAGTTCGAACATAGTTTTTCAATGTGCACAAATACCTATATTTATTGAAAAAAGACTATTAACTCATGTAAAAGTTTGTATTAGTGATACTAATTTCATATATTTGAAATAGAATACAACATATTACCTCTCAATAGGATACATCGAACGGAATTGCACAGGTCCAGCAAGTTTACCCTCTTTAGGCAAGTGAATGGGTAAGTGCTCCATAACATCAAAAAATGAAGGAGGGAAAATTTTCTCCAATTCACAAAGCACCAATGCAACTCGTTCCTCTAAGCATTCAAAATCAGCTACGCTGTGAACTTTTGAATACAATTGCTTGAAAATATCACACAAGCCCGTTATAGCTTTGCCGACATGCTTGGGTACAGTTCTTCTCAAAGCAACTGGTAGCAATTGTTGCATGAGAATGTGGCAATCATGACTCTTAAGCCCAAATATGTTCCGCTCTGCTAAATTAACACATTTTGAGATGTTGGATGCGTACCCATCTGGTACCTTCACATTCTTTAAGACTTGTAAGAAAATATCTTTCTCTTCTTTACTCATCGTGAAACAAGTATGTGGCAGATAAACCTTGTCACCTTCTCTCTGTGGATGAAGTGGCTTTCGTATACCGAGTTCTTGAAGATCTAATCTGGAATTCAAGTTGTCTTTTGTTTTAGAGTTGACACCAAGCAAAGTCCATAATATATTTTCCAGAACATTTTTCTCTATGTGCATAATGTCAAGGTTATGCGGAACGAGATTTTCTTTCCAATATGGCAATTGGAAGAAAATGCTCTTCTTTTTCCAATTATATCGAGGTTGAGAAGTATGAGACTGCTCATCCTTTCGTTTTCTTTTTTCCCAGAATTTTGGCCAGCAAGCTTCCCAAAATTATTCACCATACCGTCTACCTGCTCTAATATCTCAGATCCTGACAATCTTTTAGGCTTTGGAGCTTTCTCGACAGATCCATCAAAATGAATTTTATCATTACGATACCTGTGTCCACCTGAAAGAAAACGACGATGCGACATATAACAATGCTTCTTTCCATTTTTTAACCAACGCGATTGGCAATTTTTGTTACAACAAGGGCATGGAAATGCACCCTTTGTACTCCAACCCGAAACAATAGCATATGCAGGGAAGTTGTTTATAGTCCAAAACAGTGCAGCTCGCATTTGGAACATAGATTTGTCTGTAGCATCATAGGTTGGAACCCCATTAGACCACAAATCCTGAAGCTCATCAATTAATGGTTGCAAATACACATCAATATCATTCCCAGGACTTCGAGGACCATCAATGAGTGTGGATAAAATTATCGATGGTTGTTTCATACATCTCCCAGGGGGTAAATTGTAAGGAATGAGAACAACGGGCCATGTACTGTGGGAAAGGCTCATCGACTTAAAAGGATTAAAACCATCAGTAGCGAGACCAAGTCGAACATTACGACAATCAGCAGCAAAGTTAGGATACTTTTCATCAAATGATCCCTAAACTCTAGAATCTGCAGGATGTCTAAGTTTATCATTCTTCATGCGTCCCTCTGCATGCCATCTCATCAAATGAGATGTTTTTGAAGACATAAATAACCTCTGTAGACTAGGTTTTAGAGGAAAATAACGAATGACTTTTGCAAGAACCCTTTGTCTTCTTTTAGTTGAGCACTCATCATGCTCTTCAAAAGGCTTATACCTAGATGTCTTGCAATGTTTACACGCTTCATCATTCTCTGCTTCTTTCCAGTACAACATGCAATCATTAGGACATGCATGAAACTTTTTATAATCAAGTCCAAGTTCCTTAATTATGTTCCATGCTTCTCTATAAGATTTCGGAAACATCTCATTGTCATGGAATGCCTCGTTCAAGACTTCCATCGGCATTGTGAAAGAGTTGTTGCTCCACCGACAAAGAGATTGCACGTGCAACAATCGCACTATGAAAGATAGGGTAGTAAAGGTTTTGCACCCGGAAAACAACTCGCACTCAGCATGCTTTAATAGTTTGAAAAACTTTTCAGTGTTTTCATCAAAATGGTGCTGATTTGGTTCTGTTACTTCTCTAGGAACCTCGGAATGAGTATTAGAACTACCTATATTCTCATGAAACCCAGCATCGCGATACGATGAAAATAATCCATCATGTATCAATCCTTCCATGTCATCATGTTCATTTTGTTCTTGAGATACATCAACGACTTTCTTTTTAAGATAATGTGGTTCTTCACCTTGATAAACCCAGTTGGTGTAGCCTTGAAGAAAACCATTTACAATAACGTGCGAGTATACCTCCTCTCTAGCATGTAATCTGGAGTTTCTACATCTAGTGCAGGGACACTTTATCTTATCTTGTGCTGACATGCTTCTGTATGAAAATTCTAAGAAATTCTCAAGACCATGCTTAAAATCCTCGTTATTCACTCGATCTTTGATATTAATCCAAGACTTATCCATCTGCATGTTAATAAAAGAAATAATTTAAGTAAATATATAATGCTTTAAAAGTTTATTTACCATGCTTTTCAATAATATGTGTTGGATTCTTAGCTTTGGAAGATGGGCTGTGCTACTCACTGGTGTATGAAGGGCATGGTGTTGATGGAAGTTGCTAAAGGTATGATTAAAAGTAGTGAGTTATTGAAGATGTTATGGCAGCAATTAACTATTTTTTCTTCATAGTGATGGAGGTGATCACACACATAATTGCAGATACTTTCGTCTTTTAGATTTGTTGATTTGGGAAACTAATCCCGCTTGATACAATTAAGAAGTCGAATCAATTAATCAACACATCTAAAAATCGTACCAACAAGCAAATCAAAGGCCACGCTGATTCAAACAACCTCTCCACAGTCAAATATTATTACTGGAAATTAATCGATGTAGATTTCTACTTTTGTTTCTTTAACAACTAGTTTTACAGGTACACAAGCACTAATTTTTTTCTTCTGAATAATATGATTCAACCAACCAAAGTACTTTGTTAATTTTAACTTGCAGCATTCAATAAATTGATAGAATAGAATTATATATGAAATGCTGATTGAGTTCAACATAATGCAAGTAATGATTCAGCACGCAAAGCCATAACACTCAAACATAGAGCTGCTACAAATTTAATTGAATTCTATACAAGTTTCTACCATTCAATTTGTGACCGAATTTTAGAAAAGCAATCAGAAGACATGTACAACAATATTGGGTGCAATTTCCCAATTTGCAAATATCATAGATCAGCAACAATTATTATCAGAGAGTGAGAAGAACTAACCTTGATGCAGTTTTGGAGTTGGGATTACTGCTATGATAATACTAGTTGACACAATTGCTTAGCTCAGAGTAATAGAGTACGACGCCAAAGTGTCAGGTTCAGCCTCGGTCGGAATTGCTTTTAAAATTCCGAAGAAGGGGATTGCCTCTGCGTGAGAGTGCTTAAATTAGAGATGTATGTATTCCCTTTCAACAGTATCCTCAATTGATAATTTTATTAATGAAGTTAGCTTGTTGAAGACCATCAAGCTACCCATCAAACATCAAGCTAATAGATATTAAATGAATTCTACACAAAATTTAAAATAATAGAATTCCATAGCCCAACCCCCAAATTTTACAACAATCTGAAAACAAGATTGGTACAGTACTTTTGCAATTCACCAATATTTTATTACTCCAATAATTGAGTTTGTAATTTATGAAAGATAACCTGGATGTCGTGATTTTGTCAGCAGCGGTGCGGTAGAGCAACGGAACAAATGGTAGAATACGATTGTGATCAGAATGATTTTGATAATCTTACGAGGGGGGAGAGCAAAGCAATACGAGGCTGGAGGCGAGAGAGTAAAGAAAATACCATTAGAGATAATTAATTCTTCCCTTATTAATTCTACCCTTATTTTAATTTATTGAAGAGTGAAGAGTGGATGGAGATTAGTTATTTACTTGTCCATTCAATAGATATATATCATATATTAGATGATTTTTGTTTTTTTTTTTAATATTGTTAATGTAGTATCATTCTAATTGATAAAGTGTTGAACTCTAATGATTAGTGATAACGAGATTAATAGAACTTAATGTATTTCCCTACCATTAATATAATTTAATATGTGCAAATGATAAATTTTGTAAATTTATGTGTTAAGAATAAAATCATGTGAAAAATAGATATTGGTGTCAAAACTTTGAACTCATTTGACCATATATTAATGCGTGTATGATTTAATTTATTGAATTAAACATTGTTATAATACATAGTAGTGATCTATACATACGAAATAATAGGAATTAATAGGGGCGAGCATTCAGGTTTCGGCTCGGGTTTTTGTAAAATTGGAATACCCAAAAAAAAAGTCGGGTGTCGATAAAAAAACCCGAACCTAAACCCAAATTTAAAAAACACGAACCTGAAAAACCGAAATTAATTTTGATTATTAAATTTTTTGTTGTTGTTTTATTCCTTATAACTTTAATCAACATATATATTTGTTGTTTTATTCACTTATAACTTTAATCAACACACTTCATTCAAAATCAATACTAATATTTTTACTACTACAATAAAATCATAATATCAAATACTTAACTAGTTTCATATCAAATAAAAACTAAATATTACAATCACCAAAACAATAAATTGCCAAAATTTATGAATAAAAATAATATATGAATATTAAAATATATAATAATAATAATAATAATAATAATAATTAAAATAAATAATATTTTGGGTATTCAGTTTTTTGGGTGGTAACAAAATCCGAACCCGAATTGCACTAAGAAAAAAACCAAAATTATTAAAAAACACAATACTCCGGTTGGAAATTTAATTTCGGTTTGGTTTTCCGGTTTTCGGAGAATAGTGCTCACCCTACGAATTAATTGTTAGCAACTAAGCATGATGACTGTATAACGTATATGTGTATACATTATATTGTTATCACTGGAACTCCTTCCATCTCCAATTCGTTAGCACCGATTACATTGTTAATAATGAAATAATATGCTCCCCAATTCGGTTAACACTGATTACCGTTTATAAAATAACCAACAATCAAACTTTAAAAAATAAATAATAATGATCACAATTATTTAGACATACTCAATTAGAAGTTAACAATTATAATTAAGATTTTAAATTAATAAATTTTAATTATATTATAGATTAAAAGTGAAAAAAAATAAATACTAAACTAAATTTTTTTGTCATGATTAAAGACTTTAAGAAAACAAAGGGATGATTAAAATTTAATTAACTTTAATAACCTTATAAAAATATAATATATTCTGAGAAATAAAATATTTGAAGCAATAATAATATCTAATCTATATCTATATAAACCAAAAACATTAACATTAGGGGCGACTTATTTTTTTCAGTATTTGGCGCTTTACTTTTTTCAGTTCCCTCCCACAGTCCCACGTCCCTTGCCTCCTTCCCTATCATTCAGGAAAATATCACGCAAGATACGTAAATTCCTTGTAGAAAACTAGAAAATATATATTGGGGAAAAGCAGTTTGGAAAGAAATTCATTGATTCTTTTTAAGCCCTAGTGATGCAATCGCCGTCATACGTAGCAATCAAAGTGTTGATTCTTCCGTCATCCTGATCTGCAATCAAAGGTACAACATTGAGTTTAGTTTCCTTTCCATATGAAATCAAGAATTTTCAATTTTCTTCCTCGCCTGATATCGAATCTATTCTGAATTTTGTTCAATTTTCAGCAAGATTGAGAGGAGTTAGTCCGAATTCTGTTCAATTTTCAACGAGATTGTTCGGAGTTCGAATCTGATTTTTTAAGTCTCTGTATGATTTGATAGGAGTTAGTGTATTAGGGATATGTCTTTTCATGAATATGTGTGAATGTAGCTACGGGCTAGAGCCCCGTTGTTAATGAATATGTGCAATTAGACGTGTGGTTAAGAGACTAAAACATCCCTTGTTGTTCGTCTTTGGTCGTTTTCCTCTACAAGTCTCTAGAATCTCTTCTCTTTCTCTGAACTAAGAATTATGGCAAGACTCACAATCTGATTTCGACATACTTGTATGAAATTTGGAGGCTAAGCTTTAGCCTATAGGTCTGAGTATGTGATAGAGAATACGTTGATTTAGGATGAAAAATGTTACTATTTTAACATAAATTATTATTCTTTCAAGCCAGAAGCAAGAAACCTGACCAACATGTTATTTTGGATAATATGATTGGAGGGTAGAAAACATAGAAGTTAAGGAAGTAATCAACATTGTTTCAGATTTTTTGTTACTGCCATTTTTCAATCCTTTCTAGTGCAAGAAAAATTTCATTTAACAACTGATCTTGTGATTTGTTCTACTTTTGTTTGGCCTGTAATCAGCTTGCTTAAGGTGAATTTAGCAACACATATATGTGCTTAGAGGCTAATTTATAGTCTACCTGTGCAAACAATTAAATGCATACAGAAAGTCAATTTTTATACGGTCATGTTTCAGCACACCACATCTATTTTCCATAAAAAAATAATAGTTTTCTCGTTGATCTTCAGGTCCTATTCATGGCACCAGCTAAGAAGAAACCAAGATGTGTGATTGGACCAATGCTAGATACCGTAGTTCAAGAAACTCAACTTCAAAGTAACAACAATTCTGAAAGTCATGTAGATGAATCTAACAATACGAAATCTCCATCCCTTGAGGATTCAGTCGACTCTGATGCTACAAAATCATCATCAGACGATAGTGATGAAGATCGACTACGAGATAGAGATAATGATGATGGTGTTAACGGTCAAGGTAAAATCATTATTTTAAGTTGTATTCAGTTTATTCTATTTGATCATTTTCCAATATATATCTACTACTTATTTCATTGTTATTCTAAAAAATATTGATCAGAAATAATACCTAGAGGGCCTGCAAAGATGGGATTCCAGTGGGGGACTGGAAAGGTCATGCTGCTGGAATTAGATAAGGATAATAATGTAGTCGGCAAGAATGCCGTTGCATTTTCTTCTCAGTTGGGAATTCTAGCAAAAGATGGAAATAAACTTCCCCTTACATATAATGACTGGAGAGCATTACCTGATGAGAAAAAGGATCTTGTTTGGAATGAAGTGAAGGTATTAAGTTTCTTATAATTTTAATTTTATTTCTGATTTTTAAATATATTTTATATTTTATTTTCTATTTTTTATGATCTTATTTTCCCTGATATTATTCTTTTTATGTTATAAATTAGGAGAATACAAACTTAACAGATAACTACAGAAAGGAGTGTTTGAAGAGGCTTGGAAAATTGTGGAAGGACTGGAAAAGTAGACTGAAATCGAAATATTACAGTACACATAAGAATGACAGGAGTTATGTACTATCTAATTGTCCGAAACGAGTAGAACCGGATCAATAGCCTTTATTGGTGAACTATTGGAGCACTCCTGCTGCGAAGGTTAGAATGCATCTTACTTTTATTAAATTTGAAATGATTCTTCTTCTTTTTTAATCATAATCTTCTCATTTAAGATTTTCACTTTTATTTATATGTTCAATCATAGAAACTCAGCAAGGTCAATAAAAAAAGCCGAGAGCATGTCAAACTGCCACCTAGATTGGGACGAAAGGATATGGCTGGTGCTAAAGATGAGGTATTATTCAAATGAAAACTTTATGCAATTTATCATTTTATCGAATGTGTTATGCTATTTACAATCCCCTTTCCCCCTCTTGACAGTATCGTCGAGAACATGGAAAAGAACCATCAAAGTTAGATTTGTTTATCTATACAAGGCAGAAGAAGAGTGAGAAGCCTGTTGATGACAACACTGTCAAAAAAGTAGTAAGTAATTTTTTTTTAATTAAAGAAATAGTAAGCATTGTTACTTGTTTTCAATTTGCATTATATTGTTGAGTCTATTATTTTAATGCAAACTTTTAATGTACTTGTATATATTTTGTGGGCATTAAGGGCATATTATTGTTAAAAATTGTTATTGTTCATCATAAAGTTATCTGTGAATGTATAAGAGACAACATTCTTGCTATGTGAATAGTCATGAATGTTTTACTACGGGTTCATGGCTTTTGAGTTTGTGTTTGTATTTTTTAAGTTGCTAAAGTTTGTTAGCTAATTGTTCTTGCTAGAGTTAACTCATGAAATTATGCTCCATCATTTAAACGGGCTGCAAATAAGTGTGTTATAAGCACAAGTAATTTATCTTATTTATCTTTTTTCTAAATGAATCATTATGTTAATTGTATGCGGCTCCATTTTGATATCTTATTACTGTTAATCACAGAACCTAGTGGGTCATTTTGTCATTTTTTCCCCCTCTTTTGTTCATATTGTTTTTCATATTTAGGCTCTTTTAAAAGAGTTGAAGCAAAGGTTGCCTGAGGAATTGATGGATGATATTGAGACGAATGATGAGATTTTTGAAAAAGTTATTGGAGATGAGGCACCCGGATATTTTCATAGTAACCATGGTGGTTCGAAGAATAACCATTTGGTTTATACACTACTACAAAAATTGACATTAACAACACACAATCAACAACGGTTATTGAAAAAAGTGTTGTTAAATCAGTAAAAACCGTTGTTGTAGTAACAACCGTTGTCTATGAGCGCACAAATGCGCCCATACACAACGGTTTTTGAGTACCGTTGTTATTTCTGTGTTGTTGTTAATTGAAAAAATAACGGTTTTTTACGTATTGTTGTATGTACGTTGTTGTATCATATAACAACAGTTTCTTCATCGTTGTTGATACACCAACGTTGTTGTTTCTCATTATGAAAATTATTTTTTGAAAAATTGCTAATTAAATGTCGAGCCTTCTTCCTTCCGAGTGAAATCACTTCTCTTTATTTCCTCAAAACATTCGAGACTTCCCTCCTCCGTCTGAAACCCTTGTTCCCCAAAATGAAGACCCTTGTTCCATAATCGATTTCTCTCTGAAAGCTCGTCCCCAAATCGAAACCCTTATCCTCCTCTGCGTCGCCTTGCTGTCCTTCCCTCCTCCGTCTGTTCCTCTTTTGCCGACCCTCGCTTGCACTGCTCAATTTGGCTCGGCTAGAAACCCAATCGAAGTAAATCTTCTATTCTAATAATATATAGCTTAGAAATAGACAAATGCAAATGTCTAATGTGAAGGAAAACACGCAATTTCTTTTACCTCTTTTCATGCTTGCACCTTTTCTTGCTTCGTGAATGGGAATATTTCTATTTCTAGGAAAATTCATTATCTAATTTGCTTGAGTTTACCAAATTTGTTTTGTTTTCTTTCAATCAAATATTTTAGTTTTTTTTAACTCATTGTAGTATTTTGGTAGCTTTCTTCTCAACTCTGTACTATGCTATTTTTGATCATATTCTGTTTGATGTAATGACTGTTAGAATTGTAGTATGTTTTCTCTTTTTTTTTTTTTTTTTGCTTTTTTTTTTTTACGGTTTTTGCTTGTTTGATTAACTGTGTTTTTGACTCTATGACTAAATTCTAGTATCGCTTCTGTCGTTCATGTCATGTTTATCGGTTGGTTTATTATGTATTCCACATTGAGTTTTTCAGAATCTTTCAGTTAAGATTTTCTTGTCCTTTCCCTGAATTTTCTGTGTGTTTGGTTGGTTTGATCTCAGCCGAACACCAGTAGGGAGAATCACAATTCGATATCAGTTTAATTGGTTATTCTAGTTTGTCTTCTAGTCTTTCCACATGAACGGTAGTAATAGGATATGATGAATGGTTTGGCTGTTTTGTAATATAATGAAATAAGAACATGCTGGTATCACTAGAGAGCTGGTATAGGTTGCTTTTAAGTGAGGTGTTGCATTTTATAAAGCATAGCATTAACCTTTTTGGGAGGAATACTGCTGAAGATACTTAATCAACATTAACTTTTATTACTATTAGACTTCCGAAAGCATGTACACACATCATTGATTCAATGTGTTGATTTTTTCATAATTTTGTCTGATTTTGTGTGCAAAGTTTGCCAGCTTTTCCGTTTAAATGTTATAGAGTGGTTTGAGAATAGTTTTCAATTCTTATTTTGAGGACTCGGTTTTAAGAGATCGGAAGCCAAATAATATGTGTTAGTAAAACTCTAATCCTCCTTGATGTTGATTGTCTCGCGTGTTCTTGAAGTTAACTGGTTTACTTTTTAGTTTCAAGCACCTACTTTGTGTGACATTGCATACCTAGTATCTCATCAACCAATAATTTCTAATATCTGTAGTAATTCTGCTTACTAGTTCTCTAAAAGAATTCCTATAAATGTTAAAATGTGCAGATTCCAGTTCGACCTTTCGGACATAATGAATATGAAAGATTCATACCTGCTGCTTTCCTATATTACAGAGCATCATTTTCAATGGTATCTTTCTTCTCTATCTTTCTGAATCATTATGCTTCTCGAATCTAGGTAATGAATAACCTCTATTAACTGTTACCAGTCCAAACTTTTGCCTTCTCTGGTTGTTTTTAGTTTTCAAATCTTGAATTTTGGGATATCTTACCTTGCATTACATGGAATAATTAAACAATGTGCTTTTTCCTCTCTCTTTTATTCCAATCTATTTGTTTTTCATGACTCTAATTACAGTAAAAAATCTTGACAGCTCTAATTTGATGCTCATACTTTCCCTTTTCAAAAATAATCAAAGAAATTAATATATAATTAAATTTTTTTTTATTATGAGCTCTTGTTCTTTGATGAATTAAATAAGTAAAGTTGAAAAACCACTAGGAATAATTATTGTGGACTTTGTTTCCAAAGGAAATTATTTATTTCTAATAGTATTTTGCATAGATTCATAATTTTAAAAACTGTCCATAAGTATTCCAATGTAAGAAAAAATAGCATTCCAATTTGATTATAATAAATATCTGCATTTTAATCTTTTTGAGCTACTGAAGCAGCAATTGTTCACAGCATGAGCTCTATATTGTTTTCCCACTTTTGGTATAATGTGAATGCACGATATGCATCATCAGAAAAAACAATCACTCTATTAGTCTTCAAAATCTTGTGCAAATCAGGTAGGAATCAGACTTATGAAACCAACATTAGCATAGATTAATTACCGAAGAGAAATGTATAAAAAATGCATCCCTCCCAAATTTCAATTCTGTTTACTCCAAAAATAAAAAATACTTCAATAGACAATAAACAAACATTGACTTAAGATTAGAAAGGCTTTTTACTATTTCGAGAATGAGCCATTATCAGCATCACAGAGATTGTAACAACAACAGGCGGAGACGGACAAACATCTCAAATCAAATACACTATTTACTCTTCTTTTTTTTCTTCCTACATTCCAAATAATTTTGTGCATGAATCATGAACAAGTTCGATGCGTTTTTCCTTGAAGAATGATGATGATTTCAACATCTATTTTCATTATGTTTAAGTAAAATTAATTGATAGTTCTATAGAAAGTTATCTCAATTCTAGTTTACATTGAAATTTGAAATAGCTTGATGAAAGCAGTTTTTTAAAAGCAAAGGAGAATTATAGATAGTGGAATATTTTGTCATAAGTCCATATATATCCATCAGATCTATTTTTCTTTTCAGTATACACATCAATTTTGGCTATTTTGGCCCAAAACATAGTTTATTCTCCTTTACTCATCAACTCAGTGTTTGTATTTTTCTGAATTTTTTTCTCAAAACATAGTTTATTCTCCTTTGTGTTAGTAACAACTATTGCCGTAGTGCTACCACTATGTAAATTATTACTGCTACGCTGTGTTTGTGTGATTAGTTGTTATGGTTTGATTGTTGATTCTGATTTAAGTTGTTGTTTTGCATGTGTTGGTCTTACTACTCTTAACTCTACTCCCCACCCCTGATGCTTATCACCCGTATACTTTATTCATATTGTGTTTAAGTGTGTGGAATCTTAATCTATTGACAGTGCGAACCTATTTAATTTCATTAAGATAGTACTAAAAACTTATTTGAATAATGGTGGAAAAGTGTTTTGAATCTGTAAGCTAGTATTAAATGCTTATTTGTGCAGGATTTGTTTCTCAAAATTCACGAGGGTGCCGATTGTTTCTCAAATTTATCTTTTTCTCTTAGGTTCATTATGGACAAATCTTGGATGTCAAAGAATAGGTTGTCCCATGAATATATAGTTGGGGTGGAGTCTTTTATGAAGTTTGCATTAAAAGATATAGGTAACTGTGAAACAATGTCATGTCCGTGCATAGAATGTACATTGACTAATCAAGTTGCTTTGGTACCATGTAATGTGGGGTAAGTAATAGATTTTACAATATTTTAATGTAATGTTTAGTTAGAATTACATGTGTCTTGCTTTTTTTTTTTTTTTGTGCATGTAGAAATCATTGGATTCTTACGACCATTGACCCTCGTCCTCACAATAAAGAGATTGGGTTATTGGATCCTCTCTATAAAGGAATTCATAATGAGGGTTGGAGACAAGTTGTGGAATTGTAAGTTTCTTTATTTTATATAATTCTCGTAATTCAAATAAACACTTGTATTACACAAAATTGAGTAATATAATTCTATATTGAAGGGCCTTAAATGTCCATGTCTCGGGCAAGAGAAGGACTGAAAGAAAAGGCAATTTGTGGACAGTATTTCAAGTATGGTAATCTAAAATAGATGAAATTAAATATAGCGTAGTTACTAAAAAAATTGTATTAATTGCAGGTTCCTAAACAACAGGACTCAGTACAGTGTGGTTTCTATGTGATGAAGTACATCAAGGAAATAGTTGAAGTTGCATCTGATAACTCAATCCATTCACTAGAGAAAATGGTGATTTGCATAATTTCATATTCTTGGCAATTAATGGTTGAAGCTTATTGAAAATAAATAGTGTTATATATGTAAATGTTATGTGTTACAGTTCGATAAAAAACCTCCTTACTCTGTTGCGGATATTGATGAGGTGCGTAAGGAGTGGGCAAAATTTGTGCAATCAAATATACAGTAGAAGGTAAATTATGGATTCTTAATTACTAAGTTTTTGACTAAAATGATTTATACTTTAAGTTTTCTTTGGTGCGCTGCATCAATTTAGATTAGACAACTTTCTAAATTGCTAAATAGCATCTATTTTGTGCATTTGTTTTGGTGTTCATTTCTCTTACCCTTTTGTAGGATGATTCCCATGAAACTAAAACAAGCGACTCGAGGCTGAACGTTCTTCATCTTTAGCTCACAGCTAGTAATTTTGTTTAGTTTCCCTCATGAACTTGGAATGGTTTTTGGTATGATTAGTATTTTGATCTATTGACTTTGACAGTGACTTTGGTTTTTATGGAAAAAGATATGAATTATTATTGTACTAGTACCTTGTAATTTGAATTAGTTTTTGCTATTTAGTTTTACTAAATCTGATTACCAATTTTTTAGTTTTATAATTGTTATTTTTAATTATAAAATAGGTTGAATAATTTAAATTAACATGTACATTTCACATATACAACAATAGTTTTGAACTGTTGTCGTTCGTTGGCATTTTAATAACGGTTTTTTAATAGTTGTCAAATGGTGGTGTTGTTATAAAATACTACAACGGTTCAAAATAAAAAAACAACAGTTGCAGAACCGTGGTTATAACTAGATTTGACAACGGTTCAAAAACCGTTGTCTATGAGCGCGTACTATACAACAACACCACGTACAACAACGGTTCAAAAACACATACAACAACAGTTTTTAACCGTTGTCTATGTCATTTTTTGTAGTAGTGATACCACCCGGGAAGAATTAGAACAAGCTGTCGAAGATAGATCTCGAGAGAAAATTGCAAGCATTCAGAAAGAAATTGAAGCTAAATTTTCAAAAACAATTGAAATGCTTAAGACTCGACTTCTCACACTAGAGGATCAAAATACAACTGTAAGTTTACGCTATACATGCTTATCATATTATTGTAGTATTTTTTCTGATTTTTTAATTTATAAAATGCAAGGCATCGCGATCCTTTAATTCTCGCCGCATACAAGCTCCAAATAATGGATCATCATCGGAAGAAATCATGAACTTAGAGTATTCTAGAAAAATCATTCGTGAGGTAAATGAAATAGTATGTTTTTTGGCCTTTACTTTTTGGTATAAACACTTCCTTTGTCCTTTACTTTTTGAATTTATGAATTGTTAGATGAGAGAAGAGATAGATGAACACGATGAGAACAATACAAGCATTCATCTTGATGGTTTACATGTTCAGGTATTGACGTATTGTCATTAATTAACTAATATTCTGTCAATTATTTTACGCATTATGTATCCAAATTATAATATATTCTGTTTTAATTATATAGGAACAAGGAAACGCAAGGAGCAAGAAGAAGAAGACAAAGCATCCATGACTATCACATTCTCGCTCATGAATATTGCATATAAATTTAGCACAATAGTTATTTGAATTTTGATCTAGCTTTGAACGATTAAACTTGATTTCTATATTTTCTTTTCGCATTTGGAAAGCATTGTCTTTTATATTTGGAATGGATTTCAAAATTATTTTACATCTTATATTACACATTTGTTATTTGTTATTTGATATGATAATATTCCATATATGTGGGATGAAAAAAAAAAGTGAGGCTCCCAAATTAAATAAATGTGTCGTAAAAGCAAATGCAACAATAATGAAGCGATTCAAAAAATGTCGTATCCTTTGCGACATGATATTGAATTTATGGTGACGCATTAAATATGTTGCAAAAATGTGTCACTTTAAATATGACATTCTTATTGTCTTAAAAAATACGTCACTTCAATTTATATGTCACAACTAGTATTGCAAACTAACACGACATATATCAACTTGTGTCGCATAATATGTCGTAAGCTAAAATGCATCACTAAAACTAATGATGCACATTGTGTCGTGGATTATTGCGACAATTAATTTAGTGATGCTCAAAGTGTTGAATATATTGCGTCAAAAAAAAATGTCGTACAATTGCTACACAATCTTTTTGCATCACAATCATAGCCGACATTAAAGTATGTCGCAAAATATAATTTTTGACATTATATTATGATGCAAAAAATTGTCGCAAATATATTTTTGCGACAATTTTTTTATGATGCAAAAAATTGTCGCGAATAAGGATGCGTCATATCAACTAATGTCATAATATGTGTTGTAAAAATAACATGCATCACCTAAATATAATGACGCATAAATGTGTCGTAAAATTTATATGACATTATTTTAGTGTTGCACAAAGTGTCGTTTGTATTGCGACACAAACGAATAAAAAATGTCGTAATTTTGCTACATACCCCTTTCATGACACAATCTACTGTGATGCATAAAATGTCGCAAATCAACATTTATGACATTAAAAAGGGCCTTTTGCGACACATTTATTTGTCGCAAAAGGTCAGTTTTCTTGTAGTGACATCAGCTAAACCCAAGTCTTTCATGTTAAAGTTCCTCTTTAACATGCTTTTCGTTTCGTTAATTACACGGATATTGCTACCCATAATTAACATGTCATCTACATAAAGACACACAATAACATATCCGTTATTTGTGTTCTTAATGTAAACACATTTGTCACATTCGTTTATTTTAAAACCATTTGATAGCATCACACTATCAAATTTCAAGTGCCATTGAAGTGGCGCTTGCTTCAATCCATAGAGGGACTTAACCAGTTTGCAAACCTTCTTCTCTTTACCAGGTTCTACAAATCCTTCTGGTTGTTCCATATAGATTTCCTCCTCTAAATCTCCATAGAGGAAAGCAGTTTTCACATCCATTTGATGTATCTCGAGATTATGCAAAGCAGCAATCGCAAGAAGCACCCGAATGGAAGTAATCCTTGTTACAGGAGCATAGGTATCGAAATAATCGTACCCTTCTTTTTGCTTAAACCCTTTGACAACCAAACGGGCTTTGTACTTGTCAATTGATCCATCGGCTTTGTATTTCCTTTTAAGGATCCATTTGCATCCTAAGGGTTTGCACCCTTCGGGCAAATCAACCAACACCCAAGTGTGGTTCTGCCTAATGGAATCAATTTCACTTTGTACCGCTTCTCTCCAAAGCGGACTATCCGATCTAGAAAAAGCTTATTTGATCGTCGTTAGTTCTTGATCCAACATGAACACTACATAATCCGGACCAAATTGCTTTGGTTTCCGAACTCTACTACCACGTCTCGGTTCACTATCTTCTGGATTAGACCTTTGTCGCTTGCGTGACTTAGGTTCTTCATCCTCGGATTTAGAACTCGTGGCTTCAACTTCAATTCTATTGCTAGAATTGGATCCTACATTACCCTTATCCTTACAAAGATATATGTTTTCAAAGAATATTGCATTCCTTGACTCAATCGTTGTTCCCACAGTCATGTCGGGTACTTCCAACTTGTGAATAACAAAATGATAGGCGCTGCTGTTATGTGCATACCCAATAAAGATACAATCAACCGTTTTAGGGCCAATTGTAACTTGTTTAGGTAGAGGCACTTCAACCTTCGCCAAACACCCCCACACTTTAAGGTATTTGTATGATGGTTTCCAACATTTCCATAACTTATAAGGTGTAACATCTTTACCTTTGAGTGGAATCTTGTTCAATATATAGTTGGCTGTCAAGACAGCTTCTCCCCACATGTTTTGGGGCAACCCTGAACTAATCAACAAAGTATTCATCATCTCCTTAAGAGTTTGATTTTTACGTTTAGCAATGCCATTTGATTGAGGTGAGTATGGAGCCGTCGTTTGATGAATTATACCACTTTCGTTGCATAATTCCTCAAACGGAGCGACATATTCGCCACCTCTGTCACTTCGAACACTCTTAATTCGACCACTTAGTTGATTTTCTGCGTCATTCTTGAAGTGTTTAAAAGCTTCAATAGCCTCATCTTTACCTCTTAAAAGATAAAGATAACAATATCTCGTGCAGTCATCGATGAATGTGATAAAGTACTTCTTACCACCACGAGTTTGCACATACTTTAAATCACACACATCGGTGTGAATTAAATCAAGGGGTTTTGTGCTCTGCTCAACCGAATGAAATGGTTGTTTTGTCATTTTCGCCTCAACACAAATTTCACATTTGTTTTGAGTGTTAACTTCATTTAACTTTAGTAAATCTAAATTTACTAATCGTTTTATAGCATTTAGATTAACATGTCCTAATCTACAATGCCATAAATCAGAGCAATCAACAACGTAAGAGGAAGTAGTAGCATTTTCATTACTCTTAATAGATTTGGGTACATGGCGTATAGCCAATACATTCAATCTAAAAGACCATAGAGAGGTAACCATTTCCAAGGAAAGTACCACTCTTTGACAAAATAAACTTGTCAGACTCAAAAACTAGTCTAAACCCCTTATTAACTAGAATAGAGCCCAAGACCAAGTTCTTTCGGATGTCGTGAACATGCAGGACGTTCTTCAAAGTTAGAGAATTTCCCAATGTAAGCTTTAATACCACATCTCCAACTCCGACAACCACGGACGAAGCTTGATTCCCCATGTTGAGCTTCCTCCCCTCAACAGCTTGATAGGTAACAAACTTGTTCCTATCGGCACACACGTGCGCAGTAGCGCCGGTGTCGATGAACCAGCCTCCTAGCTTTTCGACTTGGTTGACCTCCTCGGTGACCACAGCCGAAAAGTCTTCTTTCACCCACTCGCCGTCTTTCTCGGCGACGTTGGCAGCATGCTTCTTCTTCTTCTTATTCTTGGGCTTCTTGCATTCCTTCGCAGTATGCCCATGCTTGCCACAATTGTAGCAATCACCATCAAACTTCCTAGATGGTACCTTCGCCTTGCCCTTGTCTTTGGCATTTGGGCGATTACGCTTGTTCGAGGGACCGCCCTTCTCCATGAAGTTCACCTTGGCATCAGACGGTGCCTTCGGTTTGTCTTGATCGCGCACATCAGACTCGATGCGTAGTTTCACAATCAAGCACTAGTACAAAAACACTGATAGACAACGGGCAAAGCCCGTTGTCTATCGCAAAAAAAGACCGTTGTGTACAGAGGTGTTGTAGAAAGTCCCGGAAAGGGCGCTGATAGACAACGGTCGGTGCCCGTTGTTGTATTGAAGTACGATAACGGTACTTGCCCGTTGTCTTTACGAATAAAATTACCGTTGTTGTTTATTAAGACGACAACGTGTTTTGCCCGTTGTTGTAATTACGCGTTTTGCCTGTTATTGTATTAAATTTCAACAACGCAATTACTAGTGTTGTCTATATAGGTATTTTTCTGTTGTTATTTTTATAAATAATTAAATAAAAATCCAATATATAACTAATAAAAATCATGATTCATTAATCAAAATGATGAATAGCTTCCGTTCAAACATTCAATACAAAATGTAGGATTTTAATCAAAAATATGAAACTAGTTTGTTTTCAATGTCCTTACAAAAATATCACCACTCTTTAGATTGCAGCCAATACTCCCAAAGCTTGGCAATTTTGTCAGCATTCACACTTCTTACGAATTCCCGAACAGTTGTTCTACCAGTGTATGCTGCTATTGTTTCCTCTATTGTTTCCTGCATTGAATCATAAATCTTTCTTACTATGAGTCGCCGAATTAAGAAAGCTAGAAAAATAACCACATATTGACATGTAAACTAAAACTCTCATTCAAAATATGTTATATAATCTGAGCGTCTGCTTTCTCATCTGAAAAGTGAATAAATGAAGACCATAAGCTGAACGATTTAAGGTTCAACCAACGGTAAATAAATGACTAAGCACAATTTTAAATTTCCAAATCTCGTAGACAAATTCAAAATAATCAGCACCAATAGCTACATGAGATTCATAGATGCACATTAGACTCAAAAATACTTAATATAATCTACTTCTAATTTCAACTGCTTCAGGAATGTTATTACCTCAATTTATATATTCTTGCACACAATCAGCCCATTCCTCACGCACTTCATCAATTTCCACAATTGAGTATTTATTATTTTTTTTTATCCCTTTTTAACCGTTACAATGAAAAGATAAATTAACAAACAAATTAAACAATCAATAATATTCATAAAAAATATTTGCACTATAACTTGTTATGTGACATATTTACCTGCGACTTCATCAAACTAATCCTCTGACAAGGATCAGACATAACAATTTCTCTCATGTATCTCATCACATAGTAACCACATTGGGAAGAGTCTGGTTGTTTAGGAACCTGTAATGCAAGTTGAAAATCTGTATAATTTTTTTTTTTAATTTAGAAGTTACCTATATATTTTACATACATCAAAGACTGTCCATGTAGATGGCTTCGTCACTCTCCTATTTCTTGCCATGTGGAACACCTTTATTGCCCTAAATAAAATACATCATCTTTCAGTTTCAACATTATTGTGATAGAAAATAAAGTGAAAGACTAAAGCAAAATTGCACTTACAAGTTAACAACATCTTTCCAAACGGTGTCATTGATACCTTTGTGAAGCGGATCCAACAAACCAATTTCCTCTCGATGTGGGTCAATTATTGTAAGAATCCAGTGTCCACTATACATAGGTATATTGTTCTCAATTCATGTCTCCAAATGTATGCAACAACGTGCATCAAAACTAGATTGATCACATCATATATTCTTCTTATACCATATATATCATATACTTACCCCACATTACACGGAGCCAATGCAAATTGATCGGGTGATATATGAGCAAGTCCGGCTGCTAGGTAATTTGCTCGTTCATCCACACAATCCTTAGTAGTTTTCTTTGAGCCTTTAGTGTATGCAATATGGCCTATATCGAACGGGTCAACAAATATATATTTGCTACCCTTCTCTAACCTCCTCATTTCATTGTAAAGGTGCCTGCAATTGTTTATTTTTTTTGGAAGAGAAAAAAATATATACGTAATATTGAAATTGTACTTAGCTATAAGAAGAAGAAATAATATTCATACCATATATACACAGCAATGCACGTGTATGAGATAGGCTCTAATTTGCAGAAAGGCTTGATGTCCTCAAAGTTAAGATACAAGTTATGCTCTTTTGGGAAAATACCATCGACGAGTGGTATTGTTATGCAGCTTTTTTTTGCTTCTCGAGTAGCATTGGAAATACAAAATACCATGCGTAACTTCTTTGGTAGAGTTGATACATCCACAGGTTCTTCATCATTTTCTTCTTTATCATTTTCTATTTTAAGTTTCTTAGTCTGTGTCTACAATGCAAATATAAGATTAAATTAATTAATATACATATTATAACAGCAATGTAGTGTAATAAATGTACCTTCTCGTGCAACTTCACAAGGTGTATTGGCCACGAAACATGAGATCCGACTGCTTCACCGATACTACTACACTCAGTTGTAGGAATGGGTAAAGGCGCATTCTCATCAACTGTTGATACAATGGACACCCGAAGCATTTCCTCTTTAGGCCCAAGAACCTTCACAACTGTTCCAAACCCAGCAATATTGTTTGTACCTGAACCTATACTTAGTGCAACAAGTTTATCCTGTTTGAATAAACAAAATACCCAATTATATTAAGTATTAAAAAGAACAATAATATTGGCATATACGTTGAATAGATAATACCATGAAATAAGCATTTGCATCAACCATCTGCACTTCATCATCCTTATGAATCATCTCCACATCATCCTTACCCAAACGTTCCTCTTTCTGAAATTGTATCTCATCATCACTTGGTCGTTTCAAATCCACCGAGTAACTTTTTGTTTCTTCGAAAGGTATAGATTGTGAACATTGCTTGTAAACAGCAGCTTCTAGCTTTGCAATTCGGGCGTCTCGTTCAGCCTCTTTCTTTGCAGCTGCCATCAATGTTTTCTCTTATTCAGCAGCAATTCTGGACATTCCTCGAGGAACATTGAAGTATGCTTTAGGAGTGACATATTCTCCAACTCCCCTCAATCGGCCACGGTGTTCTTCTTTTTCTAGCGCAATCGAAAGAATAGTGCCTTTCTCTTGCAATTCTCCCGATTCTTTCTTCGTAATGAGATCTTCCTATATAAATTGTGGGAAAGGTACATCCTTTATCATCTTTATAAAATAAAAATCAATGAAGATGTATCAACTTACAATCTTAGAAACTTTTTCTGTGAATTCAGGCTTTCCCGATTTTCCATCTTTCGGTGTTCGGCCTGCGATCCAAACTTTGGCTTGCCTAATTTCGGGATTGGCATGATAAATCTCAGGCTACATAAGTTTTTATAAATTTCAAATACATAATTCATGAAAAAGACAAGTATTAGTTGCTGAATTGAATTTTATGAATTACATGTTCACTTGCATATCTTGCATATCCTTTTCGAGACAACTGGTACTCATCGTCATTGTATTGAGCCCTTCGTCTTTGTTGTTGCTCCCTCAAATTCTACAAATTATAATAGTAAAAAAATAATTAAAATTATGATATTGATAATGATCTCATCATATGCATGCAGGAACAATCTGGAGTTTAAAACTCATAATAGTAAGTGGATTATAAATCAACAAAGTAAAGTGGAAGACAAGAATGATACCTTGAATTTATCGGTCAAACGACTGATAACAAAGTCTTTCCAAACAGCTGACTTAATGAAAGGGTATTCAGATGGTGGAGTATTCAAATCAGGTGAATTAAGTCTTTTATAAACATAATTAGTTGTTAGCCTTGCTTTAAACCCACGAAACTTGGAACTAGCAGAGGACATGCAACCAGACTTCCATCAAGGATCGACATTGAAATTCAACTAAGAAACATAACATATATAGATGGTGAGAATATCATAATTACTAATGGCTAATAGACAAGATAAACAATGTTATTACTTACATTTACAGCCTCCCAAATTTGCTCCTTAATCTCAGGTGGGACATCGTCCCATGAATCATAAGTGATCTTCACCTTGTCTCTAGCTAACACGCCGATGTAACTTTGCATCTGGGTAGCAACATCCCCAATCGGCTGACCGTCATGATTAAATCTAACAGTTTTTTTGATTCCCAAATGTCTTTGTATTGTCAGACAATGCAAATGAGTCCGTCCTCTGCGGGTTCGTGTTGTTTGGCTGCTATTGGCATCTGATTTTGTATCTTTGATATCAGCATCCTGATTGACCAAATTTGCCTCATCTTCTTCATCCATCTCATCTCCGTCGTCAACTAGCTTTTCCAACTCTTTATTTCTTTTGGGCATTTCATTTTGTGACATCAAGTTCACATCTCCACCGGTAGCATCATCGACCTCATCAACATCATCAACTAACTCTTCATTGTATTTTTTTTTCATATATCCATTCTTTTTACTCTTTCTAAGTACCTGCTTTCTTCTTGCAGCCATGACTAACAGATCTGCATGAATACATATAAATTTTAGTACATATGAATAAATCAATTGAAATACAAAATTATAATTAATATATTAATTATAACATATGGATAATGAAACACAATTAAAAAAATTCAGCAAACAATACCAGAGATAATTAGTTATCAGCATTGTCAATCCAAATCCCATCACAATCATCACGCACGTAAATCGGTTCATTTTCACCAACAGCATCATCAAAATTAGCAGGCAACTCTTTCAAAAAACATGGAAGATGGACGATAGGTCGTCATCTTCACTAGAATCAACGCATTCAGAAAATTCTCTCAAAGGACTTGGGATTACTACAGACCATTGGGAATCCATAGGGTCTCTTACATAAATCACCTGCGTTGCCTGACTTGCCAATATAAATGCATCATCTTTGAATGCAAGTTTATTGAGATTTACCAATGTGAATCCAATTTTATCATCTTTGATGGTAGCTGCCCAAGAACATTTGAACAGTGGAATTCGGAAGTGATGATAGTCAAGTTCCAATATTTCATCAATAACTCCATAGAAGACCATGTCAGACACAACAGGATTTTTGTCCTTAGCACTAGAAACTTGTGTGGTCTTTGCTACTAGAGTTACTCCAGAATTTTGAACAGTTCGTACAGCATCATGATCTTTTGTATAGAAAGTAATTCCCCGAACTATGTAACTATCATATTTCAAAACATTATTACTGGGTCCCCGTGCTAACCACTTCAACTTTTCAGAAATTGGGTGCTTGGAATGATCATTATTGCTTGCAACCTAGAAATATAAAATGATGCATCACCAAGCTTAGATTTATTATTGTAAGACTTTAGGAAAATTAATATACTAGTAAATAAAGATACTATAAACTTGCTCTATCGCGCAACCAATCAGGAAAGCAACGATTATGTTCTTTTTGTAATAAAGGTTCTGTCTTTGCCTTTCCACGTGATGTTTTCTTCAAGTGAGCCATGTGCAACCTAAAGAAATTATAGAATATTTATGCTTGGTTTAATATATATGGTTATGACTAATTAAGTATGAGTTCCTAGACTTACTCGGCATAATGATCGATCTCAGCTTCATTCGTCAGTACGTGTAGATGTGCTTGAAGTAATTCCACATCATACATATATTGCACTTTTGCAGCTGAGAGAGGCATAGTACTATAAGATCGGGTCTGAGAAGTTGGAACGCCACATGTTTGCATGTTTGACATGTACATTGAGCAAAACTCAACGGCTTCTTCAGCGATATAACATTCGGCTATGCAACCTTCGGGCCGATTCCTATTTCTTACATAACTCTTCAAGACACGCATGTACCTTTCAAATGGATACATCCATCTGTACCATACTGGTCCACATAATCTAACCTCCCGAACTAAGTGGACAGTCAAATGCACCATTATATCAAAGAATGATGGTGGAAAATACTTCTCTAAGAGACACAAGGTTGTCACAACATCTTGCTGAATGTCATCCAACTTTGACACATCTATGACTTTGCTACATAGTACATTGAAGAAGAAACACAAACGAATTATTACATACCTAACATTCGTTGGTAAGACACCACGTATCGCGACTGGAAGCAATTGTTGCATTAATGTGTGACAGTCATGTGACTTTAGTCCCACAAGCTTCAAATCCTTCAGAGACACCAACTTACTTACATTCGAAGAATAATTAGTTGGAACCTTCATTCCAGCCAAAGATTCACAAACTTTTCTTTTTTCACCCCTGCTTAATGTATAACAAGCTGGAGGCAAGTATGTTCTCTTCTCTTCCACCTGTGGAGCCAACTCAAGTCTCAACTTCATGTCCACAAGATCTTTTCTTGATGCTAACCCATCTTTTGTTTTCCCGGGCATGTCGAGCAATGTACCGAGTGGACTTTCACAAATATTCTTCTCTATATGCATGACATCAAGATTATGCCGAACATGTAAATGTTCCCAATACTCTAGTTCAAAGAATATTGACTTCTTCTTCCAAACTGTTTTATCTCCTGTCTCTTTTGATTCACTCTTCTTCCCCCAATTAACTTTTATTCCATCAACAGCTTTAAGGATATCACGGCCACTCATTGGCTTCGGTGCTACTCCGAACTCCTGTGTGCCATCAAATACTTTCATTTGCCTTCTGTACGGATGATTCCTCTGGAGAAACCTCCTATGCCTCATGTATACCATCTTCCGACTGTGCTTCAATCTTTTTGCACAAGTTTGCTCAGCACATATTGGACATGCTTTATATCCTTTCACCTTACACCCTGATAAGTTACCATAAGCCGGGAAATCATTTATTGTCCACAGCAAGACAGCTCTAAGGGTGAAACTTTCTTGCAAATAAGCATCATATGTTTGAAAACCAGTTTTCCATAAGATTGATAAGTCATCAATCAAAGGTGCTAAGTAGACATCAATATCATTTCCAGGCTGCTTCGGACCAGCAATCAGTAAGGTAAGCATAATGAACCTTCGTTTAAAACATAACCACGGGGAAGATTGTATGTCACTAATAGAACAGGCCAACAACTATACTTAGAGCTTTGTATACTATGAGGATTGATTCCATCTGCTGACAGAGCTAGTCTGAGATTTCTCGCCTCAGATGCAAATTCAGGCCACTTGAGGTCTACAAGTTTCCAAGAAGGTGAATCTGCTGGATGACGCAACTTACCATCGCTGGGCCTCTTATGCCAAGTCAAGTCCTTTGAAATATGCTTCGTTTGGAACATTCTTTGAAATCTTGGAATAGGAGGAAAATACCACAACACTTTCTCAGGAACTGTTCCATTTGAAGTGGTATTCTTGGAGCTTTTCCATCTAGAGGCACCACACGTTGGGCAACTAATATAATCCTTGTATGCATTCCTATACAAGATGCAATCATTGGGACAAGCATGGATTTTTTCGTATTTCATACCTAATGTTGTGAGGCTTTTCTTTGCATCATATACTGGTAATGGTATTTCATTCAAAGCAGGCAACATATCTCTTAGCAAAATAAGAAGGTCTGTAAAACTCATATCACTCCAACTATATTTTGCCTTCAAGTTATACAACTTCACAACTGCTGATAACTTAGTGAATTTTCCACATCCCGGATATAAAGGTTTTTCAGCATCTTCAAGAATTTGGACAAACTCATCTGGATTTTCAGATCCTTTAAATGCAGAGTGTATCATATCAATTGGTTCATCCGACTGAATGTCTTGTCCATCAGGCCCTAATTCATCTTGCTAACTCATTGGGTAATCCGAATTCGGTCTTTCACCATGCCATATCCATGTGTGGTATGACAGATCCATACCATTCATCAACAAATGGTACTTTACAACATCTACCTGTTTATGGATAACATTCCCACATTTCTTGCATGGGCATGATATTAAATCATCATCTCCTACATTTTGTGAGGCAAATTTCATAAAGGACTCTACCCCATTCTTGTACTCGTCTGATAATTTGTTCTTTGACATCCATGTTTTGTCCATTATGACCCTAATATGAAAGATTTTGTCATGCATATTTCACGATTTCAGGTATTATACTTAGTATTAACCTGATTTCGAGACACAAAATATCCAACATTTAATCTACTTCCACTTAACTTAGCATTGCAAAAATAGATACAATTAATCATCCAATTAATCATCCAATTAAGCATTGGAAAGACAGATTCCTTAACAAGGATAATCTCCGACTGTTTATATTTACAGTTCTAAGACCATTAACAAGTAAGAAAAAGATCTCACTCCAAGTCTTAAAGGAGAAAAAAACAGAGTAAAATCTTGAGAAACTGGTGAAAACTAGCAAATCTCTTCAAATACATAAGTCAATAAATATTCTTCCAATTTCCACAAATCAAAAAACAATATCAACAAGAGCAAACACAAAAACATATTAACAAAACACTCAAATTTTTTGGAATATACAAACCTCCTTTGTTGTCAATGATGGCTGTCCCTCAAGTCGTTTCAGATGATATTTGTAAACTATAACCGGAGACCCCCTTCTTAGCTCAATAATTTATAAACCTGCGGTATAAATGGAATT
Source organism: Mentha longifolia (assembly GCA_001642375.2). Taxonomy (NCBI): domain Eukaryota; kingdom Viridiplantae; phylum Streptophyta; class Magnoliopsida; order Lamiales; family Lamiaceae; genus Mentha; species Mentha longifolia. The sequence goes on along the minus strand of CM038118.1, from coordinate 26,286,449 downwards.
AAGACTCTTTTAAATGTAAACCTACAGGAGGAAAAGACTCATATATGCTATCCAACCAAACAAGTTCACATCATTATCTTTACTTGTAACATAATTTGGGTCGATAATGACATATTAAGTCAAAATTCAGGTCATAAATCGACAAAATTACAAAGTTAATAGTATGTAAAGTAAATATGATAAATAGATAATAAATCGAAAAATGTTCAATACTTGTGTTACAAAACATAGATATCCCTAAAACATGTATTGAAATATATATATAGAATATAACTGAATAAAAGATAGTAACATTAAAAAAAAAAAAAGAGTAAATTTTTTTGGAAATGGCATCAGCCATGTTTGGTAAATAAAGATTAGTCTGACAAAAAAAGGCATAAGAGCATAGCCAAAGACGGCCAAACAATCAATCCTTATTGGAAACATTGTCTGTACAGTGCCAAATTTAGCAGGCGGAATCTAAAATATTACCCCTAATTACCTATAATATGCGTGATCAATACCTTAAGTCCAGTCGCTCTCCATACCTTAAGGTGGTTAGCTTTGAAAACTTTATAGAGGTTTCTTCATGTTTTCTGTTATGGTTGTTTGTGTGAATATCTCAATTTTCTGAATAAGGAAAGTAAAATGAAAAGGGAAAGAATCAACCAACACACAAAAAAGGACCACTAATTAAGTGTCTTCACATATAGTCTTTGAAGCACAATTCACATACATTGCATATTGAAAACTAAACAAAGTCCGTCGTCCTCCTAATTCTGGGCAGAAAAAATAAACCTAACAAACAAGCGAGGCAAAGCAATACCTGCAATTGCGGAAACATATAGCGTCTGAGAGAAGAAGCACTTCGAAGAAGCCTCGCCATACTCGAATCCAATCCGAAAAAAAATAAAATAAATTAAACGGAAGAAAAAAAGAGGAGGAGTCGAGTAGCCACACACTCGACTCGAACAGAGCCATTTCCATGTCCAAAAAGAGTGATATTATCTCTTCTCAGGATATAGAACTTCTATAAATTTTTTCAGTAAAAGCCCTAGACCTTCTCTTTAAATTTGACATAGGGAAAATTAAATTTTCAGTAAAAGCCCTAGAAATCTCATTACATAGAGAGAGCGTCGATGGCGGAGAACTCCTACAACGTCGCAGCGGCGTCGACGGCGGATAACACCTACAACGGCAGCGGCATCGTCGGCGGCCAAGATAGAGACAGGCGTCGACAAGGGATGGGAGTATTGAGAGTGTCGACGGCGCAGAGAGAGCAGCGAGAGCAGCAGCAGTGAGAGCGTTGATGGCGGAGAACTCCTACAATGTCGCAGCGGCGTCGACGGCGGATAAACACCTACGACGGCAGCAGCGTCGCGGCGGCGAAGATAGTGGGCGTCGATTGGAGCGGGAGTTCGGCCAAGATAGAGGGCGTCGATGGGAGCGGGAGTTCTTCAATTCGGCGGGAGAGAATTGAAGAGGAAAAGGAAACCTTAATCGATTTCTTCTCCCGTTTAAATCGATTATTTTATTTTTTAGTTATTTTTCAATTGTTAAAATTAATATTTTAAAGTTAAAAATAAATACACAACAGTCAAACGCAATAGTCTCATATACTGTTATCGATTTAAGTAAACTACAACATAATAAGACAACAGTCACTTAATACCGTTGTCTTTCAGCGCGTTTCTAAATGAAATGACAATGGTATTTCAAACGACAACGGTATTAAGGAATACGACAACGGTCTTCCACAAATACCGTTGTCTTTCTACCGTTGTGGATTAGCGTTTTTGTTGTAGTGAAGTCTTCAAGAGGCATCTCCTTTCGCTTGTGCACCAAGGGGCAACTTCTCGATCAACGTTGCAACCACGAACGCGTCCGGAAGAGCCGTCCCCTCTGCATGACGTCATGTACAATGAGTTGGAACTCTTGTACTTGCTCCATCATCGGTCGAGAATCGACCATCTTGTAGTCCAAGTATCGTGCTACCACGAACTTCTTCGTACCTGCATCATCGCTATGGTACTTCTTGTCTAATCCCTCCCAAATTCCTTTAGAGGTGTTGACACCGGAGTACACATTGTACAAGCCATCATCCAATGCATTGAGAATGAAACTCTTGCACAAATAGTCTCCATTTCGCCAATTGTCGTAGAAGGCTCGAACATGGAAGTTGGCCTCCTCCGCACTTGGTACAGGTGGTTCATCTTCCGTTAGGAAGTTCGCCACCCCCAATGTTGTTAAATAAAACAACATCTTTTGTTGCCACCTTTTGAAGTCGGCTCCTCCGAACTTCGGCGGCTTCTCGGCAGGTGGCATCACCCTTGGTGCCGAGTTCACTCCCATAAGGGAGCCACTTGGGTTATGCCTGAAGGTCCCCACAGTCGAGCCCACGAATGGTGCTCCAACAGTTCCACTAAAAGTGGAACCGACAGTCCCACTGAATGTGGCACCAACAAAGCCGGTCGAACCGGAACCTCCGCTTGACATAAATGGGTTGTTGAAAACCTACGAACTTGATGAAGGCACAGTCGAGCCTCCGGTGGATGAAATCATTGCAGATGCTGTCGAAGAGCTTAATGGCAACGAAGTTGAACTCATGGATGGAATGGTGGAGGCGTCGATGTTTGAGTCGGTGGAAGCAGCAGCGCTCGTCATCTTCAACTACGTAGGGAAGGCAAGTAAATATCTCGTCTTGCGATTGTTAGTAAAATAGGTACAAGAAACTTGCCGGGCGTACAAAAGTTACAACGTAAATTGAAGATTACAATCAACAAAGAACTAAGAACTAAAAGCTGAGTCGAGGAAAACCCTCTTTCCGCAAGACGAGATACGCCCCGGTAGTGCTCTTGGTTTTGGCGTATCATCCCCAAAGATAAAACGGCTTCGTCTCGAAGGTAGCAGCACCGCAAGACCTTGGAGCTCCGGCGAACTGGATAGAGGTGAAAAACTGAGCTCGGAAAATGAACAAAAGAGAGAAGTATGCAACAATATGCGATTTTATATGTATATCCTCTCTTCAAATGCCTACAACTCCTCTATTTATAGGCTGCTCACTATGTAGGGGACTTTAATACATTAAATGCATTAATCAGCCATAAAGGCTACTAGAGGTAGTGGTAGAGACGAAAGGTGAAAGGGGTGACTGTTCAGTTGAAGAGTCACCTGACTGTTCAGTTGAAGAGTCACCTTCCAGAACCTCTTCCGGATGCAGCTGAGCTAGACAGCCATCCGAGGTGCCGAAGCCGAGGTGGCACAGGCCGAAGCCGAAGTGACTAAGTCGAGGCCGAGGCCGAAGACCGAGGTGGCCGAGGCCGAAGTCCGAGGACCAAAGCCTGATCCCAAGGCCGAAGCTGAGACCGAGGCCGAAGTCGAAGATCGAGGACCAAGGCCGAAGCCGAAGTCGAAGACCTAGGCTGAAGCCGAAGTCGAAGACCTAGGCCGAGGCCGAGACTGAGGCCGAGGCCTACCTCATCCACAATCACTTGACATAACTTACACTTCTTTCAAGAAAGAAGTAACTCTCCACCAATCTTTTAACATTTATATCTCACTCACCGGAAATCGGTTTTGAGCATATAAATACACCACGTTCATCTACTCCGCGAGTAGAACAATAATATAATATTTAATTTAATTAATAAATTAATATTAATTATTATTTATTTGGTCAAAACACCAAATTTCCAACAAACGATTAATCCAATCAAGCCAGGGAATAAAATCACCTATATTAATAATCTCTGCAAGCTGAAGCATCTCCTTCATTGCGCGCAAGAATCTCCTCCGCTTCTCGGACACGCTGTACACCCTGTCGAAGGTGGCTCTACCAATCACGTTATTCGAATAACTCAAGAACATCACGCTCAGATCAACGGCCCCTCCCGAACAATAATCTTGAACCTTGTTGACGAAAAGGGTCGTTTCTTCTTCCCTGATCGAGGCGAAAGATCGAACCCTCTGGTTGTTGAGAAGCTGGAGAACAAAGATGCTCTTCATCTTCCTCCAGTACTCGCCGTAAGGCGCACACGCCACATCTTTGCAGCCGTAGAGCAGCTTCTCCATGGCTTTCAACTTGGGCCGGTTCGCGAAGATGAGGTCGTGAGTTCTCGTGATTTCTCGGGCGGCCTCAGCCGAGGAGATGATGAGAACCGGGACGCTGCCGAAGTGGAGAAGCATGAAGGGGCCGAGTTTTTGGGATAAGGAGTGAAGATCGCGGTGAGGGAGGGAGCTGAGGTAGGTTTCCGATTATCGGAAGTTTCTACGGAGAATGTGATAGGTTTTTTCTGTTTGAAGGTTTGAAAAATATTTGGGACACACTTGGGTCAGCCAGAGGCACCGTGCGGCCGGCTCAAATACTGACACTTTTATTCATGTAGATTAACACTTTTCTGTATAAAGATTGACACTTTAAAAATTGGCATTTTATTCGTAAAATTATTATGTTAAAGATTGACACTTTTATTCGTATAGATTAGCACTTTTCTGTATAAAGATTGACACTTTGACCCGGCCACACTATGTGGCCGTCCTCACCCAAGTTTTTGTCAAAATATTTTGTTGATGAACCATAGAAAGATGAGGGAAAGGATAGATGTGAGAACGATGGAAATATTGAATTGGAATTCCTCCAAAAAAAATTTCAAAGGTGTGTGATGAACAGAACACACAGACTAAAGTATATATAGATAAAATAAAATATTATAAAACAAAAACATTTAATTAAGTAGGGCTGCTGTAATAAATAATAAAAATAGGTTTGCTATTTACACGTTTAGTGATCAGCTTTAATTCACTATTTACATGTATTTATGTAACTTGTATTTACATGTTACATGCGTTGATAATATTTTCAAAATATCATTAGTACAATTAACTTCTTCCGTCTCTTATCTTTTTGTACAAGTTTTCTTTTTAGTTCGTTGTTCAAAAATTTATACTTATTTTTGGACACTATACCCCATCACAATCACTTTATCTTTACTCTTATCATCTCTACTTATTTATCATTTTATTAAAATCCGCTTCACTTATTTTCGTGCGAAAAAAATAGGGGACGGATGGAGAAAGAAAATTGCAATAAAAAAGCCAAATAGGCAGAGGTACCTAAAACTTATCACTTTAATTAATTACTTTACTTGTAGATATTTATCACATTTTTGGGGGAAAAAAAAAAACATTAGGACGATTCTAATAAGATATACATAAAACATAACGAAATTATATACTACATAATGATTCATTTTGCTATACATAAATAAAGATTCATGATCATCTTTTACAATCAAATAGTAATATATTTGAATAAATAAAAAATCTTTAAAAGTTACTATATAATATTAGTATTAATTACTCCCTCCATTTTGTCGAATATGACTCATTTCAATATGACCTATTCTGGCACGCTTTTTTACACTTCTTGATGATGAGTTTTAAAATAGATTTTTGATTTTTTTTTTCTTTTACGGGATACTACGACTGTCAGAGTATCCCGTAAAAGAAAAAATTCTTCAAAAATTCATTTTAAAATCCATCATCAAGAAGCGTGAAAAAGCGTGCCAGAATAGGCCATATTGAAATGAGTCATATTCGACGAAATGGAGGAAGTATATATTAGGAACTTTGACAAAAATGTTGGCAAGTATATAGGTGAAAAATACATACAAAAAGATTAGACTCCAATTTTATATCCTATCAATCTTAACTTTAATTAGTTTTATATTACTTTTTATAAAAATAAAAATTACTATAGTAGATCATAATAAACCTTTATAAATAAAAATTGAAATTTTTAATAATTATATTCCCTACTTTTTGATTTATCAACACTAATAACTAATAAAAGTGAAATTAAATGCTAAAAAGTAATTATAAATTCGAATTGGTTTGGTGAACTCTAGAAAATAATTACAAAATTAAACTAAATCATTATAAATTAAAATTATTGAAAAAAAAGTATAAAATTAATAAAAATTAAAATTGGTACAAAGTTAGAACACCAAAATAGGTACAAAGGATCCCAAGTGGTGCGCCTTTGTGTGTTGTTGTATGTAAGAGCATCTCTAGCCGAGAGCCCCTTTTAGGGCTCTCGGCACTATTGCGGTAGGGAGGGGCTCTAGAAATCGTCTCCAGCCGCAAGCCCCTCTCCCGGGCTCTCTCTTATTTTTAATTAATTATTTATTCAATTTTCGATTACTTTTTTAATTCGTTTTATTTTTTATTTTATTTATTTAATTATTTTTATTTCAAATTAAAAACGTAACAATTTTTTTGAATTTTTTTTTTATTAAATGGAAACGAAATACATCAATTAAAAAAAATACATTTGAACTAGCCGTCTATTTCTCAATCATACGAAAAAAAAATTATTTTTTTTATTTTTTTAGCTAAAATTCAATTAAAAAAAAATTATCTGGCTGACGTTATAATGACGTCAGCACAAGGGGAGGGGAGGGCGCGAGCCTGGCTCTCTTCTGCGCGTCGGGCTCACGAGCGCGGCCCGGGCTCGCGCCACGGGTTCGCGAGCGGGCTCGAGCCCCTCGCCTCCAACGCGCTGTGGATGCTCCAAATCTCGTTGACATTTTTTTTAGGATATTTTCAATAGTATGGCCAATCACAAGCTGCAATAATATTTCAGATAATTTATCCTATTTCGTTTTGTATTTTTAATTTTTATAGCAATTTAAGTAGTTTTTGTTATAATAAATTCAATCGTGGTTTTTTAAATTAATCGATCTTTTCTTTTTTTAGATAATTAATAATTTTGGTGGGAACGGCCGCACACTATATAGCTAGTGTAGTTGTAGTATACCAGATTAGCTAGCTAGCATGACCAGAGCTCACATTTAATAATATTTATTATGATCAGTCCTTGGCCTTGTTATATATATTTGACTAATTAATGACGTGGCTACTTTTATGACTACATAATTTCATTATTTAGATATGGAGTTAGAAGGATTAAAAAAATGTGAATGTCTGTCCCACATTCATTCACTTTATCTTCACTTTAGGAAAAGAGAGCGCATGGAAAAAATAATTGTGACTTTGGATCCTCCGTCCCAAGTTTGATATTCCAGTTATATTTTAAAATTTAATTTCTATTAGTTTTATAAATAAAGTTATTTTAAATGACTTAGTTTAATTTTATAATTATTTTTAAGAGTTCACTCAATCCCATTAGGGTTTATAATCATTTTTTATACTCCCTCCATTTCGCTTAACTTGGCTCATTTGAATAGTGGCTTTTCTGGCATGCTTTTCCACGCTTCTTGATGATGGGTTTTAAAATGGATTTTTGAAGAATTATTTTTTTTACGGGATACTACGACAGTCGTAGTATCCCGTAAAAAAAATAATTCTTCAAAAATCCATTTTAAAACCCATCATCAAGAAGCGTGGAAAATCGTGTCAGTACAAGCCAAAAAGTTTTGAGCCAAGTTAAGCGAAATGGAGGGAGTATCATTAGAGTTGATAAATTCAAAATTAAAATATAATTTTGAAAAAGATTAAATATTTTTTTTTATAAAAAATACTAATAGAAATTAAATTTTGGAACATCATTTAGAAGATAGAAGATCTCATCCCAATAGTTAACTTCTCCATGTGAAGAAACTATTAAATATGAAGTTAGTGGGACGGGAGTTCTTGGGATTCGAATGTTCATCTTCTTCTTCATGGACCAAAGATGGTTTTGTTTCCTTTCCTAAACTCAAGAAACTGGTGTTCGACGATTTCCCCAAATGGTCAGAGTGGGAGGACATAACGGCTGAAGAAGAAATTGGATCTTGTATTGTTGTTGATTTTTTTTTTTTTGTGAGATTCAACCGTTAATGATTTTTCTGGGTATTGAAAGAATAAGTTGTTCTTTATTGGGAAATTGAGAAAGAAAAAAAAATAATTATTTGCAACTCTCTTTTAGCTATAAAAAACATTGAATGAGGTGAAGCCGTATCTAATCAACTTCAAAACTAGCACCACCAGCAGTAACACTGGCTCTGAACCCAATTATGTCTCTGTTAAGCATTTCATCGAACATTATCATGCTTTGATAAATGTCTCCTTCAAGCATTACATCGAACATTATCCATGCTTTGACAAACAGACATTTACCACTTAATTAAATTGATTAAATTACATAAACTAAAGCACAGAGAGAAGATGAAGTCTTATATACTATATTACTTAACTTTCCTTGATTTTAAGTAAATTCAAAGGATAATATATGCATAGACTATAACATAATTGGTTTTAGTTTTTACTTTTAGTTACACTCATCATTTTATATTCGTCTCAATATTTTCATTTTTTTTTTCAATCGTATAATTCATTATATATACTAATTAGATTTTTTTTTAAATACAAATGGATATACATGCAACACACATCATCCCTGTTAGTTTTATCATTGATTAAATATCAATTGAAACTTGAACAAATCATTTAGTAGGAGAGGCGATTGCGAGAAGAGGAACAGCTCTATGAACTGAAATTCCGGGGCTCTCATTCATGTCCAAATCTTTTGCTTCAACTCCATTATCCAATTTCCAGTTGAATTTCTGCACGAGATTCGCTAACAGAATCTCCATTGTAACAATGGAAAATGTGATCCCTGGGCATCCCCTTCGTCCCGCCCCAAACGGGATCAACTCGAAATCTTGGCCTTTGAAGTCTATGGAAGAATTTAAGAATCTCTCTGGCTTAAACTTTTCTGGCTCCTCCCAAGAAATCGGGTCCCGCCCTATAGCCCATGCATTGATCATCACCATCGTTCCAGCTGAAACATCGAAACCTTTGATCTGCACATCTGCACTTGATACTCTAGGAACAAGTAATGGAATTGGAGGGTGCAAACGTAGAGCCTCCTTCATCACAGCCTTCAAATAATGCATTTTCTCAAGATCTTCATCTCTTATCTCTTCTTTCTCCTTCACAATTCCTCTTACTTCTCTTTGCAACTCTTCCATAACGGTTGGATTTCGTAAGAGTTCCGACATTGTCCATTCCAAAGTTGTGGATATTGTATCTGTACCACCAGTAAATACATCCTGTAGAATATTCATCACCAAACACAAATTATATATACTTGACAATGGTATAAATAAAGAATTAAATTAAATCATATTAAAACAAACTAAGTCTACTTACAAAAACCAAATCCTAACTGAAAAAAATGCCAACATGGGCAAGTATATACACGGTGGCCGGCGGAGCAATTTTTTGTCGGAAAAGTATTTTTGGATTATTGTTTTTAATATTTAATGTTTAAAAAATTTACTTTCATAAACTAAATGTTGATTCCCCCACCCACTTTACATACGGATGAGATCCACAGTCTCCATTATAGTATACCTATCGTGTACCACTATCGATTTTTCTTGATTTTTTATTTATTTATTTTTTCAATTTTAATATAATAGTCTAATATTATATAGTGCCTATGTTTCGCTCCATTTGGTCTGTTTATATATTTTATACTACACATATTGAATATATGTAGGTCAAATGGAATGAAACAGAAGAAGTACTAATTAATAATGGTTCATTAATTCAATTATGGTACATAATTATTTTCTTAGCATTTTTTTCATTTTTTTCACTAATAAAATAGAAATTAAATACTAAAACATAAATTATAAACCTTAATTGAATTGGTGAAGGTTAGTTAATTAGTGTAAATTTAGATTGAATCATAATGTTGGTAAATTAAAGAAAAAAAATGAATAAAAATCGATTTTGGTACACTGCAATGGGGACAGAGCCTGCTTCGAAAAAAATGAGAGAGAAAGAGAGAATACCAAGAGTAGTGATTTGATGCTATCTCGATCAATGGATGCATCAATGGTTTCATCATTGTAGATTTCGAGCAAAATATCCACAATTTCTTGATTCCCATTCACTTTCTCTCTCTTCATCTTCTCACGATCGTGAATCAAACTCTCCAAAACTTCATCCATCTCTTTAGCGGTCTCATCGAGTCTCGTATCAAAACCATTAAAACGATTAATCCAATCAAGCCACGGAATAAAATCACCAATATTAATAATCCCTAAAAGCCGAAGCATGTCTTTCATCACGCGCAAGAATCTCTTTCCCTTCTCGGACTCGCTGTACGCCTCGTCGAAGCCGATGGCCGCTTTACCGATCACGTTGTTCGAGAAACACGAAAGCATCGCGCTCAGATCCACGGGCCCCGAACAGTATTCTCGAACCTTGTTGACGAAAAGGGCCGTTTCTTCTTCCCTGATCGAGGCGAAGGATCGAACCCTCTGGTTGCTGAGCAGCTGGAGAACAAAGATGCTCTTCATCTTCCTCCAGTACTCGCCGTACGGCGCAGACGCCACGTCTTTGTGGCCGTAGGCCAGCTTCTTCACGGCCTTAAGCTCTGGCCGGTTCGCGAAGATGAGGTCGTGAGTTCTCGTGATTTCTCGGGCGGCCTCGGCCGAGGAGATGATGAGAACCGGGATGCTGCCGAAGTGGAGAAGCATGAAGGGGCCGAGTTTTTGGGCTAAGGAGTGGAGATGGCGGTGTGGAAGGGAGCTGAGTTGGTGTAGGTTTCCGATTATCGGAAGCTTCCATGGAGAAGGTGGCAGTTTTTTTCTGTTCCAAGGTTTGGAAAATATTTTGTTAATAGACCATAGAAAGATGAGGGAAAGGATAGCTGCGAGAACGAAGGGGAATTCCTCCATTTTTTTGAAGGTGTGTGAGGAACAGTACTGAGTCATGAAACTTATATAGATAAAATAAAATCTATATCTATATCTACTATACTATTATAAAAAGTGTCTTGTTTACAAAATTTGTTTTGCCTATTTTGCCCTTAATATTAGAATTAGTATTTTTATAATTAGTATAGGCAATAATATTTATCCAATATTATAATACTTATAGTGAGAACACAATAGTATTGTACTATTAGGGTATTTATCTAATATTATAATAATAGATTAATTGTATCTACTAATCTAATTTTGTTCGATTTATATATAATATATGATAAGAATTTTCTAATTTCACAGTAATTAATACTGTATATTACGTACTCCCTGTTACCACCAATTGTACGAGGAACAATAAGCTATCTCTATATTACTATAATTTAATTAGTATAAACAACAATATTTATCTAATGTTATAATAATTATATTGAATTCGTAGTATTATACTTCTTTTGTCCACGATTTACTGACCATGTTGACTTTTTAGATGATTTTAGAGCTTTATGATGATGGATTTTGAATTGAATTTTTGGAGTTTTTTTTGTAGTATTGTAGTACCCTGTAAAAAAAACTAAACTCCAAAAATTCAATTTTAAATTCATCATCACAAAACTCCAAAATTATTTAAATAGTCAACATGATCAGTAAATGGTGGACGGGAGAAATAATATTTATCTAATATTATACTAATAATTATATTGAGCAAATAGTATTAAAGTAATAGAATCATATCCAAACTAAAATAGCAGATTGATTATAGAGTAATAATAACGTGCCACAACTTCATAAAAGATTGATAATAAAATACTTATGATGTTGCATGCACTAACTTTGATATGAGATTTGAGATTTGTTAAATCAACTCATCAATTTGTTGATCAAAGTTATAAGAGGTACGATTTTTTTTATTTATAAAAAATACATTGCGTTCTCAACAAAAAAAAAAAAAGAATGTTGCAATAATAATTTATGGCGGAAGAGGTAAAAATTCTTCAACAAATTTCCAACCAGTTAACTATTCTATACTCATGATTTATATGTTTTCTGATTTTGCTAATACTTATATGAATATTGGCATCTTGATTGAGTTCGAGTTTTGTTCGTGTCTGTTAGTTTCAGACATTGTATTATTATTCTCCACCGTAATTCTGGGCATATGTCAAACTCATTTTCAGGTAATTTTATTATTTAATCATTATATATATAATATTATTTATAATAAAACTAATGTAAGTATCATATGTGTATTTATGGTCTTTTTAGTAAAATTGTGCATTTGAAAAATTATAACTACAGAGGTATATAGACACAAAAGGCTATTGCAAATGAAAAAGGAAACGTAACGAAATTCATTTGATTTGAATAGTAAGTAATGTAATATCTTTAGATAAATAGATATTTATAGATGTAAGTATGTAGCAACATGCATTTTATTTAAAATTAATTATATTATTGACCCTTTTGGGTTTAGTGCTACATGAGTCAAACAAATGTGCCTGATTGTAGACACTGTGATGCTACAAGATTTGAATACGAACCACCTCCTACATTTTGTTGTGATAGTGGAAAAATCAAACTTGCGTTTTCAGAAATTCCTAATGAGTTGTATGAATTGTATACATCTCAATCAAAAGAGGCCATTAATTTTCGAAAAAATATTCATTGGTATAATAGTATGCTTTCCATGACCTCACTCGGGGTAAAATTGGATAGAGAACTTGCATCTGCAAGATGAAGAGTTACTCTTTTCGACCACAGTGAATGGTTTATCATGATCTTCCAGAATTGATTCCACAAGATAGAAGTCATCTTTTTTTTTAATTATATTTTTATGACACAGAAAGAGAGGTTGAGAAGCATGATGAACATAATGCAAAATCAGAATATATCAGAAGCAGTTGTGAAGAAACTCATGAAAATTTTAGAAGTCAATCCATATGCTAAAATATTTCGTAGATTGAAGGACTATGATTCGATTCGATGGATAATGTTCAACTTTGTATTTCAAAAGATGTGAACTTAGACCAATTTCTATATAACTCTCAACAAGCTGATCAGGTTGCAACTATATATAGGTTGAAAGGAAGTGACAACATACTTTTGGGATATAATGTTAAGGGGAAACTTGAATCAAGTTAAATAAACAATTTGTTTTGATTCGATTCCAAAACCCTAAGTAAAATATTTCCCTTCCTATTCTTGATGAATCTAGACAAGTTTTTATTAGCAAAGCTTACTTGTTAGGAAGCTTTTCTTTTAGTCTAGAAGCGCCAAAGATGAAGCAGTCAGAGTTCGTGAAGCGTCAGGAAACGAAGCGGCTCCAACAGTGAAAGCGTCAGCAGTGAAGCTTTGACAAAGCGTCTTGGAGACGCTTCAGATAAAGACGCTAAGAGCGAGCTTCCTATCAGTGGAAGCGAAGCGCTCTCAAGTCAGCTCACCGAAAGCGTCTCTGATATAGAGCTGAAATTAAAGCATCAATCAGTGCAAGTGTGACAAGTTTGACTCGCAGAATCCAAGTTTGAATTTCAAACTCTCGGATGTCTGACATCTCACAGAATGAAGCCTACGTGTCATCATACTATTGCACAACGGAAACGGCTACAGTCCAAGAAGTCAAAGTTAGGTAAAGGCGGATATCCCTTCCTGACTCTTGCAGGCTGACACGCCGAATTATCCAAAAATTAAGGAACACGCAACCTCTTCTCTCACAACGGGAAGTAGGATTCCTTACTATAAATAGAAGGAGTTGCACACACACTAAAATGGACGCATGTACAAATAATTAAAGCATACTACTCGCAAGAACTCTAGCAAAATATCTTTTACATTCCTTATGTTCTTTCGAAACGCTTCACATTAGTGTGTCCTCAAGAACCTTGCTTTCTTGAGTATTGCAACTACTTTCTTTCTAGGTTCAACCGCTTATATCCAAAGCCTAGCTTCAAAAATCCTTATCCCTTTACTAGTGATCTTCATTGTAAAGGATTCTCATCTACGAAAACCCAAAAACCCCAAAACCAAGTCTATTGTGTTAGATTGAGTTGTAAGATTGTAAAGTCTTTATAGCAAAGGTTGTTGTTGTAAGGCTTCTCGAGAGCCCGTGAAATCTCTGAGGATTCAAGTGTAAGTTTGTTACTAGCCTTGAATCACTTCCCCTTGGAAGTATATAACAAGGGATACCGAGTGAAGGTATTCATCCCGTTGTGGATAGAGTGGACGTAGGAGAGGTGCTCCGAACCACTATAAATTGTTTTTGTCTCTTTACTTTTAAATTATTTATCGTCTTGTCTATTTGCATACGCATACACACGCTTTAAATATAAAGTTGGTTTTAATTACAAGAAAAGCTCTAAAGTCTCACCACATTCCGCACAGTTACTCACACGAGCGAAAGGCTTTGAACGCTTCACTTAGCTTCAAAGCGTCTACTTGTATAAAAGGCTAAAAATCGCAAGAGAAGTTAAACACTTCTCTACACACGTATTCACCCTCCCCCCCCCTCTACGTGTGTAAGCACCTTTCGGGACCAACAAGTGGTATCAGAGCAGGGGTTCTAACTGACCTTTGTTTCTGAATACTGGTAGCGCGAAAGCGCTATACTAGGTCTACCTGAACCGATCTTTCCAAACTTGCATTAAAACATCACTCACTGCATATTGCATTTTTCTAATCTCTTTTTCAAGATGTCTTCCTCAGTACAACTTCCTCAATTCTTGATCGAGGGCTACACCATGTGGAGCTTCCGTGTGGAGTCCCATCTCACTTCACTTCATGACCGTATGCATGAGGTTATTGAAAAAGGACCCATCATAATCATGAAATGTCTATTGAGGAACTGTGAAAAGGAGAAACCCGTCGACCAAGACGCAATCCAGTTGATGAGGAAAAAAGCGCTTCCACCGATGTCTATGTCATGAAGCCTAGAGAAGAATATACGACCAACAACTTCAAAGCTGATAATCTAGATCGGGTGGCGCGCAACGTGATCCAGTCAACTATCCCCGATGCCTATCTCCCAAGAATCATGAAATGCAAAATGGCAAAGGAGATGTGGAAAACTCTTGCCCTAATCTCACAGGGCATAGAGAAAATTAAGGAAAATAAACTCTCTGTATTGATGCAGGAGTTTAACACTCTCACGATGAAAAGTAATGAGAGCATGGAGTCTTTCGAGACTCGAGTTCTGGGAATCACCACAATTGTGGCTTCCCTGGGGAAAGAACTCACCTTCAAAGAGATCAATCAAAAGGTGGTTTGCGCTCTGTCTGGAAAATGGCAGATAATGAAGGAGCTCTTCCTCTCACAAAAAGAATTGGGAGACATGTCTCCAGAAATGATGTTCTCCGAATTCAAAGCGATCGAATTTGACTTAGTCAAGAAAGCTCTTCATGAGGATGAGGAGGAGCTTCCAGCGAAATCAAAGAGTTTGGCTTTCAAAGCCGCAGTGGAGAACACCACCATCAAAGCTGACACTTCCAACAGCGAGGTTGCAAAAATGTCGAGAGAAGAACTGGAGGATTACACTCTCTATCTTGTTAGAGGGTTTAACTACTCCAACGCTAGAGTGGCCAAGTATAAAAGATTATATAAATCTCAAGGCTAGAGCTCATGCTTCACCCCACGTGATGGGAAGAGAGATGACAAATCTGCATCCATCCCTAGAGATAAAGCCAACATTGAGTGCTACGAGTGTCACAAAATGGGACACTACAAAAGTGAATGCCCAAAGCTCTCAACCAAAGAAAAGGATGAGGTAAAAGCTCATCGTGAGGACAGCCGTCGCGCTCTCATAGCCGACGCTCCCGTCAAATCCAAAAAGTCCATCGACCATGATGAAGATCAATTAACTAATGATGAATACAATTATGGTTGCATGGCAATAGAAGCTGAAATGAAGGAGGTAAATATTCCTGAACCTAATACTCTTCCATTATCATTAGGTAGGGAATATGGTGACGGTGAGGATGAGGCTTTCAACTTGGAAAGTGATCTCTTTGATGACTATTTAGAGTTGCTCAAGAATCACGAATCCTTGCAGGAAGTTCTCATTCAGTTCAGAAAAGAGAACGATAGATTAGCCAATACACTCGAGTCCAAAGAAAATGACATATTCAAGTTGACGGCTAAGTTCGATGACCTTCTTGAACGTCACCAACGTACCATATCCACTTCCAAGGAATGCAAAGCCACTCTCGATGGTCTCAATAGTGCCTCTGTAGCTATTAAAACAATTGAAAGTTCTTTCAAACCCTCAAAAAGTTTGAAAGGAATTGGCTTTGGTTTCACCTTCACAGCTTCATCCGATGTTAGTACCGAAGCGTTGATGAAAAGCTCCAAAGCTGATCAACATGCTACTAGCAAAGGAAAAGAGAGAGTCGAGTTTGTGGCTGAAACTTCAAGGCATGCTTCCAAAGCGCCTTCGAAGGTTCAACCCGACACTTTGAGAAAGTCAAAAACTGGAAAGCCTAGACGCTCTAAACGTAATTCAAAGTGTGTCCAGTCTTCGACAATTCCGAAGCGTCAACAAGAGCATAAAGCTGACTTGAATAACTTCATATCTCATGAAGGAACTCAAGTACGCTTTATCCCTGACGCTTCACATAACTTTCATGATCGAAATCTCATCGATCATTTTACTCAAAGTGAAAGCACTCCTTCACACTCTCAGAGAAGGAGGAACCGTAAGCGCTTTCACTACTACACACACGATTACACTCAGGGCTTTCCTATTAAACAAAGCCCTATTTGTTTCGTTTAGGATCTCGAGAAAGAAGTCACTCTCTTCGTGAATCCAACTCGATGAGTTTATCATAAAGGCGGGTCCAGATGTAATTTTTGGTGATGATGCAAAAGGCATCACCATCGGATACGGTACTTTTTTACGTTAGAAATATGAGACTTCCTAATGTCTCATATGTTTAAGGCCTTAAACATAATTTACTTTCTATTTCTCAGTTCTGTGATAACGGGTTTGTGGTAGAGTTTATCTCTAACCAGTGTGTTGTCAAGAACAAAGCGTCTATGCAGGTTGTTCTTATAGGTACTCGAAGGCAAAACGTGTATGTAGCCAACAGGAGCAGCTGCGAAGTCAGAACCGGCCTCATTGCTAGATGCACCTCGGAGATTGGGTGGTTATGGCATCGTCGCCTCAACCATTTGAACTTCAAAATAATGAATAAAATCTCCCAAAAGAATCTTGTTCGAGGTATTCCTAATGAAGTCTTCAACAATGATATAGTGTGCCAAGCCTGCCAAGAAGGCAAGCAGATCAAGAAGTCCTTTCAAAGTGTCAAGGGACATGGTTCATCCCAAATTCTAGAGCTCCTGCACATAGATCTCTTCGGTCCTATTTCACCGGTCACCTTGAGTGGGAGAAAGTATGCTCTTGTAGTCGTGGACAATTTTTCACGCTACACATGGGTACTAATTCTACTCAAAAAGAAAGATACGCTTCGGGAACTTCCAAAGCTCCTAAAGCAGTTGACAGTGGAAAAAGGATTGAATATGGTAAAAATACGCTCCGATAAAGGAACAGAATTCCCCAATCAATTCATTAAAGCGTATAGCACAGAGAATGGGATTCTACATCAGACTTCAGCAGCTCGCACTCCACAATAGAACGGTGTTGCAGAGCGTCGGTACAGAACTATCAAAGAGGCTGCACGTTCAATGCTCGCGGATGCCCAACTACAAAAAAGGTTCTGGGGCGAAGCAACCTTCACAGCATGCTATAGCCAGAACCGCACTCTAATTAACACACGCCACGACAAAACCCCATATAAATTATGGAAAGGGAGAATTCCTATTCTCTCTCATTTACATATTTTTGGCTGTAAGTGATTTATTCATAACAACGGTAAAACACATTTGAGAGCGTTTGACAGCAAAGCTGATACGGGAATATTTCTTGGATATTCTCCTACTAGCAAAGCTTATCGCGTCTACAATGTGTAGTACAGGTAAATGCTGAAAGCATGAATGTTGGATCTGAAAGCATATTGGAGACTCCTGAAGCATCTTCCAGACCAATCACGCGCTCCGTCTCGAACAAGTAGATTTGGTGGACGCTTCAGTAGAGAAGAAATTGAAGACAGAGTTGAAGTAATGGAGCAGGATCTCAATAAGCTCTCTCTCGATAAGGGGGAACCAAACTCGAGAATAGCTAATCCTCTAACCTCATTGGTTCCAAACAGTGATGAAGCTCCATCTAGTCCAGTGGTCTGTGATCAAGGGAATGGTGATGATCACACACCACGCTCCGAGGTGGATGATATGGAGGCTTTCAACCAGAAGAAGCTTTGGTTGAGATATCATCCCTAAGAAGGTGTTCTAGGTGACCCTAGCCAGGGCGTCAGGACTAGAAGTACCTTATTCCATGGTGAGAGTAACCTGTTTAGTTGCTTCTTACCAAATACCGAGCCTTCATCGGTGGAGGACGCTCTAAATGATTCAAATTGGATAACTGCCACGGAAGAGGAGCTAAATGAGTTTGCAAGGAATGGCGTTTGGTACCTAGTGGATCGGCCTTCTCATCAAAGCGTCATCGGTACCAAATGGGTCTTCAAGAATAAGACCGACGAAAGCGGCAACATCATTCGCAACAAAGCTCGCTTGGTCGCGAAAGGATATTGCCAGGAGGAAGGCATGAATTTTGATGAAACCTTCGTTCCCGTTGCTCATCTCGAAGCCATCAGGATGTTCCTTACATATGCCGCATCTAAGAAGTTCAAAGTGTATCAATTGGATGTGAAGAGTGCCTTTCTCAATGGAGATTTGAAGGACGAAGTGTACGTCGAACAACCCCCAGGCTTTGAAAAGAGTGATCAAGTGTACTGGCTCATCAAAGCGGTGTATGGCCTCAAGCAGGCACCCAGAGCGTGGCACGAGACTCTTTCAAACTTCCTATTTAAAAGCGGCTTTCAAAAGGGGAAGGTAGATCAAACCCTCTTCACGATCAACGACGGTGAAGACATGCTATCGGTACAAATCTATGTCGATGACATCATCTTTAGCTCTCCAAATCAAACCTTGAGTGATAAATTTGCAGGCTTGATGAAGAGAAAGTATAAGATGTCGATGATGGGGCTGATGACATGTTTTTTGGGATTGTAAGTAAAGTAAACGAGTCGTGGAATCTTCATCAATCAAGCCAAGTATACTCGTGATATGCTCAATAAGTTTGGTGTTCAAAATTATAAAAGCGTCAAGATTCCAATGAACACAAACTTCAAGATAGATCCAGACTTGGATGGCAAGTCAGTCAACGCTATGGATTACCATATGTTGATTGGCTCTCTGCTATATCTTACAGCTAGCCGACCCAACATCACTTTGGCTGTAGGCGTCTGTGCTAGATTTCAAAGCAATCTGAAGCAAAGCCATTTGGAGGGAGCTAAGCGCATTCTTCGATACCTTAAAGGGACTATCAACTTAGGCCTCTGGTATCCGGCGGAAGATGATCTCACGCTTAGTGGCTACTTCGATGCCGATTTCGGTGGATGCAAAGTTGATAGGAAATCAACTAGTGGAACGTGTCAATTCATTGGCAACAAGTTGGTTTTGTGGTTCTCAAAGAAACAAACTAGTGTTGCCACCTCTACCACTGAAGTGGAATACATGGCTGCGGGAAGCTGTTGTTCACAAATCCTTTGGCTAAAGCAGCAGTTGAAGGATTATAAAGTGGAATGTTCGGAGGTTCCAATTTATTGTGACAACACAAGCACAATTTCCATCACCCACAATCCTGTGCTTCATTCAAAATGTAAGCATATTGAAATTCGCCATCACTTTATTCGGGATCATGTGGAGAAGCAAGATGTTAAGGTGGAAAAGATTCTAACTGAGGATCAGAAAGCGGATATTCTCACCAAGCCGCTTCCTCAAGCACGCTTCAACAAATTGTGCCTAGAACTAGGGTTGCTAGACCCTGGTAAGGAGAAGGTGGAGTAAAGGTGGAGAAGGCAAAGCGTGTTCCCTACCTACTCTCACGCTTTCCTTTATGGGAAAGATTGTTGGGATAATTGGTTAAGGGGGAACCGGTCTTTGCAAGTGGTGTGAAAGAGAAGACTATATCTCCCCTAATCAGGGATGATAATTAAACCAAAGGGATGGAGTTCCTTAAGGAGCATCGACCTCTACATGCTTCCATAGTTTTTTTGTGAAAGCGCAGTTGAGTGCTCTTCCTTGATGAGTTAATCTCGGATTAATTTGATTTTGTTACTCGTGCCAAGGTATTCGTAAAACTTGTTCCGTCTTGTCAGAGCGGTGCACAAGTGGTACCTTGTGGATCTCTTGAGAGTCCAGCTTTTAAGCTTTAGAGCTTGGTACAATCTTGAGTTCCACTCCCAAATTCTTTAAATCCTTTCTGCTGAAGAAACATGAAAGCATTGAGTTGATAATCATGTTCAAGTTAACATACGCGTACGTAATTTTTGGGACGTATTGTATGGAGTTGCTTGAATGATTCTCACTCAATTTTCTCACAAGCTTTTATGGTGGAGATGGAGCTAGAAGCGCAAAGTGTGCTGAAGATCTTCACCACTGCTGATTGTGAAAGCCTCATTTGTTATGAGTAATGTGAAGCACCAACTTTTCAAAGGTTAGTGTCTATTCTCGAGAATCTTGCTTCATGACAATATGAGATAGCTTGCCATAGTGAGGAAGTGAATTCATAGATCTTTAATGAATGATGTGAATCTCATGTCCAAATGGTATATCCCTAGTAAAGCATGAGGCAACTCATATCATTCCATTAAAATCTATGAAGACACTCATCCCCAACCGGGTCCCTCGTGGATTTTGTAATCTCATCTCTCATGTTATCGAATTCACGAGATAGACCTACCCTAGTAAGACGACTTTACATTATTTTCATCTCTCAACATATGTGGAGCGCTTCCCCTACAGAGTTAACACTCTCTTTAAAAGATAGTCCAAGGCTATGTTTAAGGGGGGAAGCACTTCTTCTTCGAGAGAAAGCGCCTAGATGAGAACAGACGCTCTCACACTTTCAAAGCGTGAACGTTCTGTCCCTCAGCTGACGCTTTGACATTTGAGTACGTGGATCATCAAAGCGTGGTATCAGTCATTTACAATTTTGACTGAATGGTATGTCTCCCTTTCACGTCTTTCAATTTAAGTGAGTCAACGCAAAGCGTCTTCAAGAACCCTGTGCGTGACCTACCAAAAATATTAAAGTGCTGATACAGACGCTTTCTGAACTAGACGCTCTCGTCTAAATTCTGAAGCGTGGCAATCAGCCAAATTTTGAATCTTTTGAAAGATTAATCTCTCATTAATTTATTTCATAAATAGATATAGATTATGATGTAACTATAAAGTAGGATATCAATCAAGTATAGTTTGCGTGTGATATCTCTGCATTTAATGCAAAGACTGCTACTAAAATAGTATTCGAGACCCACTTGCGCGTGTTTCTCACTCGCGCTACCGAACCGCCAAAAACTTTTAATCTTGGCCGTCGAACATTTCAAATTACTTTTTCCCTAACCGCACGATCAAATAACTGTCAAGCACGATCTATACACGATCAGAGTCACTCACTCATTTTCCGGAATGTGATCTTAGCCACTCACTAAGACACGTCGCCCCACTAACCTTTTACTACTCTTTATACTTACTATCTATGCATATATTAGAACTTTTTCTCTCGTCACCTTCATTATACATCATTTTCGCCATTTCTGCAAATTCTTTTAGTTCTACAACTCACAGAACTCTCTCGACTGAATATTTTTTCCTTACAGAAACTCAAAATGGTTAATGCAAAATGGCAACCTGCTCCTAGAAGCCACTACGGAGAGTTAATATATACGGAGGCTCACGTCGATTGTGATTTATTGACCGACGGCGGAATTATCAAGAGAGCAATCCTCAATTCCGGCCTAGAAAAACTTCTCTTCCAGCATCCCAAGTACATCAATCCGGTAGGGGTTGTCGAGTTCCTCTCCAACTTGAACTCGGAAACCCTAGTTACCAAAATCTCACTGCGAAAGTTCGATGAATCCGGCCTAGTTTACTCGGTATCGACTGAAACTCTAGAGCTCGATGCTCTATTCGAAGATTCTTTCCCTATTCCGAACTCTAGGGAAGACCTGGAGTCTGCTGGAGATCCGGAAGAGTTTAGGCGCTTCACAATGGATCCACGTGCCATCTTCATCCGCAAACAGTAGAAGGCGACGTCATTTCGCCCGCCCTTTGACAACATGATCAACATTGTGACAAGGTGCCTACTTTGTCACACCGGTAGCTGGTCCACCATCACAAAACAGAAGATTCATCTTCTGTCTGCGCTCTATGATACCGCGATCAACCGGGCGCTTTACAACTGGAGAGCGTGGTTTGTAAAGCAGCTTGTGGAGGCGAGCAAAGCCGTTAAGGAAGTAATCGAAGGCAAGAATAAGGATCAGCTTTCTTTCCTTGGGAAGCTGAATATGAATGAAATTTCCATGTTTCTTGAGCACTCGTGGTAAGCTCAAGAATGGCCAGTGGAAAGTAAGT
This sequence comes from Mentha longifolia, assembly GCA_001642375.2. Taxonomy (NCBI): domain Eukaryota; kingdom Viridiplantae; phylum Streptophyta; class Magnoliopsida; order Lamiales; family Lamiaceae; genus Mentha; species Mentha longifolia. The sequence goes on along the minus strand of CM038118.1, from coordinate 26,264,226 downwards.
ACACTCGTGTGCTTTTCACTAAGACGCTTCAAGGCGATGAATTTGGAGTTGTCGCCCCTCCTGCTTCGAACATCGAATATATAGAAGCCAAAGCTCTTATACTGAAGAAGGAGGAAGATAAGAAGAGGAAGAAGGGTAGAAAAGGCCCAAAGATCCCAAAGCGCCGTCGAGTGTCGGAGAAATCAGTCCCTTCCACGGCAGGGAAGCGTGGACTGATAGATGAATATGACGAGGAAAGCGCCGCTTCCTCCTACAATGCTTCAGACTCTGACAAGACTTTAAGTCAGGATCTGGAAGCCGGTGCCCTAGCTGCACAAGATGAAGGAAGAGGAAGTTGACGCTCCAGGAGAGGATGTTGATCGCATCGGCACTCTCCACTTCACTAACGAAGTGTCCAACTCATCAGCAGATGAGGAACTCCAAGTTGACGCGCCCCCGCCTCAATCTCCTAAAGCGTCCAGTCCGGTAGTGCAGACTGTTGACAGAGAGCTCTTGTGGGCTGAAGAGGAAATCAGGGAATTCTTTGGAGAATTATCTCTACCTCCATCCGTGCTGGAGGTTACTTCACGCTTCTTGAAGTACATCCGAAGCCGCAGGCACCAACATGTACAAAGTTTGCCAGTTGGTGCAGACTAATGACCCCAAAGCGCTGGTCGAGGAGGAGGCCTCGATCCTTAGCCGCTTTGATTTGGAATACTTCAACAACCTGATCAATGAGCTAGAGGTGTGGAAGCGCATCGAGAGGAAGGTCCAGGAGCTTGTTCCCTCCTACACACCCACTCCATTAACACCAGCTGGCGCCCGTGTCAATGTGTTTGAAGAACGACTCTCGGCTCTTCAAACCGCTCACGACGAAGTAGAGCGTGAGTGCGCCCAGCTGAAGAGAGAGATAAAGGAGACAGAGAACCAGCTTTCTAAAGCTGAGGAGGAGAAGAAGCAGGTGGATGACGAGCTTTCAACTACTACCACTGAGTTGATAGCACTGAAGGAGGAAATGGTGAAGAAAGAAGAGGAACTCTCCACTGCTACCAAAGCATTGGAAGAGTTGAAGGTGAAATCAGCAGCTGTGGAGTTGCAGTTGGCTGAGGAGAGAGAGCATGTAGAATAAGCTCTTAAAGCGGCAAGAGCAGAAAATTCCGAAGCCGCTTCTGTCACCCAACAGCTCAATGCAAAGCTAGAATCCATGAAGAGGAAACTCGCGGATTCTGAAAAACAAAGGAAGCAGGCAGTGGCCATGCTGGGCTAAGCAACGGCTGGAGCGCAAAGCGGATCGAGCCATGGTTGTGCCAACCACAGCACTGGAGGGCATCTCTAACAAAATGGAGGTGCTGACGGCCTTCGTCCAATCTGAGTTCCGCGTGTATCGCTCAACTTTGGAACGGTCGGTCATTCTGACCAATGCGCGCTCTCCAGCTCTAATAATTTTCGCACAAGTCCTAGGCGCTCTCCTGACATAAGGTCTATTGAAGCCTAATCAGCCGAACATCACTCTGCCAGGAGCCGCCAGCCAAAGCGCCAACGTACAATGCGCTCCCTCCAAATCTGTTTTTGATGCTGCTAAAAAGGGGGAAGCGACTGGGACGCCAAGTGGCCAATCCATATTGGCCAAGGCCAAAGAGGACGCTTCCATGAAAGTGGAAGCAAAGAAGAAGGGAGAAGCGGAGAAGCAGGTGATCATCTTGGATGAGCCAATCGATGCCGATCTACTTTAAGTAGTGTCAGTAGCGCCACAGAAAGATAAGCGCAAGATCAAAGGGCGAAGTGATGGCAAAATATAAGGCAGCGTCGGAGTGTAGGGGCGAAGTTTTTAATGAAGAGGTGGTGACCGACTCGGACAAAGCGGTTCATCTTTTGAAGATGGAAGAGCTTGAAGGGAAGATAATTTTCATCGAGAGCCTGCGAACAGCAGATTTTGAGAAATGCAGGAAGCAGCTGTTTGCCAGGGACGAACTCGATAGAAATAGGTTAAGGGATGAGGCTCCTAATGCCAAATTTGTTGATGAGATTATTCCAGCTGATCTCAAGAAGGAGTGGAATGATGCCAAGGTGAAGTTCGTCAAACGCTTCTACTACTGGCAAGGCTTTCGCACTGAGTACGCCATGGATTGCTTCATTGCATACATGGATCATTGCAAAGCCTCTCTCTTCAACAAAATTTTGGAGTTGGCAGACGGAGTGACTCTCAAACCACCAAAGAAAGAGAGCTACGAACTTCCACTCATTGGAGGCGCTATCCCTGATGAGGAAGCAATCAGAAAGGAGATCGAGGAATGTGCAGAATGGCTTAAACAGAACGATCGTCATAATCGCTCTCTAGCTGCCATCAAGGATAGAGTCTACAATGCCTATGGCATGATCCCTCATGTCCCTCGAAAATGCTTCAAATAGATATCCATTGTATTTGTATGCACTTCTTCATCTCACTAATACAATGATATCTTTTCCTGTTATAAGACAATTTCTCATTGTCTTTATTTATTTATACGCTTTCAGTTAACTGCCTATAACTGCATTAATATTGCGTTTTGCCTAACCCACTCTTCTTCTTATACTTAGCTTAGACTTCTCTAGATTTGTGTAAGCACTTAATGTCGGGTTTTGGCATCATCAAAAAGGGGGAAATTGTTGGGATATAATATTAAGGGGGAACTTGAATCAAGCTAAATAAACAATTTGTTTTGATTCGATTCCAAAACCCTAAGTAAAATATTTCTCTTCCTATTCTTGATGAATCTAGACAAGTTTTTATTAGCAAAACTTACTTGTTAGAAAGCTTTTCTTTTAGTCTAGAAGCGTCAAAGATGAAGCAGTCAGAGTTCGCGAAACGTCAGGAAATGAAGCGGCTCCAGCAGTGAAGCTTTGACAAAGCATCTTGGAGATGCTTCAGATAAAGACGCTAAGAGCGAGCTTCCTATCAGTGGAAGCGAAGTGCTCTCAAGTCAGCTCACCCAAAGCGTCTCTGATATAGAGCTGAAATCAAAGCGTCAATCAGTGCAAGTGTGACAAGTTTGACTCGTAGAATCCAAATTTGAATTTCAAACTCTCGGATGTCTGACATCTCACAGAATGAAGCCTACGTGTCATCACACTATTGCACAACGGAAATAGCTACAGTCCAAGAAGTCAAAGTTAGGTAAAGGCAGACATCCCTTCCTGACTCTTGCAGGCTGACATGCCGAATTATCCAAAAATTAAGGAACACGCAACCTCTTCTCTCTCAACGGGAAGTAGGGTTCCTTACTATAAATAGAAGGAGTTGCACACACACTAAAATGAACGCACATACAAACAATTCAAGCATACTACTCACAAGAACTTTAGCAAAATATCTTTTACATTCCTTAAGTTCTTTCGAAACGCTTCACATTAGTGTGTCCTTAAGAACCTTGTTTCTTGAGTATTGCAACTACTTTCTTTCTAGGTTCAACCGCTTATATCCAAAGCCTAGCTTCGAGAATCCTTATCCCTTTACTAGTGATCTTCATTGTAAAGGATTCTCATCTACGAAAACCCAAAAACCCCAAACCCAAGTCTATTGTGTTAGATTGAGTTGTAAGGTTGTAAAGTCTTTGTAGCAAAGGTTGTTGTTGTAAGGCTTCTCGAGAGCCCGTGAAATCTCTGAGGATTCAAGAGCAAGTTTGTTACTAGCCTTGAATCACTTCCCCTTGGAAGTATAAAACAAGGGATACCAAGTGAAGGTATTCATCCCGTCGTGGATAGAGTGAACGTAGGAGAGGTGCCCCGAACCACTATAAATTGTTTTGTCTCTTTACTTTTAAATTATTTATCGTCTTGTCTATTTGCATACGTACACACACGCTTTAAATATAAAGTTTGTTTTAATTGCAAGAAAAGCTCTAAAGTCTCACCACATTCCGCACAGTTACTCACACGAGCCGACGAGTGAGAGACTTTGAACGCTTCACTTAGCTTCAAAGCGTCTACTCGTATAAAAGGCTGAAAATTGCAAGAGAAGTTAAACACTTCTCTACACACGTATTCACCCCCCCCCCCCTCTATGTGTGTAAGCGCATTTCGGGACCAACACATACCATTAGAGCGAGATATTGAAGTTCATGCTCATTCAGGCTAGTGACATAGAATAAAATATTATTGCGGATGTTATGATCCATTACAATATCCACTTCTTTTTTCAAGAGGCGAAAATGGTTGGAATCAAAATATTAAAAACAATATTGGCTCTACATCTTCAACTCATGATGAAAAAAACTCAATGATCCTTCTACACTTTCAAGAATCACAACTGAATAATCTTCCAAGAAGAACACGGTATTGTTAGTTATCTTTTATTTTAATTGATCTTAATAGTTTAATAGTATTATATGATATTCAGTCCTTCAATAAATATTAATTAGCAATATATTTTCACTTAATTTTTATATAAGTACCAAGACTTGTACGGTGTGTGTGTGTATATATATATATATATTTAATTTTATGAAATATGTTAAAAATATAATTTGTTATATTCACTATTTATATCATACTTATTATTGTGAGTTTTATGATATAGCAAGCATGAAACAATAGATTTTTGAGGAGATGAATAATGTTCTTGGAAAATTGAGAAGATAAATAAGAGTGGAAAAATAGAATTGTAGTTGAAGTAGTAGAAATTTATATAAATTTAATTCAATAATAAAATTACGTTCAGAATTACTTTGATACCCTTAAAATAGATTTAGAATAGGGGCATATTAGGCAAATCAAAAATTGTAAGAATTCGCTCTTTTATAATAGTAATAGATATATATTCTCCTCAAGTTGAAAGAAGCTACAAGAGTTCTTATATATTGTGGAGAATTTATGAATTCCATTTAATTTGAACGACATTTCTCTTGTGGTCATCAACTTACAGATTTACCTTCCGAATGAGCAGTTTGTAGCCTACCCATGCCAACTCAAAATTTGGAAAATCTTGTGTCATGCGATCATGTTTCTAAAATAATACTGATATAATATTTTTCTATGTGTGCTACAAGTGAAAAAGCAAAAAATAAAATATTTCCCGAGCACTATGTTTGGGATAAGAAAAGCAAATGTTGGAAAAAAAGAAATAGAGACAATATTATTGGACGTATTAGTGCCATAAATCCAATTGAAGGGAAAACATATTATGAAAAACTATTCTTAAATCATGTAAAAGGACTGACATCTTTCCGTTATTTAATTTGATAACAGTTAGTGGAGATACATGTTCGACTTTCAAAGATCTAGAGCGGAAGAGAGGATTGTCAGAAGCTAAATACGTATTAAATTCTGTTTTATCTTATCTCTTGGCCAATAAAATAAGTGTTTTTGGATCCTCTATTGACTAAAGGGCGTATTATGCTCCATTGCATTGTTAGATGATTGATTGTCATGTGTTCAAAATATTTTCATAATCATTCATTTTTTTGTTTTAAAATACTTTAATCAATACTATTATGGACATATGACAATCATCTAAAAATATTAAAAATATTGTTTACTAATAAAAAAAAATAACAATAAAATATTATGTCATCGCTTTCCATAACAATACCCGAACCATATAATTTTTCAAGGTAATAACATTTCAATTGCTAAATGAATTATATATGTTGTTTGCAATAATCTTGGTACACTGTGCACCTACGGATGTGAGAGTTCTATAGATAGCTACTTTGATGCGATGTTTGAAGACTTTAAAAGAGAACACAATTAAATTGAAACAAGCATTTTAAATACATTGAAGAGGTTTTTTTACTTAGAGAGCATGTGAAAGTTAATTAATAGAATTATATGATCTTCCTAGCATTCCTTCTTCACAAACTGGTATTGAAGATAGGCATTGCCCTAGAGAGATACTAGACAAAATGTCGATAGAAATATCTAAATAAGATCACAATGCAGAGCTTAAATTGAATGATGGTTAGAAGAAAGCATTTTTGATGATTTTAAGTTGAATAGAGAAAAAAGAAGGTGAAATTTTTTTCATAGATGGCTCGGGCGGAACTGGATAAATTCTCTTATAATGTGCATTGTTAGTCCATTGCACTCACGACTTTAACATCTAGAGTTGCTGCAGGGATACTGCCGAAAAAAGAACAACACATTCACTTTTTGAAATACCGATAAATTCCGATGAATCGAGCGAATGCTCAATCTCTAAACAAAGTGCAATTGTAGAATTATTGTGTAGAGCACAACTAATCATATGAGATGAAGCACCGATAGCAAAAAAAAAGGCAGTAGAAAATATGAATAAGCTCTTACGAGATATAATGGGAAATGATATGAATTTTGGCGCAAAAGTAGTCTATTTTGGAGGAGATTTAAGAAAAGTATTGCCGGTTGTTCGTTTCTTTTTAATATATATTTTTTTTAAAACAATGGGTTACATGTTCTTTTTATTGCTTTCAATTAAATTTATTGTTCTTATCAAGTTTGGAAATATTTATCGTTCTTTTTTATTTATAATTCATTATATCTTAACTAAAACAATAATAATACCAATATAACCAGATCCACGTGCAACGCACGTGATTTCTGCTAGTATTAAAAAAAACGTTTAATTAACTAGGTTTGGTGTAATAAAATAATAGACAAAACTAGACTTAATTGGAGTAATAAAGACAACACTAGGTTTGGTGTAATAACGTAATAGACAAAACTAGGTTTGGAGTAGACAAAACTAAGTTTGGTGTGACGTAGTACTAGCGCACGTACATGACGTGGTTTCCAAAATCAATTATTTTTATTTTTTTCAATTAATATTAATTTTTAAAAATATTATGAACATACGACGATCATATATTAGTTCAATAAAATATGCGATACAAAAATGCAATAAAAAAAATCTAAATCAATATGGCGATGCATCTTGAAGTTATCACTCTAATTAATTACTCCATTGTACTTGTATGCATTTATCACAATTTTTTTATAAAAAAAATAGGACGATTGTTTTAAATGATTATAAAGATATATGAACATATAATACAGTCAATTAGTAATATATTCGAATAAATAAAAAGTCTTTAATAAGGGGTTTAACATTTCACTGGTATTTGCTTCGGCCCTTCCCAACTCAAGTTCTACACGTTTTAAATTTTCAATTCATTTTTTTATTTTGATTTTCGATTTAACACCTCTCTTTAAAGAATTCATATATATTTATGTATCCACTCATCTATACTTCATATTAAAATTTTAAAGAATTCATTATATTGCTTGACATTAGATTGCAACTCAATGGTGGTTGCTCCAACACTATCCAACTTTTTTTTTTCTTTTTTAATATTGAATTTTGGTATTTTTTAGAATTTTCAAATCACACATTTCATTGATGATTTTTTTTATTTTAGCACCCTCGCATATATATATTTACACATTTGTCCGTCCCTACACCATATTAGACACTGCCCAACTGATGATGTTTGTTCCTTTTTTTAATAATCAATTGGCAAAAACTTGGGTGAGGCCGGCCACATAGTATGGTCGGGTCAAAGTGTCAATTTTTATGCAAAAAATTGTTAATCTACATAAATAAAAGTGTCAATTTTTAACATAATTATTTAACGAATAAAAGTATCAATCTTTATGCAGAAAAGTGTTAATCTATACAAATAAATATATCAATATTTTAAACGGCCACTGTCACGACCGCACTTTGCTAAGGATAGCTAAGACGGGAAACCGTGACTAAGGGTTGGATATAAGAAGCGGGAAAGAAAGGGGAAATGACTTGTAACTCGGTAATTAGCAAAATGAACCATTGAATAGACTCGATCAATAGAGATTTGGGAGATGAACGAAGTTAACGAGAAAATCTCATGGCTTAAATGTTATACAAATATTCAAGAGAAGAAACCTTGCAAAGTCAAACATAATTCAAGTTCATGAAGGAATACGAGTAGAGTAGTTCTCAATTTACTGGTTCATAAAGCCAGTTAATCATAATTATCTAAATAAGATAATAGAAGCGTACATCGGAAGTCTTTAACAAAATAGATACATATATGAAGATATGTATCTCTTTCTGAACCGAATTCAAAAGATGAACGAATCTCCTCTCAACACTGCCGCCCTTGCCACCTCGCTCAACCTGCAAGTTTTTGAAAATACGAGCAGGGCTGAGTACTTGATGTACTCCATGGGGTTATGCCGAAAACATTTTATAGTAAACAATTATTATTCAAGCATTCACCATAATATCGCACAAAGTTTTAGAGAAATAACTAGTGCATAATAAACATCATTTGTTTCACAACAGTTCGAAAGTACAACCCCTGTTTAGATCCATAATGTATTATTCGAATGTACAACCCCTAGTTTAGATCCATAACGTATTATCCGGATGTACAACCCCTTTCGCATCCATATAATATATCACTCGGATGTACAGCCCCTTTCGCATCCATAACATATTTACTCGGATGTACAGCCCCTTTCGCATCCATAATATATTATTCAAATGTACAACCCCTTTCGCATCTATAATATATTATCCATATCTGTAATTATATACCAGGCAAGGTAGCCACCTTCCCGGACGTATCCTTACATAACCGGCTCACTTTCTGAGCACATATTTTAGACTTTGTATACACATAACCTGGCTAGCGACCTTTGTCTAACTCAGGCTCGATAGATAGAAAGTTGGCAAGCCAACACAGATAGGCATCATACATAAAACCATAAACATTTTATGCATGAATAATTTTCAGTAAACTTGCATTTCATTTCAAAAACATGCTTCCTTATAGCAACATAAATATTTTATTTGGAAGAAATGCCCACCTGGTTATACAGAAATGATTGAGCAATTCTTGATTCTTCTTCACGTTCCTTGGCCCTCGTCTTGCGATTGACCTTTAGGAAAAAGTATCGCCTTAATAGATATTCTAATTTTAGAGAAAATATGCTATTTCTAGTTCGTATCGCGTCTTAGAATTATATTATTAATCGAGAAGATAGAAAAGTCCATTCGAGAACTTCAGCATGACTTCGACGTTCGATAAGTCTACTCGATAATTCTAAATTATCTAAAATCAGCTAAAGTCGACTAATTCAAATGAGAACTCAGTTTCTCCATTCGAACTAGTCCCAAGACTCGATCAAGACGCTTAACAAAGCAGTAGAAGAGTCCGTCATATGAAAAACAAGTTCAACATTATAAGAGAATTTGGAAATTCTGCGACCCTCTAGGAAAATAATTGTTTCTCACTCAATATAAATCGAAACAGAGCATATGATATTGATTTAGAAAGATAACACATAGGGCTATGACATGTTTAAATTTCAGAATTTTCCCATGAGTGAGCTGGGAGTTTGAATCATTTATTTCCAGAACTCAGAATCTGGAAATTGGAAATTTGGAAGATTCTGGTACCAACTTTGAGTGAGGATTTCTCACTCGTTTCCTTGATGGATTCGAATGAATGAGCTATCAAAACTGAAGTTCAGAAAACAAGGAACAACTTTCTAGTTATACTTTTCTTCATTCGACCAAAGGAAAGTGGTCAAAACGTGGTTGGAAAAACGGGACAGAAGTTGTTTGTCGGAATTTCCAGATTGGAGATACAAACTTTGAAAAATCATAGTAAATTCATACGAACTCCGTTTTGAGTAAACGAAATATGTATAGAAGGATAATGGAACGTACTTCAACATGGAAGAAGAATAAATGTCGAATTTCAAACGAGCTGTTCTCAATTTAGCCCAGTAAGTGGGCTATTTTCCAGATTTCCAAAGAGATGAGATTTGAATTTCAATTTGTCATAACCGATGCATATGAACTCGGATCAAGACGAAATTTTGGCTACGGATAGCTGAGAACATGAGCTACAACTTTCATTTAGGACTTGAAAATAGATAAGGTCGGGAACATGCTTGAAAACGCTGAACAGAACACGAACACCAATTGTTCGATAAAATGCCCGAATCAAAAACTTGAAGAATGCTTACGGGTTCGGCTCTAGCTCATCTTAAACCATCATTTGAGCAAGGAAACATGATGATCACTCATCCAAAACACACATACATGACTGTAGAGTCGGGCTTGAAGAATCAAGGAGGGTTTTGACAATATTCACATCAAAGTTCATCAAATAAATCATGGATGACTTTCTTTTGAAGTATAGAACAAGAAATCAACAATTTCAAGAGCATCCATAGAGTTGACTATGGTGTGAACGAAATTGATTCATCATTTTTAGAGGTTTAAACTCAAAATCTAAACTCATATTTGTGCTAGATATGTTAAGACGAAGATATTGTACCGATTGGAAATGAAAGAATCGAAGCTTGAATCTTTCCCAAAAAAAATCAACTCTTGCTTGAACTACTTCCCTTTCTTTGATCAAGAATCCATCACCATAGCTTTGTTCCTTGGTTGATTTGATGAAGAAATCCAAGGTTTATAGGTGATTGATGAAGGGAAGATGGAGCTTGAAGCTTGGAGCTTCAATGGAGTTTTAGAGAGAAGAAGGGGTGTCGATCATGGAGGAAATGGGGGTGTGCTTCCTTCATGAGTGAAGGAGGAGTGAGGAGCTAACCTTCTTGTTTGAGTGGTGGTGAGAAGGACACCACCCCATTTCTCTCAAGATGTGGCACACACATGCACCACACACACTTGTATCTAATAGTATTTCTTCTAGTGGAATATCTCTACACACATCTCATCTTATTTCTGTAAAATATTTACAGAATAACATTCTTCGAAAATCATTCCAGGGTAATTTTTTACCTTGCCAAAATTCCTTCATTCTCAAAATTCCCGAGATTTCATTAGAATAATTCCAACATATTATAAAAATTCCCATAAGCTCATTTTCGTCCGTGCTCGATCTCAAATACTCGAAAAATTTTATTTCCTCCATCAAAATTTCAATTTTTCCAAATACGGATTTTTACGGCTATTACAGCCACATAGTACACTCGGGCTCACCCAAGTGTGACCCTAATCAATTTGGGGTGTTTTTAAAAAATTCTATTAACACATTTCGTCGATGGATATTTTATTTTAGCACCCCTACCCCACCTCGCATATATATTTCTACGTCTACCCGTCCCAACCCCATATTATATTGGAAAGAATTTATTCAAAGATTGTAACTGTTAGTGGCGAGATGACGCAAATCACCGCCATGATTGCTTTATTGAGATTCATTATAGAAAAATTGATAATGATGATTACAGTTTTTCACCAACAATCAAGCAGTCGGGGGTTCGAGTCACCTCGGGTATGTGAGTATGTATTGTATTGCCTGATAAAAAAATAATAATAATAAATAACAATACATTTCATCAATGATTTATTTTAACACCCTAGCATATCTATTTTTCCATCTGCCCCTCCATACTCCATATAGACACTGCCAACTTTTTTTTTTCTCTTTTAATATTTATTTTGGGTCCTTTAATTTTTTTTATTAACACCTTTAGTCAGTGGATATTTTATTTTAGCACCCTCACCTCGCATATATATTTTTGCGTTTATCCTTCCTAGGAGAGGCGACCTTAAAAACGTAATAAATAGTTTTCCAAGCATAACAAGTCTAAAGATCAACACGTATTAAACTACCTAGCTGATTTGTAGTGTTGCTATCATTGTACAGTGAATGGTATTTGCTATCCTTCTAGAAGTAAACCAATTTGATGATTAAAATAAATAAATCATAGTACACGGGTAAACTGCAAGATACTACCCTGTGTTTTAGAAAACTTACACGAAATCCCCTTGTATTTTCTAATTTGCATAAAACACTCACGTGTTTTAAAAAACTCTGCACGATTAACCCAAACCGTAAGCACCTATCGCCGTTTGCTCACTTTAGCATTTTTTTGTTCGATTTTTTCGATTGTTTTATATTCTAATACCTTAAAAATTAATATTGCAATCAATAAACTTCTAAAATTTTAAAAAATCAACACTCGATTTGTCATATTATTCGTTTTTTAAGTTTAATGGAAAAATTGCAAATCGAGTGTCGATTTTTATAAATTTTGGAAGTTTAATTATTGAAATATTAATTTTTAAGGTATTGGAATATAAAACAATTGAAAAAATCGAACAAAATAATGCTAAAGTGAGCAAATGGCGATATGTGCTCACGGTTTGGATTAATCGTGCAGGGTTTTTTAAAACACGTGGGTATTTTATGCAAATTAGAAAATACAAGGGGATTTCATGTAGGTTTTCCAAAACATAGGGTAGTATCTTGTAGTTTACCCCATAGTACACACCCCACTGCCACTTTGTAACACTCACCCCACTCATCTCACCTTAAGTTGTATTTCCCTAGGTACCTGCCATTAAAGGCGCAAAATCAATTTGAAAGAGGAAAACATTATTTCTAAATTTGTTAGTAGTAGAAGGTTTAAATAATTAAATAGAGTTAATAAATAAATAAATATGTATAACAGTAATAAATGCATAAGAAACAGTAATATACGAAAATCTAAAAATTAAACAATTTATTAAAAAAATATGAAAAAATAATATGGAACTACTCGGCTTGAATAGCGCCTTTATAGTTTTAGATATATTACACTAATATATCAAATTTCACTCAATTTAGTGGAATATGTTTTCCAAAAATAAAGTTTAATTATCATATACCATCAAAAAAGTTTTATAACATTTGGACCGCCCTACTATTTTCCCTTTATGCAGCGGTATGGAATGGTAAGTGGATGACTTCTGAATCTCCATGGAGCGGTTTGCTATTCCTTTAGACTGTAAGAAGTGTTGCGCCTACAAGAGAGTCATTTCGTCAGCTAAAACAGTGATATTTGGCTGAAAAAATCACGAGTATTATATATTTTTTATACATATACTACCTTCATCCCATTTAATTATCCCATTTTGACCGGGCACAATAACCAAGAAAAGAAGAGATATGTGGCTATAATTAATTATGAGGAGAGAGAATTAATTGTAATTACAAATTTTTTGTCATATAAAGAAATTGGACAATTATATGGGACGGACCAAAATGGCAAACGAGACAATTAAGTGGGATGAAGGCAGTACATTAATTTTTTCCAGTCACTAGAAAGAAAACAATTGCAAACTAACAGACAGTCTTAAATAAGCATGGAGGGGGTGGTCCTTGGGTGGGAAGGGGGGGGTTACTAACAGTGAAAAAAAGAACGAAACCGCCTTGTTTCCTAGAAAAAAAGTTAGAAGTACTGTAAAATTCAAGCCGAGTACTGTAGCATAGTGGTGGAGTATTGTAGTATTGTGGTGTAAATTCAAAAAAGTACAAAAAGAGACACGTATGAACAAATAAAGTGATTATACATGGAATTTTTTTATTTTTTTTTGAGTTTTTAAGTTAGAAGCTCCTTCCTTTCCTACCTCGTACTATTATAATTGGAAAAACACTTATTCAAATATTGTACTGTAACTGTTAGTTGCGAGATGATGGAGATTGTTAGTTCACCAGTCACCACCATGATTGCTTTATTGAGATTCATTATACGGAATAGAAAAAATGATAATGAGGATTATCGTTTCTCAAGTGGTTGCTTCAACACTATCTAACCCAAGTTAACTTTTGCTTTTTCAATATTTCATTTCCTTGTTTGTTGGGGAACTTTTTCATATTAAGTTATATTTTTTAAAAAACTCTGGAATTCTATAATATAAAGAGAAGAAAATGAATAAAGAAAAATAATAGCATTCTTTGATGGAAAATCAGTATCACTATTATTATAGTCGCAGAATGCATTGTTTTTCTTTGAAACTATGTTTTTGTACATGATTATATTATAATATATTCAATTTTGATAATAATGCTATATATATATTTTAAATTCTATTAATTAATGAAAATTATAAAAATTCTCAATATCATAATTATTTGTATTTTGATATATATGTAATATATGATTATGATTGTTATAAATATTTTGTTATAGGTAATGAATCTTGGAGATATATATTAATTATTTTTAAAAAATTTAGAGTCCTCATTGTTAATTAATTATATTAAGTTATTGATTATTAAGTCTAAGCTATGAGAACTTAGGAAAATAATAAAAAAAATTCTAAATAATTCACATAGGACTGAGATTTAGTTTGCTATTATATTGTTTGTGTATACTAATAACTTTATCTTCAAGATATAATTATACCAATTTTCAATGAAAATATGTATAGTTCAATCTTAATTTCTACCATAATATTATCTAAACCTATTATTCTATGTTCCAGCTGAATTTATTAGCAAACATTAATAGTTTATTAACTTATAGCCGCCCTACATTTACAAGAGAGCCTGTACGAATTGAATGCTTCGTTAGGTATTCACCACAGTTTAATTAGTATTTGTCCAACTTAAAGAAGTTGTATTTGCACATAAAAATATTCTAGAGAAAATCTTTTTTTTTTTTAACATAATATGTCTATGTCCCTTATTTTCTTAAAAAATTAAATTACCAAATTCTGTTTTTTGATTTCCCGTTTTTTTAATAACTAATTTAATTTAATTTTACTAATGTACTCTTATTCTATTTACTATTTACTATGGAATTAAGTTCCTAATAACCGTAAAGCTCTGAACTTGCTAGGGTTTAATGACCCTAAGCTTTAAAACTTAATGCAATATCTCATACTCCCTCTGTTATCCATTTACTGACACTCTTACTATATTTGGACGTCTGCTATTTACTGAATATTTTCATTTTGGGTCGTAGACCCTACAATCACTTTAACACTTTATCACTCTACATTTTAACAATTTAACACTTTAATACTATTAAAAAATTAGATAGATCCACAATTATTTCACTTTAACACTTTGACACATGAATTTATTACTATATCATCAAAATGCAAAAAAACTTGTGTCCATAATTTTGGTTCACTAAATGAAGGACGGAGAGGGAGTAACTAAAACATAGAAATAGACTCTTCAAATGTTAATTATACCTCACGTTAGAGTAGGAGTAGGAATATCTACTTTTATAATCTGAACAGTTATTAGTACTTAGTATACACATGATGGTATACAATTGGTATCTAATGTCTGCCATAATCAGGGTAGATTTGTCTTTTTTATTATATTTCAAAATTAATAGGCTTTTAAACTTAGATATTATTAGGCTCCAACTATTTTAGGATAAATATTATAATAAGATTTGATTTTAAGATATTATCATACGATTTGAGTTTTAAGAGAGATTATAATAAGGTTTAATATTTAAATTTTGAAAATAAAATCTAATTCATTTTATAATGCGAATTAAACCTAATTAAATTGATTTATTTTATAATTAATTCAACTAATTATCCCATAGTTATGTATAATTACATATTCCAAAACATTGATTTCCCATTACTATGACTTTTTTTTGGTTAAGTTGTTTCCTACCTTCTTAAGAGAGATATATCCATAACTTTTTTTTTTTGTTCGTTTGTGAGATATCCATACCGAACCTATGACTGCTAGACTATTCGGGAAAAAAAAAGAAAAAAAAAAAAAAACAAACAAACTAATAAAGACTGGACGGTCAACCTAAGGAGAAATAATTATTTTCTTATCAAGAGACCATCGAAAACTTCATATAAAATGGATTTACAAACAAATTTGAAAACTTCATATATTGTAGATGTATTATGTTTATATTATGTCACCCAACCCACCTTTCCTTTTCTTATGTTTTTATTTAGTTAAGAAATATTTATAAGACGTGGCAAGCGACAAAAGATATTCCATATCTATTATATATGGATACACGTCTGACATGACAATAATATAACTAAAAAAAGTTATTATAAATACATAGTCTGAAAAATAAATTTTACTAAAAAAAATTAAACCATAAATGAATAAATGTCCGTGTAACACTACTGCATCAGCTTAAATGTGCTCATGGTGGGCAGTGTAACATTTATTTAATCAATTAGGATTATCTATTTATAGTTTTGTGATGCATTTTATATTGCAGCGACGGATGATCGCCATGTATTAAGAATATTACTATAATCATATTTTTATTTATGGAAATCATTAATTATTGATGATTACGATATATTCTTAACATTTGGCGATCATTTGTCGGTATAATAGAAGATACAATACGTAAGTGCAATTGAGGATATCTGACTCGTTATGTAAACACCTATATATCTTCAATTGGAACTTTTTTAAAAAATATTTTCCACAATTAACCACATGAGATCATCTATCTCAATTTGAAATTTATCAATTTCAATAATTATGAAATAAAATTAATTTAAATCATAACATATTAAACTGAAAAAGAAATGCAAAAATAATAATACTGGAATACACACCAAAGTAGCTAGACACACATGATCCACATATATATATATATATATATATAAAGAGAGAGAGAGAGAGTTTGATTCATATGTTAATAAATCCTCGTGTGTTAAATAAGAATGAATTTGGACCATTGATCTTAATCAAATATATGACTGTTATTGATTTAAGCATGATTTCAAGGTACAATAAGAATGATTTCATTTAAGCATAAATTAGTACATTTAAAAGTACAATTATATAATAAGCATAATTTTATGCACATTTAAGCATAGTTTTGTATACCTTTAAATATTTTTAACATTTTAACACGCCAGGATTTATTATCACACGAACCATTCCCTATATATATATATATATATATATATATATTTCACATTGAAATAAGTTATGGTGTGAGAAATATGAATAGATTTAGACTATTACTCTTAGTATGATCTATGAATAATATTGATAAAAGCATGATTGTAATACACAATAAGCATGAAATTATGAATGCACAATTTTATGCTAAACATATTTTCATACTTATTATATATTACAACTTCCAATCATACATGCATCAATATAACTGATTCGTAATGCAACGTTGTCATAGCGAAAAGTTTTGCTTAATTTCAATTGATGTTATTTTTCTTAAAGCAAAATGTATTGATATTAGTGAAAGGATTGTTCAGCCCAATACATACATATTCTTGTAATTTAATTCTTATTCATATTCTTTATTTTACAAGTACTCTTTCATTAATTATGTATTTCTGAAATAATAAAAAATAATCCCGTTATATGTAGCCATAGGAACCAATGTTTTAAAACCAGGACTGAAGGTCGACCCAGCAAGGCATTCGGGTCATGGTTCAATTGCTTGAACTAATTAAATCGGGGTTAGACCGTTCTTTAATTATATTAATAATAAAATAATAATAAATACATGATATATATTAAAATAGTAATAAATTCAGCTCATAAAGTATAACAATACATTGAAATCATAACCAACAATATTCTTCATTACATAAATTGAAATATCATATCTTAAATTTAATTTTTGCAATGATAAATTCTTAATTATATTTATTTCTATATTATATATTTGTATTTTTCAATAGATAAATATGAAAAATTATAATATGATTTATATTAATGTACAATAATAAAAATTTACATATATTAATGGACGTGTAATGTAATTAATTGATTATTGGTAATCGGAAAGAGAGTGTTATATTGTGTTATATTAATGGATGGTTGTTGAGATAGCAAAGACTCTAAACTATCTTCAAAGAGGGTAAGGGTTCGAATCCTTTCAACCTCAAATTATAATTTTGTTCAAAAATTTGAACCGGCCGGTTCAACAGAACCACCCCCGGTTCGTCAGTTCTTCCGGTTTCGACCAGTTCAGTCCGGTTTGGGCGTCCTATAACGGTCTGACCTGACCTCCGGTTTTAAGCATGAACCGAACCGCTCTCATGGCCGGTTCGTGGTCGGACCGGGCGGTCCGATCTGATTTTTAAAACATTGATATGAACTAGGCTATATTATTTTTTTAATTTTAGGTTTTAGATATAAATGTTTATCATGATTTATTTTAATATAGTAGTAAA
This sequence comes from Mentha longifolia, assembly GCA_001642375.2. Taxonomy (NCBI): domain Eukaryota; kingdom Viridiplantae; phylum Streptophyta; class Magnoliopsida; order Lamiales; family Lamiaceae; genus Mentha; species Mentha longifolia. Next base: position 26,246,342 of record CM038118.1, on the reverse strand, counting down.
TTTTATTTTTATAAAAAGATATAAAAATAAATAAAAATAATATTTGAGACACGATTGAGATATAAAAATTGATACAAAAAATCTCATTGGGGGAAGGACTCTCATTTGAATTTTCCATCAACCATATATATACATCAAATAATTAAAAAAAAAAAGTTTTTGTAAGAAATAAGAAATGATATATGTACCATTGTCTTTACATGATTTGCGATTCAGATTAACTATATTATAATTGTATTAACAATACATTATGCTGACTGATGCATTATACTGATACATCATAATTGTACATATCGTGCATATATTATAATTATACATAAGATGTATTCCTTCCGATTCTCCAAACCAAGCACTATTTCCCTTTTAGTACGATTCTCTAGATTGCGCACTTTATATTTTTGTATATTATTCCACTATCACTTTTTATGATTTGACATCACTATTTTCATTTATTTATAAAAATACCTCATTTAACTCACATTTATTATTAAAGTGAATCTCTTTTTACAATTTGAGGACTTGAGACAGAGGATATCATCCACAATTTATGTAGACCCAACTCTATTCTAACATCACACTCATTTAAAATTTCTAAAATCCGTACCCCAACAAACATGCATGGAATAAAGATTACGAAAAATTTCATATATAAATGTGCTCTCAAGCATCACAAAATTACGTGCATAAATCATGAACACTCTCAAACACTCAACCACAAATTGTAGCCTCTTTTCTTTTTCTTTCCCATCATCCCTCCAACAATTCATACCTCTTCTTCCATGGCAGCGAAAGCCTCGATTCCAACGTACAACCCATGCTTCAATGTGAATGCAGCCTCACCTCTCCAACGACTCAGCCCCTCTCCCTCTATCATAAATTTGAAGATTTTTTTATGAAGATATTTCAGGATATATTTCATTAATTAGATCTTCCATATGCATCATGCTGATATATATTATCACACACAATTCGTGTTGGTGTGCGTTGTTTTTGAAGAGAGGATTGATTGAATATTTCTGTGTATTGCAAGTGTGTTGAGATAATTAAGTCTACATATTTTTTATCTATGGAGCTTTCTTTCTTTCTAGAAGAGGTGTTCCTCACCTCATCGATTTATAAATTCAGGATTTAGTTTTATTCTAGAACTTTATTAAGAACGAGTGTCATTTTCTGGTGATTAAATTAAAGTTCAATTGTGATTATCTCATAGTATTATTCATACGTGAAAAAGGGAGTTGCAAACGGGTGTTGTAGAATTCATAAGGTGATATGCTTTTTGTATAAGGTTTTTTTTTTTTTTTTTTTTTTTTTTTTTTTTTGTATAACTTCCTTAGCAGTCTATGCTCCGAATAGTGAATTATTCTTCAGATTAATTTTGTCTTCAAAGATAGGTGTTTTATTACTGAACTGAGTTATATGCAGACGATTTTGTTATTTACATATTTTTATTCGTATTCAAGTACATCATGATGAACACGTAGAAGAACACGATTGAAATTATTAATTACATGTACAATTTAAAAAAATTATAGTAAAATTTCTTGAACGTGTCCATTTTCAAAAGCACTAGTACCAAAACGTACAGCTTTTCTTGTCGTAGGAAAATATACGTGAACCTTTTTATGCTAAATTAGCATCCATGCCTATAATAATTTATATATCAAACATTTACTAATTATTTATTGAGTTAGCCGCCCTTATTAAACCGAACCTCCAATATTCATTGTTAGCTCGGTCCCTCCCTGTAGATAGGAGGATTAATGTATATATTCTCTCGGCCCATAATATACATGCTTTTATTTTATTTTTCAGCCGTTTGCAATAAATGTGTTTTGTATATTTTTGAAATAGACCTCACATTCATTATCCCATTTCCAACTCAAAAATTAATCAAAATATATTTTTTAATATTCATTTCACTTTAATATTTACTCATATGAAGTGAGATCCGAATACCACTTTAACACTATTTATTATAAAAAAAATTATAAATTATGCACAGAAATTCCGAACACCTATATATTGCTGACGGAGTGAGTAGATCATTTTAAATGCATCAGTGCTCACTGTAAACATATTTTAGGTGTCAACACGCGGCTAATGTGATGGAATGACGCTAATAATGTTTCCACAGAGTTTAATTTTTGAAATATATATTCAAGATAACATTTTTAATATGAGACATTGTGAATGCCATGTATATAGTCTATAGATGATTACTTCACTACTTTGACATCTTCAAAAGAATGTTCATATTCGAATGTGATTATTCTCTGATTTCAATTTTTCGTGTATTGTATCTTAATTAAATTATTTATTTTACGGATTTTCTAATATTTACTCCCTCCATTCATGAAGAGTAAACAAAAATTTTTTGACACGAAATTTAATGCATTGTGATGATAAATTAATATTTCACTATCGCGGTTGGTAAAGAACTACTACCTCCACCCCCCACACCAGATGCCTCAAACTCGCTTCATCCATAGCCTCACTCGGAATTAGCCGCGGCGACGTCGTTTCGGTGGTGGCGCCCAACGTCCCCGCCATATGCGAGCTCCACTTCGCCGTTCCCATGGCCGCCGCCGTCTTCAACACTATCAATCTCCGCCTCGACGCCCACGCCGTCTCCACCATACTCCGCCACAGCGAGTCAAAGCTCGTTTTCGTCGACCCGCAATCCGCAGCGCTCGTGAGCGACGCTGTTTCGCTGTTTCCGCTGCATCTCCGCCGCCCTAGGCTAGTCCTCATCGAAGACGAAGACTGCGAGGGGTACAGCGTGAGTGATGACTCGTTTGATCTTGATTACGAGAGCATGGTGGAAAAGGGCGACGCGGCGTTCGAGTGGGTCCGGCCCATCAGCGAGTGGGACCCGATCGCGCTGAACTACACCTCCGGAACCACCGCCGCGCCGAAGGGGGTGGTGCACAGCCACCGCAGCGCGTTTCTGCAGGCGGCGAACGGCTTGTACGAGTGGCGCGTGCCGCAGCGGCCGGTGTACCTGTGGACGCTGCCGATGTTCCACTGCAACGGGTGGAACTTCTCCTGGGGCATGGCGGCGGTGGGCGGCGCCAACGTATGCCTCCGCCGCGTCGACGCGCCGTCCATGTACGGAGCTATTGAAGAGTACGGAGTGACGCACATGTGCGGGGCGCCGGTGGTGCTGAACATGTTGAGCAACTACACCGGGAGGAAGGCCTTGAGCGCTCCTGTCCACGTCATGACCGCCTCGGCCGGGCTGAGGCGTTGGGGTTCGTGGTGTGTCACGGGTACGGGCTGACGGAGACGGGAGGGCCTGTGGTGATGTGCACGTGGAAGCAAGAGTGGGACCATCTACCAGGTAGTATATTAATTAATCAATATAACTGCCCAAATCCATTGCTAATGTTAATTGATGAGATAAAATTCAATAACTTAATGGATAATTATTTGAAAAATAACAATATATTTTTAAGATGATGAAATAGAAATATTTCCACTTATTAATTATAATAATATTAGACTAAATCATATTACATTAAAATTGAAGAAAAAATAATGAAAAATAAAGAATAATCAATTTTGAGACATTGGTTGTTAAATGAGCATAGAGGATCTCATCCGAATATATATATATATATATATATATATATATATATTAAGTAATAACACAAAATGAAAGTATTCATTAAAAAAATAAAAATTAATTATTGGAAATTGTGTCAAATGATCTCACATGCTAGCTAATTGCACTGACGACTCCAGCCTTGGGCAATGGGTACAGCTGTACCCCCAATTTTATTTTTATTTTGTTACTAGTATTATGTATTATGTATATATATTAACAAAAAATACTAGTATTATGTATATACTCCTTCCGTCCCATGCTATTAGTCTCATTTGTTGAATATATGTGAGGTATAAAATATTCAAATGAGACTTATAGCATGGGACGGAGGAAGTATATTATAAAATGATACTATTAATGTTGTATAATGATTTTTCGCACCCCCGAATTATAATTCCTAGAGTCGTCACTGGCTAATTGTGTACTTACTTGTTATTAGTTAGGGGTGAGCACGAGTCGGTTAACCGACCATTTTACACCTAAGAAAACCGACCATGCGGTTTTTTATCGGGTCAGTTAACCGTTATAAATTAAAGAATAAAGACCAAAAACCATGAAAGCGGTTAACCTAAAAATCGGACCGGTTAACCATTTATCAAACGGTTAACCATAAATAAAAGAAATATTCTATTTTCTATAGTTCATAATAGAAAATTTGAAAGAATTTATATCTTAGAATATACATGCAAAATAAATAATTACAAAAATTAAAAAATAATGAAATTAAATTGCATAATTCTAATAGAATAAGCTTTGCAATAACTTAAACTACTCAGAATCGGGTGACATTCTCTCAAACTTTGTTAGTAATATTTAATAAAAAATATATATATATATATATAAATATAATATGTATATATATAAAATCATATATTTATTTAATTGGTACCGGTTAGGTTAACCGCCGGTTTTTTAGGCATATAAACCGAAACTGAACCGTTAGAGTCGGGTTTTGAAAATTAGAAATAAAAACCGAACCATACGGTTCGGTTACCATATTTTCGGATTGGGTTCGGTCTGGATAGTCAGGTCGATTCGGTTTTTCGTTTTCTTATGCTCAGCCCTATTATTAGTTACGGAGATTCTTTAATTATTCTTAATTGACTTATTCAAATAAGATAAGACTACTTTATCCTTCCTATTAATCATACTACGTACGAACAGACTCAGAGAGAGCCAAGCTCAAGGCAAGACAAGGAGTCGGAACTATTCTCTCCGCCGAAGTCGACGTCGTCGATCCCTACTCCGGCGAGAGCGTGCCCCACGACGGCTCCACCATGGGCGAGGTGGTGCTCAGAGGTGGCTCTTTAATGTTAGGTTATCTCAAAGATCCAGAGGGAACATCACGCTGCATGAGAGAGAATGGGTGGTTCTGGACCGGAGACATGGGCGTCATTCACGGCGACGGCTACTTGGAGGGGAAGGATAGGTCCAAGGACGTCATCATCTGCGGCGGTGAGAATGTCAGCAGCGTCGAGGTGGAGGCGGTTCTGTATAGCCACCCCGCCGTCAACGAGGCGGCAGTGGTAGCGGCGCCCGACAGCATCTGGGGGGAGACGCCGTGTGCGTTCCTGAGCTTGAAGGAGGCAAGGGAGAAGCCGTCGACGAAGGAGATAAGGGAGTTCTGCAAGGAGAGGCTGCCGCTTTTCATGGTGCCGAGGACGGTGGTGTTTGAAGCGGAGCTGCCCAAGACTTCTACCGGAAAAATCCAAAAGTTTCTACTTCGAGATAGGGCTAAGGATTTTGCAAAGTTATAGCTTGGTTATTTATTTTTATTTTATTTTGAATAATTTCACCGAGATCTTTGGTTTCAGATTTTATCTTAAAAATAAAATTTAAAGATCTTGTCAGGAAAAACTTGAACCATAATTTTTTTATTTGAAATATTAATCTCTATTCTTAGGCTAATATATGCACACAAGGTTTCAGATATTGCTAGTATAGTGACCATTGAAATTCGACGGGAACCTTTTGATGTTGTACTAGTATTGTACTAGTGCAATGCACAGTAGACATTTTTTTATTTTTATAGAAAAATAAATTTCTATGCAAGGTAAGCATATGTTTTTTTTTCTAATTTAATTTAAATAAAAGAATACTTACGAATAAGTTAAATTCACTTTTCATGACAATCAAGATAAAAACAAAATAAAGAGTGGATTAACATATCTGTGAGTTCTTTTATTTAGACTAAATTAGAAAAGAAAAAAAAATATTCCCTCCATCCCATTGAAGTGGGAACGCTTCATTATTTTAGGAAGCTTCCCCACTTCAATGGGACGGAGGGAATGTTAACTTGCAAATTTATTTTTCTATATATATTAAATTAATAGTATTGTTTTAGTACAAAATAAATAAAAAGATAAAGACTAATCAAAAAAGCAATGGAAAACGACTTTTTCGAGAAACAGATACAAAATGTAAAAGGGTTAATCCAATGCTCACATAGTAGTAATAAACATTATGTAATGTTGATATTCGTGACAGCATTTAAATCGTCTTTGGCACATGATATGCAACTTCTCGTTTTACTTTTCTTTGTTGGATGATGAGGAAAATTGAGGTACTAGAACTTAGAAGGATTAATTTAGTTGAATAACTGAAATTTATTAATTTTAAATTTTAGTAGAAAAGCCCATAAAATTTGACTTAAAGAATAAAAATAATTTACGAATCGCCAAACAATAAAATATGAAATAATTTATGGGCGAAGAAGAAGCCATAAAATGTCTTCTTTTTTTTTTTTTTCCGAATAGGAAGCGTGTTATAAATTGTGTATTTCTTAAATAGTGAAATGATATTATATGTTAACAAGTAGATCGTGGGTTTTGCTGCAGGAAGTGGGTTTAACTCTGTATTTCTTTCTTAATTAGTGCAATGTGGATTTTGCTGATTTTTAAAAAATAAATTCAAATTATATTTGTATTTCATTTAACATTAAAATTGTTTTTATTTACAAAATTGTCATCCAAATTGATTTCAAATTGAAAAATTCATGTTTTATATATATATATATAGATTTTAAGTGAATATAAAAAAAATCAATATTATTACTTATTTAAGAATGATTGTACTGCCAAAATTCATTAAAATGATAGTTTTGAATTATATTTAGATCAAATAGGTCAATAAAAAATAACATTTTCCGTTTAGTTTTAATTACATGATTAATATATGTAATACCCCGCATCTTTCTTAATCTTTCTATATTAATTAAGTTGTTAAGTTAATGAATATTCGTTAAACCTTAGTAGTTAAACTCGATAAAGAACTCTCTAATTAACAAATTAGAAAAGAGTGATATTATTTATAGTGAAATCAAATAACAATTTGATTACTAAGATTCCTTCGACACTAATTGAGTATTCAACTAATTCCATTGTTGAATATTGTAGTGTTCTTGATTAACTAAGAATCACGTTTTAATAATTAAACGTAGTTATTAATGGTTATTGGATAATTAAAACCATTAGCAATTATCATTGAGCAATGCCTACTTATATTTAACTATTAATGCAAGTCTAATGACCTAAGGCCCTTTTGAAAATTATTGAAAGAATAAAAATGAAAATTAATTAATCAAATGATAACTTATCAAATCAAAATCTGTGAACATGGGCTTATACAAACCAATTGTATTAAATTGCTGCAACTTGAATAATTAAGGGTTAAGTAGCAAATACAACCTCATGATGGACACCCATATCCCATATACAGCCCTATAGTAACATTTGGTGCAAATACATCCTTTCTAAAGTCTCAAAGTGGGTGCAATTACCCCTTCTATGATAAATGCTTTTTTATTTAATTTTTTATAATTCTTTTTGAAACATAAATAAAATAAATATTGAATAAAATATTCATAAAAATAAATTACAAAACAAGATATAAATACAAATTACAATTTACAATTAATTGAAAACTCGATGGTGCAGTTTATTTTAGACGATAAAGTAGAGCAAAATTAATGAAGACAAGAAATATTGTAAGAGTATTTTCTGTAAAATAAAAATAAATAAATAAATAAATAAATAATTGGCAGATAAATATTGTATTTATTCAAGAATATAATATACTGTGTGTGCTTTTTATGTTGATATATGTCTTATTTTTTTTAATTTTTTAATAAATATTTAGTTCAATATTTTTTTTAGTTATTGTTGGTCCCAGAAAGAGTAATTTGGTATATGGGGGGGTGAATACACCAATTGCCAACAGTTTTGACTTTTCAAAACAAATCTATGACCAGATTGACTCGTCAGGTCAATTAGTATCAGATGAGGACGATCTGTTGAGTGAAGGCAGGTTCACTCTTGTGCTACAGATCGTATGTGCAGTGCGGAAGTTGGTGAGTGAGTTTGGCTACTCTTAAAAAATCTTTTCTTTCTAACAGATCACAAGTTTGTATGCCATGTATGCAAGTTAGTAGACAAGAAGTAAGATCGATTGAAAGTAAAGTAGAGAGTAAGAGCGAGACTGTCGATTTTATCGTGGTTCGGGAAAACCCCCTACGTCCACGTCAGCTACCGCCGTAGCTGAATTCCTTACTTCTCTCTTGTTTACATAGACCGAGAATCAGCTTCAGTCTCCGTCTAACTTTGACGAAAACCAAACACGAGTTTTGGGTCGTGACCCTTACAAACTTCTCTTAAACAGAGATTATAAACTTGTTACAAACTTGACCTCTAACTGCTAAGTTAATCCAAACCTAACAAATGAGAGATCTACCAAGCTTTCTGTCACGACCGCACTTTACTAATTAATAGCAAAGCTCGGTGATTCGTGACTATGGTGGAATTAACGAATAATAAAGAAAAGGAAGTGAAATTTCGAGATTTGACGCTAACAAATTATAAAGCAACATCGATAAGTGGGCATAATAGTTGAAAGTAGTACGACACGACTTGTCATGATTCTGACTTAGATTACAACCAAATTGAAGATGATTCAGAATATTAGAGTGTACGCAGCGGAAATGTGTGGAAATACGTGTATGGAGACACGTATTACCAAGAGTGTTCATCAACTACACTAATCGCTAACTTTGACAAAACATCGCTGGTCACTCTTCCGTCATCCAGCTCAACCTGCACATTGGAAATAATGTACAGGGCGTGAGTACAGAGTATTCAGTGGACACAATGCCCAAAACATTTTTATTGTCAAGCCATTCATAGTGAAGCATAGGGTTTTATTGAAAGGCCTATGTTCACGAAAAACTGAGTTATCTTAAAAGCGTCTGCGCAGACTAAGTTCTGTAGTAATCTACCATATCTGAGTTTGTTGTGCCCAAGGAGTTGGCCACCTCACTCGGTCACCTGATCGGTCACTATCTGAATGACACGATCAATGTGTACACTAGTCCAAGAATAATAGCTAATCATTCAAGGACCCGAATTCGATTTATGAATTGGCATTTCGCCATTTAACAGATAGGCATCATACAAAAACTGAAAACATTTATGGCATGACAATGCTTTAGAAGAACTACTGAATCTAATAAAGCATGCTTGATTTTATAGAAAGCCCGCCTCGTTGCTCTTCTCAATTGCTACGAGGTCTGATCTCTGCTTCAGCTATCGTCCCTCCTTCGCGTACCCTTCGATTAAAATCGAGGTAAGATTCGCATGCTAACGAATGAAATTGTATCTAAGATTTTAGTCTTAAATGCAGATCGGAGGTTACCCAGTAACGTGGTTGCTGTTATCTAGGCTCAAATTGAGTCCCGTTTTGTGAACGGTTCAAATAAATTTTATCAATAAATCAATCTTTGATTTATTTCGAAACTGGGCTAATACATTTAGTTGCATCTTTGATTGGCTAAATCAATTAATCTAAATTATTACTTCTTGGTTAATTAACTTATCTAAAGTAGAGAAATAATAATTCCTCACGAATATCCGAATTTAATCGAGAGTGGACTATGATTTAATTAATGATATCTCGATTGGTGATAAACTTCGATTTTGGGCTCGTGAATAATTAGTTGATTGAAAGGGTCGTGGCCCAAAACTAAAGAATTGATTCTAGTCCATTTGTCTTTTGGCCCAGACCGGCCCGTCTTATTTGGATCCGACCCGGCCCGGTTTAGAAAAAACTCCCATTTCTCCTTCATTTGCACTCGGACCATTTCTCTTCCTCTTCTCTGAACCAGTGACTCCCTCTCTCTCTCGTCTGTTGGCTTGCGGTACCTCTACTCCGGTCATCTTCTCCGGCAATGGGCGGCGCCTCAATCAATGGGTCGCCGTCGTTTTGTTGCTTTCCTCTTTCCTTCTAGAATCGTTCCCTCTCAAATCAATTACAGTACTTGGAGAAATTAGCCCTAATTCAAAAAAATTAGGGTAGATTTCTTCCCTTTCCTCTCGTTGATCTGTCCGGTTACCGGAAAGCTGCTCCATTGCTGTGGTGAGATGGCGCCACCGTGGGATGTCTTGCGGCGCCTCCGTCTCTCGAGTTCAGCGACTTAGTTTATTTATTTATTTGGCGCGACTACTCTGTCCGCTCATTCTTCGGTGATTCGTGGCGCAACTCCCGCGGCTTCGGTGGCCGTCCTCCGGTCGCCTACACCAAAAGCCCTAGTTCGAAAGAACTAGGGGACATTCGTCCCTCTTGGCTCTAAACTTCGGCTTTGGCTGATACGATGACTATCTCTCTTTCCCTCTCGTTATCTAATTTATTAGAGTTTTGTTAGAAATTCAACTAATTGGAGCCGCTGACTCTCTTTCCCCTTCTTTTGCAGGTTCCGGTGTTGCGCCTTCGACTCCGCCGCTGCTCTTCGCTGCTCGCTATGGACTGCCGCCGTCCCTTGCCGTTCAGCCGCTCTGCCGTCAAGGCCTCGCGCCTCGACGGAAGTTCGCTCTCTATCTTTCTAGAATTAAGTTAAGTTTCTTCCGTGTTTGTTTTGGTTATTAGCCTAGCTTTGGTTTCTAAAACTGGACAAGTAAGTTTGTGATTCTTTGTGTTTTCCATTTTAAACCCTTGGTTTAAGTTTTGTGTCGAAGCAAATTCAGAGAATTTGGAAGTTGTGGCATGTTTAGTTATGAATTTTCAGCATGCTTGATATGAAAATTCAAAGGTTGTGGCTCTTTACTCATATTAAGGGTTTGTTCATGACTTAAAGTAGTAGGATGTTTGTTTATAGGCTGAAGTTCTACCTAAAATCTGTGTGGTGTTCGTGTGTGAAAACTGTAGCATGCTTAGGGTTTTAGGTTTCGATAATGAAACTAGAACTGTGTTGTGAACATGTTGTTTAAGGGCAGTTTGTTCTACCTTAGAGATGAAGAGCTGTGGTTGCTAGCTTCTCCCCTCCTCTATACGTCCTAGCTGCTTCTCCTTCACTCTCTCTCTCTCTCTAGTTGTTCTAAGTGTTGGTGTTGTGAGATGGTGTGAATCCGAATGAGTGAGGAAGGGGTGAATATATGGAAGGCTTTGGAATTCTTTGGATCAATCTAGTAAGTTGACTCAGGAATTTGATTATAGTGTTTCTATGTTTCCATTTCCATGCTAGTTTTGTTTCTTTTTAAAGATTTTTGCAGATTTTACTTTGGCTTTTAGTTGCAGACCCTAAACTCTCTTAAACTTTTGTCTTGTTTGCTCACTAATCCCTATTGCAGGTTTCGGCTGTAATGTGGCTGATGTTGAGGTTGGGTTCTCGAAGCAAAAGAGGACTGTTTTTCCTTCCATTTTCGGAGGTTAGGGATTGAACCAGTTTTGTTCCTTTGCTGCAGATTTTTGAATGCTTAACCTGTCTTATTTGTTAACTTCTTTCACTCCTCCTTTCTTGTCCTGCATTTGCCTGATTTGTGTCTCTCTCTCTTGTAGGTACCGGGTTGATGTAGCTGTGTTCTGTAGCCAAACTGAGTTCAAAAGGAGGTTGATTCCCTTCATCCTTTGAGCTGTGGATTTTTCCAGTTTCTTGTTTTATTTCCATTTTTGTGTAAAGGTTGTTTTGGTGCATGAGGTCTTTGTTTATAGACTATACTTAGAGGTTGTGGGGATTCGAAATTATCTTCCCTAGTACAACACGTGACTTCCTCTAATGGAAGGATTTGGAATTTAGTTAACTGTTCTACCCAAAGTATTGTAGAGCTTGTAATGGATTAATATATATATATATATATATATATATATATATATATATATATATATATATATATATCCCTATCTCAGTGTACTAATTATGGGCTTGGCCCAACTCATAATTACTTGAACCTTGGTCCGATCTGGTAAGTCAATTGGGCCTCGGCCCAATTAAATAACATCGAGAAGTCGACGACTATTTCTTACTCGAGCTTATTCAATCATTATTAGCAAATGTGATCGAGAAGAAATAGCGATTTGCTTAATCGAAAACTAATTGCCTAGAAATCAAGTTGCTACTTGATTCTACCATCATTCCTTAGTTGCTAATTCAAGGAATTCAATTATTATAAATTGATAATCAGATCATCGAAAGCGAGTCGCTACTCGATTCTATTATTGTTCTCTAAGTAATTCTAAAAGTTTCGAATACTAAAAGTTGATAATTGAAATCAACAATGTAATTAATTAACTAACCTAGATAGGTAAAATGCGGGGCGTTACATCCTACCCCCTTAAAAGAAATTTCGTCCCGAAATTTGCATACCTTAGTTAAATAATTCCGGGTACTTCTCTTTCATCTTATCCTCGAGCTCCCACGTGGCTTCTTCCTGACCGTGGTGCTTCCACAAAACCTTCACCGAAGTGATGGATTTATTTCTGAGCTGTTGTACCTTTCGGTCTAAGATTGCTTCTGGTCTGTTCTCATAACTCAAATCTGGATTAAGTTCTACTTCGTCTTGATGGATTACGTGCTTTGGGTCGTGCACGTACTTCCGAAGTTGCGAAACGTGGAAAACATTTTGCACGTTTCCAAGGCTTGGCGGTAACGCCAGTCTGTAGGCTACTGGTCCGATTCTTTCCAAAATTTCGTAAGGTCCGATAAAACGGGGTCTCAGTTTTCCTTTAACTCCAAATCTCACTATCCCCTTGGAAGGAGATACTTTTAGAAACACCTTGTCTCCTACTTCAAACTGAATCTCGGTTCGACGATTGTCGGCATAAGATTTCTGTCTATCCTGAGCTTCCTTAATTCTTTCTCTAATTTGGCGCACGATCTCGATCATGTCGCTGATCGCGTCAGGGCCTAACATTTTTCTCTCACCGACCTCATCCCAATAAAGCGGTGATCTACACTTTCTTCCATACAGCGCTTCGTATGGTGCCATATCTATGGTCGCCTGATAGCTATTGTTGTAGGCAAACTCGATCAGTGGTAATACTAGCTCCCAATGACCACCTCGGTCAAGTACTACCGTCCTCAACATGTCCTCTAAGGTTTGTATGGTCCTTTCTGACTGCCCATCGGTCTGAGGGTGAAAAGCAGTACTAAAATTCAATCTGGTTCCAAGTTCTCTTTGTAAGCTCATCCAAAATCTAGAGGTGAATTTTGAATCTCGGTCTGACGTGATCGAGATTGGTACTCCATGGAGGCGTACTATCTCGCGAACATACAACTGAGCTAGTTTTTCTGACCCGTACGTTATTGGGATCGGGAGAAAGTGTGCGCTCTTTGTAAGTCGATCTATGATCACCCAGATGGCTGTATTTCCTCTTCTCGATTTCGGTAATCCTGTAACAAAATCCATGGCGATATGCTCCCATTTCCACTGTGGAATTTCTAGGGGTTGCAATTTGCCATAAGGTCGCTGATGTAGAGCTTTCACTTGCTGGCAGGCTAGGCATCTTACCACAAACGATGCTATGTCCTTCTTCATGCCATCCCACCATAATTTCTTCTTGAGGTCCTGATACATCTTCGTACTACCAGGGTGCGCGGTATACGGTGTATCGTGTGCTTCACTCAGAATTTCATTTTTAAGTTCTTCGTTAGGTGGAATGCACAGTCTTCCTTCGACCGTTATTGCATTATCTGGTTCTTCGCGGTACTCTCCGGGCTCTCCCATTCTGATTTTCAAGTGTATCTTCTCGAGTGTTTCGTCCTTCCTCTGAGCCTGAAGAATTCGACTTCTCAAGTCGGGTTCTACGGTTAGGGTGGCAATTATCCCTTCTACCGTTGCTGGTGGCAGTACCACTTCTAAGTTCATCCTTTCGAATTCTAGGATAAGTTTCTCTTCTTCAGTTAAAAGAAATGCTACCTTTGACTGTGCCTTGCGACTTAGCGCGTCTGCTACTACGTTAGCTTTGCCCGGATGGTAGTTGATTCCACAATCATAGTCCTTCACTAATTCGAGCCATCTTCTCTGTCTCATGTTAAGGTCTCTTTGCTCGAAAAAGTATTTGAGACTCTTGTGATCTGTGAAAATCTCACACCGTACTCCGTAGAGATGGTGTCTCCAGATCTTCAGGCGTGTACCACTGCTGCCAATTCTAAGTCATGGGTTGGGTAGTGGAGCTCGTGTGGTCTAAGCTGTCGTGAAGCATAAGCTATCACCTTCCCTTCTTGCATTAGAACACATCCTAGCCCATTCTTGGAAGCATCTGTGTAAACGATATATTCCTTGTCCGGGTCTGGGACTGCCAGAATTGGGGCGGTAGTCAGTTTCTCCTTCAACTGTTGAAAGTTTGACTCGCATTCCGGTGTCCATGTGTACTTGATCCCTTTCCTTAGGAGCTGTGTCATTGGTCTGGCTATCTTAGAAAATCCTTCTATGAATCTTCGATAGTAGCCAGCTAATCCTAAGAAACTTCGGATTTCGTTTGGTGTGGATGGGGATTTCCAATTCTGAACTGCTTCGACTTTTGCGGGGTCCACTTTAATTCCTTCAGCTGACACAATATGACCCAAAAATGCTACTTCTTCTAGCCAAAATTCACACTTGCTGAACTTGGCGTAAAGCTTCTCTATTCTCAGAGTTCCTAATACTGTCTTCAGGTGGTCCTCATGTTCTTGTTTGCTCTTTGAGTAAATCAGGACGTCATCTATGAAAACTAAGACAAATTTGTCTAAGTACGGGTGAAAAACCCGATTCATGAGATCCATGAATACCGCTGGCGCATTGGTCAACCCAAATGGTACAACTACGAACTCGTAGTGGCCATATTTGGTTCGAAATGCCGTCTTGGGTATATCCTCCGGTCGGATCTTCAGTTGATGGTATCCTGATCTAAGATCTATCTTTGAAAAGACACTCGCTCCCTTGAGTTGGTCAAACAGATCATCGATCCTTGGTAATGGATACTTATTCTTAAGGGTTAGCTTGTTCAGTTCTCGATAATCTATACACATCCTCATGGAGCCGTCCTTCTTCTTTACAAACAGTACTGGTGCTCCCCATGGTGACACACTAGGTCTGATGAAACCTAGGTCCAGAAGCTCTTGGAGTTGTACTTTTAGTTCATCCAGTTCTTTTGGTGCCATTCGGTATGGTGCCTTGGATATCGGGGCTGATCCAGGTTCCAAATCGATGGTAAACTCTATCTTCCTATCAGGTGGTAGTCCTGGTAGTACGTCCGGAAAAACATCGGGAAATTCACGAACGATTTCAACATCTTCGATCTTCTTCTCCTTCTCGTCCTTGGGTTTCTCATTCAGGTAAACGAGGTACGCTGGGTTCCCTTTTCTTATCAAGGTTGCTGCTTGGATGGCGGAAATCACCGATTTTCGCTTATTTAAAGCAATTCCGTGGAAAGTTGTCGGTTCCTTACCCGGCATTCTAAAGGAAATCTTTCTCTCCTTGCAGAGGATGGTGGCGTAGTTTTCGGCTAGCCAATCCATTCCTAAGATTATGTCTACGTCTTTCATCGGTAAGACGCTCAGATTATTTGCTAGGAGTTTGTGTGATCCTAGGTTCAGTTCTAAATTTGAGCAACGGTGCATAAGAGTGATGTTCCCTCCTACAGGCGATGTAATTCGCATATCCGTCCCTATTGGTTCCGTTCTCAGACTTAGATATCCTACGCATGCTTTTGCGATGAATGAATGCGAAGCACCCGTATCAAATAAAACAATTACAGGTATCTCACGGAGTATGCCCATACCTGCCAGGTTTCCCTGATTTCCTTGATTCCTAGCGGGCTGCTTCTGCTTCATTGCATTAACCTTTGCGTTCTGTTGTTGCATATGTTGCCGGAACTGTTGGTGTTGCGGTGGAAGCGGGGGAGGCGGTGGGAGTTGTTGCTGCTGCGGTCCTTGCTGAGCTTGCATTGCTCGAAGTTGTTGGTTCTGGCTTGGTTGACCTGACTTCGAGGTCGTTCCCTCCTGCTTCTTGGGGCAGTTGTTCGCAAAATGTCCTTTCTGTCCACATGAATAGCAACTGTCGCTCCCCGCCCTACAGACTCCTTCATGTCTTCTGTTGCACTTGGGGCATTGGGCGTATCTGGTTGGGAAGTTCCCGGTCGGAGCCGGCGCAGTTTGTTTTTCAGAGTTTTGAGGGCGTGGTTGTCCTTGCCATGGTTTCTTTCCACCTCGATTCCCGTGATTATTGTCCCACTTCCGTTTTCCCTTGTCGTGCTGTGGCTGAGAGTGAGTGGGGGTTGGCGTCGGGGTAGACGCAGGCTTGTCGCCAGGCATCGCTGCCTCGATGTCCAGTGCTCTTCCAAGAGACTCAGTGTATGATAGTCCGCCATGGCTTGCAAGCGCCATTCTGATCTCGTGCCTCAGACCGGCACAGAATTTCTCAGCCATCTTTTCGTCGGTGTCTACCTGATCCGGCGCGAAGCGGGACATGTCACAGAACACCCTGTCATACTCAGTCATAGACATTTTTCCTTGTTTCAGACTGTAGAACTCATTTTCCTTCTTCTTTCGGTAACTTTTTGGAATGTATTTGTCGTAAATTCCAGTCTTAAACTGGTCCCATGTGAGGTTCTCAAGTTGTTCGGGGGTCATGGTCTTCCTTCGTGCCTCCCACCAGAAGTCAGCTGATCCTGACAACTGGAAGGATACACAGGTTAAGCGTTCCTGGTCAGTGCAGTGTAGGAAGTTGAATATCCATTCCATGGCTCGTACCCAGATTTCTGCCTCGGCTGGGTCTCCGATGCCATTGAACACGGGTGGATTCTATCTAAGGAATAGCTCCTCGATTCTCCTCTCAGGTGGAGGTGGTGGTGGGTTGTTATTTCCCTGGTTACCTTGTTCATGGTTTACTGATTCAGCTACGGGTGCCCTTCTGGGACGTCCGGGTGCTCTCCTTGGTGGCATCCTGCTGAATCAACAACGGTTAAGTTCTAACCTCTTTGAGGCTTGCCTCAACCCAAGGTACGCATACACAGATATACTTGTATATAGACATGTAGCATTCGTCCTCTTGTATTCTACACGGTTATAATATAGTTATTCATAATTGTCGTTTGATAAGGCGGGAAAATATCTCTGAATTATTTCTATATACGAAGGAATAAACTATAATAGGCATCATATATAGATAAGAGAAAATTGCCCAAAATGGGTCTTAATCACATCAACAGAAGGTGCACTGTCTAAGTACACAACATGATGTTACTGTCTATGTGACATCACCTCAGGTACTTAGTCACGGAGTATCTAACATCCGTACTAACTGATCATAGCTACGATACTACGAAACGATCTAATCATTTTCGTCTAGATACATAATACTGGAACATAAGAAAATAGGGTGAGTACGGTCTACTAGGCGCCGTTCTCAACCACTACAAAAGGGTACAAGGGTCGGTCACTCGGAATCTATGGTGCTGTGGTCCGAGCCGTAATCCACCTCGTCCTCGAGGTCGTCCTCGTCATCGTGGAGGCCGAAGTCCTGAGGGTCCTCATCATCTCCCAAGTGGAACTGAAGACCTATCTCATCATCCTCATCATCCTCGATGCCTGCTCCGAACTCAAATACCCCCGCCATAGGGGCGACCTGATCGTCCTCCTCATCAACATCCTCCTCGGGGCCCTCCTCGGGATCCTCTTCATCATCACTAGAATCCGGCTCATCGGGATCCTCTGCCCCTACTCCCGCTCCAGCTCCTGGCACAGGCTCAGGCTCGGGTAGCCTCAGTCTCTCAAACTCGTCAACACGTCGGACGTGCTCCCCGTCCGCTCGGGCTAGATCGGCCTGTTGTCGGACTAGGGCTGTCCAACTACTCCCTGGCTGTCGGAGGCTCTCCATGTACTGACGCGAACGCTCGTACCTAGCACGGTACTGCGCCATGCATCTCTGAATCTCCTCAGTCTCCTGATGGAAGGCCTCCATCCTCCGATCCAACTCCGAGTCTCGAGATCTCACCAGATCGATCTCCCTAAGGATGCCTCTCGCCATATCAAACTGTCGGTGTCGTTCCTCTGCCCGTCCTACCTCTGGTAGTGGACGGTCTAACTCCTCAATCAGCCTCATACGGCGCTCATGGTCCTCGTCTATCTGCTCCAAACGGTGCTCATGCTCCTGCTGACTCACGAAGCGCTCGAAATCCTCGGACACTCGCCTAAGGTGCTCGTCGTCCCTGCCAAAGCTGTGCCTCGCATCCGAGATCACGCGGCTCAGCTCCTCGTGGCATCGACACCACTCCTCCTCTCGGTCCCCTCGCTCCTCCCCCGGGCTGTCACTAATCACAATCGGGGCCTTCCCGCGATCGCCATCTCTGAGGGGCAGTGCTCGTAAGAGCCCAACTGAACGATCCATAGCGGCCGAATCGATGGAGCTACTACCTCCAGATGAGGTAGCCCAATCCCGCTGCTCCGGGGCGATCCTCGCTCGAGTATGAGGAGGCTCCATCTCCTCGTCCGACTTATCTCTCTCTCGTCGTCCCAAGATGGGCGACGCAGGCAGAACAGCTAGGGGTGGAGGTGACGTCGGCTGCGGTGGGAGCTCGGGTGGCGGTGAGCTCGGCAGTGGGGGAACCTCGGGCAATGGTGCCTCAAGTGGCGATGCGGGCGCCCCACCAACCGCAGGTAACTCTCTCAGTGGCGCACCGTGGCGAGTGAAAGTCGTCTGTAGTGTCGTCATGAAGCCGTAGTAGTCACCTACATCCTCTAGACGATCCGGGTGCCTCGGGGTGTGTGCCTGGGCTAAGTGCTCAGCCCATCCCTGCCAGTTGGCAGGCAGTAGTGGCACCAGTCGACGGATGCCCTCAATCCCTCCAACCCCGTGTGTGTGGGCGCGGGCCCAAAGTCAGTGATAGGTGGCCAAGAACTGGCCCACGTTGTCACCGTGGCACATCTGGTAGGAGCGGTAGTAACGAATCACCTCGTCTGGTGTGGCTCCCAGGCGAAGCGGCCTCCTATGCGTAAACATCCGTCCCGCCATCCTACATGAAACATGATCCTAATTAGTTCTGATAACGAAGAAAGATGAAGGCGATAGTAAGAACTTCTATATCTACGTGCTTAGCGTATATCTATCCTTTAGTTCCATAGTACTTCGTTCGTTAGTTCTTCTTTTATCGAACATGCGGTAACATGTTCAAATGAGGTGGACTTATTTTATGTTGCCACAAGGTTCGTGTTTCTAATTTCTACCTGTATGCTAAATTTTAAAAGCATTAGCAGCCTAGTGTAATGGTTTCCTTGGAAAACCTATAACATTTGACGAAAGCGTCTCGATCCTCATGCTGCTTCTTGCATTTAGTCTTCTGTTATCTTGCCTTGCTGTTCATCTTCTTCCTTGCTTGCCTGGAGAAGAGAGGAACTTCGTTCCAATCTTAATTTAGACTTACTTCCTCGAAGTACGTGTCTAAAGCACTATATTCTCTAAGAAGTTCACTTTTTCTTTCTAAGTGATCTAAGAACTAGTTTCTGCTAAGTTCTTGCAAAAAGGAATTTCAATTTTAATCAATTGAAGAAAGCATTTTCCTCACTTCCTCGTTGAGCGTGATGAGTTGGAGTGCCGAGCTTTTGTCGAAGGACTCTATTTAGTCTAGCGATTCAAGTCTAGACTATACTTTGAAGAAGACTCTTGGGTTTCAGAGCAGAACCTGAGGCTCTGATACCACTCTGTCACGACCACATTTTACTAATTAATAGCAAAGCTCGGTGATTCGTGACTATGGTGGAATTAACGAATAATAAAGAAAAGGAAGTGAAATTTCGAGATTTGACGCTAACAAATTATAAAGCAACATCGATAAGTGGGCATAATAGTTGAAAGTAGTACGACACGACTTGTCATGATTCTGACTTAGATTACAACCAAATTGAAGATGATTCAGAATATTAGAGTGTACGCAGCGGAAATGTGTGGAAATACATGTATGGAGACACGTATTACCAAGAGTGTTCATCAACTACACTAATCGCTAACTTCGACAAAACATCGCTGGTCACTCTTCCGTCATCCAGCTCAACCTGCACATTGGAAATAATGTACAGGGCGTGAGTACGGAGTACTCAGTGGACACAATGCCCAAAACATTTTTATTGTCAAGCCATTCATAGTGAAGCATAGGGTTTTATTGAAAGGCCTATGTTCACGAAAAACTGAGTTATCTTAAAAGCGTCTGCGCAGACTAAGTTCTGTAGTAATCTACCATATCTGAGTTTGTTGTGCCCGAGGAGTTGGCCACCTCACTCGGTCACCTGATCGGTCACTATCTGAATGACACGATCAATGTGTACACTAGTCCAAGAATAATAGCTGATCATTCAAGGACCCGAATTCGATTTATGAATTGGCATTTCGCCATTTAACAGATAGGCATCATACAAAAACTGAAAACATTTATGGCATGACAATGCTTTAGAAGAACTACTGAATCTAATAAAACATGCTTGATTTTATAGAAAGCCCGCCTCGTTGCTCTTCTCAATTGCTACGAGGTCTGATCTCTGCTTCAGCTATCGTCCCTCCTTCGCGTACCCTTCGATTAAAATCGAGGTAAGATTCGCATGCTAACGAATGAAATTGTATCTAAGATTTTAGTCTTAAATGCAGATCGGAGGTTATCCAGTAACGTGGTTGCAGTTATCTAGGCTCGAATTGAGTCCCGTTTTGTTAACGGTTCAAATAAATTTTATCAATAAATCAATCTTTGATTTATTTCGAAACTGGGCTAATACATTTAGTTGCGTCTTTGATTGGCTAAATCAATTAATCTAAATTATTACTTCTTGGTTAATTAACTTATCTAAAGTAGAGAAATAATAATTCCTCACGAATATCCGAATTTAATCGAGAGTGGACTGTGATTTAATTAATGATATCTCGATTGGTGATAAACTTCGATTTTGGGCTCGTGAATAATTAGTTGATTGAAAGGGTCGTGGCCCAAAACTAAAGAATTGATTCTAGTCCATTTGTCTTTTGGCCCAGACCGGCCCGACTTATTTGGATCCGACCCGGCCCGGTTTAGAAAAAACTCCCATTTCTCCTTCATTTGCACTCGGACCATTTCTCTTCCTCTTCTCTGAACCAGTGACTCCCTCTCTCTCTCGTCTGTTGGCTTGCGGTACCTCTACTCCGGTCATCTTCTCCGGCAATGGGCGGCGCCTCAATCAATGGGTCGCCGTCATTTTGTTGCTTTCCTCTTTCCTTCTAGAATCGCTCCCTCTCAAATCAATAATTACAGTACTTGGGGAAATTAGCCCTAATTCAAAAAAATTAGGGTAGATTTCTTCCCTTTCCTCTCGTTGATCTGTCCGGTTACCGGAAAGCTGCTCCATTGCTGTGGTGAGATGGCGCCACCGTGGGATGTCTTGCGGCGCCTCCGTCTCTCGAGTTCAGCGACTTAGTTTATTTATTTATTTGGCGCGACTACTCTGTCCGCTCATTCTTCGGTGATTCGTGGCGCAACTCCCGCGGCTTCGGTGGCCGTCCTCCGGTCGCCTACACCAAAAGCCCTAGTTCGAAAGAACTAGGGGACATTCGTCCCTCTTGGCTCTAAACTTCGGCTTTGGCTGATACGATGACTATCTCTCTTTCCCTCTCGTTATCTAATTTATTAGAGTTTTGTTAGAAATTCAACTAATTGGAGCCGCTGACTCTCTTTCCCCTTCTTTTGCAGGTTCCGGTGTTGCGCCTTCGACTCCGCCGCTGCTCTTCGCTGCTCGCGATGGACTGCCGCCGTCCCTTGCCGTTCAGCCGCTCTGCCGTCAAGGCCTCGCGCCTCGACGGAAGTTCGCTCTCTATCTTTCTAGAATTAAGTTAAGTTTCTTCCGTGTTTGTTTTGGTTATTAGCCTAGCTTTGGTTTCTAAAACTGGACAAGTAAGTTTGTGATTCTTTGTGTTTTCCATTTTAAACCCTTGGTTTAAGTTTTGTGTCGAAGCAAATTCAGAGAATTTGGAAGTTGTGGCATGTTTAGTTATGAATTTTCAGCATGCTTGATATGAAAATTCAAAGGTTGTGGCTCTTTACTCATATTAAGGGTTTGTTCATGACTTAAAGTAGTAGGATGTTTGTTTATAGGCTGAAGTTCTACCCAAAATCTGTGTGGTGTTCGTGTGTGAAAACTGTAGCATGCTTAGGGTTTTAGGTTTCGATAATGAAACTAGAACTGTGTTGTGAACATGTTGTTTAAGGGCAGTTTGTTCTACCTTAGAGATGAAGAGCTGTGGTTGCTAGCTTCTCCCCTCCTCTATACGTCCTAGCTGCTTCTCCTTCACTCTCTCTCTCTCTCTAGTTGTTCTAAGTGTTGGTGTTGTGAGATGGTGTGAATCCGAATGAGTGAGGAAGGGGTGAATATATGGAAGGCTTTGGAATTCTTTGGATCAATCTAGTAAGTTGACTCAGGAATTTGATTATAGTGTTTCTATGTTTCCATTTCCATGCTAGTTTTGTTTCTTTTTGAAGATTTTTGCAGATTTTACTTTGGCTTTTAGTTGCAGACCCTAAACTCTCTTAAACTTTTGTCTTGTTTGCTCACTAATCCCTATTGCAGGTTTCGGCTGTAATGTGGCTGATGTTGAGGTTGGGTTCTCGAAGCAAAAGAGGACTGTTTTTCCTTCCATTTTCGGAGGTTAGGGATTGAACCAGTTTTGTTCCTTTGCTGCAGATTTTTGAATGCTTAACCTGTCTTATTTGTTAACTTCTTTCACTCCTCCTTTCTTGTCCTGCATTTGCCTGATTTGTGTCTCTCTCTCTTGTAGGTACCGGGTTGATGGAGCTGTGTTCTGTAGCCAAACTGAGTTCAAAAGGAGGCTGATTCCCTTCCTCCTTTGAGCTGTGGATTTTTCCAGTTTCTTATTTTATTTCCATTTTTGTGTAAAGGTTGTTTTGGTGCATGAGGTCTTTGTTTATAGACTATACTTAGAGGTTGTGGGGATTCGAAATTATCTTCCCTAGTACAACACGTGACTTCCTCTAATGGAAGGATTTGGAATTTAGTTAACTGTTCTACCCAAAGTATTGTAGAGCTTGTAATGGATTATGGTATTATTGATAATATTGTATGTTATTTCTTGGTTTATAACTATATATATATATATATATATATATATATATATATATATATATATATATATCCCTATCTCAGTGTACTAATTATGGGCTTGGCCCAACTCATAATTACTTGAACCTTGGTCCGATCTGGTAAGTCAATTGGGCCTCGGCCCAATTAAATAACATCGAGAAGTCGACGACTATTTCTTACTCGAGCTTATTCAATCATTATTAGCAAATGTGATCGAGAAGAAATAGCGATTTGCTTAATCGAAAACTAATTGCCTAGAAATCAAGTTGCTACTTGATTCTACCATCATTCCTTAGTTGCTAATTCAAGGAATTCAATTATTATAAATTGATAATCAGATCATCGAAAGCGAGTCGCTACTCGATTCTATTATTGTTCTCTAAGTAATTCTAAAAGTTTCGAATACTAAAAGTTGATAATTGAAATCAACAATGTAATTAATTAACTAACCTAGATAGGTAAAATGCGGGGCGTTACACTTTCTAACACTTTCAGACTTTACAGACTTTTGAGTGAAGAAATACAATGTGTTCTTAAGCAGCAGTGATCGCTTAAGAACAGAGGTTTCCAGAATCAGAAATCTTGATGACTTAACACTTGGGAAATCGTCTTGTTTCGAGTGCTAAGATAGAGCTTTGATCGATAGAGATTTCTGCAGAGTTTTGGTGTAACACCCCTGCACCTTTCAACTGGTCGAACAAGTCCTCAATCCTCGGTAATGGATACTTATTCTTTATCGTGAGCTAGTTCAATTCACGATAATCTATGCACATCCTCATGCTGCCATCCTTTTTCTTTACGAATAAAACAGGCGCTCCCCAAGGTGAAACACTAGGTCGAATGTGTCCCTTATCCAACAGCTCTTGAAGTTGTATCTTCAACTCTTCTAACTCCTTAGGTGCCATTCTATATGGTGCCTTAGATACGGGTGCAGCTCCGGGCACAAGATCAATCGTAAATTCCACTTGCCTATTAGGTGGTAGTCCCGGGATCTCTTCAGGGAAAACGTCTCCAAAGTCTTGAACTATCGGCACATTCTCAATATCAAGTTCTGACGGTGTTGATCCCATTAGATTTACCAAATATCCTTGACATCCACTTTTTCTTAACATCTTCATAGCCTTCATTGCTGATATAATTCGTGGATATCTCCCAATCTTTGCCCCATAAAAGATGAACTCCGTTTCTTGTGGCCTTTGAAAAACAATTTCTCGATCGTGACATCGAATAGTTGCAAAATTGTCACTCAACCAATCCATCCCCAGAATAAGATCAAAATCATGCATTTCTAAAATGTATAAATCTGCCACTAACTCCCTGCCTCCTAAGACCAAGTTAACATCATTGACCATCATGTCTGTTCTTAAGGTTGCGCCTGAGGGAACCCTAACATCGAGTGCTAAGTTCTCTACTTCTGTCGTCACACTAATATTCTTATAGAGTTCAACAGATATAAAAGAATGTGATGCACCCGAATCAAATAACGCCAGAATTAGTATTCCAAAAACAGTAATCATACCTGTCATATTGCCACTACCTTCGCCTGCCTCCTCTTGAGTAAAGGCGAACAACCTTGCATTTCCACCCTTCCTTGGCTCATCTCTCCCCCCTTTGGTACAATTGTTTGCAAAGTGACCAGGCTCGTGACACCGGTAACAAACTGTAGTTCCATGAAAGCACTTCCCATAATGTTGCTTGTTGCACTGTGGGCACACGGGCTTCTCTCCTTGTGCCGATGTGGCCGGTCGAGGGTTATTTCTCTCTCTTTTGTTAGCAACATTCCCATTTCCCCTGCCTCTGTTATCCCATTTCCTTTTTCCTTGGGGATTGTCATTTCTTGCGACCACCTTGTCAACCTCCAAAGCAGCTTCCACCTCAAGGGCACGCCTTACAGCCTGTCCATAGTTGTTAGTTTCTTGCATAGCCAGAATGCCTCGGATTTCTGATCGCAAACCCTTCAAGAAGTACTCAGCTTTGTCCGCTTCTGTAGCTACCAAACGAGTGGCGTAACGAGCCAACTGAATGAACTTCCGCTCGTAATCGGTCACACTCATCGTCCCTTGCTTGAGTGCCAAGAATTCAGTCTGTTTCTGATTACGGAACGATCGAGGGAAGTACTTTTCCATAGCCAGCTCTTTGAATCTCTCCCAGGTGAGATTCTGTCTTTCCTCCTCTGTCATCCCGGTGCGATGGGACTTCCACCATTGTCCCGCATCCTCGGTTAGTTGAAAAACCGCACATGAAACTCGATGCACGTCCTCACATTCAAGGTGCTCAAAGATCCTTTCAAGTTCCATGAGCCACTCTTCCAAAGCAAGCGGTCCACTCCTACCGTTGAATTTCGGGGGCGCGTACTCGCGAAATTGTTTGATTATTCGGCTTGTTGCATTTCCAGGTGGGGGATTTTGGTTTCCTTGCGCCAGCCCTTGAATTGCGTTGACGAACGCTTGAATCACATCATTATTAGCATTGTTTCGTTGGTTGCGGGGTCTACCTGCCATTGTCTAAACCCATATATTCTCATTTAGTAACTAAAGCCTTATATTGTTACTATATAATTCAACCTTAACACAAAACCAAGAAATCTTATATGGTACATCCAAAATATTAATGGAACGAAATTCATAACCATTCAGATCAAAAGATCCAAAATCCATAAATGACATGCTGAATAAGAACCAAACAAAAGTCGTGATCCTAAAAGGATAAACAAGGTCTGCTAACGTTGCCAATGTACCATATTAAAAAAAAATTCTAAACCTATTCCTCATCATCACTTATATAAATAATTTCCATAGCAGCTGGTTCTTCTTGAGGTTTAGTCTCGATCCCTTCATGTGGCTCCTCGTCGTCCGGATCCTCTTCCGGGTCTTCCTCCGGGTCCTCCTCCGGGTCTTCCTCTTCGCCCTCATGGTTCATTTCTTGGTTCTGCGGCGGGGTTTGTGGCTCTTCATCATCGGGGATCACCACAATCCCTCGAAACAAATCATTCGCGACTTGAGTGAGTGCTCCAACATAGGCCTCGAAGTTGGTGTGGGGCCTACCATCATGATATGTAGTTGCCATGTTAAGCATATGGTTCGCCATCCCTTGTAATTCCCAAGGTATGCGGGCCGCCACACTTCACGCTGCGCTGTAGCCTGGCACGCGAGGTCCATGGATGCCAGTTTGATGCCACATGTCCCTTATGGCTGCTAGGTTTGCCGGAACTCCGGCCTCTTTATTCCACCTTCGATTCCAAAATCGAAGCACGTCGTAGGCATGTAGGTACTGTACCGGTATGTTCGCCATCTATCCCACATGTACGTCCAATCATAACGTGTCTATGTTCTTTCTAAGGCTCAACTTATACCATAAAAAAAATATCATACTCTCAAAATATCCATTTTAAAATAAATAAATAAATTTTTTTTTTTTTTTTCCACACAATCCATTTTTCGTAAACTTTCATGTCATAATATCCTCACGTATGCAACATCATGCTCATATATCATATCATATCATATCATATCATATCATATCATATCCTTAAAATTTAAGGAATTAACTCAAATATCAAAGATAAGAAATGTACCTCGAGCTGGAGCGCATGTAGGAAACGGGGTGGTACACTACTTATATAAAACATTTTTCTTAAAACATGCATTTTAACAAGTCTACAGAAACGTAGACCTGCTCTGATACCACTAAATGTAACACCCTAAGTATCTAATTTAAAAATGCTACCATTTCCTAAACAAAATAATGCGGAAGTTTTTTTTTTTTTTTTTAATTTTAAATTAAGCAAAAATAAAACTATTCTCATGTAACTTGTAATATCCAAATTATCACCTAACAATAATCATATTCTCATTCCTATATTAGCCTCAGTATGAATAGAACAGCAACATTCGAAGAAAACTAATAGCACATAGGTAAATATATAATTGATCCGTAAAAGAAAACACTTCGAAGTCAGCTCCTAAAGTTTAAAGATAAAAGCGTGATCATGTCTTCACTTGAGTTTAAGCAAAAAGCTGAATCATAAATCAAATAACCAGAAACGAAATCTTCAAACAACAGAAAATGTTTTAAAAAAAAATTTCACCAACGGAAAATTTAAGAACAAATCCTAATACCCCCCGCTTCTTCCACGTTGCTCCAACTCCGCTTACTGACCTGAAAAAAAAATAAAATTTGAAAACGTGGGGTGAGTACACAAAAATTGCACTCAGTGATTAGGGAAGTGGATCCTTTTTCATTTTGTCCAAACATATAATTATCGCAGGAAAGTGAAACACGATCATTCATTCATCATTCATCATTCTTGGTGGTTTAGACACACGAGACTCTTCACGTCAAGGTCGTCTAAACAGTCAACTGTGCACAGGACTAAGCATATAGCTATATGCAATCATTCATTCATTCTCATCACATGTATCACAATCCAAATCGATAACACATGTTGGACATAAAACATTTTATAAAATATCATTTCTTCTCAAATCCACATTGCATGCATTTTAAAAATAATTTACTTGGAAAGAATTTTACCCACCTCAATGTAGAGCACAAGTAACACGGGGAAAGTTGGTCGTAGGCAAGGATCCTAGTCGTTCGCACCTATTCAAGTATAATATACTATAATAAGCAAATAACTAAAAAAAAATCCTCTAAATACAATAAATAAAACTTTCTTAGGAGGCCTAAACTCGACCGATATCAAATCCTTAGTCTTCCGAGCATGCTTACAGTCACACAACCATCACAAACAATCGAACCCATCTCCCTCTCTCCCCATGAACGTTTTTTTTTTTCTTCTTTTCCTTCGGGCATTTATACGAACAGGTAGAAGGCGCCTAATTATGAAATAAATTCCTCTTATACTTAGGTCTTTCATTCAGACAATTATACAAACACATAGAAGGCGTGTATTTCTGCAACAAAATTCCTACTGCTATAATCTTTCATACAAGAATTTCTACGAACACCTGGAAGACACCTGATTTCTGTGCATAGAAAAACTTCCTCCAACCCAATTCCTTCGTTCTATTTATGCATTGGCAATCTTAAAGGCTGACTATATCAACATAAGAAAACTAATTTATTCTATGTGCATAGGAACGAACACACACACAGATGTGAAATCTGTAAATACTCATATATATAGAAATATATCTAGAACGAAAATTTTCTACCGTTCGAAACTCGACTCGACGTGCCTCCTTGCAGAGATGGTATTGGAAAAGGGCTACTACTTTCTGCAGAATACAAATTGTTGAGTTAAAACCTTTGGCAAAAGAAACGTTTCAAGGAAAAGATTTTGAGATCGTAAGAGATTCGTGAACCAAAAGCTTGAGTGAAGTATATCGTTCGAACTTGCGAGCCTCGATCGAACTTGTAAGCTTGGTTGGAGAGAAAATTTTTGAGAGCGTATTTCAGAAGGTGAATGAGATTTGTAAAGGAAAAGCGTATATAATTGATGGAAGTAGGGTTTGAGAGAAGAGTTTGAATTTGAGTAGAAGTGGACGTCGTGAGATTGAACGTTCCTAAAGAATCGGAATTCTTGTTTTTCACTTAATCAAATCCCAAATCTTATTTCTCTCAGCCATAGATCACGTAAGAAGGAAAAATAAATAAATAACCCCAATTAATAATAATATTAATAATAATAATAAAATTATAAGTGGGGTGTTACATTTGACTTTGATATTTAATTTCCCGTGTTTGATTCTGGAATGGCTTGAAGTATTTATAGGCAGATTTGAAATATAGCCGCTGGAAATAGTCAGAGATGGCAGAGAGGCCGTACTGCTGACTCACTTCCAGCCATTGGGAGATTTCGTCCAAGGTGGCAACCGGTGCCAGAGGACAGGTCGTCCGGATTCATGCTGCTTGACCTTCGAACTGTAGAGCTCCAACGATCTTGAGATCTTCAAGGTAGTGTAGCTGGACTTCTACAACAGGTTGACTAATGGAACAACAGGTTAGGTTGATCTCTATAGGACAGATCATCTAACACGATCTTACCTTTACAAGGGTGATCAACCTGTTACAGACAAATAGTATAGCTGACCTGAATGAGACAGGGCAGGTTGTTCCAATTAACCTAAAACTCTAAAGAGAGTAAAATAAAGCTAAGTGTGGTTTCGATAAACATCATCAAAATCATACTGCAAAGGGTTCTCAATAATTTTCCCCTTTTTGATGATGTCGAAATCCAACACTTTACAGATTGAACCTATAACTGATAAGTGAACAAGATTCATTTATTTCATAAATGAAAGTTGTTTTGACGACCACCAGTCTGCTTGACCTTTCTCCTTATCTTCCCTATTTTCTTTATTGATACCACCTATTTTCTTTATTGATATCTCCTAGTCTATATTTCCCCCCTTTTCGATATCATCAAAAAGGTTTGATGAAACAGATGTGGTAGAAGAATCATTTACGTGCATGGAGAACATGGCATCGGTGGTGCAAGCTGCTCATGAATATATTTGATTATGATCTGGTGTTCTTTGAGTTGGAAGAAGATGTGACTGTTCTTTGATGTCCTACTGATAGTCTAGTGGATTAATCATCCAAGTTCCTTCTTAATGTTATTCGAGGTTAACCCATCGACTTGTGAGATCAGGTTTGATAGATAGGCAGACATGTTTGATAGGCAGATTGATCTGGTGATCAGGCAAATATGAGCTGCACTGGTTAAGCTTGGTCTGCTCCAATGAGTGTTTACTGATCTGCTACATTGTGATCCGTAGGGGTTGATCTCATCGATAATTGTTTAGTGATCTTTACTTGTTGAGCTGTTGATGAGTGAACGATCTGGTGCCCCGACCATCTTTTGGTTCCCAACAATCAGCTGAGATGTGAAGGCACAAGCAGTTCCATATAGTTGTACAGAGAGAAAGAAATGAGTCTGTTGAATATGAGTTGTTGAGAAGTAGCTCGATGCAGTTGCATCAATTCCCCCTGGTTGTGAGATAGATCTAGATCTAATGATCTGTTCTTGACAGATGAGTGTGACTCCAGATTGATATGTGATGGCAAGTCTTGAGAAGTGGCTCGATCTGATTGTCGATCTTCTTTTGATTTGAAACTTTATCACTGTGCAGACAAGTAGATTCATCAAAAGATAACATGGTTTGCTACGTTCACAATCATGGTTATCATTATCAAGAATGTTAATTGTTCAGCCATTCTCAGAGTGTTCTAGTAATACTCAGAATTTGCTTAGTAATTAAAAGTCTTGATGGCGATTTCCATCATTGAGAAGGTAACACTGGCAATTTAGATTAAGTAAAAAGAGTATAACAGTAGAGTCATGAATCTAGACAAAGAGATTTTGTCTTTTGGGCAAGTGACAATCTCATTTTCCATTAGGTATCAGAGCAATAGTGATAAGAGCAGATAATAAGATAACTTGATACAATAATATAGAATGAGATACACTTCAGTTTCATGTCCTTTTCTTTAGTAGCCTTAAGCTGTTATCAGCTTCAGTTTCTTGCTTTTCTCAGGATCGACAGATAGTTGGATTCCAGATAGTCTTTTGTAATAGAGATCCTGGATTCCTTGTGAGCTGTAGTCCATCTTATTGATAGACTTCTCTCGATCCTTAGCTCTCTTGTTCATCAATCTCCCTTTCGTGATGGACCTGTATGATCCTTCTGATTCTTCTTTTCCGCCGAGATATTGCCATCATCACTCTTTTTGACGAAGTCAAAATGAGTTTTGATGAACTTCCAGAGTTTTTCATTTCAGTTCGAAGGGTCTCGACCTGTTTATCCATATAATCTTCGTAGTGAATCTCAAGAGCTGAGACATTAGATGTCTTGGCCAGACCATGAGCTGCAAGGATTTCGGGTGCGAGGGTCTTGAGAGAATCTTCAGCTGCGGCCTTGGAGAGGGCAGTGACATCTTCTTGCAGTTGTGAGATGCACTGATTGAACTTGACATTTATCCCTTGGAGATCCGCAGAGAGAATCGTGTCTACCTTGTCAATCTTTTCATTGACAAACTACTGTCTTTGGATATCAGAAAACTCAAACATGTTGAGTTTCCTGGACATTGTACGCAACTCAGCCTTGACAGAGGCCATGATCCGTCCTTCAATTTCAGCAAGATTGCTGTCAGAAGAAGAGGATGGAGCAGCAGCAGATTGTCCTTCCTCTAGGGTGGACAGATGGAGGGGGAGAAACAGATCGACCCGTTGATGAACCTGCTTCCAGCTTGATATCTAGAAAAGGAGAGACAAGTGGTGGAGGAACAATGCTCGCAGGAGATCGAACTGTAGCTGAAGTGTGGGAGCGAGTGATTCTCCCGGACCTGTTGGTATTGGGGAGAGGGTTGATTTTTCTCTTCCCTTTCCTATCAGGGGCAGATGGACCTGCTCCCTGAGAGTTACCGATCTCAGTTGGCACTACTTTCTGGCCTTCATTTCAAGCAGCAAAGCCTTGGCAGCTTCATTCAAAATGGAGATTAGGTATAGGGTAACACCAAGCAGCATATCCAACTGCTTCAAGGAGTGGGGTACCAACTGCTCATTGGGGTGTGGATCAGCATGAGCCCAGACCCGATTGGTGAAATGGTTCAGCAACATGAAGCTGATCTTAGTCCCATGGTGGAGATTCTGTTTGGTTTCGATCTTTACCAAACGATCTCCTTTGAAAGTGCGGGAAAGTGGGCAAGTTGGACTGCGAGTGGAAACGCGAGTGCGTTACACGCGCCTAGCCTTTTCACTAAACAGTCAGCTGATTGACATAAATCCCTCGATTAATGCAAAACTTTTCATATCCTTGGTGAAAAGATTCTGAGAAGATCTACTTGTGTCAGAATATAAATGATGAATAAGTATGGCACAAGTATAGATAAAGTAAAGTAAAGCACGAGAGATTGATACGAAATCTCTCATTCTCCCTGAATAGATGATCTGTCTCTTGAGACAGGTTGGGTGTGCAGATTGACTATGCAGATTGAGTGAACAGCTTGTCTTGAACAGATTGAGTGAAACAACTTCACTTAGCAGGTTGTACACGATCTGTTAGAAGAGGATCTAGTCAGGCATGATCTGTTAAGTTGCATTTTGACAATCTGATAGGAGAGTTAGTTTAGTTGTTGGAGCTAAATCTGTCACTTCATCTACAATCTGATGGGATCACTCAAACTGGGTTTCCATAAATGAAAATCAGTTAAGTTAGAGGGAAAACTGAGAAAATTTTGCTTAAGTTCTGAGTTTATGAGGAGCGACTCAGTATGATAGACTAAGCTCACCACGCAAGTTTCCTCCAGCCTTTGTGGCATAATCTCTTACGTCAGTGCCAGCTAATCTTGTTTGAAAGTACTTATAAAGGACAGGTTCATGCTGTGATGATCAAACCTGTACAAGATGATAAGAAAAAAAAAAATATTTCCTTCTGATGTTCTTTACGAGATACTAAGATAGAAGAGTATTTTACTCATTAGCCAAGTGTTAATTTGGATGACGGTTAATGGAGCAAAACATTGAAACAAATGTGATACATGTTACCGTCAAGTCTGAAGATGTTCAAGACTTGTGTTTATGAGAACAAGGAGTGCTTCAAGCCGTAGTCGATGAGTTAGTCTGATTCATCGGCAGGTTGACTTCTATGACTGGTTGTTTCAGTTTGCACTTTACAACCCATTTGAGAATGGATGCGTTGTTAACAGGCTGTGACTTCGTTGCAGCACAGTTTTTCTTCTTCTTTCTCCACCTTCTTCGATTTGTGGACAGATGTTGAGGCTTGTAGAAGTATGAGTCTTCAAGGAGGCCGTACTTATAGTATGGTTGTTGATCATAATGATAATGATCCTGATAAACAGGTAGCTCATAAAATTCATGGTGAGTCATGGATGGTTGAATTGATAGGATGGCTCGAAGTACTGTTGATGATTCCATGGTTTTTGATAGCTATAGTACTACTGTTGCAGCCATTCCTCATAGTAGTTATGATAAACAGGTTGCTTCTTTTGAGGTTTGGGAGCTTGTTGCTTCTTGTTAATACCATATCTGTTGAGGGATAGTGGTTTTAACAGCAGGTTGACTTTTGGAGCTTGATGCCTTGTGCTCCTTGACCAAGATAGCCTGTGGCTGATGAACTGGGTTCTTCAGATTGACCCTTTTGTCTGGTAGGGTTTGTTAAGTAGAATTCACAACCTGTTTGTCCTTGGATTGGACAAACTGTATTTTATCATAAACAGATCGTCGTTGATCCTTCTGTTGACCTGTAAACCCTAATCTAGTTTTGATAGTGGGGTTTCTTTAAACTGTCTGAATTTCATCCAACTTTTCTTTTCCCCGATTCATTCTATCAATTTTCTGCTGAAGATCTGTTAACTTTAGAGATAGAGTCTTGATTTCTCCATCCTTTTCAGTGAGCATCATCGTTAGATGTTCTTCTCTCAACGTAGCTTGATCAACCTGTATCTTTAAGGTTTTAATCTCATGTTCCTTATCTGCATCGTAAGGTTCAAACTTTTCCCTTAAGGCCAATTTGTATTTTTCATTCTCTTCTTCCAATTCTTTTCAGACGATGACTAGTTCTTTGAACATAATCGAGAGCTTTTCGTAATCATTCATCTGCTGGTTTAATTCATCCCAATGTACCATCTCAGGTGACTCTTCACCTGCAATTTTGTTGTCAGTAAGAGAAATTGATTCAAGGTTGGAGACTTACTGTGTATTCTCAGGCCTTGGTTCAATATCCAGATAACATTCTTCATCATCATTATTTTCATCAACCTCATCGGCAAAAAGTGCTTGCTCAATTAAGTTGACTACATTTACCTATGAGATAGCATCTGTAATGAAATTTTTGTACTCAAGAAATGACGATGCTATCATGATGACAGATAGTAAAATAATGAATGAAAAGATTTTCTTGGATCTAGTCCAATTTGACCAAAAGCTTTTGAAAAACTTTTAGTATGCAGAGGCGATGGTCAAAAGAACCACCGCTTTGATACCACTTGTCGGTCCCAGAAAGAGTAATTTGGTGTATGAGGGGGGAATACACCAATTGCCACCAGTTTTGACTTTTCAAAACAAATCTATGACCAGATTGACTCGTCGGGTCAATTAGTATCAAATGAGGACAATCTGTTGAGTGAAGGCAGGTTCACTCCTGTGCTACAGATCGTATGTGCAGTGCGGAAGTTGGTGAGTGAGTTTGACTACTCTTAGAAAATCTTTTCTCTCTAACAGATCACAAGTTTGTATGAAGAGTTTGTATGCTATGTATGCAAGTTAGTAGACAAGAAGTAAGATCGACAAAAAGTAAAGTAGAGAGTAAGAGCGAGACAGTCAATTTTATCGTGGTTCGGGAAAACCCCCTATGTCCACGTCAGCTACCGTCGTAGCTGAATTCCTTCTCTCTTGTTTATACTAGACCGAGAATCAGCTTCAGTCTCCGTCTAACTTTGACGAAAACCAAACATGAGTTTTGGGTCTTGACCCTTACAAACTTCTCTTAAACAGAGATTACAAACTTGTTACAAACTTGACCTCTAACTGCTAAGTTAATCCAAACCTAACAAATGAGAGATCTACCAAGCTTTCTAACACTTTCAGACTTTACAGACTTTTGAGTGAAGAAATACAATGTGTTCATAAGCAGCAGTGATCGCTTAAGAACAGAGGTTTCCAGAATCAGAAATCTTGATGACTTAACACTTGGGAAATCGTCTTGTTTCGAGTGCTAAGATAGAGCTTTGATCGATAGAGATTTATGCAGAGTTTTAGCTTTGATATTTAATTTCCCGTGTTTGATTCTGGAATGGTTTGAAGTATTTATAGGCGGATTTGAAATATAGCCGCTGGAAAGAGTCAGAGATGGCAGAGAGGCCGTACTGCTGACTCACTTCTAGCCGTTGGGAGATTTCATCCTAGGTGGCAACCGGTGCCAAAGGACAAGTCGTCCGGATTCATGTAGGTGAATCTGCTTGACCTTCGAACTGTAGAGCTCCAGCGATCTTGAGATCTTTAAGGCATTGCAGCTGGACTTCTACAACAGGTTGACTAATGGAAAAACAGGTTAGGTTGATCTCTATAGGACAGATCGTCTAACACGATCTTACCTTTACAAGGGTGATCAACCTGTTACAGACAGATAGTATAACTGGCCTGAATGAGACAGGGCAAGTTGTTCTAATTAACCTAAAACTCTAAAAGGAGTAAAATAAAGCTAAGTATGGTTTCGATAAACATCATCAAAATCATATTGCAAAGGGTTCCCAACATTTATGTTTCAAAAAGAATTATAAGAAATAAAATAAAAAACATTTATCATAGAAGAAGTTAATTGCACCCACTTTAAGACCTTAGGGGTGTATTTGCACCAAGTGTTACCATAAGATTGTATATGTCATAGGGGTGTCTGTCGTGGGGTTGTATTTGCTACTTAACCTAATAATTAAAGGGCGCTTCAGATAAAGTACCCTTTTAAAACAACAAATGTAAAAAATACCATAAAAATGACATTAATGTAAAAACTACCATTTTCGAATTAAATAATGGGTTGGACCCCACAATCCAATTCACCACACCTCACAGCTAGGCTTTGGAACTCGGAAAGGGGAAAAGAAAGTCCAATGTCGGACGACTGACTCCCACTTTATGATTTTAATGAATTTGTCGGATGAATGTTATGTTTTTTATTTATTTATTTTGTTTTTTTTCTTTTTGTCAATTATTCTATTCTCACTCTCCATCCTCCATATAAACACCCCACCCCACCCAACTCAATACTAAACCCTACATACTCATCACCCTATATTCGTCACCCTCACTATCTACTTTCAAAAAACAAAAAAAATTAATCTTCACTATCTACTCAACACTCCATCCTCCATAATTTTCTACCAATTCCGGCAACCACCCTCCCCACCGACGGATAAACTTCATTGCAACGGAGGGATGTCGGCACAATACGTAATCGACAACGACCACTTTATCTTGTCAGAAAACGAATCGGGGATCTCCGTCGAAGTAATACCACAACGAATATCGATATATTTTCCAGCGAATGTAGTATTATTTTTTTGTTATGAATTTAAATTGTATTATTTGTTATGATTTAATTCGAAATAAGTTAATTTATTGATTTTTTTAATTAATTGATTATTATTTTTTTTTAATTAATTCCTTTATGTGATTAAATTCGAAATTATTAAAAGTTTGTAGTGTTTGTAATGTTAAAATTCATATTTAGGTTGAGAAAAAAAAAAAAAATTTGGATGTAGCCGGCCGGTCAATCCGGTGCTGAAAAAGGGTCGTCCGACCATGTATTCCGGTGGCCGGAACAATCACTTTTCCAGCCACCAGATGGACCGGCCAACTATGCTGAAAAAATTCTTTTTTTTTAGTATGGATAATTAAATACATGTATTTTATAAGTTTAGTAATTCGTTTATTCATTTTTTTAAATTAATTGAATATTAATTTATTTAAATTAATTATTTTATATGATTAAATTTGAAATTAGTACAAATATTTAGTGTTTGTAATGTTAAAATTCATATTAGATTGAGAGAAAAAAGAGAAAAATTCGGGCATAGCTGGCCGGTCGATCCGGCGCCGGAAAAGACCGTCTGGCCATGTATTACGGTCGCCGGAGAAATCGCTTTTCCGGTGATACGAACCTTGGTAGATCCGTAATTCAACACGCACGCGGAAGACAAGAACTGAATTTGTAACCGATGGATATCTCAATATACCTAAAGTCTAATCCCACAAATGATATAGAATCGGCCTAAACCCCCTATACCCCAAGTGATGATCGCCTTAGTCACACGGAGACGATGAATGACACACAACGAGATTTGATTGGCTCGTTGATTCGCCGGATAAACGTTCGTCTTGGACGAACAAAGAGAATAATTGAAATTCTCAAAAGAGAGAGATAAACTCACCAAAATAATAATAATCAAGCTGATTTTCGTCCATTACATAAGAGCCTTATTTATAGGCTTCAAAAAATTCTAATTCAACAAGGAAACTAGTTAAAAACTTATCCTAAAATATACCAAACCAAATCCTAGTCTAAAAAGGAATAAAATCATCAAAATAAAGATGAAAATAGCCCTAGCAACTAGAGAACTAATAAAATCCGAAAATAATAAAAATAATTATCTAAATAAACAACTAAATATTAATATCACTGTTCAGCCCATATCATCTATAATCTTTGGCCCATGAATTGAAATCCACGATCTACGGGCTGCATCATCCGGCCACCGGACGGCTATGCCCAAAAATTACACTTTTTTTTTTCTTAGTATGGATTATTAATTACATGTATTTTATAAGTTTAGTAATTCGTTTATTGATTTTTTTAAAAAAAATTAATTGAATATTATTTTGTTTAAATTAATTATTTTATGTGATTAAATTCGAAATTAGTACAAATACATAGTGTTTGTAATGTTAAAATTCATATTTAGGTTGAGAAAAAAAGAGAAAAATTAGGGCATAACTGGCTGGTCGATCCGGTGCCAAAAAAGGGCCGTCTGGCCGTGTATTCTGGTCGCCGGAAATAACATTTTTCCGGCCAGCGGATGGACCGGCCGGCTATGCCCGAAAATTGTTTTTTTTTCTTAGTGTAAGTAATTAATCACATGTATTTAATAATTTTATTAATTCGTTTATTGATATTTTTTTAAATGAATTGATTATTATATTGTTTAAATTAATTCTTTT
The DNA here is from genome assembly GCA_001642375.2 of Mentha longifolia. Lineage (NCBI taxonomy): Eukaryota > Viridiplantae > Streptophyta > Magnoliopsida > Lamiales > Lamiaceae > Mentha > Mentha longifolia. Next base: position 26,208,689 of record CM038118.1, on the reverse strand, counting down.
ATATGATTTAATTCAAAATTATTACCAATTTGTAGTTTTTGTAATTGCAAAATTTATATTTAGGTTAGAAAAAAAAAGAAAAATTTATAAGTTTACTAATTCGTTTACTGATTTTTTTTTAAATTAATTGATTATTATTTTGTTTAAATTAATTAATTCTGTAAATAATCAGTTGGTTAATTTAAATTTATCTTGTTTTACAGGATTTTCCGGCGCCATGGTACCGTTGAAGCAATTTGATCAACCGGAGATTTGATGTCTGCAACTATTATAGGCTTCAAATCTTGGAAGATATAAAGTTCGCACTGACCGAGGCATATACCTGTGATGAATTGGTCGATTAGTTTCAGAATGGACCTTTCGTACATTTCCTCAATTGGAGTCAGGGCAAAACAGTAAACCCTTGCTCCACTCTGTGTTATCACGAGTTGTTACGGAGGTAGGAATTTGGTTCCACATTAGGGGCCAGTACGTAGAGTATACCGTTCAGGACCACGCTCTGATCACAGAGTTGAGATTTGGCCCTACAGATTTTGATCCCAGGATTCAGAAGGAGCCAAGGGAATCGCATTTTTTTCAAGACGTCTGTGGCGGCCATGGTCAGAAGGCGGCATTGTTGAACTCCAATTTGTTGACACTCAAGGTCTGGTAATGATCCAAGCGGGCAAGTTCGTGTGAAGCTGGCGAACTTGTTGATGGCCAATTGTTTTATCCTCAGTCATGACGTCCAGGATCCACCCCACCAGTGGTTGTGAGAGTTGATCGATGACACTGATGAGTTTAATGGTTTTCCTTTAGGTGCGTACTCGTACAAGACCATGTTGTACTACTTGCGGACGTTTCAGGCGAGGTCTAAGAAGTATCACAATTATAGGCCGGCATGGGAACTGATGATCTGGGCTTTCGAGGTGATGCCAGGGTTCGGTGAACAATTTGAGGAGAGGGCTTCCATGACGGACGTGCCGTGGTGTCTCAGATGGAGATTTCGCAATACTTTCAGCGGCATGTCCGATCCAAAGCTGTACGCGTCGTTCGATAATGTTGAGGGAGGTATTACCAAGATCGAGCCGGAAGATAAAGAGATTCAAGAAAGTTACTTCCAATCGGTACATCAACCGGGCGCATTACTGGTGAAGTTTCCCGTGCCGAAGACTTCATACATTGTAGATGAACGCCCCCGTGTACATCGAGTTGATCCCGAGTCCCAGCATGCCGTTAGAGATTCCTACCAGGGACCTTAATGTAGACGGAGTTCCCGGTCTACAAAATTTGTCAGGAATCTATCTGAGGAAGGTACATATTCATCCTGGCACCAACGTGGCATTGGCGTCGACTTCGGTCAGGGTTCTCAAAGCAGGAGTGGTGGGCAGGAGCATTCTCTTCCTGAGATGTCTAGGGACGACTTGATCAGTATTGTAGAGGACGACACTCGTCGCGAAAACGAGCGCACTCTGCAGACACTCAGGGAAGAGTACAAGGCAAGGGAAAGAAACGTCCTCACGAATGTAAAGAAGTGGCTCAGTAACGGAATCACAAAGGACATTGACATCGTGAGCTGCGGGATTTCCTTTATGTCCACTCCAGTTCACTCGCCCCGACATTCGAGCCCGCCCCTCAACGTCGTGTTAGCACGGGAGTTGGATTTCGCAGCCACTGCTTGTTCGACGAGCCTTGAAGTGAATTTGCCCCTCAAGCCTGTAGTTGATTGAACAGACCTCTCTCCCTCTCTACACAAGTGCCTTCACTGACCCCTATATTGGCCACGACCTGAGCACTGTACATTCTTCGGCATTCACTTCTATTTTATGGCAGATATAATATATCAGTGTTTTTTCTTTCACATTTAGTTTTATTGAATTTCGTGTTTTGTGCATGCTTATTCGAATATTCATTTATCGTACACGACAACTCAATTCTTACCGATCACTACTAACGGGCCCTTTTCGACCTACATTCCTCCATTTGGTCAGAGTTATGTACCGATTCCCGAAGATACACATGAACCACCGAGGAACTCTATGCCCGAGTTCTGGTCCAGCACGCCTGTTTCTCGACTACAATCCTGACGTCCTCGACCGCCAGTCACCCGAACCTTACGATTCGTGAACAGCATAGACATGCTTCGTCAGTCGAGCTTGGGCAGGTATTTATCTATTATTATATTATACTCTTACATTAATTATGTCTACAATAGAGAATTACGTATACTTTGGATTACTGTATTAGTATATTAATATATCATCACATCTCATATAGTCTACTAGATCGAGGATTGGTGGATTAGAGAGGAAGAAAGCCCCTCCTAAAAAGTCAAAGCAACGGAGTGGTGCTTTCGGTACTTCAGGGAGTAGAAGTACATATTTGCCGCCCACAATGTCGGCTTGGCCCTATCTGGACGTGTTGAAGGATTGGAAGACATTTCTTGCTGATAGGACGGAAGAAAAAACTGTCAGCATCTTAGATGCATCAGTAGATTTGACCCATGACAATTTCGCAGCAATTATTGCGACGAATGGAAAGTGGGATATCTTGGTACGCAAAATACGCCTTAATTGAATTTTAAAATCATTTTAATTTAATAATCGCACTTGTGGTTCTAACACATATGTGTTCATTGCGCAGACTTTGGGATGAAAGACTGATCAGTCTTTCATCCCGCCAATACGGATAAACATCGGGGCCACTTTTAATTTTCTGGCGCAAGGACATATGTGTTAGAACCAAAAGTGCGACTATTAAATTAAAATGATTTTAAAATTCAATTAAGGCGTATTTTGCGTACCAAGATATCTCACTTCCCATTCGTCGTAATAATCGCTGCGAAATGGTTACAGGTCAAATCTTCCAATGCATCCAAGATGCTGACAGTTTTTTCTTCTATCCTGTCAGTAAGAAATGCATTCTAATCCTTCACCACGTCCAGATAGAGCCAAACCAGCATTGTGGGCGGCAAATATGTATTTCTACTCCCTAAAACACCGAAAGCACCACTCTATTGCTTTGACTTTTTAGGAGGCGCTTTCTTCCTCTCTGATCCACTAGTCCTCGATCTAGTAGACTACATGAGCTGTGATGATATTTTAATATATTAATACGGTAATCCAAAGTATACATAATTCTCTATTGTAGACGTAATTAATGTAAGAGTATAATATAGCAATAGATAAATACCTGTCCAAACTCAACTGACGAAGCACGTCTAGGCTGTTCACGAATCGTAATGTTCGGGTGACTGGCTGTCGAGGACGTCGAGATTGGAGTCGAGAAGACAAGCGTGTTGGACGAGAACTCGTGCATAGAGCTCCTCGGCGGTTCATGTGTATCTCCAGGAATCGGTACATAACTCTGACCGAACAGAGGAATGTAATTCGAAAATGGCCCACTAGTAGTGATCGACAATAATTGAGTGGTTTGCACGATAAATGATTATTCGAATAAGCATGCACAAAACACGAAATTCAATGAAACTAAATGTGAAAGAAAGAAAACACTTTGATATATCATACCTGCCATAAAATGAAAGTGAATGCCGAAGAATGTACAGTGCTCAGGTCGTGGCCAATGTAAGGGTCGGTGAAGGTACATGCATAGAGAAGGAGAAAGATGTCTGTTCGATCAACTACAGGCTCGAAGGGCAAATTCACTTCAAGGCTCGTTGAGCAAGCAGCGGCTGCGAAATCTGACTCCCGTTCTTACACGACGTTGATAGGCGGGCTCGAACGTCGGGGCGAGTGAACTGGAGTGGACATAAAGGAAGTCCCGCAGCTCACGATATCAATGCCCTTCGTGATTCCGTTACTGAGTCACTTCTTTACATTCATCAGGACGTTTTTTTCCCTTGCCTCGTACTCTTCCCTGAATGTCTGCAGAGTGCGCTCGATTTCACGATAGGGGACGTCCTCTACAATACTGATCAAGTCGTCCCTAGACATCCCGGGAAGAGAATGCTTCTGCCCACCACTCCTGCTTTGAGAATTCTGACCGAAGTCGACGCTAATGCCACGTTAGTGCCGAGATAAAGATATACCTTCTTCAGATAGATTTCCGACAAATTTCGTAGACCGGGAACTCCGTCTACGTTGAGGTCCCTGGTAGGAATCTCCAACGGCATGCTACGTTGAGGTCCCTGGTAGGAATCTCTACGTTGAGGTCCCTGGTAGGAACCTTCTTCGGCACGGGAAACTTCACAAGTAATGCCCGAAAGTAACTTTCTTCAATCTCTTTATCTTCCGGCTCGATCTTAGTAATACCTCCTCAGCATTATCGAACGGCGTGTACAGCTTTGGATCGGACATGCCGCTGAAAGTATTGCGAAATCTCCATCTGAGACGTCACGGCACGTCCGTCGTGGAAGCCCTCTCCGCAAATTGCTCACCGAACCCTAGTATCACCTCAAAAGCCTAGATCATCAGTTCCCATGCCGGCCCATAATTGTGATACTTCTTAGACCTCGCCTGAAACGTCCGCAAGTAGTACAGCAGGGTCTTGTACAAGTACGCACCCAAATGAAAACCATTAAACTCATCAGTGTCATCGATCAACTCCCACAACCACTGGTGGGGTGGAGCCTGGACGTCATGACCGAGGATAAAACAATTGGTCATCAACAAGTTCGCCAGCTTCACACGAACTTGCCCGTCTGGATCATTACCAAACCTTGAGTGTCAACAAATGGGAGTTCAACAATGCAGCCTTCTGACCATAGCCGCCACAGACGTCTTGAAAAAAATGTGATTCCCTTGACTCCCTCTAAATCCTGGGACCAAAATTGTAGGGCCAAATTTCAACCTTGTGATCAGAGCGTGGTCCTGAACGGTGTACTTTACGTACTGGCCCCTAATGTGGAATTAAATTCCTACCTCCGTAACGACAACTCGTGATAACACAGAGTGGAGCAAAGGCTTACTGTTTTGCCACGGCTCCAAATTGAGGAAACGTTCGAAAAATCCATTTTGAAACTGATTGACCAATTCATCACATGTATATGCCTTGGCCAGTGCGAACTTTATATCTTCTAAGATTTGAAACCTATAATAGTTGCCGACATCAAATCTCCGATTGATCAAATTGCTTCGATGGTACCATGGCGCTAGAAAATCCTGTAAAACAAGATAAATTTAAATTAACTAACTGATTATTTACATAATTAATTAATTTAAACAAAATAATAATCAATTAATTTAAAAAAAAATCAGTAAACGAATTAGTAAACTTATAAATTTTTCTTTTTTTTTTCAACCTAAATATAAATTTTGCAATTACAAAAACTACAAATTGGTAATAATTTCGAATTAAATCAAATAAAAAATTAATTTAAACAAAATAATATTTAATTAATTTTCAAAAAAATCAATAAACGAATTAATAAAATTATAAAATACATGTAATTAATTATCTATACTAAGAAAAAAAAGAGAAATTTTTTAGCATAGCCGGCCGGTCCATCTGGTGGCCGCTAAAGTGATTTTTCCGGCCACCGAAATACATGGCTGGACGGCCCTTTTCCGGCGCCGGATTGACCGGTCGGCTACACCTGAATTTTTCTTTTTTTTTTTCTCAACCTAAATATGAATTTTAACATTACAAACACTAAAAATTCTAATAATTTCGAATTAAATCACATAAGAGAATTAATTTAAATAAATTAATAATCAATTAATTAAAAAAATCAATACACTAATTAATTTCGAATTAAATCATAACAAATAATACAATTTAAATTCATAACAAAAAATTAATACTACATTCGCCGAAAAACATACCGATATTCGTCGTGGTATTACTTCAACGGAAATTCCCGATTCATTTTCAGCAAGACAAAGTAGTCGTTGTCAATTACGTATTGTGCCAACATCCCTCTGTTGCAATGAAGTTGATCCGTCGGTGGAGAGGGTGGTTGCCAAAATTGGTAGGAAATTGTGGAGGATGGAGTGTTGAAAGTAGATATTGAGGGTGACGAATAAAGGGTGATGAGTATGTAGGGTTTAGTATTAAGTCGGGTGGGATGGGATGTTTATATGGAGGATGGAGAGTGAGAATAGAATAATTGACAAAAAGAAAAAAATAAAAATAATAAATTAAAAACACAACATTCATCCGACAAATTCATTAAAATCATAAAGTGAGAGTCAGTCGTCCGGCATTGGACTTTCTTTTTACCTTTCCCGAGTTCCAACGCTCAGCTGTGAGCTATGGTGAATTGGATTGTGGGGCCCACCCATTATTTAATTCCAAAAGGGTAGTTTTAAAATTAATGTCATTTTTAAGGTATTTTTTACATTTGTTGTTTTAAAAGGGTACTTTATCCGAAGCGCCCTTTTTTTTACCAACACTATTAGATGCAATAAGAAGTAAATGCATCAAAAACAATCACCACCACAAACCAACTACGAGCTCACTCTAATTTTGCTACAATAGATGTACAACAAACAATATATCAGAGGTGGAAAGAAAGGAAAGGAGAGGAGCAGCCATCATTACCCCTGAACCTGCTTCATTGGTCATTCCAAGACCGAAAAATATGGAGGGTGTCTGCTTCATGACTCAAATATTTAAAAGATAAAGAATCAATTAATTGTTCATACGAATCTAAGCAACTGTTAAACTAGTACGCATGCCTGCCTCCTCAAATCACCCACTTTAATGCGATCTATCCTCACCTTTATGAATGTAGCTATAAGTAGGAAACATCCTTCGTTCAATTTTCCTCACAACTACCATACACTAAAAAGAAAGCATAAATCAAAGAGCATTCAGAGAAGAAAAAAAAAGAGAGAGGCTGGACAGCAGGAGCAAAGGATGGGATTACTAGAAGAAATTCAAGTCTTTAATTCTCAATCCTGTCCAACTACATCAACTCCTAAAAACACACCAGTAAGAACCTCCACTTTTCCTCTCTTACTACGTTGAAGTAGAAACACGCATGTGCTTAATTAGAAATCTAGAACCCTTGAAAAACTTGTGTAAACAACAAAATTTGAATAAAGTACCTTATGCAAATTCTCAAGTCTAAAAGGCTAATTTTCTGAAAATAAATACGATGCCCAAAGATTATTGTTTTTCCCTAACACTCATGAAGCTTAATTAGAAACAAACACTTGTGCTCTAAATCTAGGAGCATGTATACTGTTAAATCAATCTCTAAGTTTAAGACAAGGGCTGAAATTGAAGGTTCTTAAAAATAGTTTTCAAGTCTTAGTAAAAAGCCATGACCTTCTCTACTCGAGAAGAGTCACTTATTTCCAAACGAAAGATAGAACCTAGCTCTTATAAAAGACATTTTCTGTTTACGAGAAAAACCAACAGAGGCAAGAACATGTACTAGCCTTTTAAAGCATTTAATAGCCTAAAGAAGTTCCTACTTCCTACAGCAGTACTTTTATGTTTACTCATTAAAAACTAGAACAAGAACATTCTACTACCTTTAAATCAGATTATAGCATGATTACAACACCTACAATCTGAACATAGAAGCATGAATACTATTAAAATCAGTTTTACAGTTTTAAGCATAAGCATAATGAACTTCTATTTCGATCGAAACATACCTCATGGCTTAAAACGAAAGATAAAACTTAAGTCACTAAACGCACCAAGAATTAGCAAACTATTAATACTTGTCTAGATCAGAAATACAAACAGTGAACAGTTGAGACAAAGATTAGAAACAGATTTTCTAAGCTAAGGACAAGAAAACTAAGACATAAGTTTTAAAATCAAACCTAAATAATCAGCCCCTAACTCTGAAATTCTAAATCTAATTAACGAAAGAAACAACGATAGAGAAACAAGAGAGATAGGGAGAAGAATTACCGCACGAGGGAAGAACTCTTCATTGACGAAGACGGCGAGCTTCCTTCGACCGTCGAACTTTTGGAGCTCCGGAAGAAGGAGACGACGACGGGGACGGAAGAGCTAGGCGACAGCAACCTCGTCAAAAATCTGCAAAAGAAATAAGAGGAGATTTAAGAGTTAATAAAATCAATACAAAATTTTACAAACAAAAAAAGGGAAAGAAGATAACGAAACCGGACCGAAGCCTTCGGCTTCCGGCCGACGTACCCACGACGACGGAGAACCTCCAGCCGCCTTCGTTACGCCAGCGAGCCCACAGCGAGCTATCGAGCCCACGACAGTAACCCCCTTCGGCCTTATTGTGGAACGGCGGCGACGAACTCAAAAGCAACGGCGAGAGCCGGAGCACCGGCGAGACCCAGCAACAGCCTCGGCTGCTGTAGTCGGAGCGGAGACGGAACTCGAATCGGAGATGACGGCGCAAAGAAGACAGGCGAGGAAGAAAAGAAAAATAGGAAAAGGACAGACGAATGAAGAGAAAGAGAAAAGGAAGAGACGCCGGCGCCGGAGCCGCGTCGCCGGAGAAGAAGATCAGGGAGCGAGAGAGGAGGGAGTAATCGCAGAAGGGCAGAGGGAATTTTGAGATTGATTCTGCGTGATGTCGGTATCCAAAGAGGGGGAAGGTTTCATTCGGGTTCGGGCCGGATCTTAATTCAAATGGGCTGAACACTTGACTAGGCTATTTCATTTTGTTATGGGCTGATTTTTCTTTAACCAATGGGCCAATCTACTTAATTGACTCGGCAAGAAATTAATCAAGATTTAAAATAGTTAAGAATTATTAAATCAAGATTTAATTACCAAGTTTCCTTAAATTAATTAAGTTCTAAAATTTATTCTAACTCCGAATAAATTAAATTATAAGTCTTGAATCCAATTAAACAGTAATTTGATTTATTTGACGTTTCTATCAAGACCGGCCATTTTAACGCTATAAGAGGTGGGATTTCTTATAAAATAAAGCAAATGAAATTATCTTGATTAAGATTAGTTATTTTCAAGATTGTCATCCCAAAAATATTTTGTTTTAATTATGATACCTATCTGTATTGGCTCTGCCAATTTTTAAGAATCGAATTTGAGTCTCAGCAAGGTAATAACTTTGTTGGGGGTTAAAAGTGCACTAAGTGGCTGTGTGTCATCTATCGGATTGGCCGGTCCGATGTCCGTGGGAGGAGGTCTCTTCCCCGGCCATAAAGAACTCAAATACGGTAAGATTCAGAAAGAACTTAGTTTGCGCAGACACTTTTAGCCTCACAAAAAGGATTTAGATAGGCCCTTTTAATGAAAACTCATATGCGTTACTCACTTATGGCTTGACAATATTACAGTATGTATGTTTTCAGCAATGTGTCCACTGGGTACCTATATACTCGGCACTGCATGTATTTCTAAATGTGTAGGTTGAGAAGGATGATGTGAAGTGACAAGCGGAGCTTTTGTTATTGTCATTCTAAGTTGTTGAATGCTCGGAGATATATGTCTGTATACATGTATCTTAAGTACTAATCCACTGCGTACACTCTTTAATTCCAAGACAATTATTCGAGTTATGTAATTGAGACAAGTTCGAATTCCCTAATCGGACTTACGAGCCGAGTTATTAATGTCATACATTCCTTTCTACGTGCTATATGAGTCGAGATCACATGAAATATATCACCCCTTTCTATTCCTTATTCTTCAATCCCCTCCCAAGTCATGGTTTCCTAGCTTAGCTATCCTTAGCTAAGTCCGGTCGTGACATATTTGTATCAGAGCGTCAGTCGTTCTTATATCGAGTTTTCTTCAATGTTAAGTCTAGTTTTGAATCACTAGACTTGTCAAGTTAGTCGACAAAAGCTCAGCACTTCACTATATCATGCTCAACGAGGAAAAAGGTAGAAAAAATTCTTAAATAAAGAAGTTGGAGTTTTAAAAGTCGAAAAAGAACATAGTTGAGGTTAGATTTTAGATCACATGAAATATATCACCCCTGTCTATTCCCTATTCTTCAATCCCCTCCCAAGTCATGGTTTCTCTTAGCTATCCTTAGCAAAGTCCGGTCGGACAAAAAAATAAGATGAACACGAGAAGAAAACCGCTTATTCTTTTCCTACTGTGAGTGAAAATGGGTAGATGCCGGTGTTGGTGCGGTAATTAGCCTATCTCCAGGCATGGCCGCCTCTATGTCTAATGCTCGGCTCAATAACTCATGATAAGACAGTCCTCCATGACTTGCCAGGGCCATTCTGATCTCTTCCTTCAGACCGGCACATAACTTTTCTGCCATCTTTTTTGACAGTATCCACTTGTTCGGTGGCATATCGGACATGTCATAAAACAACATGTCGTATTTTGTTACTGACATTCTTCCCTGCCTTAGGTTATAGAATTCGTTCTCATTTTTCTTCCTATAGCTCTTGGGGATATACTTTTCGTAGATTTCAGTTCTGAATTGTTCCCAAGTGAGAGTCCTTAGTTGCTCGGGAGTTATCATCTTTTGTCGTGCTTCCCACCAGAATTCGGCAAATCTGGTCAATTGGAAGGACACACATGTCAGACGTTCCTTGTCGGTGCATCTTAAAAAGTTAAAGATACGTTCCATTGCTCGTATCCATATCTCTGCCTCCGCTTGATCTCCTATTCTGTTAAACATGGGTGGGTTTTGTCTTAGGAATAACTCATCAATTCTTCGTTCGGATGGCAAAGGTGGTGCGGGTGATGTCACCCCTCGTCCCTCTTCAGATTCTCTCTCTCACTCTACTTCGTGTTACCTCTTGGGGCCTTCCCTTTCATTCCTTGACTCTTCAACCTCAATACTTAGTTCTATTTTTGGGTTCTTTTTGGGTCTCCCCCGGCCTCTTGTTTGTCCAACTTGATTTCTTGGCGACTTTCTGATAGTTCGTCATATGAGTAATTAGCTTATTTCAAGGGTTGGTACAAGTATTCTTGAAAGAGAGAAGTTACGTTCGAAAATTCTTATTTTGTCCTTAATTCTTTTTAAAGTATGGTCATTGTAAAAAAAACAAATTTCTCGAATCTGAGGCATATCCAACTTCACACAACATAATATATACTCCCTCCGTCCATGATCTTTAGACCCATTTTTTTGGCACGCATTTCCATGCGTGGCAAAAAAAAGGGTCTAAAGATCGTGGACGGAGGGAGTATAAAAATAAGGATATGGTAGTTGCCTCGTGGAGGGCTTGTAGTACACGGATAAAAAAAATTCTAAGTTACGGAGCACCTATAGGTTCATGCTTCCGTAAGAATACAACAACATTATTCAGGCAGAATGGTCTCCATGTTTCTGCTAATTACACAATAATAAGACCAGGACAGTTGACTATCTAACCATTTCTAAGCGTACAAATGGGGTACGAAGGAAACTACTCACTCCCTTAGATCGATCGTCATGCATCACGAGCTCACTTCGACACGGCCTCGGGATTTGCACCCATATCTTCCTTTGGATCTTTCTCCTCCGTATCTTCATCATATGGCCCGAGTGTTGGCTTTGCTGTGGGCTCAACTATGGACTCGGCTGCGGGCTCCGCTATGGGCTCCATTGCTGGCATAGAATCGTGCTGGGTCATCACTACCGCGGTAAGTCGTAGATGGAAACCTAAGATCCATGCCTCGAAGTGGTTCATCACCTTGATCATTAGTGGAAGTGTAGGTTGGTTGACCAAATTTGCAAATAAGAGTTCAATCTTCACCGGGGCCGGGACATCATCATCATTGTCAACATCGTCATCCTCCCTATCGACGATCATTGAGGCTTTGCCCCGACAGTCCCGTGCTACCTGCAAGTATCGTTTAATGGATGAGCTGGTTGTGGAGTCACTCCCTTATGTTAGAGGTGGTTAAACTAAGGTGGCAGTAGGCTATACTCGAGGTCATTGCCAGGGACGTGAAGGTCCTACCTCTGAATCATTTCGGCCTCGGCGGCCTAGAAGACAAGTCCATGAGGGTGATGCCGGCACTGAGGTCGGTGCTGTAGGAGTTGGTGAGTTGGGCACATGGTTTACTTCAGGTAATGCTACATCCCCGGGTCTGTGGTTGGGTCCTATTGGTGGACAGCCGTAACGATCTAAGTAGTAGTGGATGGTTGCAACAAATGTCGGGAGATCGCCGGCCCAATCATAATATGTTTCGGGACGGGTGATGAAGTCTTTAGAGATGTTGACAAGCCATACTTGCCAAAGTGGTGGTAGTAGGCTCATCAATCGTATGATGCCATCATAGCCGGTAACTCCGTGGGCATTGGTAGCTCTCCATATGCGGAGGAAGTGGGATATGAACTCTCCTACGTCGTCACCATAGCAATGGCGATAAGTTAAGTACTCCTGAATTCGCTCCTCTGGGGTAACTATCCCGGTTATCCTCGTCCTAGTCGTGAACCTCGCGTGTGCCATATACAAGGAGATAAGGATGCTAGTGAGGTTCTACTCAGGATGATTTTGATGCTAAAAATATTTAGTGACTTAAGATAATAATTTATAAGTCTACTTGAGGGTTGCTAAATAGATAAACTCTTGCAGTAGACTTATAAATTATTATCTTAAGTCATTAAATATTGTTAGCTTTAAAATCATCCTGAGTAGAACCTGACTAGCATCCTTATCTCCTTGTAGATGGCACACGTGAGGTTCACGATTAGGAGGAGGAGAACCTGGAGAGTTATCCCAAAGGAGCGAATTCAGGAATACTTAACGTATCGCCATTGCAATGGTGGAGACATAGGAGAGTTCATATCCCACTTCCTCTGAATATGGAGAGCTGCAAACGCCCACGGAGTTACCGGCTATGATGACATCGTACGATTGGTCAGCCTACTACCACCACTTTGGCAAGGATGGGTTGTCCACCAACAGGACCAGACCATCAACCCGGGGATGTAGCGGTGCCCGAAGCAAACCCTGTGCCTAACTCACCAACTCCTGCAGCGGTTGCACAAACCCCGGTGCCGGCATCATACTCATGGACTTCTCTTCTAGGCTGTTGAGTCTGAAATGATTCAAATGCGGGACCTTCACATCCCCGACGATGACCCCGAGTATCGCCTACTGCCATATCAGTTCAGCCACCTCTAACGAACGGGAGGGATTCCAAAACTAGCTCATCCATCGAGTGATACTTGCAGGTAGCACGGGACTGTCGGGGTAAAACCCCAATGATCGACGATGGGGAGGATGACGATGTTAACGATGAAGATGATGCCCCGCCCCAGGTAAAGATTGAGCTCTCATCTGCAAATTCGGTCAACCAACCTACACTTCCACTAATGATCAAGGCGATGAACCACTTTGAGGCATGACCCTTAGGTTTCCATCTACGACTTGCCGCAGTAGAAATGACCCTACATGACTCTATGCCAGCAGCGGAGCCCACAGCCGAGCCCACAATTGAGACCGCAGTAGAGCCAACACTCGGGCCACAGGATGAAAATATGGAGGAAGAAGATCCAAAGGAAGATATGGGCGCAAATCCTGAGGCCGTGTTGGGAGTGAGCTCGCGATGCACGACGATCGATCTAGGGAGTGAGTAGATTCCTTCATGCCCTGTTTGTACACTTAAAAATGGGTAGATAGTCAACCGTCCTGGTTTTATTATTGTGTAATTAGCAGAAACATGGAGAACGTTCTCCCTGAATAATGTTGATGTATTCTTACGGAAGCATAGACCTATAGGTGCTCCGTAACTTAGTATTTTTTTTATCCGTGTACTACAAGCCTTCCACGAGGCAACTACCATATCCTTATTTTGTTATATATTATGTTGTGTGAAGTTGGATGTGCCTCAGATTAGAGATTTTTTTTTTTTTTTACATTGACCATACTTTAAATAGGACAAAATAAGAATTTTTGAACGTAACTTCTCTCTTTCAAGAATACTTGTACCAACCCTTGAAATAAGCTAATGACTCATATGACAAACTATCTGAATGCGCTAAGAAGTCAAGTTGGACAAACAAGAGGCCCGGGGAGACCCAGAAAAAACCCAAGAATAGAACCAAGTATTAAGGTTGAAGAGTCAAAGAACAAAAGGGAAGGCCCCGAGATGGAACATGAAGTAGAGTCAGAGAGAGAATCTGAAGAGGGACGAGGAGTGACAGCACCCCCACTACCTTTACCATCCGAACGCGAGGAGTTATTCCTAAGACTAGGGCTGGCAAAGTGGTGGGCCGGGGCTTTTTGAAATTTAATGGACGGGCCGGCCCAGCCCGAAATCATTTCGGGCCTCAACTTTTAAAGCCCAGCCGGGCCCTAATGTATGTTTTTAGTGTAAAATGGCCGGGCCGGGCCGGGCTTCATCAGGCTTATTGGGCTTTTCTACATTTTTAGGCGGGCCAGCCCGGCCTAAAACTTTTTCGGGCCTAACTTTATGAGGCCCAGCCAAGCCTAAAAATAGGATGGGCCACCGGGCCGGGCTGGGCCAACTTTGCCACCCCTACCTAAGACAAAACCCACACATGTTTAACGGAATAGGAGACCAGGCAGAGATATGGATACGAGCAATGGAACGTATCTTTAACTTCCTACGATGCACTGACAAGGAACGTCTGACATGTGTGTTCTTCCAACTAACCGGATGATGTGATCTCAATATTGCGGAAGCTACGAATCGAACAACGTTAGATACAAAAGATTCAATCCAAATTACAACTATGAAAATCGAATGATAATTCCCTGAATTTCTACCCACAAATACACTGAATAGGCGTCGACAGTAACCTAAGCAATTCAATTCCGATTAAGCTCAAATTTTAACACGAATTACAACTTAGAATTATGAAGAACATATCCAAAATTCAGCAAAAACTCACGGGTAGTTTTCGATTTGGCACGGTGGTTATTTTCAGGTCGAATTAGGGTTTCAAAAACGAATCTAAAATTAAACAAGAGGTTTTCTGCGATGGGATGGTTATGGGAACGAAGGGGATGGTTATGGATGATATAATAACAATGAAGAATGGCTGGGAAAACTGAAAAGAACACGAATTGAATAATTAAAACGGAAACAAATTGTGAATCTTACCCGAAACGAACCCCTGATCTACTTGAATCCGAAACGCGTTTATGGAGCAATCTTCATGGTTCGACTAACCCGGATACTATGAGATATCACTAACGAATCGATGAATTCAAGTTTGAAATCGCCAAGATCAAACTCTACCAAGAACTCTTCAGTTTTCGTGAGACAAGAGAATTAGCGTGAAGCTGTTTTCATTCAACCAAGTCTATTTCAAAGTATGAACGAAAATTAACATAAATACTAATCTAATTCCTAAGCTAGCTAGGTTTTCAAAATTAGCAAGGCTTGGGCTTGATAATTTCGGACTCCTTAATTAAATGTAACTGGGCCAATTAATCACCTAAACATGTTATGATAATTGGACTAAACTAAATTAAAAATAAATACAAAGTTTTTAAGCCTAAATAAAATATAAGAAAATCTATTTTCTTGGACTTGTCTTCCTTTTCTTCAATGATGGATGCCCAAATCTTCATCTTCAACACTTGTTAAATTCACCAACTTGTATTGATGAAATTCGACTCCATCATTCTCCAATCTCTTCGAAATGTAGCATTGCAAATAACCTTGCAGCTTCTTGGCTCTCGATCTCGTCACTGCACCTCCGAGCTACAAGTCCCGATTGATCTCTTTAATGCTAGGTTCCGTCTCATCATTCCTCCCCTACTGAAAGAATTCGTCCTCGAATTCAAGTCCTCCTCGACATCTTGATCATCTACAGGAAACGGAGACAAATCAGCCACATTAAAAGTGGAGGAACACTTATACTCACCTGGAAGATCAATGCGGTATGCATTGTCATTGACTCGCTCGACCACGGAGAATGGTCCATCGCCACGAGGCATCAGCTTCGACTTCCTCAAGTTAGGAAAACGTCCCGGGCTGAAGTGTATCCAAACCTTATCACCAGGTTTGAACAATACTTGCTTGCGGTGTGCGTTCGCCTTTGTTGCGTTCTTAGCACCTTGAAGCTCGATCCTCTGTTTCACTTTAGCATGCATCTCTCGAACCTGTTCAGCCCTACGAGAACCTTGCAAACTCGAAAGATGATCAGTAGGCAAAGGAATAAGATCCGTTGGTGTCAACGGATTAAATCCATAAACAACCTCAAATGGAGACATGTGTGTAGAAGAATGCACAACTCTGTTATAAGCAAATTCAGCGAATGGTAAGCACTCTTCCCAAGACTTAAGATTGTTCTTAACTAAAGCACGAAGTAAAGTACCTAGCGTTCTATTAACCACTTCAGTTTGACCATCCGTTTGAGGATGACATGCAGTAGAAAACAACAGCTTATTACCTAACTTTCCCCATAAGACACGCCAAAAATGTCCCAAAAACTTAGAATCCCTATCAGACACAATAGTCCTAGGCATGCCATGCAGTCTAACTACTTCACGAAAGAACAGATTAGCAATGTTAACAGCATCGTCAGTTTTTCTGCAAGCAATAAAATGAGACATTTTTGAGAATCTATCGACTACTACAAACACAGAATCTTTGCCAGACTTAGACCTAGGCAAACCAAGAATAAAATCCATAGATATGTCAATCCAAGGTGCAGAGGGTGCAGGTAGTGGAGTGTACAAACCAAATGGATTAGAACTAGATTTAGCCTTTTTACAAGTAATACATCTAGCACAGACTCTCTCGACATCTCTCTTCATGCGAGGCCAATAAAAATGTTCATGCAATAGACTCAATGTCTTCGCAACACCAAAATGACCCATAAGACCCCCCTCATGAGATTCTAACACAAACAACTCCCTCATAGAACAATTAGGGACACATAACTTCGAATCCCTAAACAAGAAACCCTCAGACATATAGTACGAGTCAACAACCCTAGATTTTCCATCACATGAAGCAAAGATAGGTCCAAAGAAAGGATCATTCACATAAAAACTCTTAATATGCTCAAGACCTAAACATTGCGCATGCATAACAGAAATCAACGCGTACCTGCGGGAAAGAGCATCAGCAACCACATTCTCTTCTCCTTTCTTGTACTTGATCACATAGGGAAATGACTCTATAAACTCCACCCATTGAGCATGGAATGAGTTTAAGCTCTGCTGACCCTTCAGATGCTTCAGTGATTCGTGGTCAGTATGAATCACAAACTCCTTCGGCCTCAAGTAGTGCTGCCAAGTCTCCAAAGACCTCTTCAGTGCATACAACTCCTTGTCATATGTGGAGTATCTCAGGGCGGTGCCATTCAACTTCTCACTAAAATAAGCGACTGGCTTCCTTTCTTGCATCAAAACAGCACCAATCCCTATGCCGGAGGCATCACACTTAATCTCAAACATTTTATCAAAATCAGGCAAGACCAACACATGAGCATTACACAATTTTGACTTCAACAAATTAAACGCATGCTCTTGGGCTTTACCCCACTCAAACTTCCTATCTTTCCTACTCAACTCAGTCAATGGTGCAGCAATAGATGAAAAATCACGCACAAAACGACGATAAAATCCGGCTAAACCATGGAAAGACCTAACATCAGCACATGACTTAGGCGTTGGCCACTCCTCTATGGCCTTCACCTTCGTCCTATCAACTTCTATACCACGACTACTCACAACAAAACCAAGAAATACAACCTCATCCATACAGAATGTACACTTAGACAAATTAGCATATAATTTTGCATCACGCAGCAACACAAACACATGCCTAAGATGTCTAACATGCTCATTAGCACACGTACTATAGACAAGGATATCATCAAAATATACCACCACATACTTCCCAATGACTTCACGCAAAACATGGTTCATTAGACGCATGGACGTACTAGGGGCGTTAGTAAGGCCAAACGGCATCACAAGCCATTCATACAGTCCATGCTTCGTTTTGAACGCAGTTTTCCACTCATCTCCCTCACTCATTCTCACTTGAAAGTATCCAGAACGCAAATCAATTTTTGAAAAGACAGACGCTCCAGACAACTCATCTAACATGTTATCTAATCGAGGGATAGGGAAGCGATACTTTACCATTATCTTGTTGATAGCTTGGCAGTCCATGCACATGCGCCATTCGTTATTCTTCTTCGGTACGAGGATGACATGCACTGCGCACGGTGACAAGCTCTCTCTAATTTACTTCTTCTCCAGCAACTCCTTAACCTGACGGTCAATCTTCTTGGTTTCCTCAGGGCTGGTACGGTAGGCGGATCTGTTTGGAAGGACTGCTCCCGGCTGGAAGTCGATCTGGTGCTCAATTCCTCGAATCGGCGGCAGACCACTAGGAATTTCGTCCGGGAAAACATCCTTGAACTCCTCCATCAAAGGCTGCAAAACAGGAGGAATAACAACATCAGGAGTATCATTAGCCTTAAAATTAACTAGAACGATAGCATTACCTGATTTAATGGCGGTCTGAACTCCTCTTACACCGATGAACAAATTCCGGTGCGCCGTATCTAAACTGGAAGGAATGGTAACGTAGGCAGCCTTAGCCTTAGGGAGGCCTTTGGTTCCCTTAGTACACTGAGACTCTGCCATGGATTGTCCAGACTGGATCGGCTGCTTGCTCTCAGCACGTTTCTCCTTCTCTTTTTTGTACTTCTATTGCATACGTCGCTGATCCTCAATCACATCTTTCGGCGCTAGTGGCCACAATCACGTGGTGCGTCCTTCTCGAGTCACGGCATAAGTATTGGCGAATCCATCATGTATCGCCTTCCTATCGAACTGCCAAGGACGACCAAGCAAGATATGTGCCGCCTCCATAGGGATGACATCACACAAAATAGTGTCAGTAAAACGACCAATAGAAAAGGTGACAGGTACCTGGTATCCAACACGAATCTCGCCTCTGTCTGTCAACCATTGCAATCGGTACAGTTTTGGATGCTTTTGTGGGATCAACTTCAGCTTTCCCACTGCATACTGACTAATGGCGTTTATAACGCTTCCACTATCAATGATGAGCGAGCACAAAAAATGTTCTCCCGCTGATCATTCTGTTCTTCCTCTCGAATAAGGCTCAATGCTCGGATCGAAACAAGGCTGACGTGCGTTTGCTTCGGCTGCTCATCCACAATATCAATGTCGCCCATGAGTGAGCTGACTAGGGGCTGCTCGGTATCCCCTTTTACTTCTTCTGTTTCTTCAAATTCCTCTTCACTCGCTGATTCTAACTCATTCTTCTCGGTAATGATGAGGACTCTACGATTCGGACACTGGGCTTGAAAGTGTCCCATCCTTTGCACTTGTGACACTGAACGTCACGTGCTCTTCCTGGAGTACTGTTCTGTTGAGGCTGGCTAGATGGGGTAGTTCGAGGTGGAGGGGTCCGATTCTGTGCAGGCAAGCTGTAATCGGATCTACGGCTGGATAAAGGAGCAGATTGCTCAGATCGACGAGCGGGCTGCGTGGACTGGTCCTGAGGACGGGCAGGAGCTATCCTCGGCGTGGATGTCCATGGTACCCGGGCTGGTGCCGACTGGTATGATTTTCTGCGTCCCTCTCTGAGCTGCCGTTCGACGATGGAAGCATAGTGAATCATAGCCTCAATGCTAGTGAAGTCCCTCAACTGGACTTCACATGCTATGTCTGGATTTATCCCCTCAATATACCGGTTGACTGTGGCAACCAATGTCTTTTCCTTGCCGACCCGGTTCATAGTCGTCTCAAGTTCTTTATGGTACTCCTCAATCGAATGGGTGCCTTGTTTAATCCTGCTCAATTTCTTCTCAAGCTCTCGTTCGTAGTGTACCAGAATGAAACGTCCTCTCATGACGTCCTTCATCTCTTGCCAAGTGTTAATAGGTGGATATCGATCACGGCGTCTTCTCTCTTGCTGATTTTCCCACCATGAGGCTGCATACCCTCGGAACTCCAAAGAAGCAAGCTGAACCTTCTTCAACTTAGGAAAGTCATAACAGTCGAAGATCTTGTTGACTTTTCTCTCCCAATCAAGGTACACATCAGGGTCGTGTAACCCCTCAAACTCTGGAATGCTTATTTTGATGTTGTTCAACAAGCTATCTGTATCGACGTGTTGGCGCTGGTTGGCACGGAAATCACGCCGGGGAGGCGGAGGTGGACGTCGACGGTCACGTCTCTGATTCCTCTGTGGAAACTCAATCTCAGCCTCTGATTCCTCATTATATCCATCATATTCTTCTTCAGGATCATCAAAAATAGGCTCAAACACTGGCTGGGGCTGGGGACGATGTGGTGTCTCTCGGTGGACAGGTTGTCGTCTCAATGGTGGATCTTGCTGGATAGGCTGATTTCTGATTGGTGGAGGTAATGTTGTTCGACGATTGAGACGTTAGAACTGTGCCATCATTTTATCCATCGTATCATCGATCTTCTATTCTAACAATTGGTTGCGCCTCTCAAAGTGTTGTGCCATAGCATCGAAGTGATACTTAGCATCCCAAGGCTATTGAGACGATGAGGACATCTCAATAGGTGTGGCAGACAACTTGGGCGGGCTGTTCTGATTCTGGGAACCGTCTCCGGATTTCATGATACCTGCAAAATGAGCAAACGTAAAAGAAACAAATAGAAATCCTCACAGTTCCTCACAATCACTCGTTTGTTCTCTCTCAGATTTTTTTTTTTTTTTAACCACTCGTGTATGTCACTCAGATCACTCGTGTATGTCACTCAATTTGCAGTCACTACAGTCTTTAAACCTCAAATTCTTGGCAGAACCGATGTGAACTTCTCAGCTTGAATCAAGAACTCGAACTTGACTCCCAAAGAACACGGATATGTAAGGACACGAAGCTGCTGCTGACAATGTGAGTAAAATTCACGGCAAGGGTATAAAAAAGTATAGAAATTTCGGTGGCTAGGCAAGGGCTAAGCAAACAGGAAAGGATAGAAAGAAAGACTGGAAGGAAGAAAGGCTAGAAAGAATAAAGGCTAACTAGGAACTTTGGATATAAGTTGTAACAAGTTATGAGCACTAATCTGACTTTGAACCGACTTAGGAACTGAAACCTACACTATCTAATGCACTTAAATAATAGAAACGAAAAGACTCTTTTTTTTTTTTTTAACTGGACGGTATCACCTTCAAATGGCTGTTTTTGGGCCTAAATGGGAACTGAACACAGCATAGCAGTGTTACCTTCTTAGTCTCGTCGAGACGTTTTCCGAAAAGGTATTATGGAGAAAAAACGGCCATGCAAATCAAAAGTTACGTCCGTTTTAAGTTCTACCGACGAAAACTCGAAGAAACGAAGAGACAACTACTACCAATACAAGAATGACTCAAGAACCGATCAAGAAACACACAGTGACACACTAGGGCCTTCGATTAACTCCTTTTGTTTTTTTTTTATCAATTTTTTTTTTTTTATCGATCGAAACTTTTGCCCCTAATATGTCACGACACGACACCTATTTGGATTGAACCACGACCAGCAAGACTGACGTGGCTCTATTGCGGAAGCTACGAATCGAACAACGTCAGATACGAAAGATTCAATCCAAATTACAACTATGAAAATCGAATGATAATTCCCTGAATTTCTACCTACAAATACACTGAATAGGCGTCGACAGTAACCTAAGCAATTCAATTCCGATTAAGTTCAAATTTTAACACGAATTACAACTTAGAATTATGAAGAACATATCCAAAATTCAGCAAAAACACACGGGTAGTTTTTGATTTGGCACGGTGGTTATTTTCAGGTCGAATTAGGGTTTCAAAAACGGATCTGAAATTAAACAAGAGGTTTTCTGTGATGGGATGGTTATGGGAACGAAGGGGATGGTTATGGATGATATAGGAACA
Organism: Mentha longifolia; assembly: GCA_001642375.2. Taxonomy (NCBI): domain Eukaryota; kingdom Viridiplantae; phylum Streptophyta; class Magnoliopsida; order Lamiales; family Lamiaceae; genus Mentha; species Mentha longifolia. The sequence continues at coordinate 26,187,041 of CM038118.1, read as the reverse complement.
ATGAAGAATGGCTGGGAAAATGAAAAGAACACGAATTGAATTATTAAAAAGGAAACAAATTGTGAATCTTACCCGAAACGAACCCCGGATCTACTTGAATCCGAAACGCGTTTATGGAGCAATCTTTGTGGTTCGACTAACCCGGATACTACGAGATATCACAAACGAATCGATGAATTCAAGTTTGAAATCGCCAATATCAAACTCTACCAAGAACTCTTCAGTTTTCGTGAGACAAGAGAATTAGCGTGAAGCTGTTTTCATTCAATCAAGTCTATTTCAAAGTATGAACGAAAATTAACATAAATACTAATCTAATTCCTAAGCTAGCTAGGTTTTCAAAATTAGCAAGGCTTGGCTTGATAATTTCGGACTCCTTAATTAAATGTAACTGGGCCAATTAATCACCTAAACATGTTGTGATAATTGGACTAAACTAAATTAAAAATAAATACAAAGTTTTTAAGCCCAAATAAAATATAAGAAAATCTATTTTCTTGGACTTGTCTTCCTTTTCTTCAATGATGGACGCCCAAATCTTCATCTTCAACACTTGTTAAATTCACCAACTTGTATTGATGAAATTCGACTCCATCATTCTCCAATCTCTTCGAAATGTAGCATTGCAAATAACCTTGCAGCTTCTTGGCTCTCGATCTCGTCACTGCACCTCCGAGCTGCAAGTCCCAATTGATCTCTTCAATGCTAGGTTCCGTCTCATCACCGGATCTGCCGAATTCTGGTGGAAATCATGACGAAAGACGATGACTCCCGAACAACTAAGGACTTCCACCTGGGAACAATTCAAAACAAGCTACGACAAGTTTATCCCTAAGAGTTATAGGAAGAAAAATGAGAACAAATTCAATAACCTAAGGCATGGAAGAATGTCAGTTAAAGAATACGACATGTTATTTTGTGACATGTCTCGATATGCCCCCGAACAGGTGGATACTGACAAAAAGATGGCAGAAAAGTTATGTGCCGGTCTGAAGCACGAGATAAGAATGGCCATGGAAAGTCATAGAGGGTTGTCTTATCCTGAGTCATTGAGCCGAGTGTTGGACATAGAGGCGGTCATGCTGGAGATAAGCTATTTACCGCACCAACACCGGCATCTATCCATTCTCATTCATAGCAAGACAAGAACAAACACAAGTAAGAGAATAACATAAGTAACTAAGGAGAGAAGAAGTTATGGCAAGGACAACCCCATCCTCAGAATGTTGGAAAGCCAGCTAATTCGGGACAAGTGGGGAACTACCCACCAAAGTATACTCCTTGTTCTAAGTGCAACAAAATGTGCGGTGGAGTTTGCAGGGCTAGTAGCAATAGTTGCTACGTTTGTGGACAGAATGGCCACTATGCTTACAGCTACCCTACCAAACAATGAGGAGCTGGCCCAGGACCAAATCGGTCAGGCTAGACATAGAACTACGAGCCATTCAAGCCCAACCTAAGCAATAGTACCCGCAGTTACTTCCACCACCACCCCCACTGCCACCACTACGCCATAAATACCTACAACACAAGCAACAACAGAATGTGAGGGCTTACGTGATGAAACAGAAGCAGCCAGAGAAGAATCAGGGAAATCTGGCAGGTATGTGCCAACTGTCCAACACCCCTATTATAGTTTTATTCGATACGGATGCTTTGCATTCCTTCATCGCAAAAGCATGTGTAGATAACCTAGGTTTACAAACCAAACGAATAGGAGCGGATTTGATAATCACTTCACCAATAGGAGGAACTTTTTCTCTCGCACATCATTGCTCTAACTTAGAATTGAGCATGAGACCACTTAAACTTCTAGCAAACAACCTTAATGGCATGCCTATGAAAGATGTAGATATAATCTTAGGAATAGATTGGTTAGCCGAAAACCACGCCACCATCCTATGCAACGAGAGGCGAATTTCATTCCAACCATCAGGAAAGGAACTAACTATTTTCCATGGGATCACGATGGACAAGCGAAAGGCAGTTATCTCATGGCTTGCGGATGAATCGTATGATGATTACAGTTACGAAGATGATGAATCTTGTGACGACTACTGTTCCCCCCATGGTTATGATTCTGATGATGAATTCCGGACATGGCCGTGGTCTTAGACCCTGAAAGTTTTGGTGGAAGGTAAAGGTTTCTTAGTTTAGTTTTTCTCTATGGAAATCTGGTTAATGATATATGGACAGAAATAGTACTCGTCACTATATTTACTTATTTAGTAGGTTTGGGACTTCATAGTATTGTATGATAATGCCATTGTTGATTTTGTTAGTCGTGCTCACAGCCTCACTTGTGTATGGAAACATGGCATTTGTGTTTGCACGCTATTAAAATAATTTTGATAAATACATTTTGACAAGTTTTACTTTGTATTATAGGAGGGATCTGACAGCAGGCAAAAAAAAAATGTTATAGTTTCAGCTGATTAAAAGAAAGTAACAAAATAGTTTAGTAAGAAAGCTAAAATTGACATTTTTTGTACATTTGTTAAGTCAAAGGCTATTATTGAGTCAAAGTCATGCTTTCACTAAACTCAAAACATATTTTGAATATAATAAATTTAATATATTCAATACATTTATAAGTAAATATAGACATATTTTAAATAAATAAGAATTGAGGATGAATGAGATAAATAGGCATGTGGATTAATGTGGTATTCCGAATCAACTACAAAATTATAGATAGACTGATAAAGGCTGAACCCAAAATTTTGTTATGGTCAATTCACTTGAACTAATGCTTTATTGATGGACTTTTTAGTTTATTATGGTCAATTCATTTGGACTCCAACATTAAGGGTCCAACCCAACAATCCTCTATAGTTAAGTATCAAGGTTTATATAATTTGTTTATTGTGATAATGCATAAAAATGTCCATTTAAGTTAATGGATATCAAAATATATCCACCAACTTAAAAAACACAAATTGAGTCCATCTTTTACATTTTGTCCCCAAAATACCCTTCCAAGCCAAATTTGAATTTTTATATACAAAACCTGTTTTAGCTTTTTATTTTACATTTTGTATTTGTGAAAACCTAAATTTCTCTCCCCAAATTCTCTCTCCCTCTTCCTTTCCCTCTCTTCACCACCACCGTGCAGAGGCTGAAGCCACCGCCACGCCTCCGGCTGCCTTGGTCACGCGACCTTCTTCCTTGGCCTCCTCAGTGCCACCGTTCCAGATGCAGCGCCGCTACTCCAGATCTGGCACCGCTTCAGAAACAGAGCCGTCGCCTTCCTTCAGCCGCACGATCTTCTTCCTCGGCGCCGTCATTCCAAATTCCAAATCTGCCGCCTTCTCTTTCCTCCTCGCAGCTTCAGATCCGTCTTTCCTCTCCTTCAAACGCCGAACAGCAGCACGCCGTGGGGAAATGACGCCGCCGCCGCTGGAGTACTCTTGTGCAGGGTAGAAGGAACCGTCCATGCTCCTTTTTATTTTTTATTTTTTTTTCAATTTTTTTTCTTCTTTTACATTTATTAAATCAGTTCGCCTACTACTACTACAGCTCTTAATTCAAGTTTATTTTGATTTTGTTTTTTTTTTTCCAAATTTTTTCCTCATTTTCTGATTTTATGATTTTCCATTTTCGATCTTTTTTTTGCATTTTTTTTAGGAATGTGAATAGAAATTGAGATGCATTTCGAAATGCAGTGTGTTTCTATTTATTATTTTTTAAGATTAAAATTGTTGAATAATTAGCTCTACTGGTACTATTAATGACGAAATAGTACCTTTACTACCAATTGTTTAGTACTAAACGTACAATTTCAATTTTATTTCCTTAAGGTATGTGAATATCAATTGAGATGCATTTTGAAATGCAGTGTGTTTCTATTTTATTGTTTTGTTGTTGAAATTAAAATTGTTGAATAATTAGCTCTATTGGTACTATTAGTGTCGAAATAGTACCTTTAGTACTAATTAAAGTGCCACCATGAAATGTCATTTTTTTTTCAATTATTGGTCAGTGTCATTTATCATATTTTTGTTGAACTTTTGAAAATATATATATGGGACTATTGGTACTATTAAAATATTAGTACTATTGGTACTATTAAAGTCGATAGAGCCTATAGTACCAATTATATTATGAGACTATTTTGGGAGAAATAGTACTAATATTGACATGATCGAATAAAAAATGTCATCAAAATTATAAAAAAAAAAATCTCATATATTACTTATTTTTGAAAAGAAAAAATCTGGAACAATTGGTATTATTGGTACTATTAATGTCAATAGAGCTATTACTACCATGATCGAAAAAAAAACGTAAAATAAAACTTCAGAAAAAATTCAAAAAAAAATTGAAAAGAATTATAAATAAAAGTATCAGAAAATTAGAAGGAAAAAAAAGTCAAAAACAATTAGTCAAAATCAACCCATTAAGGGCATTTTTGTCCACAAATAGAAAAAATGGATTCAATTTGAGTTTTTTAAGTTGGTGGACATATTTTGATGTTTGTTAACTTAAATGGACATTTGAAATTTTCACTCTTGTTTATTTTGACATGTATATTTTGTTTCCTAATTATTAATTGATACGAAAATTTATGTTGAAATCGTCCATAACATGTGAGACTGATACGATGGTGGGTACGTGAGCTATTGTCTCTTGTTGCAGACTTTTTTATAGCATCGAATGAGAGGTAGTTGAAAATTTATTAATTACATGAATCCATTCTAGAATCAATCGACGGTCGATATGTTTTCTCTTTCTTCTTTTTCAAGCCTTTTTGCGATGTAAACTTGACTTTTGACCAGGGCTATAAAGTTTGTCTGTTTCCTATTTTATCCTTTTCAAATATGTATACATATAATTCATGTTTTTTGAGCCACTTCATGGGTTTAACCTCGAGTTCAATTCATTTAGTCATTTTTATTTTATATGGTTATTAAACTCATTATCCTCTTATAAAATGCATAATGAGCTTGAGCTCGAACCCCATTATATGCTCAAATAAATCAAGTTTATTTTTGTAATAATTTTTAAGTCAAGCTTTTATTCTAGGTTCACTATTTAAGATAGAAAAAAAAAACTCGATGATTAGTGATTACACGTTCAATGGATTGATTCAAGTTGCCATTTTCTAGGAACGTCATATTTCCTTAATTATTCATTGAATTATTTTTTTTGACCTGATTTTGTACGATGATTATTATTGAATTAATTTGGTTAGGTCATGAATTTAGTTCGTTGGTTGCTAGGGAAAGTAACGTGATGAAATTAATAATTAGTCGAACTTGAGCCAAAGCAATTACTCATATCTTCCCTAACTAATTTTTTTTCACGCGCAAAATCAGCCTAATTTTCCTCAAAAACTTTCCAGATTTTTTCTTTTTTAAAACAACTTTTTTGTTCATGCAAATGTTGTTTCTGAATTCTTGTTGAGGCAAAGCCTTTCAACATATATCAAACTTTCTATTTTGCAACCATATATTAAATTTTCTACTCCATTTTTAAGTGACATCTTGCATCGAATTACACGTACCAAGAAACTAAAAAAGTGTGAAAATTTATTAACTTTATTTATTATTATTTTTTTACCACTAACTTATATTTATCATCAATTATAAGGATAAAATTAGAAAAACTTAATTATTTTATAATCAAATTTTGAAATGAGGCACTGAAAGAAACAAAAATAAAAGTCAAATATGACATTTAAAATAAATAGAGGGAGTATTTATAAGTTTAATTTGATGTAGAAATGCAGGGAGTATTTGTTACAAGTCCAAACGAGAAAATCAAATTAATGTTTGTAATTAATTGGTCACAAAATTAAGATATGCATTCACCAAGATAATTTTTAATTTATTTTTCTCATCCGGCCACTACTCTGATTCTTAAAACAAAGCTAGTTTAAATGTTTATATTAAATTAATTATTATACTAAATTTTGAAATTTTTGTAGGGTTGCATAATTATGAGAATATACTCCCTCCCATTTTTTTTAAAGTCATTCTAGCTTATTGCACACATATTAATAAATATATTTTCCCTAAATTAACCTTATTTAATGAAGATTTATTTTGTGAAAAATCACACAAATTACTTTCTCCAATAATTCTATTCAACTTCTTCTTCAAAAAAGTAAGAGAATACAAAATAAATGTGAGTAATAAATAAGGGCACTCTTGGTATAATTTTTTTTATCAAAATGACAATTACATTATAAATAATCAAAAAGCTAGAATGACTATTAAAAAAAATAGGAAGGAGTATAATATAATTCCTACTCATAAACTCCTAAAAAGGATTCTTCAATATGAACAACGTAGTTTCACACTTACGTTTGACTATCTTGCCAGAAAAAAATTCTTCATATACATTTTTTTTTTCTAATCTAGAAGGCAACTTTTCAACAATCATAAATGCTCCATATATAATTTCACCAAAATTTCACCATTTATTTACTATATACTACTTCCAACCCATATAAGTAGTCTCATTCACTTTTTTCACTTTTTCGGCACGCGTTTCCACCGAAACCTAGTACGGCTTTTAAAATATAATTTTGAAGTATCATTTTTTTTATGGGATACTATGAGTGATAGTATCTCGTAAAAAAAATGATACTTCAAAATTATATTTTAAAACTCATACTAAGTTTCGGTGGAAATACGTACCGGAAAAGTCAAAAAAATGAATGAGACTATTTTGGTGGGTTGGAGGTAGTATCTATTTAAAAGAGTACTCCCTTCTTTTTCTTATTAAATGTGGTTCTAAACTTTTCCACTTTTTCATTTGTAAATGTCGTTCTACAATATTATTCCAAAGTTACCCTTATTTACTCACCTTTTTAATGAAGGAGAAGATGAGAAGATTTTAGACTTTTTAATTGCTTGAGGAATTTACGTGCTTTTTTCATAGGAGATAAACAACATTAATTAAGGTTAATTTTAGTCACAAAAAAATTATTAATATGTGTGCAGAGTGTAGACCGACATTTAATAAATAAATAAATAAAGAAAGAAAAAAAAGAAAAAAAAAAAAAAGGAGGGAATACTTATTCCATGCGTTTAACTATGAAAAAAATTTACAGTATATGTAGACTCTATAAATATGCATACTGAGGTTAGAGCAGTTCAAAACTCTTAACTCAAACATTAACTAAAAATTCGAAATAAATAAATATTTGGAAAATAAAAATGTGGGAAGAAGGCGATGAAGAGCCAGCTAGCCCCAGTGCCCGATTAATGCAGGCACCCAAATTCAATCTCTGCATAATTTCAGTAATGGGTTATTACACCAAAATCCACACCAATTTATACAAGAACTGCGTTGAGCAAACTCTTCTCAAGCACCCTCGTTTCGCCAGTATACTCGTAAGCAATTAAGCTTCGTGTTTCAATCTCGTATTTTATTTTATTTTATTTGTATTTAATTAAATCAATTGAAGGTGACGAGCGAGGGCAAGTGTCGGTGGAAGCGGACAAGGGTGGATGTGGAGAACCATGTTTTCGAAGTGGATTCGGGTCCGGACACGGAATCTTCGGACGAGTTCGTGGAGAACTACGCGTCGAATCTTTCGAAGATTCCGTTCGACTTAACGAAGCCGTTATGGGAGATCCACATCCTGAACGTGAAAACGTCCGACGCGGAGGCGACGGCGTTGTTCAAGATCCATCATTCGATGGGGGACGGCGTGTCGCTCATGGCGCTCTGCCACGCTTGTTCTAGAAGGTTCTCGGATCCCGATTCGTTGCCCGAGTTTCCGTCGTCGAAGAAGCACGAGCGCGAGCGCGGGTTCAACGTGAAGAGGTTCTTTGTGTTGGTGTGGATGGCGTTTGTGATTGCGTTCAATACTTTGGTTGACGTGGCGCTGTTTCTGGCGACCGTTTTCTTTCTGGAAGATTCGAGAACTCCCGTTAAAGCTGACGGCGGCGGAGGTGGGGGAATGGCGCGGACGCGGTTCGTGCACAGGGTTGTTAGACTTGACGACGTTAAGCTCGTAAAGACGGCGTTGAATGCGGTGAATTCCTTATATATTCTTGATAATTATACTTATAACAATTTGTTACGTAGATACTGATTTGTGACGTCATTTTTGCATGGTCTTTCATTTTTTTGAAGAGTATTAATGACATCGTGCTTGGAGTAACTGAAGCCGGTCTGAGTCGTTATCTCAACGCAAGATATGGTGAATTAATTTCTTGATTAGTTCTTGCACTCATATTTTTTGCAAAATTAATTTGACCTCTCTCGAAATGAAAATAGGATTGATTGTAGTGATTTTAGTTTTATTTACTTGAGGAAAAAAAAAAGAAATTAATATTTTATTTTCACTTACATCACATGCAGAGGAACGCCGCGAAAATGGTGGAGAAATAATCAAAAATGGAAGAAATTCATTACCTAGAAGTCTTCGCTTTAGATCAGCTGTTGTCTTTAACCTAAGACCATCTCCCACAATTGAGGTAATGCCTACAATTTTTTTAATGAAGAAAAACCCTCAAATTAATACAAATGCTAATTAATTGGCAAAATATACAAATATCGTTTTTGACAGATTTAGCCGAACTTCAAATATATGACAATTTCAGCTTTATAAGTCAAATGTGCGATAATTTTAGCCATTTAATGAATTTGCACAAGAAAATCTAGCCCACAACAAAGGCCCCGAAAGAAAAAAAGATTCATTAAAGATTTATGTTGTCTTCGAAAAAAAAATACATTTTATGACGGTGAATGCCAACTAGTTTTTTGGTGTCAAATTCATTAAATAACTAATACTGTCACATATATTATTTTTAAGACTAAATTCATGCTAAATCTGTCAAAAGGTGAATTTATCATGCTAAATTTATGTATTTTGCCTTAATAATTCTTGTAATATTATTAAATAACCTAATTGGTAGCGTGTTGAAAGATACTTTGAAAACTTTGTTGTAGGATTTGGCTGAGATGATGGAGAAGGAGGAGTTGAATGGAATGTGGGGAAATTTCATAGGCATAGTTCTCCTTCCCTTCACCATTGATATGCAAGACGATCCTTTAACATACATTCGTAGAGCAAAATCTACTATGGATGGAAAGAAACTCTCGCTCGGACACAAATGTGCGTTCGCCGTCATGAAGCTAACGATGTTATTTTTCGGGATCAAGGTAGCACGACGTCGTTTTATACACAACACTCTATGGATCTAGGGATTTGGTTTTGATTCTTGATTCACGCTCGTTTCGCGATGCAGGCAGCAGCAAGAATGACAAGGGCAGTTTTTGAAAACACAACATTAACATTCTCGAACGTGATAGGTCCAAAAGAGGAAGTGAATTTATTTGGACATCATTTGAGCTACATTGCTCCTTCTGTCTATGGATTTCCTCAAGTGAGTCGGATCGAATCAAAACAACTTTAATATTATCCTCTTATTGATTAACCGATCGAACGAAAATTACATTATTATATTGGAATGCATGCAGTCGCTAGTGGTCCATCACCAAAGTTACGGTGAGAAGCTTATAATATCGATAGGTGCTGATGAAAAGTTGATTCCAAATCCTTATCAACTATGCGATGATATGGTTAAGTCTCTTCAAAATATCAAAGAAGCTGTGATGAAAAGAGGAATCCTCGAGGCTTTGTAAGGGTGTTTTTTTTTTTTTTCCCCTCTAAGTTGGGAATTTTTAATATAATTCGTGTTTGATTAAATGTTTTCTAATGAAGCAAGCTCAGCTCCTTTTATTGTAACAGATAGTTGTATGGAAATTCCTAGCTAGCAATTATAGTCATAATTAATGATGCGTAAACATATATATATATATATATATATATATATATATATATATATATATATATATATATATATATATATATAGGGTATGGTTCATGTGTTAAAAAGTTCCCACATGTTAAATAGGAAAGAATCCTATCCATAGATCCACTATTTGTTAATGGCTGAGATTAATTAAAAATAAATAACTATAACCACCAATTAATACGCATGGAGGGTAGAATAGACAGATTTTTTAATTTAGTCTCTCACCAAATATTACTGTCCGGCAATTACGGCTAGAAATTTGAAGGGATCGTGAAAAAAAATGTGCTTTCATCAATAATAAATCGAAGATGTAGTAATAAAAATTGTTATTTTTGTTTTCTCCTTTTGTCAATATAAATCGTAGATGTAGCAGTTGATGATGTAATTATTAGAATATTGGTTTACATAGGAAAATTGTTTACTGTTTACGTAGGAAAATTACTTGCTTAATGTCTTTTATTTTGTTGCTTAAGCAATACTTTTAGTAGTGATTATATTTAGCTTTTGTAGGCTTATTATATGTTTGAACTATGCTCAATGCTGTATATTTTTATGCTTAAATATCTAAATTTATCACGTTTGTGTTGTGCATTGATTCTTGAAATAGTTATTAAAAATTGAAAACCATGAAATTGTTTAAATTCACAAATATATGCTTACTATATGATTAACTTATGCTTAATGCTCTAAAATTTATGCTTAAATATTTAAATTTATCTTGTTTGTATTGGACATTAGTTAAATGATTATTAAAAATTGAAACAATAAAATTGTTTATTCACAAAATATATGCTTATTATATGATTTAATTATGCTTAATGCTCTATATTTTTATGCTTAAATACCTAAATTTATCATGTTTTTGTTGAGCATTAATTCTTGAAATAATTATTGAAAATTGAAAAACATAAAATTACTTAAATTCACGAATATATGCTTACGATATGATTAACGTATGCTTAATGCTCTAGATTTTTATGCTTAAATATTAGACAAGTCATGCTTTCTCGATCAAGTTATCTAATATTCTTCCTAATATATTTTCTATGAATTATTATATATATTTTGCACTTCCCACTATATAAAATAGTGATATAATTAAATTATAAAAAATTATTTCTTTAATGTTCAGTGAATTAGGCTTCAACGGTTGTAATCGTAAATTGTTATACTTAATTGTAAAATCTTAATTATATGCATTTCTCAATGTAAGTAATTAATTAAGCATCAAAATTATTATGTTAAATCTAAAATAATACTAATGTAAATTTAGTTAATGGCAACAACGAGCATGCGTCAGCAAAATAAAAAAAATAACATTTAACATGATCGACATTTAATAATTAAAAATGTAAAGAAGAAAGCCGTTGATAGTATCATGGCAAGTATTTAAATTTCCACAATTATAGGAATCAGTTATTTAAGATAAATACATGTTTACGAATTTGTCCTCATTTAACTTATAACCGACACTTATCAAATATTAATTTTTATTTTGCCTAATCATCTTGACCGTACATAATTAAAGATGGATGGTGAGGATATATTCCTATTTAACATGTGGGGATCCATTAGTATATGATCCAACCTCTATATGTAGTTATTTCAATCTTGGTTTCAGTTCTTTTGACAAATTAAAAAGTCCACATACATTTTATTTAAATGTCAATGCATCTATTGATCAAATGCACCTAGAAATAATTGCTTTGATATCAAAATAATATTGGTACTGAATATTTATTTAAAATTATGGGTGGTGTTTGATTCATTGAACGCGATGTGAGAAATAGAGTACAAGATCCGGTAAATTAAAGTCCCAAATATAGCACTCTATGAGCACTCCTAGCGGGGCGGGCTCAGCTCGCTGCTCCTCTCCGCCGCGGAGGGAGCCCAGAGTGAGCCCCGTCCCCACTGGGGAGCCCGGTTTCGGAAGGTAGGGTCTTGCAAATGCGAGACGGGAGCGAGCCCTGGTCTGATATTATTATGACTTAAGCTGGGGCAATTTTTAATTTGATTTTTCCCTTTTTTGTTCGCCCTTTTTCGCTTTTCTTCTTTTTTTCTTTTTCTTTTCTGTTTTGTTTGTGTTTTGTTCTTTGTTTTTTATTTTCAATTTTTTTTAATTTTATTTTTTAAATCTGAATTTCATTTAATTATTATTTTATTTTCTTTGTTTTTTTTTCATTTATTCATGTAATTTTAAATTTAAATTTTATTTAATTTAAAATCTGACTTTTATATAACTGTATAATTTAGTTGCTCGAGGCGTGACATTATTTTTTTCGATTGAAATCGAAATAAAAAAATAAATATTAAAATTCAATTTTTGAATTAAAAAAATATTTAAAAAATTCGGAGAGAGCCCAAACACTGGGGCTCATTTTGGGAATGAGCTCTCTCCACCGGAAAAGTGGGAGAGAGCCTACTTTTTGAGCTCTCTACTGGGAGTGCTCCAAGGATTGGACTATGATCATCCAAAATTATTAAAATGTTTTTTTTTCCCCTGAAATATAATAATAATTGCTGTTCTTTAGCATCTAACATGTTTGATGCTACAATATTTGTTAAAATATAAGGAACATAATACAATCAAATTACAATCTAATAATCAGGTGGGATTTGTAATGCCTCGGCTTTGTATGTATAGGCTTCGTCAACATAACAGTAATAGATTAAGGGGTTGTTTGTCTAAATTTATTTTAAAGATCTTACAAGATGTTTGAAGCTAAAGCATATAAGATGTGGTGAATGAGCTTATTTTTAATGACATGCGACTTTTTTATTTGTACATGGCCATGTGGGCCTTTTTTTATTATTCTATTCTATTAATTAATCATTAATTCTCTTCTTTATTTTATACTAGTATATATATATATTTTTTTCCCATCTAATATCCCCAATATTTTTTACTATGCTCTCTTTATTTTACTTTTATGTTGTTTTTCATTTAAATTGTGAATCTATTTAAATGAGATTCTATTAATTCTCTTCTCTATTTATCCTTTAATTCTAACTTTTTTTTGTCATCCGTTAAAAAAAAAAATTAAAACAAATGATATTATAGATAATACTAGCATTGAAAAAGAAAAACGAGTTATAAAAGTCATTTTTGTTTTATTTTATTCTTCTAACTTAGTCTAATATTAATTCTAAAAAAAAACTTAGCCTAATTTATTAATTCATCTAATTGACTTTTTTACTCATCGTCCTCAAATAATATTACTGTACATATAAACACGTTAGAAAAATATCATTTTGTCTATTTTATTATTTTGTCTAGTTTATGAGTTTATCTAATTGAATTTTTGTACCTTGCCCTTAATATCTTAAAAAAATTCTATTATAAATGATATTCTAAGTAAAAAATTAATAAAAACTAGTACTTTGTATAGTTGCTAGTTTTTGTTATAAATGATATTCCAAGTAAAAAAAGCTAGAAAAGTTATTTTTATGATTAATACGAAGCACTTTATATGGTAGTATAGGGCCTATTTTTTTTAGTTCGCCCCGGGCCATTTTTCGGTCAGGACCGGCCCTGGTGAGGACACCATCCACTTTGAGTTGAGTGGGATTAGGTTGTGAAGAAAGGTAGCATAATTCGGGCATGCTTCTCAAATGAAACTTTTTCAAGATGAGGCAATCGAGATTCTTAAACCCTGACAAAATTGATTTATGGAGATCGCCTACATCCAAGTACTCATCCATCCAGTTCTTCTATGCCTAGTTTGGCGTAGTCTAGTCATCCTTTGTAAAACAGAGAGTTGGTTTGCAAACGGGATGAAGGTGAAGGTCTCTAGATTCTCAAGAACATTCACGTAGAGGTGACGAAACAAGGAATTTAGTTTAGTGGGTCCAATTAATAACAACGTAAAATTAAAAAATTGCATTTACTTATAAAAAAAAGGCATTTATTGGATCCTTTATAACCTCATTTTAATAGTTGTACCTTTAAAAATGATTTAAAATGAAAGGAACATAAAATAAAATATCATTTTGAAATTACAATGAATGAAAGATTTTATTTATTTATTTTTTTACCGTCTATTGAATTTTAGTAAAAAAAATGAAAATAAAATGTGATTCAAAAAAACAAAGGAAAAATAGAAACAAAGAATTTTGTACTAGATTAAAGGTAAAAAAAAAAAAAAAAAAAAGGAAATGTGCATATCAAGTAGATCAAAGGAAAAAAAAAAAGTAAAGAAATGTGCATAAGGGGGTAGTTGGAAAGGAAAAAATGAAAATTGAAAGTAATATCGGGAAAAAATTTTAAAAAAAATTATTATTGAAAAATAAAAGACAAAAGAAAAGAAAGAAATGTGCATAAAAGAATAGAAGAAAAAACAAAAATGTGCATAAGGGGTTGTCAAAAGGACTTTTTTTATTTATTTATAAAGAAATGTGATTATTAAAAATGAAAGTAAAAATAATAAAATGTTCATAAGAAAAAGAAAACTGAAAGAATGTGATTATTGAAAACAGAAAGAATGAAATTGCCGTGCATACAGAGAAGATGGAGAAAAGAAATAAACGAAATGTAATTATTGATAAATAAAAGGAAAAATAGAAAGCATGAAATAAATGTTCATAAAGAATAGATGAAAGTAAAATTAAAATGAGATCAACAAAGATTGAACACCTATAAACATGAAATTACTAATGTACCCTTGATTCTTTTCGGACCCCAATAGGATCCAATGATCCCACTGCCTCATAGCTAGCTTCGTCCCTGCCGGTGGTTTGGCCCAATTAATGGAAAGTTTAATTTATAAAATTTCGAATTGAAACAATGTTAATTATATTTTATGTCTAAAATATATTATGAAATATTTTTAATTGATTAGGTTTAATGAATCTGATAAAATGTTATTTCTTTTTGCTTTTACATGCCAGCCAAATCAATTGACTTGAGATTCTTTATTCCCGACTTGATGTCTCAACCGTGTCTTAATTTGTAAATTTTATTAGTTTTATATACATTTTTTTCAATGAATTTATTTTATAATAATTTAGCTTAATTTTATGATCATTTTCAAAGGTTTACCCATCTAATTGGGGTTTAATTATTTTTTAGATTTTAATATATTTTATTTTTATTAGTTATATTAAGGTTGATAAATTCCAAATTAGGGTATGTAATTTCTAAAATTTTAATTTTTTACTTATAAATGTCTATTACAAAGTATGATTTAGTATGTTATACTCCCTCTGTCCCACATTTATTGACGTGTATTTCCTTTTGGGTTGTTCCATATTTCTTGACATGTTTCCATTTTGGGGAAAACTTAGGGTTTTTTTATTTATTATTTTGTTTAAGAAAACACAACACACTCACATACAAACACGCACCCGAGGTGATTCGAATTTTCGACCTCTTGGTTGGAAGGGAAACGTCCTACCAACTGCCATGCGCTTCGTCGTCCACTCATTTCTCAGCACGTATCCAATATAATTTAAATTAAAAAACATTTAATTTATCATAACTTGATCGTTTGTTCTCCAATTTTTATGATTTTTATGCCAAATTAAATGTCTTGATATGATCTTTCATTTAAGATCAGAACATCAATATGTTTCTATGCATCTATGATGCTCCAGTTTTAAAATATGCTTAAATACATAAACCATACTATCTCCTTAAATACTATATACTTTATACACTAAATACTCTTATTTTAATTCATGCGCGAAAAAAAACCGCATTAACAAATATGAGATGGAGAGAGTACTATTTTTTATTTTTATAGAATATATTATAAAGCTAGTATAAATTAAATTTTAAGATATGGTTAATACATCGAAGTTGAAATATAGAATACTATCCAAAATCAATTGATAGTACTCCCTCCGTCCCGTGGCAATTGCCCACAAATATCTCGTAGTATCCCGTAAAAGAAAGAAATCTTCAAAAATCTATTTTAAAACCTATTATCAAGAAGCGTGGAAAAATATGTCAGCAATTGCTAAAAATAAAAAGGTCAAATTCCACAAAATGAAGGGAATATAATATATAAAATAATAAATATGGATAATTAACGCGGGACGGAGGGAGTAATAAATACCCGTGACAAAATCATTTCAACTTTAACTAATATATTTGGTATTAGTAAATTAATTTAGTACAGGGTCTCCCATGTCCTTTCTCTCTATGTCCCATTCAAACTCCTTTTTCTCTCAAAGCTCATCAATTCTGACAATTCGTACACACATATTGCACAGACTTCGAAGATGTCCCCCTATATTCTATTGCATTCCATCCCTACAAAATTCAGAAGTTTATTCAAAATATTGCATCCTCCTCCACAAAATAAGCGAAAAAAAGAAGAAAGAAACGGTGTGTTCTCCTACACTTTATTGATCCTCATATTTTCTTTTTCAATTCTCACAATCTGCCACTATGTACTATGGTGGTTGATGGAGTTTCAGTATGGAAAATAATCCCCAACTTCAAATAGGAGACTCCGTCGGTAAGTTTCTTCTCTGGGAATACACTTTGTAACAATTTTTAGTGCGATTAATTAGAAAGAAAATTAAAATTAAATAGCATTTGAGTTTTAATTATTATGTGTGTGGTTTTGTTTCACAGTTTTCCAGCACAAATATCAGTAGCTACACCCTCTACAATTTCAAGAAGCTAGAAGCTTAATTTCTCTCTCTGCAACTTCACTCAAGCTTCAATCTTTTCGAAGCCCAACTCCTCAATTTACCCAAGAAGCTAGAAGCTCAATTATTATGCGTGTGGTTTTGTTAATTAGTTCTTATTTCAATGTGTGTGTTTTTTCATATGCGAAGGTTAAGAAATTATGCTACGTCACGCCTAGCCCAGGATTCTTCTACTTCTCCTTCTCCTTCTCCAATTGCTCAAACCTTGCATGCCTCTCGAAGGCCAAAAGCTTGCCGTGAAAGTGACGTCATCTGTTCCTATCGCCGCCCCCGTGCTCCTCCGAAGGGTTTGTGGCGTCGTCTCCAGCCCTTGGCCATTTCAGCCGAATGGCGGCGCCGTCTCGCTGAGTCCCGCCCCGGTATGACCGGCGGCGCCGCCATCCAGGTGGCGCTAGAGAAAAAAGGCATCGCGTTCATCAACGGCAATCCGCGGAGCCGCTGCCCACCGACGAAGTTCACTCCTCTACTGAATATTAACGCTCTAAACAGGTAGTACTATTTTTCTAGTTAATTTGGGAAGATTTTTCAATGGGAGGGAGTATTAAATTAGCTCCTAATATGCTAAATTGCTCTCTTTTACAAAGGCATGTAAAAAATGCCCTTCTAAATGAAAGGTATTCATTTCGTCCCACCTATATAGTCTATATTGTTTTTAGCACATAGACCAATACAAGTAAAAATAAAGTGAGAGTCGAGAAATCAGGCGTTGTGGATGAGAATTCGGGCATAGAGTTTCGGGGCTGTTCAAGTACATAAGTTTCACTGAATGGATGAAAATAGGTCGATAGTGGCCCGCTACTACTGAATGGAAGGACAAATGAACCAAATGGCTAACTAAGCGGCTTCTCAACATACACCAACCAAATTCCTAAGTAATACGGAGGTGAATCCAAAGGGATGCAATGCTATTACATTGAGGAGTGAAAGAGCTTATAAGAATCAAGCCACATCCGGAAAGGAAAAAGAAGAGGTTCTTGTTAAAAATGTTGGAAAATTGAGTACAAACTTGCCGGGCGTACAAACGTAAATGAAGATTACAACGAACAAAAAATATATATATAAAATAATAATAAAAGTCGAGTCGAGGAAAACCCTCTTTCCGCAAGACGAAATACGCCCCGGTAGTGCTCTCGGTAATAGCGTATCGTCCCCAAAGATAAAATGACTTTCGTCTCGTGAGTAGCAGCACCGCAGAACAATGAACAAAGGAGAAATATGCAGCAAGATGCGATTTTATGTCTTATGCTTGTCCTTCAAATGCCTACAATCCCCTCTATTTATAAGTTGCTCACTATGTAGGGGAATTTAATGCATTAAATGCATTAATCAGCCATAAAGGCTATTTGAGGTAGTGGTGGAGTCGAAAGGTGAAAAAGCTGACTGTTCAGTTGAAGAGTCACCTGACTGTTCAGCTGAAGAGTCACCTTCCAGAACCTCTTCCGGATGCAGCTGAGCTAGGCAGTCATCCGAGGTGCCGCAGCCGAAGTGGCATAGGCCGAAGCCGAAGTGGCACAGGCCTGGCATAAGCCGAAGC
Source organism: Mentha longifolia (assembly GCA_001642375.2). Lineage (NCBI taxonomy): Eukaryota > Viridiplantae > Streptophyta > Magnoliopsida > Lamiales > Lamiaceae > Mentha > Mentha longifolia. Next base: position 26,169,071 of record CM038118.1, on the reverse strand, counting down.
CGAAGTGGCACAGGCCAAAGCCGAAGCCGAAGCCGAAGTGGCACAGGCCGAAGCCGAAGTGACTAAGCCGAGGCCGAAGTCAAATACAGAGGCCGAAGCCAAAGTCCGAGGACCAAAGCCCGAGCCCGAGGCCGAAGCCGGGACTTAGGCCGACGTCTAAGATCGAGGACCAAAGCCGAAGCCGAAGTCGAAGACCAAGACCGAGGCCGAGGCCGAAGTCGCAGACCTAGGCCGAAGCCGAAGTCAAAGACTAAGACCCGAGGCCGAAGCCGACCTCATCCACAACCACTTAACTTACACTTCTTTCAAGAAAGAAGTAACTCTCCACCAACCTTTTAACATTTATATCTCACTCACCGAAAATCGGTTTTGAGCATATAAATACACCACGTTTATCTACTCCGCGAGTAGAACAATAATATAATATTTAATTTAATTAATAAATTAAATATTAATTATTATTTATTTGGTCAAAACACCAAATTTCCAACAATCCCCCACATTAGTGAGATAGCCATATGCAAATGTATGCAAATGCAAGAGCTCAGTCCTCACGAGGTATAAAAGTATTAGGATAGGTAGTTTGTGGCTTTGAACCTTCCATAGTCAACACCATCGGGTACATAGGCGGCATAGTAGCGCAATGCTTTGAACTATTCCTCCACGGCGTGCACCGAGACAACGATGTTAACGCTTATACACCTCAACCTCATCCGTTCTCACGTTTTGTATCCATTTCGGCCTTGGACACCCCTTTGGTTTCATAAGTGTTTCTTTAACGAAGCGGCCTCACTTCACACTTACATAGATGATTCTTTACCGAGTATCTTGTCATACTCAACCTCCTCGAGGTATTTAGGAATCATTAAAAGTTATAGACTTAACCTCACCACTAGGCAAGCTTTCAACACTCAAATGCTTTCTAGGGAATAGATAAATGTGAGTGTTTTCACACAAACTTTCATAGCTTAGTTTTCCCATTGAACCAAGTTCTTGGGGTTTCCAATCATCATGGTTGGGTTACCACTATGATAGTTCTTAATTTGTGGATTTTACTCCCATTCCCTCTAGCAACTTATTCATTTGATCACGGTTTAACCCTTTGGTTAGTGGATCCGCCAGATTATCCAACGACTTTACATAATCGACTGAGATAATCCCAGTTGTGATCAAATTTCTCACGGTAGTATGTCGTCGACGAATATGTCGAGACTTACCATTATACAAACCACTTTTCGCCCTACCAATAGCCGCTTGGCTATCGCAGTGAATCATCACCGGAGGCAATGGTTTCTCCCAACATGGAATGTCCTCAAGAAAGTTTCTTAGCCATTCGGCTTGTTCACCAGCTATATCCAAAGCTATGAACTTAGACTCCATGGTGGATCGGGCTATACACGTCTGTTTTGTGGATCTCCACGTAACAGCTCCACCCCCAATAGTAAACACATACCTACTTGTGGAAAGTGAGTCTTTCGTGTCCGATATCCAGTTCGCATCACAGTACCCTTCAAGTACCGGGGGGTATCTCGAAAAATGTAGCCCGTGACTCTGAGTATACTTCAAGTATCTCAAAACTCGTACAAGAGCTCTCCAATGCTCTTTGCTTGGATTGCTCGTGTAACGACTTAATTTATTCATGGCACATGCTATGTCGGGTCTAGTGCAATTTGTAAGATACATTAAACACCCTATGACACGAGCATAGTCTTCTTGAGCAACCGACTCACCTCGGTTCTTGCTTAAAAGAACATTAAGTTCAATAGGAGTTTTAGCGGGCACGCTTTCAAAAGCGTTAAACTTCTTGAGCACTTTCTCAACATAGTGAGATTGTGACAAGACAATTCCATCGGATTTCCTTAGTATTTTCATACCAAGAATAACATCCGCTAAACCCAAGTCTTTCATGTCAAAGTTCCTCTTTAACATGCTTTTCGTTTCGTTAATTACACGGATATTGCTACCCATAATTAACATGTTATCTACATAAAGACACACAATAACATATCCGTTATTAGTGTTCTTAATGTAAACACATTTGTCACATTCGTTTATCTTAAACCCATTTGATAAAATCACATTATCAAATTTCAAGTGCCATTGAAGTGGCGCTTGCTTCAATCCATAGAGGGATTTAACCAGTTTGCAAACCTTCTTCTCTTTACCAGGTTCTACAAATCCTTCTGGTTGTTCCATATAGATTTCCTCCTCTAATTCTCCATAGAGGAAAACAGTTTTCACATCCATTTGATGTATCTCGAGATTGTGCAAAGCAGCAATCGCAAGAAGCACTCGAATGGAAGTAATCCTTGTTACATGAGCATAGGTATCGAAATAATCATACCCTTCTTTTTGCTTAAACCCTTTGACAACCAAACGGGTTTTGTACTTTTCAATTGAACCATCGGCTTTGTATTTCCTTTTAAGGATCCATTTGCATCCTAAGGGTTTGCACCCTTCGGGCAAATCAACCAACACCCAAGTGTGGTTCTGCCTAATGGAATCAATTTCACTTTGTACCGCTTCTCTCCAAAGCGGACTGTCCGATCTAGAAAAAGCTTCTTTGATCGTCGTTGGTTCTTGATCCAACATGAACACTACATAATCCGGACCAAATTGCTTTGGTTTCCGAACTCTACTACCATGTCTCGGTTCACTATCTTCTGGATTAGACATTTGTCTCTTGCGTGACTTAGGTTCTTCATCCTCAGATTTAGAACTCGTGGCTTCACCTTCAATTCTATTGCTAGAATTAATTTCTACATTACCCTTGTTTTTAAAAGGATAAATGTGTTCAAAGAATATAGCATTCCTTGACTCGATCGTTGTTCCCACAGTCATATCGGGGACTTCCGACTTGTGGATAACAAAGCGATAGGCGCTGTTGTTATGTGCATACCCAATAAAGATACAATCAACCGTTTTAGGGCCAATTGTAACTTGTTTAGGTAGAGGCACTTCAACCTTCGCCAAACACCCCCACACTTTAAGGTATTTGTACGATGGTTTCCAACCTTTCCATAACTCATAAGGTGTAATATCTTTACCTTTGAGTGGAATCTTGTTCAATATATAGTTGGCTGTTAAGACAGCTTCTCCCCACATGTTTTGGGGCAACCCTGAACTAATCAACAAAGCATTCATCATCTCCTTAAGAGTTCAATTTTTACGTTCAGCAACGTCATTTGATTGAGGTGAGTATGGAGCCGTCGTTTGATGAATTATACCACTTTCGTTGCATAATTCCTCAAATGGAGCGACATATTCGCCACCTCTGTCACTTCGAACACTCTTAATTCGACCACTTAGTTGATTTTCGGCTTCATTCTTGAAGTGTTTAAACGCTTCAATAGCCTCATCTTTACCTCTTAAAAGATAAAGATAACAATATCTCGTGCAATCATCGATGAACGTGATAAAGTACTTCTTACCACCACGAGTTTGCACATACTTTAAATCACACACATCGGTGTGAATTAAATCAAGGGGTTTCGTGCTCCGCTCAACCGTATGAAATGGTTGTTTTGTCATTTTCGCCTCAACATAAATTTCACATTTGTTTTGAGTGTTAACTTCATTTAACTTTAGTAAATCTAAATTTACTAATCGTTTTATAGTATTTAGATTAACATGTCCTAATCTACAATGCCATAAATCAGAGCACTCAACAATGTAAGAGGAAGTTGTTGCATTTTCATTACTCTCAATAGATTTTGGTACATGGTGTATAGCCAATACATTCAACCTAAATAGACCATCAGAGAGGTAACCCTTTCCAAGGAAAGTACCACTCTTTGACAAAATAAATTTGTCAGACTCAAAAACTAGTCTAAACCCCTTATTAACTAGAATAGAGCCCGAGACCAAGTTCTTTCGGATGTCGGGAACATGCAGCACGTTCTTCAAAGTTAGAGAATTTCCTGATATAAGCTTTAACACCACATCTCCAACTCCGACAACCACGGACGAAGCTTGGTTCCCCATGTTGAGCTTCCTCCCTTCAACAGTTTTATAGGTAACAAACTTGTTCCTATCGGCACACACGTGCGCAGTAGCGCCAGTGTCGATGAACCAGCCTCCCGGCTTTTCGACTTGGTTTACCTCCTCGGTGACCACAGTCGTAAAGTCTTCTTTCACCCACTCGCCGTCTTTTTTGTCGACGTTGGCAACATGTTTCTTCTTCTTCTTATTCTTGGGCTTCTTGCAGTCCTTCGCAGTATGCCCATGCTTGCCACAATTGTAGCAATCACCATCAAACTTTTTCGATGGTCCCTTCGCCTTGCCTTTGTCTTTGGCATTTAGGCGATCACGCTTGTTGGAGGGTCCGCCCTTCTCCATCAAGTTCACCTTGGCATCAGACGATGCATTCGGTTTGTCTTGATCGCGCACATCTGATTCGATGCGTAGCTTCACAATCAAGTCTTCAAGAGTCATCTCCTTTCGCTTGTGCTTAAGGTAGCTCTTGAAGTCTTTCCAATTTGGGGGCAACTTCTCGATCAACGTTGCAACTACGAACGCGTCCGGAAGAACCATCCCCTCAGCATGGACGTCATGTACAATGAGTTGAAACTCTTGTACTTGCTCCATCATCGATCGAGAATTGACCATCTTGTAGTCCAAGTATCGTGCTACCACGAACTTCTTCGTACCCGCATCATCGCTACGGTACTTCTTGTCTAATCCCTCCCAAATTCCTTTGGAGGTGTTGACACCGGAGTACACATTGTACAAGCCATCATCCAAGGCATTGAGAATGAAATTCTTGCACAAATAGTCTCCATTTCGCCAATTGTCGTAGAAGGCTCGAACATGGAAGTTCGCCTCCTCCGCACTTGGAACCGGTGGTTCATCTTCCGTTAGGAAGTTCGCCACCCCCAATGTTGTTAAATAAAACAACATCTTTTGTTGCCATCTTTTGAAGTCGGCTCCTCCGAACTTCGGTGGCTTCTCGGCGAGTGGCATCACCCTAGGTGCCGAGTTCACTCCCATAAGGGAGCCACTTGGGTTAAGCCCGAAGGCACCCATAGTCGAGCCCACGAATGACGCTCCAACAATTCCACTAAACGTGGAACCCACAGTCCCACCGAAGGTGGCACCAACAGAGCCGGTCGTACCGGAACCTCCGCTTGATAGGAATGGATTATTCCAAACCCATGAACTTGAAGGCCTAGCCGAGGCCGAGGTGGAACCGTCAGTGTTGGACATTGCCGAAGTAGTAGTGAAGGTCGGCAACGACATGGTCGAGGGAGCAGCAGTCGACGATATGGTGGATGGCATCGTCGAGGACACGATGGACGGAGTGATGGTAGCCGAGGTGGTAGAATCGGTGGAAGCAGCAGCGCTCGTCATCCTCAGTTACGTTGGAAGGCAAGTAAATATTTCATCTTGCGACTGTTGGAAAATTGAGTACAAACTTGCCGGGCGTACAAACGTAAATGAAGATTACAACGAACAAAAAATATATATATAAAATAATAAAAGTCGAGTCGAGAAAAACCCTCTTTCCGCAAGACAAAATACGCCCCGGTAGTGCTCTCGGTAATAGCGTATCATCCCCAAAGATAAAACGACTTTCGTCTCGTGAGTAGCAGCACCGCAAAACTCAAGAGCTCCGGCGAACTGGATATAGGTGAAAACTGAGCTCTAACAATGAACAAAGGAGAAATATGCAGCAAGATGCGATTTTATATCTTATGCTTGTCCTTCAAATGCCTACAATCCCCTCTATTTATAAGTTGTTCACTATGTAGGGGAATTTAATGCATTAAATGCATTAATCAGCCATAAAAGCTATTTGAGGTAGTGGTGGAGTCGAAAGGTGAAAAGGCTGACTGTTCAGTTGAAGAGTCACCTGACTGTTCAGCTGAAGAGTCACCTTCCAGAACCTCTTCCGGATGCAGCTGAGCTAGGCAGTCATCCGAGGTGCCGCAGCCGAAGTGGCATAGGCCGAAGCCGAAGTGGCACAGGCCTGGCATAAGCCGAAGCCGAAGTGGCACAGGCCGAAGCTGAAGCCGAAGCCGAAGCCGAAGCCGAAGCCGAAGCCGAAGCCGAAGCCGAAGTGGCAGAGGCCGATGCCGAAGTGGCACAGGCCGAAGTCAAATACAGAGGCCGAAGCCGAAGTCCGAGGACCAAAGCCCGAGCCCGAGGCCGAAGCCGGGACCGAGGCCGACGTCTAAGATCGAGGACCAAAGCCGAAGCCGAAGTCGAAGACCAAGACCGAGGCCGAGGCCGAAGTCTCAGACCTAGGCCGAAGCCGAAGTCAAAGACTAAGACCTGAGGCCGAAGCCGACCTCATCCACAACCACTTAATTTACACTTCTTTCAAGAAAGAAGTAACTCTCTACCAACCTTTTAATATTTATATCTCACTCACCGGAAATCGGTTTTGAGCATATAAATACACCACGTTTATCTACTCCGCGAGTAGAACAATAATATAATATTTAATTTAATTAATAAATTAAATATTAATTATTATTTATTTGGTGAAAACACCAAATTTCCAACAAAAAACATACCTTATGAAGAGCCCTCAACTCTTGAGGAGGAATCAAGAAACGAGTTCTTCAAGAAGAGGCTAAAAAGGAAGTGTTAGTAGAGACACCTAACCCTACCAAGGATGTGGTCACAAAAGCTCCGTTTTCTCATCGTTTAACAAAACCAAAGTTGGATGAAAAGATGAAAAGGTTCTTGGAGATATTCAACAAGGTACAAATCAACATAGTCTTGTTTGATGCACTTAGAGATATGCCGGGTTATGTGAAATTTCTTAAGGACGTCGTTGCTAATAAGAGAAAATTTGGATCATTTGAAACTATAAATCTAACGGAAGAGGTTAGTATGGTGATTCAAAAGAAAATACCCTTAAAGCAAAAAGATCCCGGGAGTTTCACAATTGCATGCATTATTGGATGTCAAAAGTTTGGTAGAGTGTTGTGTGATCTTTGGAGCTACCATTAATTTGATGCCTTTATCAATTTTTCAGAGATTGGATATTGGAGAAATCAAGCCCACTTCTATTTGTCTTCAAATGGCCGATCGGTCGATTTCTTATGCCCAAGGGGTAGTTGAAGATGTATTGGTAAAAGTTGAGGAGTTTATCTTCCCCACGGACTTTGTTCTACTAGACATGCCGGAAGATAAGGATATACCACTCATCCTTGGAAGGCCTTTCTTAGCAACCGCTCGATCTCCTTGATGTGCAAGATGAGAATCTTACATTTAGGGTGAATGAAGAAACCCCCACCCTCTCGATCTTCGATGCAATGAAAAAGGGAGGTAAACCAAGCTATGAAGAGTGCAAGTCGATCAAGACATTGCCTACATCTATAGCAAAGGATTCTATTGAGCATACCATTTCCAACTCTCTTTATTCCCATTACGATTTGGATGATGTTTGTGATGAACTTTTGGAGTCAATTGCTATCATGGATTCAATCCAAGGTTCACCAATGAAAGATGTATATTATCTTGATATCAACAAGCCGGGAGAAAGTGGAAGCTCAACCAAAGAGGAATATTCTTCAAGCACTACTCTAGAGTTGAAGCAATTCCCCGATCATCTAAGGTATGCATTTCTTAGTGATAATGACTATTTTCCCATTATAGTGTCACAACACTTGTTAGAGTGTGAATTGTACAAGTTGTTGAGAGTTCTTAGAAGGTTTAAATTTGTGCTTGGTTGGTCTATAACTGATATAAAGGGGATTAGCCCCTCTTTATGCATGCATCGTATTTTGTTAGAAGATAGGTCTCGTCCTAAAGTTCAACCTCAAAGGAGGTTGAATCCGGTTTAGCAAGAGGTTGTGAGAAAGGAAGTGCTGAATTACTTGATGCGGGCATGATCTATGCAATTTCTGATAGTGAGTGAGTGAGCCCTACTCAAGTGGTTCCAAAAAAGGGGGGCATTACAGTGATTACTAATGAGCGGAATGAAGTTATTGCGACTAGATTGGCCACCGGGTATCGTGTTTGCATTGATTATAGGGCATTGAATTTGGCTACAAGAAAGGATCACTTCCCTCTTCCTTTCATAGATCAGATGTTGGACAGATTGGCAGGATATGAGTATTACTGCTTCCTTGATGGCTATTCGGGATACAACCAGATTATGATTGCCCCGGAAGATCAGCATAAAACAACCTTCACGTGTCCTTATGGAGTGTTTGCTTTTAGAAGGATGTCATTTAGTTTGTGTAATGCTCCTGCAACTTTTCAAAGGCGCATGATGTTAATTTTTAATGGTCTCATTGAAAACATAATGGAAATTTTTATGGATGACTTCTCCATTTTTTGGAAAGCTTTGATGCATGCTTAGATAACCTTTCGGAGGTTTTGCAATGATGTGAGGACACTTATCTAATTTTGAATTGGGAGAAATGTCACTTCATGGTTAAGGATGAGATTGTGCTTGGGCACAAAGTTTCTAGTGCTGGTTTGGAGGTTGATAGAGCCAAGATTGTTGCCATAGAGAAAATTCCACTTCCGACAAATATGAATCAATTCGAAGTTTTCTTGGGCATGCGGGGTTCTATCGAAGATTCATAAAAGATTTCTCGAAGATCACAAAGCCTCTTTGTTCTCTTTTGCAAAAGGATGAGAAATTTGTTTTTGATGATAAATGCTTGGAAGCTTTTGAAACATTGAAGAAAGCCCTCGTCTCTACTCCAATTTTGATTAAGCCAAATTGGAGTGATAATTTCATTTTAATGTGTGATGCAAGTGATTGGGCATTGGGAATCGTGTTGGGACAAATGAGGGAGAATTCATTTCGAGTAATCCACTATGCAAGTAGGACGTTGGATGCAGCTCAAAGGAACTACACCACAACGGAAATGGAATTTCTAGCTATTGTGTTTGCTTTTGATAAATTCCGGTCTTACCTTGTGGGAAATCATACCATTGTGTATTCGGATCATACGACCATTAGACACCTTTTTGCAAAGAATGATGCTAAACCTCGTCTCATTCGTTGGATTCTTCTTCTGCAAGAGTTTGACATGGAAATCTGATCGCTCTCACTTTTGAGGGTGAGAAAGATGCAATGATAATCGATTGAGTATAATCGAGTTGAATCCACAAGGAATATTTTGGCGTGAGAATTTCAAGTAGTAACCTAGCTATCTAATCATTATTCAAGCTACCAACTAATACGTTTTTGAGATTTTCATTTAACAAAAAGCAATGAAAGTAATTAACAAACTCAAAGTTTAACTAAGCAAGCAACAAGTAATCAAATTACAAAAACTCAATAGGAAATGAAAGTGACTCCAATTATACTTCGATTAGGTCTATATGATAGGGATGTAGGACTTTAACTAGAATTAGCCATTTTAATCTAATTTTATGTGGGAAATCTCTTAACTATGATTCATTCAATTCTCATTGCAACTAAATCAAGTTAATTAATGAAATATCTAATTCCGATTAGGACATCAAGTAGAACATTAACTCCCAAAATGGTGTTCGCAACCGAAAGTAATATTGGACAAATTACTTGTTAAGGTTGTAGTATAAGCTAGATAATAGTTGGTCTTGGCTATTAGCTTATACTAGTGCATACGATCAGAGTTGCACTGAACGGGATCGAGGTGAGATAAATCCTTTTATACTGACTTATTAAGGATCACATCTCGGACGATTATTATTTCTTAATTCTAGTTGTCATAATATTCAATTATGTATTTATAATTGTTATTACTTTGATTTACCATGAGTGAGAGTTATCGCAACTCAAAGAATCTCCGTATCTTGGGTAATCATATTATAAATATGATAATTAATATTATAGCTAGAAATCGTGTCTCGGTGCGCCGAGTTGATGATGTCCCCTTGAGGCGTTCTAAGGATTATTATATCAAAACCCTGCAGGTGGATTAAGTTCCGATATAATAATAAGGTCGAACGGGTACACTCTCAGAATAAGATATTAATTAATTAGAGCAGTCAGTAGCTTAAATTAATTAATGGACATGCGATATCTTAAACACGGGAAATAATATAATTCAAAGAGGAGCCCGGTATGTAGTAATTTGGGAATGGACGGCGATGCAATATTATTTTACTATAGTGGAAAGACTATAATATAAATATAATTAAATAGAGTATTCGGGGCCAGAGAATACTTGGATTATTTAATTATATTGGAAGGCCCAGTCCATGTCTTCCTCAAGATCCTTGGAGTAGCCCAACAGAGCATAGCCTGGCCCATTAGCGAAGGCCCTAACTTCTCCACCACTCCACTTCTTATATAAATAAGGGATAAGTGGAGAGTGAACATACGTGATTTCATTCCTCACAAATCTGAGAGAAGGGGGCGCCACTTCTGGGTAGTGCAGAGAAGATAGATTTTCGCCCACTCGAAATTCTTCTCGTTGCTAGGGAATACTCCAGAAGATCTCGGGGTTTACGATCAAGAGCTAGATCTCGTGTGCAGAGATCTAGTGCGTGGAAGATCATTACCTCGACTCAGATTCCACCGGTGATTACGCAAACAGGTATATATATGATTCTAGATCTGTTTCCGCTTTCAAGATCTGAATTCATATGTTAATAATTATTGTAATTAATTAAATCTACATCCGAGGGATCCCGGATCCAACAACTGGTATCAGAGCCAACTCGGCTCTGTAGATTTAATTATGAATAATTATTAGATTCATATTATTTGTATTGGATGCAATTGATTTGATTTTGCAGAGATCCAATTGTCATGGTTAATATGAATGTTTATGGTTTTAATTTTGTATTAAAATCAGCCTGTTTGTGGCTGCATTGTAAACACACGAGGGTTGATCGTGTTAGATTAGAATTTTGTTTTTCGATTTTTGTTGTAAATTCGATATAAATTCTTGAGATCTTTGTAATTCGATCGAGCCACCATGAACGAAAGACAAAGCAACCGGACATGATGGCTGTCAGGGAGGAGATGGGCGGCGTTTTCGTCGGATGTTGAGAATGACACGACGGCGCTGCAGCGGCGATTGGATTGCGGTTTGGGTTTCAGCCCTACCGCGGGTTCCTGTAACGCCGGAGGCTGTAGCGACCACCGTTTCGGCATCCTCAACGATGAAGACAAGTCGGAGACTCAGCTGCAGCGAGTGGGAGCCGAAGGCGACGGCGGTTAAGCCGCGGTTCGCGGCGGCGTGAGCTAGGGTTTTCTAAAACCCTAGCGACTCGCGGCGGCTGCTCGGCGTCTGCATGGCTGCTGTCCGGCGTCCTTTAAGACACCGGTGATGCTGCTGGATGTTGACGCGGATTGGAGGAGGCCGCAGAGGAAGCAGCAGGGGCTGCTGCTGCGTTTATGCGGCGGCGGCGGCTGTAGATTGCTTCCAGCCGTGTTCCGGCAGGTTCGGCGGCGGTTGGTGGTGATAGGAACGACGGCGGTGTTCCGGTGAGACGTCGCGGCGGCGCGTGTGGTGCACGCGTGGCTCGGCGGCTGCGCATTGACCGGATGGTGACCGACCGTTGAATAGCTTGTTCAACAAGCTTGTGATTATCCGGAAAAGATTTGATTTTATCTGGATAGATTTGTTTCTATCTTTAAAGATTTGATTTTATCTAGGTAGATATGATCTTATCTGATAAGATTTAATCTTATCAAGAAAGATTTGATCATATTTAAAGAGATATATTTCTATCTTTAAAGATTTGATGTTATCTAGGTAGATATGATCTTATCTGATAAGATTTAATCTTATCAAGAAAGATTTGATCATATTTAAAGGGATATGTTTCTATCTTTAAGTGATTTGATCTTATCTTGGATAAAATTAATCCTATCCAACCACCATGCCTGATTTGGAAATTAGGGTTTTCCGCACCCTAATAAATCGAGCTGAACAGTGGGAGATCTCCGGCAGGTCTCCTCGACCTTGTGTGAAGATGCAGCGGCAGTGGAGGCGGCTGAAGACGGTGACGGTGGCTGAGGAAGATGACGGAGATGTGGGCTTCGGCGTTAGGGTTTTTCAAAACCCTAACGGGCTGAACCCTAGGCCCGAGGGGTCTTTCTCTCGGCCCGCATCTACGGCCCATTATCACGTCTCGATTTTTCAAGCTCGTTCGAAGAAACTGAAGGCCATGATAATTGGATAATTATTTTTAATTAATTATCTTGTGCTTGTTTTTTCGATGTTTGTGGATAGCATGTTGTTTAATTATTCGCGATTTTTAATTACATGCTATGCTTGAAAAATGAAATAAAACCTTGGTTTAAAATGACTAAGTGGTATTATATTAATTTTAAATTTTCGATTAATTTTATATTTTTCAAAAATTCTAAATTAATCTAGCCTCCATAATTGGTTTAAAAATGAATTAATTAGCATTTGCTCACTGATCCGGGCGTATCCCTACGGAGGTGCTAATTATAGATTTCATTGGTTTAAACTTCCTAAAAAGAATTGGAATTTCAAAATATGGATTAAATAACATTCGCTCACTGATCCGGGCATATCCCTTCGGAGGTGTTAATTAATTTCATTATTTTGAAATTTCGATGGATAATATTGAAAAATAGTTTTATATCGATATCACCTCCCTACGGTAGGGTTATTCTTATAAAACGGTATTTTTCGGAATATTAAATTATGGTATTTCACTTAGATGTAAATTAATTAATTATTTCCCGACGGAAAGGTAATTAATTTAATTTACATGGCTAGGAGTGACCGACTGTTAATTTCATCAATCATAAGGTGAAAGGTTGATTGGATAATGAAATTAAAGGCGTAAAAACCTACTTATAGAGATTATATGTAAACGTCCACCCTACGTGGCTTACATATAAAATCTTGAGAAGTCGGGGGTTGCATATTATATTGATTTAAGGTTTTACAATATAATGAATGCTTCAAAGTATATGACATTAACTTTGTGTTAGTTATTTTTATTTCCAAGCTATACTATGTTTTTCGGTTCACTTGATTAAATACTTAATGAAAAACAAATTCAAGAGTTCCAATTATCACGATTGGAAATGTAACTTGGACATTGTCTTGACTGCTAACGAGTCCTTACTGAGGAATGTCCTTATGTACCACTAAGGAGAGTATGCCTAAACAGTGTGAAGCTTAGTTTCACGGAGATGTTTAGTCATCATGGATACCAAGTTCGACAAAATATTCTTTTGTCGATGAAAATGGTTGAAGGTACTCCTATTAGGGACCATGTTCTTAAGATGATCAGTTGTCTTAAATGGAGATTCTAGGTTATGAAATTGATGGGGAAACTCAGGTCGATGTCATAATAGAATCGATCCCTATGAGTTTTGATGTGTTTCGACTCAACTATAACATGAATCAATTCATGTACAAGTTAACCGAATTGCTCAGTGAACTCATCAATGCTGAGATGTTTCAAACCGGTTCTCAAGCATTGATCACCACAACTTCTATTCCTTTTAAACCAAAGGATGGTTAAAGGAAGAAGAAGCAAGGTGGTGGTGGTTAAGGAGGTGACGCTCAGAAGGTGAATAACTACTCAAGGTGGGATAAAGAAACCAAGAGGAAAGTGTTACCATTGTAAGCAGAAAAGACAAATTATGGTGGCCTGTCCTCATTTGAATGGAGGCAATGGTCAAGGTATATCTTGTGCATTTATTCAATGCGGTCGAGATTACCATCACAGTGGGAGACACTACGAAAGTGGTAGCCATTGCAGTGGGAGACGCTACGAAAGTAGTGGTCAGTGCAGTGGGAGACACTACAGAAAGTAGAGGTCAATGCAGTAGGAGACGTACATTAGTTGTGCGCAAACTGCAGTAAATAGCACAACATCAATTCTTTAAATGTAAAGAACCTTCGAGTATGAATCAAACATATATATGGTATCTAAAGTCTTGGTCACTTAGATCTAAGGGCAATAGATTAGAAAGTATGTTGGATTTGATTCATGCGGACGTGTGTGGTCCAATATTGGTACAAGCTAAGGGGTGGCTATGAGTACTTCATCATTTCTTGATGATTACTCAAGGCATGGATATATTTGATGAAACAGAAGTCTGAATCCTTGATAAATTCAAGGAGTTCAAGGCTAAAGTTGATTATCATCATGGTAAATATATCAAATCTTTTCGGTTTGATCGAAGAGGTGAATACCTTAGTGGTGAATTTTTGGAACACATGTCAAAAGCTGGAATCGCATCCCAGCTTCCTGCGCCAGGAATACCACATCAATGTGGCATGGCGGGACGGAGGAACCAAATATTCTTAGAAATGATTCGGTTGATAATGAGCTATTTTGATTTACCTTTTACGTATTAGGGTTTACAAATAACGGCGTATGTTCTAAACTTGGTCCCTTTAAGGACCTCGTACTGAAATATGGTTATTTGTAGGATACCTTAAGGTAACGAGAGGTGGTCTATTCTATAGTCTTGTAGTCCAAAAGATCAGAATTAGCACAAACGCTCAATTTTTGGAAGAAGGCTATGTGAATAGTAATAAACCCACTAGTGAGATCATTTTAGAAATGAGGGGAAAAGGCGGTGCCGGAACCACCCGTACTAGATGTTACACCACGAACTGCACCACATGTTGACACTAACACAAACTCTCAAGTAGAGCCTTGTCGTAGTGGGAAGGTCATCTTTTGAACCTGAAAGATGGTTGTGTTTGGGAGAGTCTTCGGATATCTTACCAGGTAAAGATGACATTGACCCATGGACAAATAGAGGCAATCCAAGAGAAAGATGCACAGCTTTGGCGAGTTGCAGTGGATTCTGAAATTGAATCCATGCATGATAAAATGTGTATAACATTGTAGAAACTACCTTAAAGGGTAACTCCCGTTTGGGTAAGGGAATCTACAAATGTAAGAAAGGATCTGACGGTAAGGTTGAGACTTTTAAAGCTAGGCTTATGGTGAAAGTCTCGCCTGTTGCTATGCTTAAGTCGATCCGGATTTTCTTAGCCATTGCGGCTCATATAGATCTGGGGATTTGGCAAAATGGATGTCAAGATCATTTTTCGAAATGGCAGTCTTGAGAAATCCATTTACATGCGCCAACCAGAAGAATAATTGCCAAAGAGAATGAGCATCTGGTTTGCAAACTTAAGCGATCCATTTATGGACTTAAGCAAGCATCTCAGTCTTGGAACACACATTTTGAGGTAATCCAGTCATATGGATTTATTCAAGTGTGATTATGAGAGTTGTGTGTATAAGAAGTGCAACGGAAATGATGTGATGTTTCTAGTACTGTATGTTGATAACATACTCCTGATTGGCAACAACGTGGAGTAGTTATCGGACGTACGGATGTGGTTGTCCAAGAAATTCAATATAAAGGACTTGGGTAAAGCTGTCCACATTCTTGGGATTAAGATCTTTCGTGATCGTAAGGAGAGAATATTGTGCTTGTAACAAGTGGTTTATATTGATATGGTAGTAAAGTGTTTTAGCATGGAAAACTCCGAAAAAGGCTAATCGCCATTTTGATAAGGAGTTCATTTGTCTAAAGAAATGTGTCCTAGGACATAGAGATAGATAAATGACATGAAGGCGGTTCCCTATGCCTCTGCAATAAGAAGCTTCATGAATGTTATGCTTTACACCAGATCTGATATCTGTTATGCCGTTGGCATGGTTTTCAAATACCAATCTAACCCTAGTTAAAGGCAATAGACTGCTGTGAAGAATATAATCAAAGGACACGAGATTATATGTTGATCTTTCAGTTTAACAGTCTATTCCCATTGGGTTATACTGATTTCCAATCAGATAGGAATTTTCAAAAGTCTACCTCGGGATGTGTTTTAGACTGGGAGGTGGAGCCATTAGTTGGAAGGCTGGATGGCTCCGGAACTTCTTGTTGGACTTGGATATGATTCCAAATTTGTTTCAGACGATCACAATCTATTGTGACAGTTTTGGTGCAGTAGCAAATTCAAAGGAATCATAAGACCATAAGGCCAGTAAATACATCGAAAATAAGTACTTTATATTACGAGTAATTGTAATGAGAGGAGACGTTGTGGTGTCAAAGATTACGTCGGAAGATACCCTGATAATTTCCTTCACGATTAGCATGCCATCGAAGGTTTTCGATAAGGGTGTGAAGGGAAAGGGAATCAGACGTATGGCAGCACTGCTTTGAGTATAAGTGGGAGAGAATTTAGTGTAGTGGTATACTTAAAAAGCATGCTTTGAGTATAAGTGGGAGATTGTTGGGGTTATATACTGCAAAGCATACTTTTATGCGTGTATATTAACTGTATCTTCCTGTTTTATGGAAATAAATATATTGTCATATAATTTGCATATTAATTCGTGTTATGGTTATGCAAATAAATGTCCGGTACTATATATTATAGATAATATGGTGTGGGTGGTCGCACGGAAGATCATATTATCGGTTTCTTATATAGTTAAATGGTGTTCGCAACCGAAAGTAATATTGGACAAATTACTTGTTAAGGTTGTAGTATAAGCTAGATAATAGTTGGTCTTGGCTATTAGCTTATACTAGTGCATACGATCAGAGTTGCACTGAACGGGATCGAGGTGAGATAAATCCTTTTATACTGACTTATTAAGGATCACATCTCGGACGATTATTATTTCTTAATTCTAGTTGTCATAATATTCAATTATGTATTTATAATTGTTATTACTTTGATTTACCATGAGTGAGAGTTATCGCAACTCAAAGAATCTCCGTATCTTGGGTAATAATATTATAAATATGATAATTAATATTATAGCTAGAAATCGTGTCTCGGTGCGCCGAGTTGATGATGTCCCCTTGAGGCGTTCTAAGGATTATTATATCAAAACCCTGCAGGTGGATTAAGTTCCGATATAATAATAAGGTCGAACGGGTACACTCTCAGAATAAGATATTAATTAATTAGAGCAGTCAGTAGCTTAAATTAATTAATGGACATGCGATATCTTAAACACGGGAAATAATATAATTTAAAGAGGAGCCCGGTATGTAGTAATTTGGGAATGGACGGCGATGCAATATTATTTTACTATAGTGGAAAGGCTATAATATTAATATAATTAAATAGAGTATTCGGGGCCAGAGAATACTTGGATTATTTAATTATATTGGAAGGCCCAGTCCATGTCTTCCTCAAGATCCCTGGAGTAGCCCAACAGAGCATAGCCTGGCCCATTAGCGAAGGCCCTAACTTCTCCACCACTCCACTTCTTATATAAATAAGGGATAAGTGGAGAGTGAACATACGTGATTTTCATTCCTCACAAATCTGAGAGAAGGGGGCGCCACTTCTGGGTAGTGCAGAGAAGATAGATTTTCGCCCACTCGAAATTCTTCTCGTTGCTAGGGAATACTCCAGAAGATCTCGGGGTTTACGATCAAGAGCTAGATCTCGTGTGCAGAGATCTAGTGCGTGGAAGATCATTACCTCGACTTAGATTCCACCGGTGATTACGCAAACAGGTATATATATGATTCTAGATCTGTTTCCGCTTTCAAGATCTGAATTCATATGTTAATAATTATTGTAATTAATTAAATCTACATCCGAGGGATCCCGGATCCAACAGGCGGTCGTGGCCAAGTCACCCCCTTGGCCAATTTGGTACTCCCGAAAACTCTCCAAAAGATCCATCATTGATGTAGCTTGCTTTTCCATTCTTTTACTTCTTTGCACCTCCTCGAGTTGAGTAACTCTCATTGATGTTACCTCTTGCCTCATAACGGTAACTTGGGCGTCTAAAGATTTGAAACCATTCTCCATGCTTTCCATTCGACTCTCAAGAGCCTCAAACCTCTCTTCATCAAATGAACCACTTGGACCTTGTTCATCTCTCATCGATTCTTTCCTCTTCGAGTGGTCCGTCTCTTCCTCTTCTACCTCCACACGACCTCCTTCACCAAGTAAATATTGATCCCCCTCACCATGCTTAAATATCCGGTCTCTCATAATGGCCTTATGCAAAGGGGTATCCAAGTACCAATTCACTCTTTCACGAAAATTTGTAACCAAAATGCTTATGGCATTTGGCAATGGGTACAACTCTTTCTCGTTTGTGCGGAAGTAGTATGGAGGTGCAATCGAATTAATAAACCTCAAATATCAAAGCTTCATGATATCAAAGAGAAAAGCATCTCACATTGGAGGGTATCCAACTAGGTTCCCCTTGATCTTCCTTGCAATTGGTGTGAGCATTCCATCAATGTTGATTTTTCCTATGTGACCTCGAGCTTGCTTTACCAATTGAGGTATGAAGAGGTGGTGAAAGCTAATCTTCTTTCCGGTGAACATAGCTTGGAGGACAAATAGGTCGTCGTTCCTCACCGAGGTGTTTTCCCTTCGAGCTATGGTGGTGTGGGATAAGATCTTCAAGACCATTCGGAGCACCGTGTTCCTCACTTCGTTGGACTTAGAATATCCGAACTTGTACCCCTCCTTTGAATATGGAACGAGCTTGTTCCAAATGGTATTGTGGTTAAACACCCTTGAAATTAGTTGATCTCCACCGTGGGGCACACCAAATGCATCATCAACGTCTTCTAAAGACATCTCATGTCTTTCATCATAGAGTTGGAACTTGATATTTTGCATAACATGTACATTTTTTGCCTCCAAGGTGCTTATCACTTCAAGAACTACCTTGGCATAAGTCCTCCGATCTTGAATTGTATCGTTGAGGAAATCACCCCAACCAATGTTGTCGAAGAGGGCTTTCACATTATCGTAGAGCCCAAGTGTTTCTAACACTTCTCTAGATGGGAATCTCGTCTCCTCAATCCCCTTTGTTACAAGTGTAGCGAATGCCGCCTTCTCTTCATGAGTGTTCAAGTAAAGATCATGAGTTTCCGGGACTTTTGGATCCATAGTCCTTGAAGTTGTGTCTCTTGGTTGGGATGGGGAAGAACCATCTTTTCTTCTCTTGTCAGAATAGGTGACCAAAGCCTTAGTAGGTGCCTTTGAAGGACATTTCCCTTTAGCTCATTTTTCTCTACAAAATGTAAAAAATTCCAAGTATGATTCAAGAAATTAAACAATGGATTTTCACTTAACAAGCAACACAGTACATAATCAAGACCCCCCATTTTGGCATTGATGAATTCAATGATTGAATTTTGAACCAACATCAACCATATTCTTCACATTTCCTCCATAAGTTCAAGGAAATTCCTCTAAGCTCATTCATGTATGTTCAAATAAAAATAGATGCATATTCACATGAAAATTTAATTCAAGAGAATAATGCAACGAATTTTTATCTTGCAAGCCAAAAGTTCATGAACTCATGACCTCTTCAAACATTGAAGCATTCAAGAAATGAATTCCTAGCCAAAAATCAAGCATATCCATTCATATGCAAAACTCATCCAAGCTCATTCCAATTTTGCCCAACTGCATAAAGAGACATAATCCATATGAGAATGCAATTTCAAGAATATATATAGCATAATTCCTAAAGGAAAGAATCAATGCTATTCAATTCATGCTCATTTCAACATTCTTCATTCAAGAATTTCTTCAATATTCAAGAAAAAACCCTAGCTAGAATTTCTACCTAATTCCATGGAAATGATAAGCAAAACATTCATATCAATTCATATAATGCAAGTAGAAACCCATAAGAGCAAAGGTATAGAGCACATTACCTCATTTTCTTGAAGAAATTTATAGAAATTCAACTCTTTAACCAAGAAAAATAAATTTTCGTTTTTTAAGCTAAGAGGGGTGAAAATGTGATTTTTTGGCTCAAAATGTAGGTTTTGGGATGAGTAATGAACCTATGGAAGGATTAAACACAATTCCAAGTGATTTGGGGAGTAATTGGAAGAAGAAATTTGATATGTAGGTCCGAGTGATGAGCGGTAGAATGGGAATGGGCTCGTCGGGCTCATTGGGTATCGGAAGATAAAATTGGGCAGATTCTATATCTTCTGGGCAAAAGTAAGAGAGAATGAACATCGCGACTTGTTGATGAAGCTAGAATTTTGGCTCATGTGAGATGATTTTGAAGAAACCATCCGCCGCTTTAATGGTGGAGTACATCTCGTTCAGGCCGACGTAGCCGTATGTGGAGAAATTTGCCGAATGTTCCATGAGAATAAACCCCTGCATGTATTGGATCTTCTGTTTTGTAGTGGTTGGAAGATCTGGTTGTTTACTTGCACCGGTTGTATGCTTGACGTTGTGAGAGGTGGATTCTCCTGCCATTTCGAGAAAGTATAAGCGAACTTAGAAAGTTGAATTTTCAAAGAGATGAGTTGCAGAAAAAAAAATGGCGGAAGAATGCAAAAATTGAATTGAGAGCGACGATGCACAGTTGGTGAGTACATATATAAGAGAAAATAAGCGGTTGTGATTGAGGTATTTCAATCGTTCAACGGATGGGATTAAATCCCTAGAAGTCCGTGAGGTGGTTGAGAAGCCCACTCGCACAACCCTTACACTCAACCATCGTCTCGCATTTAATGCAGATTTGACACTGTGCATACACTTTTTGACATACATGGAAAGTGAAGTGCGAATGTTATGTATTGTGTCAGAATATCCTTAATAATGATTTCAATAAATAACAAAACACATGCTTCAATAAATGAAAATGATTGATAAGGCATAATTCAAAAATATGGAGACTGATACAGGTCGTCCATGACACTTCCCTATGCAAACTGTGATTTATCCACAGTTTTTGATCTCGCAGTTTCCACCTAGCTGGACTGTCCTTTGGCAGTTTTCTTGATTTTAAAAAAAAATCTGCTAAGTGTTAATTAGAGTTGATGCGACATCTCCGGTTCCCCCTTAAAGGTTGGCCAGTAATTTAGACTTTCAACGCAGTTTGTGGCCTCAAGCTGCGTGTCACAGAACTGCTTCTTTTGAGCTGCAGTTTCCAAGTCAGTTTTCTCTTGGCTGACCTGCTCTAGCGAACTGCTTTTGTTAGCATGCAGGTTCCAAGTCAGTCTTCTCTTGGCTGACCTGCTCTAGCGAACTGCTTTTGTTAGCTGCAGTGCCCAGGTCAGTCTGCTCTTGGCTGACCTGCTCTAGCGAACTGCTTCCATTTTCTGACTTAGGTTGTGTATCCATTCTGAGCATTCCAAGCTTTCCACACAGCATTTTGAATCTCTCTTCCATGAGAGGTTTTGTTAGAATATCAGCTCTTTGGATGTCAGTACGGATTTTTTCAACTGTTATATCTTGTTTTTCCACATGATCTCTGATGAAGTGATGCCTTATATCAATATGCTTGCATCTGGTGTGGTAAATAGGATTCACAGTGAGTGCTATAGCGCTTGTGCTGTCACAAAAGATGGGAACCTTTCGAATTGTGACTTCATAATCTTTGAGTTGTTGTTTCAACCAAAGAATCTGTGCACAACAGCTTCCTGTTGCCATGTACTCAGCTTCTGTTGTTGAAGTAGCAACTGAAGTTTGCTTCTTTGAAAACCAAGAGATCAACTTGCTTCCAAGAAACTGACAAGTCCCTGAGGTGGACTTTCTATCCAGTTTGCATCCTACATAAGGGTACCATAATCCGAAGTTTACAGTTCCCTTGACATATTTAAGAATTTTCTTGGCTGCTTCTAGATGAGATTCCTTTGGATTAGCTTGATACCGAGCACATATTCCAACTGCAAAAGAAATATCAGGTCGACTTGCAGTAAGATAAAGTAAAGAACCAATAATTCTCCTGTACAAAGTTATGCTGGCAGGTTTCCCTTCAGAATCTGGATTCATCTTTCCATTTGCAATCATTGGAATCTTCAGTGGTCTGCTATCTTGGACACCGAATTTGGTTGCCAGCTCGTTAGCATATTTGGATTGACAAATGAAGATACCATCCGTAGATTGCTTGACCTGCAGGCCGAGGAAGAAGTTCATCTCCCCCATCATGGACATTTTGTACTCATACTTCATGAGTTCTCCAAACCTGTCACATAGAAACTTTGACCTAGATCCAAAGATAATGTCATCAACATAAATTTGCACAAGAAGAATATCATCCTTGTACTTAAGAGTAAATAAAGTTCTGTAGACCGATCCTCTTTTAAACCCAGAATGCAGTAGAAATGTGGACAGTGTTTCATACTAAGCTCTGGGAGCTTGTTTCAAACCATATACTGTTTGTAAACTTTCTCTGGACCGGCTTCCTCGAAACCTGGTGGTTGTTCAACGTAAACTTTTTCACCAAGGATTCCATTGAGGAAAGCACTCTTCACGTCCATTTGGTAGACTTTGAACATGTGATGAGCTGCATATGCTAGAAACAACCTAATTGCTTCTAATCTTGCCACTGGTGCGTAGGTCTCATCATAGTCTATTCCTTCTTGTTGACAGTAACCTTTGGCAACTAATCTTGCCTTGTTTCTAATCACTTCAGCATTTTTATCTTTCTTATTCCTAAACACCCATTTTACATCAATCACTCCTTGATGTGTAGGACGATCAACTAGTGACCATACTTCATTTCTTTTAAACTCATTGAGTTCCTCTTGCATGGCTGTTACCCAGTCATGGTCGATAAGAGCTTCCTCAACAGTTTTGGGTTCACAGTGGGAGAGATAACAGCTTAGTAGACAGCTTTCACCTATCTATCTTCTTGTCTTCACACCCGCCTTTGGGTTCCCAACAATGAGATCTTCAGGATGAGCATCGACCCATCTCCTTCGACGAGAGATTTCTTCTTTTGTAAGAATTGGTTCAGGGTCTGGTGAGGGATCTTCAAACTCAGGTGGAGGTTGAGGAGTGAAGGGGTCAAGTTGTTCAAATTGTTCAGCAAGCTGATCCTCTGACAGTTCTGCATTGACTACAGGTTCTTTTGGAGTTTCTGGATCAGTTGAAGAGGTGCTGGTTGGAGGAGCTTCGGTTCCCCCTAGGTTTGTTCCCCCTTGCTGAATGGGTGGATTTTGTGGATTGAAACCTTGTACAGGCTGACTCTCTTCTTCTTCCAAGTCGGTTGGACTCCAAATTAGTATTTCATCTCGAAACTGCGTGTTGGAACCTGCTTGATTTTGATTTGCACCTGTACTTACTTTAGGTTGAGTCTCCCTATACTCACAGATAGATTCATCAAAGACAACATGTGGTGTTACTTCCACAATCTGAGTCTTCTTGTTAAAAACTTTGAAGGCTTTGCTGATCTCTGAATATCCTACAAATATTCCTGGATCTGCTTTGCTATCAAATGTTTTTAACTGTGATTTCCCATTATTATGAATGTAACACACGCAACCAAAAGATTTAAGATATTTCAATCGAGGTTTCTTATCTTTTCATAGCTCATATGGAGTTTTTCCATGTCGTTTATGAATGACTGATCTATTCTGAGTGTAGCAAGCTGTGTTGATTGTTTCCGCCCAGAACTTCTTGGGAAGATTGGTTTCATTCAGCATTGTGCGAGCTGCTTCCTTTAGCGACCTGTTGCGTCGTTCAACAACACCATTCTGTTGAGGTGTGCGAGATGCTGAAGTTTGATGTGTAATTCCATTTCTAGTATAGTAGGACTCAATCATATGATTAAGGAATTTTGTTCCTCGATCGGATCTAATTGAGATCATACTTTTGTTTTTCATATTTGCCAGTTTGGTGAGTAGCGCAGGTAGCTTTACTAGTGTCTCCTTCTTTTTATGTAAGAAAATAACCTAAGTATATCGTGAGTAATCATCAACAATAACGAGAGTATACATTTTACCATTAATGCTTCTAGGAGTTACTGGACCAAATAAATCCAGGTGGAGTAATTCCAAGATTCTACTTGTGTTGTGAGCTGCAATGCTCGGGAATGACGATTTGGTCTGCTTTCCAGCTTGACAGGCTTCACAAACACGATCTTTGTAGTAGACTTGATCTGGAAGGTCATCTGTGAGCTTCTTGCGAGCAAGCTTGTTGATTGCTTTGAAGTTTAAGTGACACAGTCTCTTATGCCATAGCCAGCTCACTTCAGGTGCAGATTTGGTGACCAGACAGGTTTCTTTCTCATCTGACCATTGTACTATGTACAAGTTATCCTACAAAATACTGGTAAGAAGAATTTCTTCTCCTTCCTTGTTCTTTATAGCACATTTGTTAGCAGAAAATTCTACTCTTTTTCCAGTAGAGCAGAACTGGCTTACTGAAAAGAGATTATGGTTTAAGCCTTCAACATATGTGACATTAGATATTGTTGTTTTACCAACAACTAGATTACCGTAACCTCTTGTTTTCCCTTTAGAGTCTCCTCCAAAAGTGGCTAGAGGTCCATCACATTCAATGAAGTTTGTAAGCAAGCTTCTGTCGCAGGTCATGTGCGTTGTGCATCCACCGTCAATGATCCAGACCATGCCGCGAGCTGCTCGCTTTCTCCTTCGAGCTTTCTTATCCTGCAATTAGACATTTTTAGCAACCCATATGAATTTGGGTGCTTTGTTAGCAGGTTGAGTTTTAGCAACTTGGTTTCCAGGCTTCTTCTTTTGGATCCTCTTTCTATTGACTCGTGACTTGGTCCGTTGCTTATTTGTTGAGTAGAAGGTTTCATTTCAGTATGCAGACTGCAGTTGGTAATGAGCAGGTTGGCAATGATCATTTTGATAATACTGCTCCATGTATCCACATCTGTATCGATCATTTCCAAATCCACTTCCATGTGGAAATTGATAGTGCCTACTTGACAGCTCAAGGTATTGGTACCAATGATGGTCATACCAATAACCTTCATTGTCAAGTGTTTGTTGATTTGGCCACTACTCACAGTAATTACTTCGTTGTGGTTGAGCAGTTTGAATGGTTCTAGGTTTAGAGACTGTTTTTCCTTTGCTAGCAGTTTGCACCCTTCTTGGAGCAGGTTGGCTTCCTTTTTGATAAGCTGTTTGACCATACAGTTTCCTAGGTCGCTCAACCTTTTGCTGTTCAACTGACGGCCTTAGCTGTTGTTTCTTGGTAGCAGGCTTTTCATGCACTTTTATCAGGATTGCTTGTGGTTGTCGGGCTGGATTTTTCAGTTTGATTTGCTTGTTTGGTAGAGTGTGATGAGCTTTGCCTTCAACCAGTCTTTTTCTTTCACGAACAGGACCTTCTCCTTTTCTCAGGTGAGGAACGACGACTTATTCGTCCTCCAAGCTATGCTCACCGGAAAGAAGATTAGCTTTTGCCACCTCTTTATACCTCAATTGGTGAAGCAAGCTCGAGGTCATATAGGAAAGATCAACATTGGTGGAATGCTCACACCAATTGCAAGGAAGATCAAGGAGAACCTAGGTGGATACCCTCCAATGGGATATGTTTTTCTCTTTGATATCATGAAGCTTCGATATTTGAGGTTTATTAATTCGATTGCACCTCCATATTACTTCCTCATAAGTGAGAAAGAGTTGTACCCATTGCTAAATGCCATGGGCATTTTGGTTACAAATTTTCATGAAAGAGTGAATTGGTACTTGGATACCCCTTTGCATAAGCCGATTATGAGAGACCGGATATTTAAGCATGGTGATGGGGATCAATATTCACTTGGTGAGAGAGGTCATGTGGGGGTAGAAGAGGAAGAGATGGACGACTCGATGAGGAAAGAATCGATGAGAGATGAACAAGGTCCAAATGGTTCATTTGATGAAGAGAGGTTTGAGGCTCTTGAGAGTTGAATGGAAGGCATGGAGAGTGGTTTCAAATCTTTAGACGCCCAAGTCACCGTCATGAGGTAAGAGGTAACATCAATGAGAGTTACTCAACTCGAGGAGGTGAAAAGAAGTAAAAGAATAAAAAAGAAAGCTACATCAATGATGGATCTTTTGGAGAGGGAGTACCAAATTGGCCAAGGGATGACTTGGCCACAACCGCCCTCATTATAGCTTGGAGAGCTTGTAAGTGTAATTTAAATTCATTATTTATCTTTCCATCCAAACTCATTTTAGAATTTATTTTCTAAAATAAGTTTGGGGGAGGGGGTAGGATAATGAATTTAATTTACTTACATTTCATGTTTTTCTATTTTTATTTAAATCTCTTGTCTTTTGTTTCTTTGCAGAGTCTCTTACTCTTGGTTTGAATGGTTGTGACTTGCTGAAATTTTTGAGGCTTGCTTGATTGGGATGTACTTGATTTGATATGTGGAGGGAAATTGCTGGTTTTTGGAGAAGATTATGCTTTAATCGTGGTTTTGTGATAGTTCTTGAATTTTTAGGGTTATTTGGAAATCTTGTTAGTTTGTTAAGTTTGATTACTTTGTTTTGTTGGTTGTTGGAGGTTGATTGTGGGTTAAATGTAGAATATTCGCTTGTTTAAGTTAGTTTGGTGATGAGTTTGGGTCGATGAGCTTAATTGATAAAATTCCTTCTTTGGTTTGTTGGTTTATTGATGAGAGCTTACATGGAGAATTTTTGAAAAAGTTTTGAAAGAATTTAATGTTTTAAATTGGATGCTTGCATGCTTGTGTGTGAAATCATGTGTTGGTTAACTCAAGTGCATTAGAGGGAGGTGCAGATGATTGATGCAAAAATTGGCAACATTTTTGAAATTTTTCAAGTTAAAGTCGAGCATGATTAGGTTACTTCACTTGAATGGCTTGAATGATTGATCTTAGGCACTTAAACTCTAGGCAAAAAGCTTGGGAGGATTTTGAGCCTAAAAACTATGCATCTTACATTGTTAATATCCTTTCATGTGAGCTTGGTCATGCATTACATTTTCTTTGCTAGAACTTGTCTTGATACTTATGTTAGAAGTGCTACATGTGTATAGTTAGGAGATGATTTTAGGCCATCATTTTGTAGCCCATTATCCCTAAACACTAACCTATCTCTCATTACTATTGTTGTCCCATTTTGAGCCTTATGGAGCATTTTTTTTTCTAAAACCGGATGATAGGGGGTGAAGGATGGTTAAGGGAATCATGTTGAAAGTTGAAAATTCATGAAGAATGGTGGGCGATGATGAAGGGTCTTGGAAATTGATTTGAGTTGAAAGAACATTCCTATAAGCTCATGTTTGGAAAAGAAAAGGATAAGAACAAAGTTCTTAGAAAAAAGAAAAAAAAAGCGTAAGAACAAAGTTCTTACAAGAAAAAAAAAAGAAAAAAAAAAATAAGAGCATAAAGTAGTGTTTCTTTTGATGTGATGGGATTTGGTAGAGGCTTGGGTTTTCATTTGATAAAAAGGGGTTGGATAAGGTGGAAGATGAAGAAATTCATACTTAGAAAGGTGAAGAAAGGAGGTAAAGGAACTTAGATGAAAATTTAAGTCACTTAGCCTAAATTTTCCTACCTTAACCAATGTCCCTACATTACAAGCTAAAGAAAGACCTATTTGATCTAATTTATGCACACATGGTAGTATTAGAAACTAGAGTTGATAGGCAAGCTTATAGTCAAAGTTGTGTATTGCATGATTTCGATGAGTGCTTACCCTTTTTCCTTATATCGAGTGATCGAGTGATACACACACTTCTTGTGAGGTCTAGGGTTGAATGTGCTTAAGTGATTGAGTTCTAAGCTAGGATAGTGAGTGATTTTATGAATGCTTGGCTTGACTTGATGATTTCCTTGAACTAAAATGGTTTTTGAAGTGATATGAGGCATCGATGAACTCAAAATGCACACCTCATACGTGTTAAGTGATTTGATTGTTCGTTCCATTGTTCGGGACGAACAATGGGTTAAGTTTAGGAGAGTGATTAACACGTATTTTATGTGCATGTCGAGTGTATTTCATATGTGTTTGAGGGTCAAATTTGGTGTTTAAATGCTAGAATTGCTAGAGTTTTTAACTTGTAGCATATTCTATACTTTTCTCGTTTTCTTTCGGTTTTCGATCTACTTTTGTAGGAATTGAAAGTGCATTCAAGCAGCTAAGGATCGAGGGCAGGAAATGAGGAAGAAATGAGCTTAAGAAGGTGGAAATAGAGTTGGAAAGCCGGTTTGGTTGAAGAATAGAAAAAACCTGAAGAAGGGGGAAAGAAGGAATTGAACCGGTCAAAGGAGGAAGACCGGCGGTCTGCCAGACCTCCGAAAACCCCCTTCAAACCACCGTCTTCCCGCTGTGAGTTGCAGCATGTTCGGCGGTCTGGGCCGGCGGTTTGCCAGACCGCTGGTTCGTGTTCCCCCTTTAATGGCCGAGTTTGGTTTGACCAAACTCGGTCCAACTTGTCTCCAAACCTATTTTTTATGTATATAACCCCTAAATCTTCCCCAATTGGGCAGTTTTACACTCTAATACATTCCTAGAACCCTAAATTAGATTTACTATTGCTACTTTGGTATTTTCAAGATTTGTGAAGATCTACTTGGTGGATTGAAGATTGAAGACCATATTCCTTTTCCTTATTCATTTCTCTATCTTTTAATTTCCTTGATCATGTCTAGCTAAATCTCTTTGTGATTTCAATTATATGTAGATTAAGGATAAGTGATGGGATTATGCTTTAATTTATGAATTTACCTTCTAATTTCATGTTTATTTCTCTTGATGCTGTGTTTTATTATGTAATTATGCTTGATCACCGTAATTGCATATCAAGTGTTTGATCTAATGCTTAGGAGGGTTGGGTTAGATGCTAGGAAATAAGAGATTTGCATGCTAGAGATAGTAGGGATAAAGAACTCAATGTGCTATTAGGAGTTAATATTCTACTTGATGTCCTAGTCGGAATTAGGTATTTCATTAATCAACTTGATTTAGTTGCAATGAGAATTGAATGAATCATAGTTAGGAGGTTTGCCACATGAAATTAGAT
The DNA here is from genome assembly GCA_001642375.2 of Mentha longifolia. Classification (NCBI taxonomy): domain Eukaryota; kingdom Viridiplantae; phylum Streptophyta; class Magnoliopsida; order Lamiales; family Lamiaceae; genus Mentha; species Mentha longifolia. Next base: position 26,140,434 of record CM038118.1, on the reverse strand, counting down.
TAAAATGACTAATTCTAGTTAAAGTCCTACATCTCTATCATTTAGACCTAATCGAAGTATAATTGGAGTCACTTTCATTTCCTATTGAGTTTTTGTCATTTGATTACTTGTTGCTTGCTTAGTTAAACTTTGAGTTTGTTAATTACTTTCATTGCTTTTTGTTAAACGAAAATCCCAAAAACATGTTAGTTGGTAGCTTGAATATTGATTAGATAGCTAGGTTACTTCTTGAAATTCTCACGCCAAAACATTCCGTGTGGATTCGACTCGATTATACTCAATCGATTATCATTGCATCTTTCTCACCCTCAAAAGTGAGAGCAATCAGATTTCCATGTCAAACTCTTGCTGAAGAAGAATCCAACTGAATGAGACTGAGGTTTAGCATCATTTTTTGCAAAAAGGTGTCTAATGGGTGGGGTAGACGTTTTAGGGTTGGTTAATTAGAGGATTATTATCATTTAATCGCCCAGAAATTTGGGCAGCATCTCCTCTATACGACGATCGATCCACAGTGAAACCAATAGACTATTCAATACCCATCAGCTGACCAGAGTTTATATAAAGTGTTACAACAGTGGCGGACCAGACCGCACTACAGTTGGATCCAGTTCGTAAGTTAAATCGAAATACCGAATGTAAATGCGTTAGAAAGTAAATGGAAAGCATTACAACAGTGGCGGACTAGAATGCACTACAGTTGAATCCAGTTTATAAGTTAAATTGAAATACCGAATGTAAAGGTGTTAGAAAGTAAATAGAAGCATTACAACAGTGGCGGACTGGACCGCACTATAGTTGGATCCGGTTTATAAGTATATATATATATATATATATATATATATATATAAGCTAAATCAAAAGATGCTAAGTAATTACATTAAAGTAAATACTTGAAATGAAAGTGTTATGTTAGTATACGGAAAGTGATGACTTGAAAGTAAATAGAAAGCAATGACGACAGTGGCGGTATTCCACACTTCAGTCGGTTCCAGTTTATAAGTTAGATTGTTAGATGCGTAATGTAAGTATTTTCAAAGTAAATGACGGAAAGTAAAGACCGCAAGTAAACCGAATAGAAATCAAACTTTAATTAATAAAGGTTTAAGGCGGAAGCTTGGAGTTTAGAAGTTCGGAAAAGAGGATAGAGTTTATGTCAAAGCATTTGATTGAAAACGAGAATAAGACAGTAAATCCTTCCTCTTCTTTGGCATCTTTCTTTCCCGCCCGATCCCACTCATGCCGCCGACGTTTCATTCTGCAAAACAAAGGAAGTTCGATAGGGCTGAGTACTAATGCACCCAGTAGAGATTATTGCCACGAAACAAATATGCAGGGAACTCAAAGAGTTTAAGAGATAGAAAGAATCCTTAGTACGAATCATAGTTGTACGAAGTTGGGCCCACGTTCCTAACTTTTCATGTTACTCATACTTTCATACGAATTGACTACGCGGCCAATCGTTTATTCATTTCGGCATTTCAAGAACGTCATCTCAAATGGAGTCGACATACATACATTGTATGGCGGAGATTCATCTCGGACAAGACACATCGTGTGTCTTGATCCCCATCATTTCATTTCCTTCTGGGCAGTGATATCTTTTGACATAACAACCCATGTGCACAACTCTAGGCTTAACGTATGAGGTCAACCGAGAGTCCGATCGTTAGTAAGAGCCTTAAAAAATGAAAAGTAGGATTCACAAGCACTCTTGAACAAAGCCTGCACTTTAACAATAGAGGGCTTAATAACCCGAAGGAATAGATATCAAGAAAAATCCCTACCGTTACCAAACACAATAGTTTCTCAGTTTGCGTGCCCCTCGGGTTGGTCTCTAACTCTGGTTTCCTCAGGTAATATTCCTACAATGATTTTTAGGATATTTAGGAACTCTCATTTTGTTAACAGGAATTTCCTAACTCAAAGTCTTAGCGACTAAGTAATCGAGCTTAACATAGAACTTAATGGAAAACATATTTTGGACGTTCGCATGGCTTCGTCATAGAAGGGAAAGTTATTCGAAATATTTTTCTAAGAATTTTGGTGTTGAGAAATCAGCCATGCAAGGTGTTTGGATTTTTTACAAATATCGATCGGAAGACATTTTCTAGAACTGCTTGAAAACCGTAACTCAGATGAGTTAAATATATTTTAGCACATGCTAGAATATACTGAATAGGTGTTACATGAATATTTATATAATATTCGGGCAGCACCTGGACTGTTTAAGAATTTAATTCGGTACGGAGAAAAGTCGTACCGAAAGTGGACGGAATCGAAAAAACCTTCCCGATTAAATTGGCTAGGGAAATGCTGGGAACAACTTTAGAAAATGGTTGGAAGTCAAAAGGTGGCCCAAAGGCCACCCTATGGAGGGCGGCGCCAGCGTCGGTGGTTAAGGGGGGTGGCAGCGGTGGTGTGTGATTCCGGTGGCCTTGGGCTGCCGGATGCAAAAATGGTATAAGGGAAAATTGCTCAGAGCCTCGACATTACTTTAAAGCGACAAACTATTCATGCATGCATCGAAGCTCGGGGTACGGGGATTATAACACTTTATTTTAAATAAAAACCAAACGGAAGAAACTTATCGAAAACCGAAATCATATTAGGGATTCATGCATGGATACAGACATGTGAACACTAAGAAAGCACGAATCGGAGACAAAAGGAAAAGAGGCGGCGGCGGCGGTGGCTATCGGCGGCGATCCGGACTGCTTGAGTCAACACGGCTTATACCCATAGGACCGTCAGTCTCACCAGGGTCGCCCTGCTTCTTTCAGCTGTACCTTTTGGACTTCGAACGATCGAGAAACTTTAGGATAAGCTCTGGAAACTTTTTGTATAATATAAATGAGTTTGGATAAGGATGAACTTCTGAAGGCCCTAGGCTCCTATTTATAGAGTTTCAAAAACCGGCACGGTCATTGGCGAAAAGTGCTTTTTGAGTATACGAACTCAGATTTCAGAAATTTAAGAGTCTATGAATTCCAAATGGAGAATTGAGAAATATGACACTAAGTATGATAGTTTTGGAGATACGAGAATAAAATAATATTTTATTGGCCAATACGAAAAACGGGAGTTTTGTAAAATAATTCCTAAAAATTCCTAACTTCTTTCATTAGGCTAATTAGGCTCTAAAAAGACTAAGGGGACTTTCTTTATATTTTTAGGATTTTTATTAAACCCTATAGATTTTACGGGTCGTTACATATTTTCTCCATCTTTATATCTTTCTTTTCCACGTGATCCCGAATAAAATGATGCCTTGTCTCAATATGTTTGCATCTTGAATAAAGTACGGGATTTTCTATGATGGATATAGCACTTGTGCTGTCACAATAAATTGGAATCTCCGAAGCTTCCACTTTATAATCCTTCAATTGTTGTTTGAGCCAAAGGATTTGTGAGCAACAACTTCCTACGGCCATGTATTCCGCTTCGGTGGTTGAGGGTAGCAACAATTGTAGACTTTCGATTAACTTTGCATCCACCGAAGTCGGCATTAGAGTATCCACTAAGCGTGAGATCATCTTCCGCCGGATACCAAAGACCTAAGTTGATGGTCCCTTTCAGGTATCGAAGAATGCGCTTAGCTCCCTCCAAATGGCTTTGCTTTGGATTGCTTTGAAACCTAGCACAAACGCCCGCATCAAAAGTGATATCGGGCTGGCTGGCTGTAAGATAGAGCAAGGAACCAATCAACATACGATAATCCGTAGGGTTAACTTATTTGCCGCCAATCTGATCTCTTGAAGTTGGTATTCATGGGAATCTTCACACTTTTGCAGTTTTGAATACCAAACTTAGTGAGCATGTCACGAGTGTACTTGGCTTGATTTATGAATATTCCATCACTCGTTTGCTTCACTTGCAATCCTAAAAAGCAAGTCATCAGACCCATCATTGACATCTTGTATTTTCTCTTCATTAAACCAGTGAATTTGTCACTTAAGCTTTGATTTGGAGAACCAAAGATGATGTCATCGACGTAGATTTGTACCCAACGCATGTCTTCACCGTCATTAATAGTGAAGAAGGTTTTATCTACCTTCCCTTTTTGAAAACCGTTTTCAACAAGAAGTTTGAAAGAGTCTCGTACCACGCTCTAGGAGCCTGTTTGAGGCCGTAGACCGCTTTGATGAGCCGGTACACTTGATCACTCTTTTCAAAGCCTGGGGGCTGTTCGACGTACACTTCCTCCTTCAAACCACCATTGAGGAAGGCACTCTTCACATCCATTTGATATACTTTGAACTTCTTGGATGCTGACATATGCAAGGAACACTCGAATTGCTTCGAGACAAGCAACAGGAGTGAAGGTCTCATCAAAGTCGAAGGTCTCATCAAAGTCAATCATCTGTCCTTTTTATAATTTAACTCCTTCGATAATTACTTAGATTACTTGAAACATCATGCATTACTATTTTAGTGAATCAAATCTCTTAAGTCGAGTCTAAAGTAAGGTTCTTTCTAGCGTACCACCTGTGGTGCACCGGTCTCTGAGGTACATTTTTATATGCCCTGGGGGTCGGGGCGTTACAAAAGAATGTGAGATATCGAACAATCTTTAGAGATGGAAATTAGGGCGCAAGGAAATTCACATATTCGCCACACTAACTTCAAACTCGGATATCTCGCTCATTACTTAACCATTTGGAACGGATCTTATATCAATAGAAAGCTTAGATGACAAGCTAAAACTTTTATTATATACTTGAATGAATTCAGACATGGCAAAGCTTTCAAAATTGATGATCAAAACTGTTTCAGAAGCTGTTTTTCTGAAAACTGGCTTTTTAGACATGTCAACTTTAAATCATCACAGTATCCACATACGAACTTGGTTTTCGGCATATGATATGGCTATGGAAATCTGAGACAATGTACTTTAACATGGTGAAAGAATCAAACTCTTATATATTATGAAGTTTCCATAATCGACCTCAAAATTTTACAAAAATTTCCAGATTTTATTGAAAAGGTTTTCTTTCAAATCTTTGATAAAAACAACATGCTATGGCTCCCATATCATCGTATACAGAATAAATTCATCAAGATAATCACAAGGAGGGACTCATATAGAGGCTGGTTGAGATCGATCAAGAGAAAAATAGAGGGTCTTTCATCGATACATACATCATCGGTCTTCTAATTCGAAGGGGAACAAGATTTTAAAAGAGGATCAAACATGCATTGACTTATCTCATGAAGGACAAATTTGGGTCATCATCTATCTCATCCTAGTCCTCATATATAACTCAAATTTAAGCTCTAAACAACAAAGGACAGAAGATTATACCTCAAGAAGGATGAAGATCGAATTTCTCTTCGACCATGAATTTTGCAGAGCTTGCATGTCCTACTTAGAGCTTCTTAATCATGAATCTTTCTTCATATTATGAATCTAGAGATCAAGAGGAGCTTGTGGCTAAAATTTGGAGTCGATCAAATGTCGGGAAGGTGATGATCGGAGCTCCGGCGTGTGAGGTGGATTTCCGGCAATGGTGTGGAGCTCTAGTGAGAAGGTGGAGTGTTTTGCTTCTAGAGAGAGAGAGGGAACTTGGCTGGAATGAGGGGTGAGGAGTGGAGAGTGGTGTTTATAAGTATATAGGTGGCTCTCACACTCTCTCTCACTCGACGCCGATCGCATACACACCCACACACCCTCACTTTGTGTATTTTCTCCCACTAATTATGTTACTTATTGTAGCTAATTATGTAACATCCTAATATAATATATGTGTCACATTTCATTCCCTAAATAATAATATAAGTCCTAGATGATAAACATCTAGTGTAGAATTTCTACACAATAATAATGTAAGTGGTATCTCGCCACTATGTGTATAATAATACACATGCTATCATTATCACATTCATCGAGTAATAATCACACGAATAATTGCTAAGCATCGACAATAAATAAATAAATAAAATAAAATAAATAACTCAAGCTCATTTATCATCATGCTTCTTCGAGTATATAGGCTCGACTATTAACATATCAAAATTAATATTCGAATATCCTCCATGCTCATCGAGCATTCTTATCTCATAGCTTAGCTTCGCACCTTGTGCTCTATCATTCAACTCATTCCAGAAAATAGTAAACTATTATAATTCTCTCGTTCCGGAATAATAATCCCGTAGCAATAATATGCTATTTGATAAATATAATATAGTTATTACTTCATCGACAATATCTTAATATAGCTCGAGAATAAATATATACGCTGATCCGCCTTCTTTAAATAAATAGAGTTCGAGAATATTATTAAATAAAAATCCATGGTATCGATTTTTCATGACGGATTTTTATGGTTATAACAACTTTTTTTTTAATATTACATTAATTCAATCAATTTCAATACCATAGTTCATCCTAAATCGCAAAAATTATTGTAATTAACATGATTATTAATACATCAAAATTTAATTAACATCATAAACACTAGTTAACATAATAAATTTAATTAACATCATAAATATAATAAACATCATTAAAAAAATATACACAGCCAACCGCCGCACCGTTGTCACCGGAATAGACCCACCGTTTATGACACATAGCGGTCGGCGGTGGCCTTTTCCGGCGACAATGTTCCAGCGGTTGGCTGCTTATTTCTTTTAACTAACCTTTATGTGTTTGGGTATTTCTTCTTTGGAGTCGCCTATTGTGTTCTCCGATCGAATGTGGCGAAAAAATCAAAACAAAAAAAAAAAAAAGAGTTTCTGGCACGGTTCGATCGTCTCTGGCAAAGGCCCTTCTCTACTCCGGTGGCAGCAGTGGCGAGGGTGAGCACTTTTCGGCGCGATTTGGTGGACTCGTCGACGGTGATGGCGACGATGGCCCTTCTCTTGCCTTTTGATTTATATTCCTTAAGTGGCGTAGTGGCGGAGGCTGTAGACGGGTATGTGTTGGAGGCGGAGGCTGTGTTGTCGGTGGATAGGGACCCGCTGTGACTGCCAAGAGCCGAGAAGTGGGAAGGAGAGGGGGCAGTAAGAGAGAGGTGGGGTTCTACCACTGTGAGAAGATGGTAGGTTTCGGGGGGGGGATAATTGCTTTGATATCAAAATAAGATTGGCATTGAACATTTATTTTAAATTATGGGTTGTTGATTCATTGAACGAGGTGTGATTCTGTGAAGCTCAGAAGTAGAGTACAAGATCCGGTAAAAGTCATTAATACTCCATAACATTTGGACTATGATCATCCAAAAAAATTAAAATGGATAATTTTCTAAGTTTCCACCTCCGTGGAAGAAAAGGGAAAGAAGACACGCACCTTGCGTATTCCTCAAGTACTTTATGTTCTTCTCTCTTCTGCAATGGACAGCACGATGATGACGAGCTGTGCCAGAGGGTTGGTAATGGCGTCCATCGTTCCTTAGAATCTCGAAACCTATTTCCTCCTCTGCTTTCGCGATGGATAGCCTGTGAAGATTAGCATTCATGTGAATTTCCTTCACTCGATGATCTTTCGTCACGTCTTTGATGACAATCATGTACTCAATAATCAATCTATCTATATATCATCTTGCAATCTCCTCTGCAGTTTCGAACTTTTCTTCCTCCCTTGAGATCATTCCTCCTGCAGTCCAAATTTGTACTAACTTCTCTACTCTGATAGTTGTACGTTCCTTAAAGAAAGCCAAACTCAAGAAACATGGCTTGAGTTCTAAGGGCAATTTATTGCAACTCGACTCCAACACAGATAATGTGAAACTCAAATCCATTGATTCAAGAAATTCTTCCCATTCACTCTCAGAGTGTTTTTTGATGGACATACGCCATCCTGCCTCTTTTATTGCTAATGGCAGACCGTTACAGTTTTTCAAAATCTCTTTCCCAATGATCTTCAAGTGGTTTGGGCATTTGTATCTTCTTCCATATCCATAGAAGACTGTTTTCAAGAATAATTGCCAGCTCTTATCATGATCAAGAATTTTCATGGGATGAATATATTGCGCCTCCATTACAGAAATCCGAGTGCGACTTGTGAGCAATAGTCTACTTCCTAAATCTGCTTGAAAGAGCAATCGGTTCAGCAAGGGATACTCTCAATATTAGACAAACCCCTGAAATTGCCCTTGAAACCACAAGTTGGGCCACATTTGACACTTCTTCTAATTAGAGCGTGTTTGGCTAAAAGCTTATTAAAACATAAGGTGGCAAAAGCGTATAAGTTTTCAAGTTTTTTGGATATAACTAAAGATTATGAGTTCAAAGTTCAAACAAGATTAAAATAATTAATATCTAGAAATTAAAAAAAAATTGAAAAAATCAAAATCTATGGTGGAAATATAAAAATATGAATAAGATTATATTGTGAAAAAGTAAAATTATTGAAAAATAAGTTGGAGTAGAGCAACTTATTTTTTTGAAAAATTTATTGTCAAACACTTTTCAGATGTTAGTTTATAAACTCAGTCAAACGACTCGAGATCCTCTGTCCCAAATTGTGTGTACTAACCGTATCCTGAATTGTAAATTTTATTAGTTTTATATATTTTTTTTCAACGATTTCAATTTATAATGATTTAATTTTATTTTATAATTATTTTATAGGGTTCATCCCTCCAATTAGGGTTTATAATTATTTTTAGCATTTAATTTCATTTTTATTAGTTATAATAGAGTTGATAAATTCAAAATTAGGATATATAATTTTTTTTAAAATCAATTTTTATTTATAAATCTCTATTATAATTTACAATATTATAGTATTTTTTATTTCTATAAAAAAATATAAAATTAATAGAATATTAATTTTGGGACACCGTTGGTTCACAGAATTTGGGACAGAAGATCACATCTGCAGTCAAACAACTTTATGTTAGTATTCTATATTAATTATAAAAAAAATAACATAAATTAATTTGGGGGGGTGGGCATGAAGCCGTGTGGATCTTATCTACAGCTATTCTATTGAATAAAATCTCAAAAAATTGCAGCACACATACCACGGCAAGGAAGAGCTGCTAAGACATATTTCCATTCTTCGGCTTCTCCAACATCGTCCGTGATCGATCGTGGAATTTTAGAATGATTTGCACGAAGGAAAAATAAAGAACGCAAGAGTTTACGTGGTTCGATCTTTGATTTGATCTACGTCCACGGAGAAAAGAGTTTCTTGTATTAATACTCTCGAGTTACAGAATGTGTCCTTTAATCTATCCTACCATCACTATTTATAGGCACCCAGCAGCAGTTGCAGCCGATGTCGTGGGGTGCCACATCAGCAATTGTGGGTTAGAGATCGTGGGTTGGAGATCGTGGGTCGGCCGAGCTTCTGTGCTCTTGGGCTGTGCTGCTGGATTGGGCCGAAGTGTCTTCTGGGCCCTTCAGTGGGCCGAGCTTATTTGCCGAGGTCCAATTATATTGGGTCGGTGCTTGGGCCTAGTAGCTGGGCCATATCCTATCAGTCCAGAACAATGAAATACCTTTTATTCTGCAGAAGGTTCCAAAGCCTGTGTTGGAGCCGCGCCTCCTCCAACCGCATCATACTGTTGAGTTTATCTTCCCCAAAGTTCATCAGCTGTCGTATCATATCCACCATGATCTCCCTCGGGGTGGCTTTTCTGTGCTCTTCGTTCCACTCGAAGTTCGGAACTTTCTTTAGTATCTTGAAGAACAAGAGTTATTTTTCGGCGGCTTTAGACAGGAAATGACTTAGCGCAGCTAGGCAGCCCGTCAGCCTATGCACATCGTGGATTGACTTCGGCACTTGCATTTCTTGGATGGCTCAGACTTTTGATGGGTTAGCCTTTAAACCTTCGCGTAAAACCCAACACCCTAGAAATTTTCCAGATCGGACCATAAAAGTACACTTTTCTGGGTTTAACTTTAAATTCACTTCACGAAGTAGGCTAAGAACAACTTTGAGGTCGTTTACACAAGTGGCAATTTCCTTGCTTTTAACGACTATATCGTCTACATACACTTCGACAATTCTACCGATGTGGGCCTCGAATATTTTATCGACCATCCTTTGGTATGTAGCTCCAGCGTTCTTCAGTCCGAAGGGCATCTTTTTATATGCATAGATACTAAAGTTCGTGACGAAGGCGGTCTTCGGCGCATCCTCGGTGCTCATGAGGACTTGGTCATACCCCTTGTACAGGTCTAAGAAGCTGAACATCTTGTGGCCAACAAGAGCTTCGACCTTCTTGTCAATGTTGGGAAGGGGGTAGCAGTCTTTTGGGCAGTGCTTGTTGAGGTCGGTGTAATCTATGCACATCCGCCATCCCCCTCCCTGTTTTTTCACCATTATGGGGTTGGCCTACTAGGTCGGATATTTCACCTCAAATAAAATATCAGCCTTTTGCAGTTAGCGAACCTCGTCATGGATCACTTAATTTCTTTCGGCTGCAAATGCTCGGTTTCATCTCGAGATCGATGTTGAGGTGATGAGTGATGACGCTTGGTGCCACCTCAGTCATGTCTAGGGGCAACCAAGCGAAGACATCTCTGTACTCCCTAAGTAGCCGGATAATTTGACTTCAGAGCTCGTACTCTCCGACGAACCCTACTTTGACGACCTTGGCAGGGTCATCTTCGTATAATGCGACATCTTCAACCGGATTGATAGATGATGGCGACGTCAGCTCCATCTCTTCGGAGTCCAGTAGTTGCTATGCCTGAGGGTGCTGCGTCCCGGAGCCTCGGAGTGCAACCTGCATGCACTCCTTGGCCTGCAGCTGGTTTCCCCGAAGTGTGATCACTCCGTTTTTAGACAGAATTTTGATCGTCAGGTGGTAGGCCGAGCAGATCACCTTCGTCGCTATTAGCCAATCTCTCCCTAAAATGATGTTATAGGGGGAGCTGGCTTTTACGATGAAGAAGTGGATTATCTTCGTAGTAGATAACGGGCTCTTCCCAACGGTCACGGGAAGTGAAATGATGCCTTCCGTCGTTGTTTCTTGCTGTGTGAAGTTCTTCAGTGGCATAGGTGCCGGCTTTAGACGTGCTTCTTCGATATCGAGCTTATCGAAGCAATCTTTGAAAAGCACACTCACAGAGGCTCCACTGTCAATGAATATTCGGTGGACCAACTTGTTGGCCACCACGGCCTCGATTATGGTGGCATCTTGATGAGGTATGGCATGGGGGACTGGGTCATCGCCGGAAAAAGGTGACGACCTCGTCCTTCCTGAACCTTTTCTGGGCAGGTTCTTCCTGCTGTTGACTTCGGGCCTCGGCTTTCAACGATGACTTCGTCGCGCCTTGAGGCAGCCCGGTAATGGCAGTGATGACTGCATCATATTGAGGCTGGTCTTCGTCTTCGTCCTCATCATCGTGCCTTGACTTTTTGTCATGATAGGGGGGCGCAATTGTTCCCTCCCCTATTCTTTTTCCTCTTACCTTTCCCCCGAGGTCGGGTTTCCTGCTGGTTGTGACTTTGGTACCTCCCAAGGGTACCAACGCGTACCAGGTGTTCGATATCCGAGGCGAGATCTCGGTAGTCCTCAGTGTCATGACCATAATCATCATGGAACTTGCAGTACTTCTCTTTGGATCGTCGCTTCGATCCACCTCGGGACAAGGGTGGTGGCTTCTCGAACAAGTTCGCATGAAGCTCATATATTTTGGCCTTGGACTTCGTCGCCGGTGTAAGCTGGTTCCGATCCTGATTGGGCCGAGGTCCGAGGCGGGATTCAAGAGGTCCCCGCTGTAACCTGTCAAGAACACATCGTCGACCTTGCCCATGGTCGGTGCGCTCCTCCCTCTTCTTCTTGTCATTATTTTCGGGCCGATTTGCTGCCCATTTTCTCCGATCAGCCTCGTCCGCTTCCGCGAACGTATCAACAATCCTCCATAGCTGCCTGGAGGTCGTTGGACGCGCCTTTACGAGCTCTCCGAAGACAGTCTCAGACTGAATGGCATTTTGAAATGCCAAATTAAGAACGTCGTCGGAGAGACGATCGACTTTAAGGCTCTCATTATAGAAACGGGCCAGGAAGACACTGATCATTTCTCCTCGCCCCTGCCTTAAGGTGAGGAGCTGGGCCGGGCTGATTTTTACCTCAGCTTTTTGGAAGAAACGACGCTCAAAGGCATCGAGTAGGTCGGCGTACGACCCTATGCTGCCATTAGGTAGGCTGTCGAACCAACTTCTGGCATTGTCCACCAGCAGCTCGGGGAAGACTTTACATATGTAAACGTCTTCGGCGAGTCCTTGGTTCATCATGTTTTACTGGAACCGTGATACGAAGTTGCTGAGGTCGTGTGACCCGTTGTAGGGTGGGATAGGAGGTATTCTATACGTCGATGGGACGGGAGTATAGAGTATCCTATTGGTGAAGGGAGTGGAGATTCGACCGTAAATAGTTAATCTTCCTTGGTAAGGGTTTCCTTCATCACGCCGATGTGGAACGGCATTTTGACAAGGTGACGTTGAACCGCACTGAGGTGAAGCGCGGTCGTTGTTCCCATGGCGGTTTTTGTTCTATCGCCTTCGGGGAAGTTCGGCAATCCTATCTCCAACGATCTGGAGACTTGGGGATCGCCGCTGTCACGGTTCGACTCCGTCTTCTCCACCTCGACTCTATTGTCGATGTTGATCGACAAACTTAAGGAAATCTCATTCGTGGAGGTCCAAGTACGCCTTCAGTGCATTTCCAAGCTCGGGTTGGAGTGCGGCATTTTTGAGTCGGTGACCGCCCTAGCCTGGCTCACTGCCACTAGCTGAGTCACCTGACTGGCCTGGTGACACATCCTCCAGGTGGCCTTCAGGAGTTTGGTGGATTATCGGTTGCTGGTCATGTCGGACTTGGGAAGCAGTTTGCTGAGCTTGGCTTACGTCGGCTTCCTCCTCATTGGCCAGCGTGTGATGTGGATTGGTGGGCAGGCCAGCTTGGTTCTGCTTTGCCTTGGCAACAGCAGCAGCAGCGGCGGCGGTGTTGGAGCAGGTTGGTTTCACCATCGTTTCTTCACTTGAAAATGTTGATCGATTTCACAAAAAGAATTCCAAAATTCCCACAGACGGCGCTAGTGATCGATCGTGGAATTTTAGAGTGTGATTTGATCTACGTCCACGGAGAAAAGAGTTTCTTGTATTATTACTCTCGAGTTACAGAATGTGTCCTTCAATCTATCCTAGCATCACTATGTATAGGCACCCAGCAGCAGTTGCAGCCGATGTCGTGGGGTGCCACATCAGCAATCGTGGGTCGGCTGAGCTTCTGTGCTCTTGGGCTGCGCTGTTGGATTGGGCCGAAGTGTCTTCTGGGCCCTTCAGTGGGCCGAGCTCATCTAGACCGAGCTTATTTGCCGAGGTCCAATTATATTGGGCCGGTGTTTGGGCCTAGTAGTGGGTCATATCCTATCACATCCCCCCCCCCAAAAAAAGTATAGAAGCGAGGACATGATTTATAGTTGGGATGTAGTTGAAGTTCATATCGCCTCGTTTAGATGAAGTAGGGATTGAACTGCATTGCCCCCGTCGAATTTTAGATTTCGACGTAGTTGAAGTGATTGTCGCCTTGTTTATATAAGGTCGAGTACTAGCTGCATTGCCCGCTTCGTTTATACGAGATCAGGTGCGAGCTACATTGCCCCCATCAAAATTAGGATTTTGACGAAGTCAAAATGCATACCGCCTCATTTATACGAGGTCGAGTGCGAGCTGCATTGCCCCCGTCGAAATTAGGATTTTGACGAAGTCGAAATGCATACCGCCTCATTTATACGAGGTCGAGTGCGAGCTGCATTACCCCCGTCGAAATTAGGATTTTGACGAAGTCGAAATGCATACCGCCTCGTTTATATGAGGTCGAGTGCGAGCTGCATTGCCCCCGTTGAAATTAGGATTTTGACGAAGTCGAAATGCATACCGCCTCATTTATACGAGGTCGAGTACGAGCTGCATTGCCCCTGCCGAAATTAGGATTTCGACTAAGTCAAAATGCATACCGCCTCGTTTATACGAGGTCAAGCTTGAATAGGCTGGAGATGAAGGGGCGCGACTGTTGGAGTCCAGAGTAAGTGGGACACGTGTCGCTTCCCTATGCGGGCAGGTGAAGAGGCGGGATTTGAAAAGGCAGAATATCTGCTTATAAAAGCTTCCAGCATACGCTTTCAAACTTTTTTTTTCCAATTTACTGTCCGGACTTAAGAGAGAGAGAGTAAAAACCCTAAGTCAGAGTTCTGCATCTGTCTTCTCTCCCGGTAGATATGGATAGGGTAAACACAGGAGTTTCGCCCTCGCCTTCTAAGGTATTTCCGGCGAGGGTTTTTTTGAATGTGTATACATGTTCGTTGATCCCTCCCAGCCTTTAAGAAATCGAATTCCTACCCTTAGTTGGGTCCGACGCCGCCCTTCAATATGCCTCTACCATGAGTGAGTCGCATATGCAAAGTTTAGCTCGGAAATTTTTGTTTTCGGAGTCGACGGAGTTAGTTCTGCCATGTATAGATGACAGGGGTAGTTCGCCTCCTGTAGGATTTTATACTGCGTACGAAGACTACCTTCACTTTGGTCTTCGCTTTCCTTTGAATCACATTTTTGTTGAACTTCTAGAGAAGCTCGAATTGTCCGTAGGGCAGTTGGCACCGCCCTCAGTGAAGCAGGTCGTCGGGTTTTGTATCGAGGTCGGCCGCCTTGGTGGTTCGGCTTCTTTAGAATTGCTGCTTAAGTTTTTTAGACCTAAGCGGGGACCAACGGGGTGGGTTTACCTTTCCCCTATTAATAGGTTTAAGTTGGAGACGCCCTCCAAGATACCAAACTGGCAGAAGAAATTTTTCTTCTGCCGGACTGAAGGGGTGCCTTTATATCCTTGGTCCAAGGTCAAGTTCACGCCTTAAGTCACTGAGAAACCAATCAGTGATCTTGAGATGAGCTTGGTGAACCTCGGCCATATTGAGAGGGATTATTCTGAGGCCGAACTTGCGAGGTATGGGCTGAGCCCATATGACGGCACTGTGACCGCGGATTTGGGTGAGGCCCTACTTCATATATTACATGAGGTGATGTCTATTCGAGGTCTAATATATGTTTCTGTGTTTGCAATGAATCCCCAAGATCTCCAGGCCGTAGTACAGAGGAAAAAGAAGAGGGCGAAGCCCTCTCCTACCGTAGAGAAAACGGTGTCTGGTACGTCGGCCGAGAGAGTAACTGACCTGACTAGGTCGGTTTTAGAGAGCTCACAGCCTGTTTCACCTCGGGCCGATTCGCCTCCACCTCAAATTGTGGTTCGTCCAATTTGGGGAGTTCAGCTCCCCTCGATCGACGAGGTGGGGGCTTATGGGGATGGCTAGCTGTCCGGCCAGGATATATCATTCCCAGAGGTGAGTACCGGTTGGTTGATTAGACATTTATGTCAGGTGTGTGTTCTAATATTTCTATTCTTTGTACAGGAGGCCGAGGTGGCTGTGGCTGGACTGAACAGCTTGGCGAACTTCGTTACTGACGGAGTTGCCAAATTCTGGAAACTCTCTGCCGAGGTAGAGGCAGCGAAGGCCGATCTTTCGGCAAAGGTGGTTGCGGCTGAGTCAAAGGCCAAGATGGCGGCAAAATGGGAGGCTATGGCCCTCGCCGCCACCGAAGAGGCAAAGAAGAAGGCGTCCGACCTGGAGGCCAAAGTTACGGAGTTGAAGGCTCAGCTCGCTGAGGAGTGGGAGAAGATGGCCCGTGCGGTTGCTGGCCAAGGAGGTATGCTTCGGGCTTTCGCCGAGCGTATATTCCGGTCCCGCCACTTTGGTAGGGCCATTACACAACTGGTAGGTGCTATGAGCACTTCGATATCTGCCGCAGTCATTGACTTAATTGCCCAGGATTACCCAGGCCTGGATAAGGCCAAGTATGGGTATGAGGCATGCTCTGAAGAGAAGATGTTGCGGGAGTATGCCGAGGTGCTTGTGGAGAGCACTTCGGAGGTACCAGTGGTGGAAAGGCTGGCCGAGCAGAGGTCCCTTCTATCGGAGACGGCGGTTCGGAATTCTCCAGTCGACAGGGATGACAAGCTGGAGGCCGCGATCGCCGGGCTGCTGAAGGACCCAGCCACCGACGCCACTGGAGGGAGGTTGGGGGAACATGACGCCGAACCAGAGGTCGTCAGGGATGAAGGAAACCATGAGGGGGTTTAACTGACTCCTCCCATGTGTTCTTTCTCCCCCCTTTTTTTTTTTTTTTTTAGCCTTGTACTTCGTCACCGTTAGGGTGGCGCTTCTTTTACCGTATTCGGCTTTAAATAAAAATGCCTCTTGTTGAAACTTGCTTGTATCTATTCTTTGTAGTCTGCTCCTGATTTTTACGATGCTTCTCACTTTATGAGAGAAATATCCAAACTTCGTCGAGCTGTTGAAGTAGCCGAGATCGATGCTTCGAACTGGAAAAAACAAGCTGATAACATCGAGGTCGAGGCTGGAGTGAGACTTCGAGCGGCTCAGGAAAAACTTGACGAAGTGCATGCTAGGTATCTGGAGCTCGATGACAAGTACCAACAAGCTCTGGACAACATCAAAACTTTCAAGGAGATGGTCGAGGAGCATACGGAGTATGAGGCCATAATTCACCGAGCTGGGGGATCCACAATTTTTGAGACCTATAGTAAGGTCAAGGACCTCAAGGCTCGGTACCGAAGTTACTAGGAGCAATATGGGAATGACTCATGGTAGCTTCGGGATGAATTTAAAGAGCTCGTGCGGGTAGCGAGCATCTACGAGACAGTCCTTGATCGCTGTCCGAAGTTGAAATGACGTATTTTATTAGAAGCTGAGTTTTTGACGTCGGCTGCCCCTGGTTCGAACTTGAGACACCTTGACCTCACTTCTAGGGAATTCTTGGAAGGTGAAACTTCAAGTTCGGCCAACCCTGATCCTAGGATTGTTGCACGCCACTCTCAAGAATTTTACAGTCAAGAGCGGCGGTTGGCGCCTAGACGAGGTCGAGGTCGAGGTCAAGCAAGCCAAGGTGTCCGAGGTTGTGGAACTCAGAGTGGCCGAGGTAGAGGTCGAAGTTCAGCTCCCGGACGAGGTAGAGGCAATGTTCTAAAAGTCGCTAGTCGCTAGTCGGGCGATGGATGGGGGACTAGCGGCTAGGCAGGAGCCTAGGCGGGGCCTAGGCGGATTAGGAACACAGTGCTTATTTTTATTATTTTTACATTATGTCATCAGTTATAAACTATATTAACATATATTATTCATAATTTTATTATCAAATTCATAATAATAACATAGAATATGATAATTAATAGTCCAATTAAATAAATTTCATAGTGTACAAATTTTTTTTTCTAACTTTCAACATAATATCAATATGTATAGAATTCAATATTTGTAATATAATTTAGCACTAAATTCGTGTAGACATCCGAATCACGTATAGAAACAACATAGTTAACGTAAATATCGATTAAACACACCTAGAGACTAATTAAACTTCAATCTGACCAGCAGTTAGGATGTCGCTAAGTGCCTAGTCGGATTTAGCATTAGTCGGGTCGGTAAGGTGCCGCCTAGCGCCTAGGCGGGGACTTTTAGAACACTGGGTAGAGGCAGGCTTAGTGTAGATGATATTTTGAACTTTAACTCTGTTCGGGGACTTTGCCAGAGATTGGCTTAGCTTTAGTGAGCCTAGGCCTCCGGGTTCCTCGTAATACTTGTACATTTTCCATTTACATGAAATAAAACAGAAATTTTGCACTTTTATTTAAGCTTTTCATCCTTGTTTTTAACTAAGGTAGATTCCCCTATTTTAAGCGAAGGCAGCTTACTTCGCCATGAAATAAAGTTCGGCCTTAAGTGGGTTACTTCGTCGTAAGACGAAGTTTGGCCTGAAGTGGCGTACTTCGTCATAAGACGAAGTTTGGCCTGAAGTGGTGTACTTCGTCATAAGATGAAGTTTGGCTGAAGTGGCTCACTTCGTCATAAGATGAAGTTTGGCCTTAAGTGGCATACTTCGTCATAAAATGAAGTTTGGCCTTTAGTGGCGTACTTCGTCATAAGACGAAGTTTGGCCTGAAGTGGCGTATTTTGTCATAAGACGAAGTTTGGCCTTATATAACCCATCCCCTTCATAAGACGAGGTTAAGGTTATATGGGTTCCTTATTTGTCAAATTTATCGATAGGGGTGGTCCCCTCACACGCGTTTAGATGTTACTCCAAAATTGGAGTTTTGGTTTGTTTTTGTATTCCTCGTCAGGAATTTAGTTTGTGTGTTTCGAGATAAAATGTACAAGTGGAAGAAACATGCAACACTAAAATATGCAAGACTCGAACTTTATTGATAAAAAAATAAGACGTTTTTAAAAAGATGGACATAATCAACCTAACAAGCTATTTACACACACCTGCTTCCACTTATAGATAATATCTCTTCAAGTGAGAAATGTGCCCTGTTCGGGGTATTGGCTTACCAGATAAATAGGCGAGCTTGTATAACCCTTTGCCGAGGACTTCTTAAACCCGGTATAGGCCTTCCCAAGTGGCTTCTAGCTTGCCGAGCTTCTCCGCCTTACTGACCTCGTTATTCCGAAGCACAAAGTCGCCTATTTGGAATTGTTGGTGCTTCACCCGGTTGTTGTAGTACCGAGCTACTTGCTGTTTGTACCGAGCTTCCTGTATATAGGCTTGTTCCTACTTTTCTTCTAGCAAATCCAGGTCAGTTCGAAGTTTCTCTTCATTGTCCTGGGCTGCGAAGTTAAGCGTTCGGGGGCTCGGCAAGCCGATCTCTACGGGGATCACTACTTCAGTTCCATAGACCAAACTATATGGTGTTTCACCATGTGAGGTTCAGGGAGTAGTCCGGTAAGACCATAGAACTTGAGGCAAGTTTGCCGCCCAATCTCCTTTGGCCTTATCGAGTCGGGTTTTTAACCCTTTGACTATCGTTCGGTTCGTAACCTCGGTTTGGCCATTCGCTTGAGGATGAGCTACCGAGGTGAACTTTTGTTGGATATGGAGTTCGTCGCACCATTCTCTGAATGACCTGTTTGTGAACTGGGTTCCATTATCTGAGACGAGAACGTGAGGTATGCCGAAGCGACAAACTATGTTCTTCCAAATGAAGTTTAGGGCATTTTTGCTTATGATCCGTGCCAGAGGTTCGGCTTCGACCCACTTTGTAAAGTAGTCGATGGCTAAAATGAGGAATTGTAGTTGGCCGGGAGCTTTTTCGAATGGGCCGACGATGTCTATTCCCCACTGCATGAACGGCCAAGGGCTTTGCATGCTGGCCAGTTCGGTTTGTGGCAACCTTGGAACCGTCGCATGGATTTAGCGCTTCGGACACTATTTGACGAGGTCGATAGCGTCCTGTAACATGGTGGGCCAATAGTATCCCGATCTCATGATCTTCTTAGATAGGGTGCGAGCTCCGATGTGACTGCCGCAGGACCCTTCGTGGACTTCGCGCAATGCGTAGTCCACTTGGTTGGGCCCCACACATCTTAGGAGAGGCTGGAGGTAGGATTTTCTATACAGCACTCCCTGTTCTAGGACGTACTTGGTGGATTTAGCCAGGAGTTTCCTAGCCTTGACCTTCTCATCTGGGAGTTCGCATTTTCCTAAATAGTTGTGAAGTGGAGTCATCCAGTTCGGTCCGTCTTCGGTTACTACATTAACTTCGGCTTCATCAATACTTCGGAGTTGTACTTCTTCCACCGGAGAGGTCATTGAAGATGACGCAAGTTTGCTCAGTGCGTCAGCTCGATCGTTGTCTCCTCTTGGGATTCACACCAACTCGAAGTATGAGAAGCTCTGTTATAGGATCTTGGCCTTATGGAGGTATTTCTTCATTCGTTCACCTTTGGTCTCGTACTTGCCTAGCATATGGCTCACTACGACTTGAGAGTCACTGTGAACTTGAATGGCTTGTACATGGAGAGCTTGGGCTAGACGAAGTCCAGCGATTAGAGCTCCGTACTCCACTTCGTTATTTGTGGTCGGGAAGTTAAACCGGAGTGCATAGGTGGTCTCCTTCCCTTCCGGGCTGATGAGTAGGATCCCGGCTCCGCTTCCTTTGTTGCCTGATGCCTCATCCACGTAGACCTTCTAACAGTCTTGTGGCGGTTGATTTGGTGCTTCGGCCTTTGATTTGTCTTCGGCAGGTCCGGCGGGCATTTGCACCTCCGTGAACTTGGCTTCTACTAGGAAATCGGCCAAGGCTTGCCCTTTAACAGTCTGACGAGGTACAAAGGAAATCGCGTGCTCACCGAGTTCTACAGCCCATTTGGCAATTCGCCCGGATGCTTCTGGTTTTGTGAGCACTTGCCGAAGTGGGAGGTCGGTCAGCACTTGTATTGGATGCGCGTGAAAGTATGGTCGAAGTCTCCTTGTTGCATTTACCAATGCAAGTGCGACCTTTTCCAAAGGTTGGTACCTCGTCTCCAGTCCTTTGAGGGCTCGGCTTATGAAATAGACAGGTAGTTGATGATGTTTCTCTTCTCTTACCAGAACCGCACTGATTGCCTCGTCCGAAGCGGCGAGGTATAGGGAAAGGACCTCACCCTCTTCTGGTATAGATAAAGTAGGGAGGTTTGCGAGGTACTTCTTTAGGTCATCGAAAGCTTTTCTGTGCTCGTCGTTCCACTTGAAGTTCGGCGCCTTCTTTAGTATCTTGAAGAACAAGAGTTGTTTTTCGGCGGCTTTAGACAAGAAACGACTTAGCGCAGCTAGGCAGCCCATCAACATGTGCACATCGTGGATTGACTTCGGCACTTGCATTTCTTGGATGGCTCAGACTTTTGATGGGTTAGCCTTTAAACCTTCGCGTGAAACCCAACAACCTAGAAATTTTCCAGATCGGACCATAAAAGTACACTTTTCTGGGTTTAACTTTAAATTCACTTCACGAAGTAGGCTAAGAACAACTTTGAGGTCGTTTACACAAGTGGCAATTTCCTTGCTTTTAACGACTATATCGTCTACATACACTTCGATAATTCTACCGATGTGGGCCTCGAATATTTTGTCGACCATCCTTTGGTATGTAGCTCCAGCGTTCTTCAGTCCAAAGGGCATCTTTTTATATGCATAGATACTAAAGTCTGTGACGAAGGCGGTCTTCAGCGCATCCTCGGTGCTCATGAGGACTTGGTGATATCCCTTGTACAGGTCTAAGAAGCTGAACATCTTGTGGCCAACAAGAGCTTCGACCTTCTTGTCAATGTTGGGAAGGGGGTAGCAGTCTTTTGGGCAGTGCTTGTTGAGGTCAGTGTAATCTATACACATCCGCCATCCCCCTCCCTGCTTTTTCACCATTACGGGGTTGGCCAACCAGGTCGAATATTTCACCTCGAATAAAATATCGGCCTTTTGCAGTTGGCGCACCTCGTCATGGATCACTTAATTTCTTTATGCTGCAAAGGCTCGCTGCTTCTGCCGAACTGGTTTTACCTCGAGATCGATGTTGAGGTGATGAGTGATGACGCTTGGTGCCACCTCAGTCATGTCTAGGGGCAACCAAGCGAAGACATCTCTGTACTCCCTAAGTAGCCGGATAATTTGACTTCAGAGCTCGTACTCTCCGACGAACCCTACTTTGACGACCTTGGCAGGGTCATCTTCGTATAATGCGACGTCTTCAACCGGATCGATAGATGATGGCGACGTCAGCTCCATCTCTTCGGAGTCCAGTAGTTGCTATGCCTGAGGGTGCTGCGTCCCGGAGCCTCGGAGTGCAACCTGCATGCACTCCTTGGCCTGCAGTTGGTTTTCCCGAAGTGTGATCACTCCGTTTTTAGACAGAATTTTGATCGTCAGGTGGTAGGCCGAGCAGATCGCCTTCGTCGCTATTAGCCAATCTCTCCCTAAAATGATGTTATAGGGGGAGCTGGCTTTTACGATGAAGAAGTGGATTATCTTCGTAGTAGATAACGAGCTCTTCCCAACGGTCACGGGAAGTGAAATGATGCCTTCCGTCGTTGTTTCTTGCTGTGTGAAGTTCTTCAGTGGCATAGGTGCCGGCTTTAGACGTGCTTCTTCGATATCGAGCTTATCGAAGCAATCTTTGAAAAGCACACTCACAGAGGCTCCACTGTCAATGAATATTCGGTGGACCAACTTGTTGGCCACCACGGCCTCGATTATGGTGGCATCTTGATGAGGTATGGCATGGGGGACTGGGTCATCGCCGGAAAAAGGTGACGACCTCGTCCTTCTTGAACCTTTTCTGGGCAGGTTCTTCCTGCTGTTGACTTCGGGCCTCGGCTTTCAACGATGACTTCGTCGCGCCTTGAGGCAGCCCGGTAATGGCAGTGATGACTGCATCATATTGAGGCTGGTCTTCGTCTTCGTCCTCATCATCGTGCCTTGACTTTTTGTCATGATAGGGGGGCGCAATTGTTCCCTCCCCTATTCTTTTTCCTCTTACCTTTCCCCCGAGGTCGGGTTTCCTGCTGGTTGTGACTTTGGTACCTCCCAAGGGTACCAACGCGTACCAGGTGTTCGATATCCGAGGCGAGATCTCGGTAGTCCTCAGTGTCATGACCATAATCATCATGGAACTTGCAGTACTTCTCTTTGGATCGTCGCTTCGATCCACCTCGGGACAAGGGTGGTGGCTTCTCGAACAAGTTCGCATGAAGCTCATATATTTTGGCCTTGGACTTCGTCGCCGGTGTAAGCTGGTTCCGATCCTGATTGGGCCGAGGTCCGAGGCGGGATTCAAGAGGTCCCCGCTGTAACCTGTCAAGAACACATCGTCGACCTTGCCCATGGTCGGTGCGCTCCTCCCTCTTCTTCTTGTCATTATTTTCGGGCCGATCTGCTGCCCATTTTCGCTGATCAGCCTCGTCCGCTTCCGCGAACGTATCAGCAATCCTCCATAGCTGCCTGGAGGTCGTTGGACGCGCCTTTACGAGCTCTCTGAAGAGAGTCCCGGACTGAATGGCATTTTGAAATGCCAAAATGAGAACATCGTCAGAGAGACGATCGACTTTGAGGCTCTCATTATAGAAACGGGCCAGGAAGTCACTGATCATTTCTCCTCGCCCCTACCTTAAGGTGAGGATTTGGGCCGGGCTGATTTTTACCTCAGCTTTCTGGAAGAAACGACGCTCAAAGGCGTCGAGTAGGTCGGCGTACGACCTTATGCTGCCATTAGGTAGGTTGTCGAACCAGCTTCTAGCGTTGTCCACCAGCAGCTCGGGGAAGACTTTACATATGTAAACGTCTTCGGTGAGTCCTTGGTTCATCATGTTATACTGGAACCGTGATAAGAAGTTGCTGGGGTCGTGTGACCCGTTGTAGGGCGGGATAGGAGGTATTTTATACGTCGATGGGAGGGGAGTATAGAGTATCCTATTGCTGAAGGGAGTGGAGATTTGACCGTAAATAGTTAATCTTCCCTGGTAAGGGTTTCCTTCATCACGCCGAAGTGGAACGACATTTTGACAAGGTGATGTTGAACCGCACTGAGGTGAAGCGCGGTCGTTGTTCCCACAGCGGTTGTTTTTCCATCGCCTTCGGGGAAGTTCGGCAATCCTGTCTCCAACGATCTGGAGACTTGGGGATCGCCGCTATCACGGTTCGACTCCGTCTTCTCCACCTCGACTCTATTGTCGATGTTGATCGACAGATTTAAGGAAATCTAATTCGTGGAGGTCCAATTACGCCTTCAGTGCATCTCCAAGCTCGGGTTGGAGTGCGGCATTTTTGGGTCGGTGACCG
Organism: Mentha longifolia; assembly: GCA_001642375.2. Lineage (NCBI taxonomy): Eukaryota > Viridiplantae > Streptophyta > Magnoliopsida > Lamiales > Lamiaceae > Mentha > Mentha longifolia. The sequence continues at coordinate 26,116,817 of CM038118.1, read as the reverse complement.
CCCTAGCCTGGCTCACTGCCGCTAGCTGAGTCACCTGACTGGCCTGGTGACACATCCTCCAGGTGGCCTTCAGGAGTTTGGTGGATTATCGGCTGCTGGTCACGTCGGACTTGGGAAGCAGTTTGCTGAGCTTGGCTTACGTCGGCTTCCTCTCGTTGGCCAGCGTGTGAGGTGGATTGGTGGGCAGGCTAGCTTGGTTTTGCTTTGCCTTGGCAACAGCAGCAGCAACAGCGGCGGTGTTGGAGCAGGTTGGTTTCACCATCGTTTCTTCACTTGAAAATATTGATCGATTTCATAAAAAGAATTCCAAAATTCCCACAGACGGTGCCAGTGATCGATCGTGGAATTTTAGAGTGATTTGCACGTAGGGAAAATAAAGAACGCAAGAGTTTACATGGTTCGATCTTTGATTTGATCTACGTCCACCGAGAAAAGAGTTTCTTGTATTAATACTCTCGAGTTACAGAATGTGTCATTCAATCTATCCTAGCATCACTATTTATAGGCACCCAGCAGCAGTTGCAGCCGATGTCGTGGGGTGCCACATCAGCAATCGTGGGTTAGAGATCATGGGTTGGAGATCGTGGGTCAGCCGAGCTTCTGTGCTCTTGGTGGATTGGGCCGAAGTGTCTTCTGGGCCCTTCAGTGGGCCGAGCTCATCTAGGCCGAGCTTATTTGCCGAGGTCCAATTATATTGGGTCGGTGCTTGGGCCTAGTAGCTGGGCATATCCTATCAGTCCAGAACAATGAAATACCTTTTATTCTGCAGAAGGTTCCAAAGCCTGTGCTGGAGCCGCGCCTCCTCCAACCGCATCATACTGTTGAGTTTCTCTTCCCCAAAGTTCATCAGCTGTCGTATCATATCCACCACGATCTCCCTTGGGGTGGCTTTATCAGAAACAGTCACCCACGCACAGCGCCCGAATCTGCGCCTGACCTCGTAATTGTCGTACAATTTCCTAGCAAGGGTCGTCTTCCCTATCCCGCCCATCCCCGTGATGCCGCAACTGTAGAGGCCCGGCGCCCCGTTGAAGACCACGTCACGGAGCAGCATTCTCACGTCCTCCTCCAACCCCACCGCCACGTCGTCTTTCTCCCTCTCGCTCTACGGAGCCAGCCTCTGCTGCCTCCCTATGTATTCTGATCTCATGAGGGGAGGCCTCGGCCCTCCTCACAGCTCCAAACCGGTGTCTGCAGCTTTCCAGCCTGTGGCGGATGAAGGAGAGCTCTTTCCGGAAAATGTTAAGGCCATTGGTTTGGTCTCTATACGGATCGAACTGGTCGAGCACGGGTAGGCTCCTCGGGTGCTCTGTTTCGAAGAAGAGCTCGATGATGAGGTTGGTGTCGAAGGCGATCTGGTTGAGATCAGTAAGGCTGGTCCCCTGTTGGAAATCTTGGGAGCTGCGGGTGGAATCTGTGAGGAAAAGCCAGCATGGATTTGAGATCATATCTTAGGCCTTTCACTTCTGCCTCGGAGCCTCTCAGTGAACCGCTCCCTTTCTTCATTAGCAAATAATCCAACTTCGTCATCGCTGATGAAATCACTTCCCCCTCCATATCTTAGTCTTAGAATCGAGATAGATTGAGATGATCAAAAATTTTCTTTTTAGTGAAGTTATTGTATAATTGATGAATGACATTTTGAAAAGTTCTTGTTGGGAGTAGTAAGTCATTTTCAACCTTACATTATTTCAAATAACTTGTGAGACTTATTCAACTTCTTCTGAAATACACTTTCATTTAATTATTAGTGACAAACATGGATATTTCATACTATCATTTAGGGTGTATGTGATGCATTTCCGAAGAGTTATGATACGACAATAGATTAGTTAGTTATATTTATCATGTAGTTTAGTTATTTAATTGAGTCATGTTATTTATATGATTCAATTGAGTTAATTGTTGAGTGTATAAATTAGGTTTATTATCTGTAGGATTCTTAGTTAGTATAAATAGTTGTGATCTCATTGTTTTCATATTCAAGTTTAATAATATGAAATTGAGAACCTTAGGGCTTTTCTTGAGCTTATCGTGGATTGTCGTTATGGTTTTGTAGCAAGATCATTTCATTGGTGTTTTTATCCAGAGCTTGCAATCGGAGAGGTATCAAATTTATCTTTTATTTTTATTTTGATAGAAAAAAAAATCAAAAAAATAAAATAAAATAAAAAGAAGAAGAAGAATAAGAAGATTCAGCCCATGTTTGGTTTACATTTTTTTGGGTAAGGAAAGGGAAACAATTAATGGATTCTATTACTTTTTGTTTGGCTTGAGTAATAGGTTATCCATTTTCCTTACTTTGGGATAACTCAATCAATTACATTGTTACCCCTCAAGAATGAGGGAAAACAAGGAGAAAGGATATCCCCTTTCAAGTAACTCATTTCCATCATTGAACCAAACAAATAAAAGTAACCATTATTATTACAATTCCCTTACTTAACTTGATTCCATTCTACTTTCCATTACTCGACTTGAACCAAACGAGCACTGAGTTCATGCCACATTATTCATCGGATTATTTGTATTATCATGCACGAATATTACGTTAGTGTTTGAGGAGAATTGACAGGAAATAAAAGATCGAAGGTTGGAGGGTTTGATTCGGTTCGTGTTTTTTTCGTTGGTTTTCGGGAGTTGGATTGGATTTGGTTATGTTACTACGTGAGTAGAGAGCCGTCCGGTTTAGTTTTGAAAAAAAAAAAAGAGGTTCATTTGTTTGAAGATTATAATTTGGTGTGAGCGATTTCGATCTTGTGGTTTTGGATTGCTGCAATTGGTTGTTGGTTGTGAGTTTAGAAGAAGAAGAGAAACAGAGTTGAGAGAGCAATAGGAAAAGTAAACCGAATGATTTTGGTGTATTTTTTTCTTGAAGAAGGATCAAATTAAAGAAGATTTTTTTAGTTTTATTTCTTTTATCACCGCAGAGTAGGAAAGCATAAGTTATCTCTTGGCTACGCTGGAACATGAAATTAGTGATTGGCAACAAAGTTTAAGTGCTTTGAAGAAAGAGGTGGGGGAATTTGTTCGTTAATCAGAAAATAATAAAGGTCAACAGAATTTTCAATTAGCATTGCAAGTGTAACAGCAATTATCAAGTATCCTCAAAAATCAGCTCATTGATTCGTTGTTTCTGGAAAGGTGATAGAGTAAGGTAGTCAAAAAACGTGAATAAAAAAATATTATAATAAAAACTCTTCTAACGAGGCTACTCCTCTAAAGAGGCCATAGGAAAATAATTCATACTACAGCAACGCTGTCCTAAGCAATACTAGCTATTTTCCAAGATATCTAACCATAAATCCCTTACAATTATTTAAAGAACTAATAACTTGAGGACCAAGTAAATAACTTGGAGCCCAAACAAAAGCTTACTCCAGCTTTTATTCTAACTCTAGATAACCGAATAAACTAAGGAAATAAGATAACAATAAATCTAAATTAAAGTACTAATATAAGGAACGGTAACAATTCCTCGGCCGTTCAAAACAACTTTGTCTTCAAGGCTGTGAGATGACTTCAAAAGGCGTCCCAAATCTATCTTATCTTGACTTCAAAATGCATCCCAATTTTGATCTTCAAGTAGATGAGATGTTGCATCGCCATTGCTAGACGAGCAAGGTTGAGAACAAGGCAAACACATCAATTGAGAAGGAGGAACGAGCCATCACAAGACCATTAAGAACCAAAAGAATTTTTGAATTGGCTAGAGTCTGATGTAATGAATAACACCCTGCCCTAGCTACCCTAGTGAATGACGCAGCCATGTTTGTGCCCTCAAATAATGGCAATTCTATGAGTAGAGAAAGGTTGGGCGGAGTTGCATCGGCACGTGGTGGACTGACTTAAGTACGCCCATAAATAAAAGGTAGGGTAACTAGAGCAATCGGATCTTGGTTGGGCATAGGCAGCGTTATGTAGGCCAGAGCTATGAATTCTGGCCGACCTACTTTATCAATGAAAACTATTGTTTGCACAGGTGGAATAAGCGACTATACCAAAGCAGGTAAATCGAGGTCAGACATGGATGCTGCGAGCAGGGAGGTGCTGGGATGTCTGCTGGCTTGTATGTTACTACTAATGTGTTTGAAGGTGTCGCCGGAGCAGGTTGGACATAGTCAGGTGCGGGTGGGGTGTGAGCAGCAAATTCGGCAAAGGACAGCTGATGGGAACCTGATAACATGATGAGTACAGCATCAAGCTTGGCGAGTATCGCATTGTATGTGGTATTCAGAGACGATTCACAGTGGAGCATGTAGGTTTGATTCGTCATGTTGCCTGGAATCTTTGAAATTACCTTCTCTAACTTGTCCATCACGTTCTCTCATTGCAGCGATAGCAAGAGCGGGAGGTCGGACCAATTGATAGAGTAAGATAGTTGAAAAATGGGAATAGAAAAAAAGGATCATAATAAAAACTCATCTAATGAGGCCACTCTTCTAAATGAGGCCACGGGAAAATAATTCATGCTACAACAACGTTGTCCTAAACAATACTATTTTCCAAGATATCTAACCATAAATTCCTTACAATTATTTAAAGTCCTAATAACTTAAGAACGGAGTAAATAACTTAGAGCCCAAATAAAAGTCCACTCCAACTTTTATTCTATGTATAGATAACCTAAAAAACTAAGGAAATAAGATAACAATAAATCTAAATTAAATATAAGTACAAATATAAGGAACAGTAACTAAAGGTCTATGAGCGATTATTATGAATCTAGGCTTTGCGGAAACATGCAGATGGGATATGTGAAGAATTATCAGGCCGAATTTGAAGAGATAAGAAGTAAGTGATTGGAATACACTAGGCATATATTGTCAGTTTTCTTCTATATTTCGGGCTCGAAGCTTCATATCCGCAAGAACTTATAATTACATCGACCTTGGACTCTCGAGTGTTAAATCTGAAAGTCATCAAAATTAACGCGTTCTTTGTGGAAAGCAGCCAAAGCCAGCGTTAGAACTAAAAATAAGACAAAAATCCTCCGTATCAGCGTTATAAAGCTCAAGTCCAAGTCAAGCTTAGAGTTCTATCCGAAAATAAGACAAAATTCCTCCGACATTGGCGTTATTTAGTCCGAAGCTCAAGTTCAACGTGTGATTCGGAAATAAGACAAAAGTTCTCTACGTCAACGTTGTAAAAATCAAGTCCAATGAGATCAAAGAAGACATATTTCTCCAATAAATCTCAAAGACTATTCAAAAGATCATTTAAGAAATATTCGAAGAGAAGAATTAAAAGATTAAATAGAGATTGTGCCTCCAAATATATATTTCAATCCATATTTTTTGGATTTATATGCAACTTCGTATTTATTAAATTAAATATATAAATTTGTGTTTATAAATTTTGGCTCGCCCCCGATGGGACAATCTCTAGTTCTCTGCCTCTCATCTCTACTCTTCACCAAACATATCAAGCATCAAGATGTGTGCAACAATATTGGAAAAATAACTTGCAAATTTGACAAAGCTTGTCGACGGGCACGCCAAACAAATTCACGAGCGAGACATCCAAATTGCAAAGTTGGAGAAAAATTATCGTTGATGCAAATAGCGAGCAACTTGAGGAAGATCATGAAGTCAAAAGGCCACAAATGGATGAATATGGAAAACTTCCAGCCATAAAGCTTGAAGTTCATTCTGATGGCTCACTCTATGTTGATCAACTTAAAGATTTCATCATGGGAACAATCAATATTAAAATTGAGGAGACCTCCAAATCATCATATGCATATAGCAAGCCGTATAATGTACTCCAAGGATTGATCGTTTGAATATGCCAATCGGATACAAGATTTCTACAATTTGATGGTCAATGTAATCCTAAACATGTGGCTCATTTTATCGAAACTTACAATGATGCGAGAACATATGGAGATCACATGGTAAAATAGTTTATCTATTCCTTAAAAGACAATGCATTTGATTGGTATGCTAACTTAGAGTCAAATTCAATTGATAATTGGGGACAATTAGAGAAATAATTTCTTAATCGCTTCTACAACACTCGAAGAACAATGAGCATGGTCGAGCTTACAAAGTCAAATCAATTCAAAGAAGAGCATGTCATTGACTATATCAATTGTTGGAGAAACTCAAATTTAAATTGTAAAGATCGACTGTTTGAAACCACTGCAGTTGAGATGTGCATTTGGAGTCTGCAATAGATCCTGAAAGAAATATAATTCAACCCAAGACCTTCGAGGAAATGGCTACAAGAGCACATGATATGGAGTTGAGTATAATTATAAATGGAGTTGAAGAAATATAGACACAAGAGCCTCACGAATTTCAAGAAAGTCAAGTAATAAAATATGGGAGCAAATATTTTGAAGAAACTCCAAGTGAAGATGAAAAAGAGACTGCAAATCTAGTCATATCTAATCTTCTGATATGTGTCAGAATTTACAAAAAAATGCTCCTTAAAAGAGTTTAAATTGTCCATAAAGCTCCTAGATGCGAGTCAAAACCATCTAAAACTCTAAATAATAAAGAGATTCAAATGCTCCTTGATAAGAGCATAAACTATCAATAAAGCTTCTATTGTTTCACCTAAAAGTGCTAGCAATAAAACTAGGCTTGAACTAGTAAGTTAATTTAATATCGAATCTCAAGGAAGACTTAGCAGGGAGATTAATCGTATGAATGCACACTCTAAACATTCTATGAAAGCAAGTAAATATTTAGGGTTTTTTGATTTATTTATTAAATCATAGACTTAATGAAAGAAAGCAAATAAATCTAATCTAGACATGAAAGCAAAGAAGCCATTGAGAGCAAATAAAAGAGAAACAAGTATGCAATTAAACCTAGACTTAAAACAAGAATTAAAACTAGACTTAAGATAAAAACTAATCTAAAGAAAAGCAATAAATCTACCTAGGCAAGAATTGAAAGGAAAGCAATAAAGAAAGCAAGTAAAACTAATGCAAATAAATCCTAACATGCTTGAGAAAATAAATCTAAAGAGGAAAAAAGCAAATAAATTTATTCTAGAAAACGAATAAACTCAACGAAAGCAAAGAACATGCAAGCAAAGAAAACGAATCTATATAATTTAAACTTATGAATTAAAGAAGAATAAAACAAGCGGAATTAAAGATGCCGAACGATGAAAGGAAAACTTGAATACTTGAATCAAAAGACATCTTCAATCCCGAAAGTATAAACAAATCTTAAACTAAAGTTTGGAGGCTCAAAACTAGAGAATAAAATGTGTTTTCGTTCATAGGAGTTTACATATATATAGATCTCCTAAAACCTAATCTAACGAGAAATGAAATAATAAAACTCGGCACCCCGTCCAGCGGTTGCTGGCCCCAGCTCTCGCTAATCCGTTGCCTAGGCGGCTTTGGCTCGAATCTCAATCTTCTCTTCTCCGTTTCTTCTTCTTTTCGACTAGCTTCACTTCCTTTCACTCTTCCATCAGTTAGCATGTATTCTTCTCTTCAAAACGTCCTTTTTTTCATAATCTTCGAGCAATACTCCTCTCGACCCAACTTCACCTAAAACATAAGAAATAAACACGAAAGACGAACAAAAGAAACTAAAAAGAACTCACACACAACTAGAAAATCCGCACAAAAATACACTAAATACCTACACAAGAGCTAAAACTATCTAAACAAACTCTTTGAAGAAGAAATCAAGAGACTCCTTAAGACAAATATAATATGTCCATAAATTCAAATCAAGTGAATACTCCTTGACATGAATATAAAATGTCTATAAATTTAAATCAAGTAAAGATTTCTTGACAAGAGTATAAAATATCTAATAATTCAAATTAAATAAAGACTTTTTAGCACGAATGTAAAAGGTTTACAAATCATGTTGGTCAAGGAGAAGTGGAACGATGTCGGGGAGGTGAAAAAAATCATAGAGAAAGATGGAGTGTACAAAATGATGAGGCGTAATATCAATAGAAAATTTAATTTTAAAAATAAAAAAAAAACTAAAAATAAAAATAAAAAATAAAAAAGTGTTCTAGTCGAATAACAAATGCATTTCATACAAGCTAGAGAGCTAATGGGATCCTCCATCTTCACAGCATCCGTTTCATCATTCTTGAACCATACAATACAACACAAAATTGAACAAAAAACGATTGATCAAAGTAGCATCACCTCGAAGAGGTCTAAAATACAATCTCCAATTTATAAAAGGGGAAAGAAAAAAAAAATATAGCATCAGTTTACTTGTATTGGTACAGTTTGTATTTTAACTCCAAATCCAGCTTCCACCATTGATGAATCCCATGCGCCTCCTTGAAATTACGTAAGTCACCAGTATTGATTGTCAGATACGCAGACGGCAGCAGATGCACCGCCTCCACATCCTTCTTCCCCCTCGAACTCGACACGATGCTCCCGATCGAGTGCTTCGTCGCCAGTCTCCCAATCTTCCCTGCCCCGATCGCCTCCATCTTCTCCCTATGCTCGAAGTACCCGACGTACTCCGAGCATATCATGTCAGAGGAGCTGACAAACAGGTACGGGACCCATGACGAGAGCACCTCGAATGCCTCGGCCCCTTGTGGCTCAGGCTTGTGGCTGCCAACGTTCTTGGCAGCCACAGCCAGGCCAGCAGTGAGGACACTGTTGGCTAACCTCAGCCCCATCTTCACTTTCTCGTTCTTGATCCGCTCAATCGGGGCAGAGGCAAACGGCGGGTTGAATAAGTAGGTCTCGAGATGGGCCGCAACGCTCCTCACCATGTTGCGGCCTATCACGAGAGTCAGGGAAGCCCCGATAGAGTGTCCGCAGAGCCATACATTTCCAGGGCCGCCGGGGCCGGCCCTGGAAATGAGGCTTCTGGAAGCTTCCAGTCCGATCTGGAAGCTTCTGGAGTCTTGGAGGTTGTTGACCATGATATTGAGGCTGGTCTTGAGATCCCCCACCATGGTGGCATCGGATTTCGGGATCTTGCCGCGAAGGCGATGGCGTAGTGCGGGGGACGTTGGCCGATGTAGGTGGGCGGAGGGTAGGGGAAGTTGAATTCGTAGACGGCGGCGAATATGGACTGGTCTTTGTCGTCGATCAAGACCTGATGCAATTTGAAGTTGAAACTCTCCCACCACGGCGGAGCTAGGGCGAGGGCGCCGCCGCGCTTCTGCAGGCGGTCGCATTCCAGCACGTAGACGCCTTGGACTAAACTGGCAGCTATGGATCTTCTGTGATTTGAATTGTTCCTATTGACATAGAGATAATAACATGGTTGGAAATTGAAGCTTTGGATGAGAAAGAGAGAGAGAGAGAAGCGTCTCTTACCAATCAACAATGGTGAGAAAAGATGGACCGGAGAGGCTGAAATTTTCCTTATCGGAAGCCATAGCTGCGAATTTTACTTGCTGATAGATCAAGAGCACTTTCTTTAATTTCAATCGATATTCGATAATGAAGTTTGGGAGATGTTAATAATTAAGAGTCAACTCCTCGTTATAATTAAAGTATAGATATATATATATATATATGCAACAACTATGCAAAGAGAGCCACTTACTTTGTCAAATCGGATCTTGTTTTCTTGAATAATAATGGAATTCCATCTCCTGATCAAGTTGCGGCATTATTATTACTTAAATTTAAATTATCAATAATTATATATGCTTGTCTTCTTTTTTTGTATGGGAATTGTGTGCTTTCGTAAAATATACATGGCTGCTATATTAAGTTTAAGTTTGAATAAAAGAAATAAAAACTATTTTGGAAGAGTGGATTTATATTCATTTTTTTAATTTGTTTTCCTCGAGCTTGCAATCTGAATGATAGAAGAAATAGAGAAAGGAAATAGTTTGCACTTTGGATAACATGGAATCTTCATGTAACAAGTTGCAAAAATGAATCCGTTGACGCCTAGCCCAGACCAAGACAAAAGTCAATGAATCCAAAAAAAAATGGAAATTATATATATTTTTTTTCTTTATATAATCGAAACTAGATTTATATTACTACGTACGCGTTTCTGACCTTGTTACCCAATATTATTCTCTCCGTTCCAGCACAATTAGTTCGTTTCTTTTGACATACAGATTAAAAAAAATATAAATAATTTAAAAAGTAATAGGTCCACCACTTTTATGGCTTAGATTAGAGATTTTATTTGCAAAAATTAATAAGCTCACCACTTTAATGGCCTTGATTTTCATCAAAAATGGGTTGGGCCAAATGGGATGAGACATCCCAATAAAAAAATATGATCAAATTGAATGGGATGGAGAGATTATATTGGAAACATGGAAAATTGACTCTAAAGGGAGACAATATCCACGTATATTAATTTGAGCTTTTGCGTTGATGGATGAACATATATATTTGAAGATCTCCCTTTAATAAATAGAAAATAAATTGTTTGACATTACTATATTTTGGTATCTCGGCGGGGTGAATACGGAGGTACCCGTGAAGAAAAGTAGAATTCTAGCATACGAGCTAAGAGAAGACAACAAAGCAATAAAGTTCTTCATTGAGTAATTGAGTCTAAAATCATACGTTTACAACTGAAGGAAAAACTATTTATAGTGAGTCAACCTAGTCAAAAGCGTGTTTAACAATTTCACGCTTTAGAACCGGAGAACATCACTTTATTTACAAAATATAACATCGAACTCCATTAGCCACAAAAAGAAGAACTGAATAAAATCGCATTCTCTTGAATCATTCCACCATCTTCTTCTCCACTGTGATCAGCACTCTTAGCATTTCTACACCCCCCCGCAAGATGGATTTGGTGCAGATCCAGCAAAGACATCTTGGACATAAGGTCGCGAAACCGTGGGCTAGAGTGAGGCTTTGTAAAGAAGTCTGCAAGCTGCAGCATAGAAGAGACGAAAGAAGGAACAAGTAGCCCAGAGCGATACCTCTCTCGCACCACATGACAATCAATGTCGATGTGTTTAGTGCGTTCATGGAACACCTCATTCTTCGTAATATGAATAGCAGTCTGGTTATCACATAGGAGTGGGATGGGAAGAGAAAGAGAAAGACGGAAATTGTGAAAGAGTTTAGCGAGCCAAGTGAGTTCACGAGATGTGGAACTCAAAGCACGGTATTCAGCCTCCGCCGAAGAAACGGAGACTGTGTTCTGCTTCTTGCATCGCCATGTGAGCAAACTCTTTCCAAAGAAAACACAGAAACCTGTGAGTGATCGACGAGTATCTCGGCAAGCTCCTCAATCGGCATCTGCATAGGCAAGAAGCTTAGGTGTATCATGGGCATGATAGAACAAACCCAAAGAAGGACTGCCCTTGAGATAGCGTAGAACATGGAGAGCTGCATTCCAGTGTGTGGCTGTAGGGCGAGCGACAAACTGACTGAGCTGCTGAGCAGCAAAAGAAATATCCGGCCGAGTGAGATTAAAATATAAAAGCTGACCGATGAGTCGCCTATACACCTCTGGATTTGTAAGCAAGGGCTCTTTGCCTTGAACAAGAGAAATGCCGGAGGAAGAGGAGTAAGAGCAGGCTTACATCCAACCATGCCAGCAGAAGAAAGTATGTCATTGATTAAGACTTGTGCCAGTTGCAGTTCGAGCAAGCTCCATACCCAAAAAATACTTAGCATCCCCCAGATCTTTTATTGTGAAAGCATCATGCAAAAAATGCTTAACCTCTTGAATGAGCTCCAAAGAAGGACTGCTAAGCAAAACATCATCCACATAAACAAGAAGACAAATAAAAGAGGATCCAGTGCCTTTGAGAAAGAGACAAGGATCCGCGTGTGATTGCTCAAAACCATAAGAAGACAGCTTCCGTGTAAACTCAGCATTCCACTCTCGAGAAGCCTGCTTCAAACCATACAAACTGCGAACCAATTTGCAAACCTGACCTGGCTGTGCCTTTTTATATCCTGGTGGAATGGACATATAGAAGTTTTCAGTGATGGTGCCATGTAGAAAAGCGTTATTTACATCAAGTTGATGCAAAGGCCAACAGAATATAGTAGCCACATCAATCAAGAACCGCACAGTAGCCATCTTAGCTACTGGTGAAAACACCTCAGTGTAATCTATACCATATTCCTGTGTATACCCTTTAGCAACTAAACGGGCCTTATATCTATCCACCTTTCCTTGGGCATCATATTTAATCTTATATACCCACTTACACCCTATAGGTTTCTTGTCAGTAGGGGCATCCACTATGTCCCAAGTATGATTCTTTTCTAAAGCTGAAATTTCAGCATCCATAGCTTCTACCCATTCTAGTATTCCACTAGCTTCTTTATAGGAAAAAGGTTCCTTATGCATGGAAATATTCAACAAGTAATCCACATGAACATGACTAAGGCTAGGACTTATGATATATGGGAAGGTGGGAGGTGTGGTACCTGTAACAGGAGTAGGAAGAGATGGAATATCAATCTGTCCCACAAAATCCTTCATCCAAACTGGAGGGTGCCTGATCCTAGTACTCCTTCTTAATGGTGGATCTTCCACAATTTCAAGAGTATCCTCAGCAGCTATAGGTGCAGCTGGAGGTAATTCCTCATTGCTCTCTTCAAAATCTGACACATCAGTTTCAGGATTAAACACATCTTCAGCAGAAGGATATGCTGGAGGCACTAAGACATCTAAAGTAGAAGTAGAAGAAAGAGAGTCTTGTGAAAGAAAAGGGAAATTGGTATGGACAAACTTCACATCTCGGGAAACTAAGAGCCTATGATTATCCAAATCATATAATTGAAAACCTTTGTGAGAAGAATTATACCCCAGAAACACACACTTAAGACTTCTAGAGTCAAACTTACTTTTGTGTGTAGAGAGGTTAGCAACATATGCTAAGCAGCCAAAAGGTCTTAAAAGAGAATAGTCAGGCTCTTCCCCAAATAAGACCTCATAAGGAGACAACCAATCCAAAACTGTGCTAGGAATTCTGTTTAATAACCAGGTTGCTGTTAAGATGGAGTAAGGCCAGAATTTTAATGGCAGACCACTTTGGAACATCAAGGCTCGAGCTGAGTCCAAAAGTATTCTATGGCGTCTCTCCACGATCCCGTTCTCGCAGAGGTTTGCTCTGCGAGAACCTCTACAGACAGATGCACAGCCGAAAAACGAGAAACGCGAAGAAGAAGAACGAAGACGAAGATGGTTTTTCCTGCAAGATATAAATAAACCCTCAACTAAAAATGCTCTATGTAGCAAATGTATTCTCTTAAGCTCTCACTCTGCTTGTCTTCTCCTCAAATAGAGGCTGAAACTTGTTCTCTAAGCATAGCTTCAAATCTCACGAGATATGGTTAAATTTTATCTTCCCATGCTTAAGAGATAAGGTCAAATTTTCCCACAAACATATCCACAACATACTAGAGAAGTGGAGTTAGTTGGGCTTTTACTATGCAAGAACGTCCAATACCCCACCTCAATGCCACAATGCCACGTCAACCAATTTTTGGCTCAGTCTTCAAAGTTCAAATAACAACTTCTCTAATTGATTTGACCAAATCAAAATAATATTTTGTGAAGAAATGCAAAACCAAAAATAATAAATCTATTTGAAAATAGATTTCAACACTATAGTTATAAGAGAGTTGCTTGTGTAAGAAAAGAAGAAATTTTGCATTTCAACTCGCCGTATGGAGATAGTTTTATTAATTAACAGATTAGCGCCAAAAGTCTAATGCATATTGAATTAATTTTAATTAATTTATAAGAGAGAGTAGGTAGAAAACTACGTGATCAAATTCTAATTTGATATTGGAATTGATCCATAATAAATGATGGTTTATTGTTCAAGATAGAATCAATGGTTTATGTGTTAAAACATTACTAACATCGACTCGAATACTTTATGGATATCGTGTGACTCGAATTGAGAGCCACAAACTTTGACTTTAGAAACTCTAACCAAAAGTCAAACATAAGTTGCCTCCTTATTTCTCTTCACCGCAACAAAAGTCTTCATATCCTATGTCTCTATTTAGTCATATATTTTATTTGTTTGAATTTGTGATGGGGATATTGAAATATATTTTGGAGAGAGGAAACATATTTGAATGTCAAAATTAATAACCTCGCACGTAATATTTATGTGAGTGGTGTTGGAGATGTGTTTACATAGTACAATTATGTTATGTACGTGTTCTTATATAGTATTTTCTTATGTTGGAGATTTTATTAGTTTTTAATATGGTATTTGTTTTATAAACTTTATTTAATACTACTATGATTTTTAGATTGAAAAATATTAAACTAGCCGCTTATTTAGTAAAACTATTAGTAGTCACCCATATAATATTATATCAATAATAGCGAATTTTCAATTTTTGGACCAAAAAAAAAATGTCCCCTCCCCAAAACCCACCAATAAACACAAGAAAAAAGAATCAATTTCTTCAAACATGTACTTCGCACCACCACTCCTATTGCGCGCCGCCACCAAACGTGTCGAGGTCACCCGCGCGTGTCACTATTTCGCGATCACATGAATATGCGAACACATTGCTTGCCTAATAATGTAAAATATATATTATCACGCGATCACGTGCAATTCACGTGGCAATGTATTTTATACTATCACGCATCACGCGAAACGCGCACATGCAATGGCGCACTATATTCATGTGATAGATGCAAAAAAATAAAATCATTAAGGTTAAATTTGTTTATTTACAACACTATTAATATATTTTTAAGAAGTTGACTAAAACTACCTTTTTCTAATTAAAATTAAGAAGTGGTTATTTTCCGTATTTCCTCATTTCTATATGACAAGCTATACAATTGTCAATTTGATGCCGATACCTTCACATACCATGTTAATGATGGGTTGGCCTAGCACGTATTATTAAGCCCACTGGGCCGATGTAAAAAATCAAGTTATCATTTTAATTTGATCACTTTTTTATTTTATTTTAATTGAAGGTATATTCATGTTCGGGCCTTTTTGGGCCAATCACGACCCTACTGTATTTTACTTTTGTTTACTTGAGTACAACTTGTATAAGCACCAATCTCCACAAAAATATAAAGGGTAAACTAGTTTAGTGCCTGTCGAAATTTGACGGGACTCACTTTTCGTGGAAAATAATAATAGAATTATTTATTTTGAGAGTATAGTTTGTTAGGATCCATTTGAAAAAAAAAAATTAAATTCAATTAGAAAAAAATGAAGAAAAAAAGAAGATCAATGAGGTGTTACATTTCTCGATTTTTACTCATTTTGAATGTCAAGTAGTCCGTTGATCATTGTAATAGAAAAGTAGATTAGGTAACGTCTCATTTTTTGTATAGTTATACTCATTTTGAATGTTAAGCCTGTCAAGTATACGTTGTAATATAGAAATAAATTGGCGTTTGGTAATATTTTTCATATCAAGTATTCTGTTGGTCGAAAAAAAGAATTGGTCAATGAGAGATAAGATTTTTTCGCGTGGTTATATTTTATTTAAAGATAAGGCGCCTGTCATTCAATATAATTGAAGGATGGAATGTCAAGCAGCACGTCATTTAAATATTGATTACGGATAACTCCATCATATTTGAGTTTTCCTATCGATGAAATTATTTTCTCAAAAATCGATTTAGCACCATCATACATATAAGCTTCTTCATCTGCCCGTCCCTACTCTACTAACAAACTATAAGCCGTAATGGTATATTTTCTTGTTAATGTTAAGTCTTTTAAATATTTATCTAGGATAAAACTGAGATGATTCTATTATATTTGAGTTTTCTGATAAAGTCGTCTCTCTCAAAAGTCGATATGAGATCAATAAATTAAATATAAATAAATTGAATAATAAGACAAAATATAGAATTAGAATTTTCAAAACTTTAAATGTTTATAAATACTAATAATTTTATACAAAATAATATATTAATAAACCCAAATCTAGATAGATTTTCGATCCTTAAAGTTGTATCAACATTGAAACTGATATGACTCTTGTTATAGATCCGCCCCGATTGGTAATCTCAATTCCCAATAATTTGGACGGACTTGACTATAAAATTCAAGTTCTTTAGAGGTTGTTCTACATATTACAAATTGTTGCCAAAATCGAATTTGAACTTTATTGATTCTATTTACATTTAGTTAATTATCTATGTCAGTTTTTTGTTCAAAACTAACCATCTTACCAATTACTATAATTTAAGGATGCAATATAGTTTATTCTTTTGAAAAATATCCATTCGAAAATTGTGGCATCCCAAATATTTTTAGCTACATTTTCTTAATAATTTATTTATGTGATTAAATTGTTGAGCTCCGTAAATCGCACCTCTAGAAAATAATACATAGATGGTACATGATTTATTTAATTTGTCTTACTTAGATTTATTAAGCATAATTATATGGTCATAATTCTTTATGTGTAAATAACTACTTATGTAAGTATTTAAATTGCACGAATTAGTTAAGCTCAAGTAGTGGAAGTTAATTATTTTATTTCAGTTCGATTCTTATTTGAGCCCAATAGCTTATTAAATATCTAAGTAGGATAAATATTTCTCTTCAGCTTTTAATTATTTAATTTTATTTTATTTTTTTTAGCCGAGAACAATGTCAGTAGAAGAAGGATTCTTATTTTCTTATTTTCCAAGAAAATAGATTTATCTCTATCCCTAATTTTATTTCTTAACCCTATTAGTGATAAACTTTTCAAGAGTCTGTATTTATCTTTACCACTCTATAAACTAGAATAAATAGGGTCCTCGTAACTCTTTTTCACCACATTAAAGGTCGAAAGCCGAGTGGAGCGTAGATACACTTATTCTATTTTGTCATAGTCAAAGCCATCTTCCATTGTTTTTGTCTGGTTTCTCCAGTTTCTGATTCTGTTTCCCTGCAGTTAGGGTAAGTACTCCCTCCGTTATTTTCGACTTGTCTCATTTTTTTGGGCACACAAATTAAGAAATATAATAAAAAATTTAATATGTGGTAATGAATTAGAGATAAAGGTAATGTTAGGGATAACGGTGGTGTTTGTTAGGCTAAAAATGAAATGAGACAAGTAAAAAAAACAGTCCAAAATAAAAAGTGAGACAAGTGAAAAATAACAGAGGGAGTATATGTTTAATGTCATTTCATTGCTGACATATTTTCATTGCTTTCAATTCCTTGCATCCGATTATAGTGATAGGCTATATAAATAGATATTATACATATATATTATGTGCATATTATATATAAAAATATATAGACTTGTATACACGTATGTAGTATATATATTACTTTCGTAAGCTAGTGCATATATTTAATGATTAGATTAGTAATTGTATGTAGTATATAATGATGACTTCTCTGCATGTTTTTCTTTATATATATATATATATATACACGTATAAACATACTGCATAGGTGTTAGTAATTTTTGTCATCATTTTTAAGTCATTTTATATGTATATTTATATGCAAGAATTTGTGTATAGTTTTTGTGTGGAATCGCATGCATATTTTTATGTGGCGTTTTAGGATTTCCGTAAAAGTGAGTAATTAAGATCATATTATTTATTTTCTTTAGGTGAGGCGCGTAGGACTTAACAGTTTAATTGCAGATTTAAGGAGTCAATTCGAGTCAAGGAAGGTTAAGGTGGGGAAAAAGTTGCATTTTCGTGTTTATCCTTATTATACGTTTTGCTCAATTGATATGTGTGATATGCAGCTTTAGCTTACGAGCTAATGAGAAATAAGAAGTTTCGTCTTCGGACGAAAAATAAAGGAAGTTTCGTCTTCGGACGTAAAATAAAGAAAGTTTCGTCTACGGACGTAAAAAAGTTCGTAGACGTAAATGAAAGAAGAAACATGCGTACATATATTCTTTTGTAGGAATTCTTATAATATGCAAAAATGCAACTCACTGAGTTTATAGTACTCTTCTCAAAACTATTTTACCTTTTCGACTCGGGCGACAAGCGGCGTGGTGGATGATGGTGGTGTCAGAATTAATTTTTAATAAACTAGATTAATTCCTGAATAATGTTATTATAGTTTGAGATTTTCGCTTTACAAGTATTTTATTTGGGTTTTTCCAAGACTTACTTTCTTAATTTTTAGTAATTAATAAATGAAGTTTTCCTTTTTCGTACCAATTATTTTATTTATGAAAATTGGGGCATTACAAAAATAATCTCAAATTTACGACTTATTAATATTGGAAACAATAGTTATAATAAAATAAGATTCAAATGCAACATCAAAAGATAAACTTTAAGGGGGGAAAAACACCTCAACTTACGATATTAATAATAACTAAAAATATTACCTCTTAATGCAATGAATTTTTAATACTATGTTCTAAACCCTACCAAAAAAACCCAACAAAATTTAACCCTAAATGGAAAAAATTATTTACCTGGCATTTCTACATCAGCGCATTAAGTAGGATTTAATTAGGTAAAATTATTAATTAAAAAGCTTGTAAATTGTTAATTTAATTGAAAAAGTGTGCTTGTCGATTTAATTAGCTAAAAATATTAATGCTGGAATAAAGTACCCTAAATAGTAGTAAATACTAAACCTACAAAAAGACTACTAAACCCTACCAAATAAATAAATAAATAAAATACTTAACCCTACAAAAAAAAGGGAAAAAAATGAAAAAGAAACTAAACCCTACATAAAAAAACTACTAAACCCTACATAAAGAAACTCAACCCTAAAAAGAAACTAAACCCTACCAAAAAAAAAAAAAAAACTACGAAAAAAATGTCATTTCCCCATCAACATATTAAGTAGGACTTAATTAGTTAAAATTATTAATTTAAAAGCTTGTACATTGTCGATTTAATTGAAAAAATATGCTTGTCGATTTAATTAGCTAAAATATTAATGTTGCAGAATACATGTAAACAAATAAAATACCCTAAATACTAAACCTACAAAAAGACTACTAAACCCTATACAAAAAATACTCAACCCTATAAAAAAAAAACTAAACCATACATAAAAAAACTCAACCCTAAAAAAAACTACTAAACCCTACCAAAAAAACTTAACCCTAAAAAAAACTAAACCCTACAAAAATATACTAAACCCTACAAAAAAAAAAATCAACTTAAATGGAAAAATTTATCTACGTGGCATTTCCAAATCAGCGCATTAAGTAGGATCTAATTAGCTAAAATTATTAATTTAAAAGCTTGTTGCATAATACATGTAAACAAACAAAGTATTTGTTTATTCAATCATCACTACATGTTGAGAATCTAATTAAACAATATTTTATCTAATTAAATCGACAAGCAAATTTTTTAATAATTAAAAGTATAGATATACATATGTATATGCAGTATGATAGGGCACATCTGAGGGAGAAGTGTGAATTAGTTAAAGATATATATCAAATTAAAAATATATATTAATTAGATTAAAGTATTGATTAACTAGGTAAATTATGAGAATTTAGCAAAATAAAAGTCAAGTAATTATATACCTTTAATTATTTCATAGGAATATATATCTTTAATAAATTAATAGAATTGCAATTCATTATATCCTCAAAATTGTGAAGATATATCTGGACTTGAAGTAAGAATCAATTTTTTTAATTACAAGGAAAGAAATATATTGATCTTCACAAAGGAGAGAGTGAATAATTAAGGCAGTGTAAATAGGTAAAATAGTCACTTTAATAAATAGTAGCAACTTTTTTTTAAAAAAAGAAAAAAAACCGACGCTTTTATTGAAAAGAATTTATCAGATTACCGTTGCTGTGTGTTCTTTGGCAAAAACTCCTATGCGGTCAGGCTCACCATGCGTTCCAACCCCGCCCGATCCGACCCAACCCGGCCAAACCCGATTTTTTTTTTTTTTTTTAAATTTTAAAAATCACTTTACTGTTGAGCTCTCTGCAAAAATCACAAGCTTCCTCCGCCTGTTCTCCGTTCCTTCCTCCTCCGATAACAACCCCTCCACCACACTCTTATTCTCAGCCGCATCCATCAACTCGTCTCTCGTTGCCAGTCACGCCGATTTTCAAAACTTCCGTTATAAAAATCGCATTCAACGGTTGATCGGCGTGCATTGGCGACACGGCCACCTGAACACTAGAAATCAAGCTCCCGAAGCACGAATTTCAGCCATAGTGATTCATGAAAGCCGGTCAATTGATGAGATAGAATCTCCTTTTGCGCGGCCCATTCTCTCACTACAACCCCTCTCTGTCACTCTCTCCTTAAACCCTTCCCGTAGCTCAACTCTCGTCCCGTCGCCGGCAAATACGTCCGGTCCGGCTCTATCCGATTCTCTCAGCACCGAAATAAAATTCCTCTCGCTCAGATGTCCGTTTTGCAAGTTATTTGCAAATCCACATCTGTTAGGGGCAGACGTGGGTGAATCTTTGTGTGAAAAGGATCCTCCACCCGGAACCTGTTATGAGTCGCCGGATTCAGGTAAGATGGTCGGATTTCATATTTGAAAATAGGGGCAAGCTAGAAATTATTCATTAGTATGTGAGAAGGTTCGGAACATAATAGGGTAATTGTATGGAGAAAATGTACAATGTGCTACTCTACGCCTATGATTCTATTTTTTGCTTCACTTTTTGAATTTGAATGCGGCGGGCTGTGCTTTATTTCGAGTTATGATCATTCATTCATCCTACCGCAGGGTGGCGAAGTGATTCTTTTGGGGTTTTGTAAGATGAGGGGCATTGAACGGTTGCCGGAGACCACTCACAGTTTGGTGCAATCCGGGGTCGTGGTATGCGATTTGATGAGGATTGTTGAGGAGTTAGTTTTTATTAGCCTTGATGCCTTGATGCAGGTGCTACAGAGGCACTGTATTTAGTAATTTTGCTTTACCGAAAGAGTGTTGGTGTTGTTACTAACTGGATGCTGATAATTCCGGATAGTTAACTTCCCTCTAGGCGAAATTCGCTTGGGCAATCGATTAATCCGAGTTTCTAGATTCTAGCATTCATGGTTCTTATGTTAGCATGCAGCATCTCCATAACCAGAGAGAGAGAGACGGCATATGTCTAAAGCAAAAACAGTTTGAACTAGGAGTTGTTGTATTGTAGTTTAATGCTATGTTCTTCTTACTGAAAGCAAAATTTAGAAGACCACTAGACATGCTTAAATAATTCCTTGTTTAAAAGTTGGATCTTAAGTTTATACACTTCTGATTTTTTATCTTAGCTATTCTTAGAGGATAACATTTTGTTGATGCAACTCGAAAACATTTCCATTTCTATCCCGGAAGCATCCAACTTTACTCCACACATAATTTTGAGCTGGTAATCTTGCCTACTTAAAGTTACTAATATATTCATTCTACACTGAGCATTCTACTTCTCATATAAGTTCTCATGTTAGTTTATACTTCTGCAATTATCGTGTGACACGCTCTAATTTTGAGATGCGTATAAGATATCGACAATAGAAATAAAGGAAAGTAGTGAAATGTCTCAGTGTTGTTATCATGTGTATTACTTAGTCAAGGAAATAAATTTTCTATCTATATTACTTAGAGAAGGCAATAAATTAAGAATGAGAAGCAAGTTATTTCGCCTCGTGTTGATTGATTGAGTCTTCATTGAATTACAACCTATTCAAAGCTATCGGCATGTTCAATAAACATTTGAGTTCTACTTGTGCAGAAAATGTTGGTGGATTGTTGAAGTGCCATCTTAGATAATCACACTTTTTGTTGCTTTCTACTTGACTCGATGAAGCTAAAGCTGGAGCGGAGGCAATGTGAAGAAGCTAAACTGGCTGATGTCACCGGAGAGAAGTTCTTTTGGAAACTGATTTTTTTTGCCTTTGTGCAGAGGCTTTTTTCTAGGTTGTGAAATAAGGATGTAAAGAAATGGAAGCTCATTGTTCACTTATTTTGGAATTCGAGATTCTTGAGCAAGATAATGTTGATTAGAAGGACAAGAGATGTTTAATTATTGTAATTCTACAGATCCTTGAGTTTGTGTTTCTATGCGCTCATCTTCATTAAAGCTTAGAATCATATTTGGATTCTACCTGTCCAATCATGTTTCTCAACAACAAAATTTATCATTTTAGTATGGAAAATCTTTTACGAAAAACACGAAAAAAAATATTATTATTTTATCGGTTTAAGGATTGGAATATAGTTTGCACATTCGTAAGGTGTCTTGTAAGTAGTCGTTGGAAATTGACGATTTCGAGAATTTCAAAATTGACACTTTTGTACATATACATTGACACTTTTATTCATATAGATTGACAATTTTATTCATATAAATTGACACTTTTATAAAAAACATGATAAAAATTTATTATTTTATCGTTTCAAAGGCGGGAATATAGTTTGCTCACTCATAAGGTGTCTCGTAAGTAGCTGTTGGAAATTGACGATGATAAAAAGTTCACGATTTCGATAATTCCAAGATTGACACTTTTGTTCATATACATTGACACTTTTATTCAAATAGATGACACTTTTACGAAAAACACAATAAAATTGATTATTTTATCATTTCAAGAGCGATAATATAGTATGCTCACTCGTAAGGAGTATCGTAAGTAGCCGTTGGATATTGACGATAATAAAAAATTGACGATTTCGATAATTCCAAGATTGACACTTTTATTCAAATAGATTGACACTTTTACGAAAAACACGATAAAAATTGATTATTTTATCATTTCAATGGCGGGAATATGGTTTGCCCACTCATAAGATGTCTCGTAAGTAGCCGTTGGAAATTGACGATTTTGAGAATTCCAGGATTGGCGCTTTTGTTCATATACATTGGCATTTTTATTCATATACATTAGAATTTTTACGAAAAACACGATAAAAATTGATTATTTTATCATTTCAATGGCGGGAATATGGTTTGCTCACTCGTAAGGTGTCTCGTAAGTAGCCGTTGGAAATTGATGATGATAAAATATTGACGATTTCGAGAATTCCAAGATTGGCATTTTTGTTCATATACATAGGCACTTTTACAAAAAACACGATAAAAATTGATTTTTTTTTATCATTTCTAGGGCGGAAATATAGTTTACTCACTCATAAGGTGTCTCGTAAGTAGCCGTTGGAAATTGACGATTTTGAGAATTTCAAGATTGACACTTTTGTTCATATACATTGACACTTTTATTCATATAGATTGACACTTTTACGAAAAACACGATAAAAATTGATTATTTTATCGTTTCAAGGGCGGAAATATGGTTTGCTCACTCATAAGGTGACTCATATGTAGCCGTTGGAAATTAACGATAATAAAAAATTGACGATTTCGAGAATTTTAAGATTTGTATTTTTATTCATATACATTGACACTTTTATTCATATAGATTGACACTTGTACGAAAAAAAAAATATTTGTAATTTCTTACTTCAATTCAATTCAGCAGTAGAAATGTAATGTCCCGCATTTTCCTAACTATCGTTAATAGTATATTACGATGCTAAAAGGGAATTAGAATCTAATTAGATTCCCTAATTGTTATATTACTTATTGGAATCTTGGAATCTAAGTTGATTTCCAAATTGTTATGTTACTTCAAGTAAATAGCAATTTAATTGCTAGTCGTTTTATTAAACGGTTTAATGATCGATTGAAAGATTCGGCTAAGTACTTCTTTAGTGCCGAATGTTTTTAGTTAAGAAATCGACTTGAATGCCGATTATTATTCACAAAGATAATTAGTGACCGATAGTCATTTGGGCCGAAGCCCATTAATTATTTCTTTTGGGCCGAAGCCCATTAACTATCCAGATTTATGGGCCGAACCCAATTAGTAAGAGAGAGAGACCAAGAACTCTTCTGTTAAAGAAAACATTATATGTATACATATGCCTATATAAGCAATATCACAATTCAGAGGTTGATTAAACTTTTCTTTCTTAAGGAATTATTAAACTATTACAAGTACACCATCAACTCAAACCTTGTCCCCAAATTACAACTATTAACCAAGGGATTTAATTAGAAAACCATGGAAAGAGGAGGAATACACGTTCCCTTTCAAATCCAAGGGACACCTATCAATCAAATCTTCTTTTCCCAAGCAAATCTCCAACAAATCAGCCTGCAACAGCCCCTTAAGCCTGCAAATCTACAAAGGAAAACACAAGCAATCAGCCCCTAAGATTGTGGAAGATCATTATCCAAAGTATAACCTATTACTTAGACCATTAACTAGTTAAAAGGATGATCAATTCCTAGTATAAATACCCATTCTCCCTGCAGTCATTGCATCACCCACACTTCATCAAATTCTGAGACCTTACAAGCAAAATAGGGAGAGTGAGGGAGTGAGTGAAAAGGAAAGAAGAAGAAGGAACTAGAAGAAGAGCCGAAGCAAGGAAGAGAAAGGAAAAAGGAGAGGAAGTAGCTAGCAACTACAGCCCTACTTCTTCAAGGTATTCAACCCAATACCAACTCATGACTTAGAACAAGCATGCTAGAAAGATTTCCCAAAATTCTCTAGGCACCCACTTGATTAGATGACATCTTAATCTATGAATTTCAAGTAAATGAAAGCAAGATTCAGCCATGTACCAATGAGGCTTCTAGGAATGAATTCAATAAAATGCTAAGTTTCAACTATAGCCAAAACACACTACACGTCAATCCATTTCCAAATTGAAACTGCAGCCATGAGATTAATCGATCAAGATGATTAAGAACAAGAGAATTACCTAGAACAAAAGCTAGCTTCGTAACACTCATGAACTTGACTCATTAGTTAAAGGTTTTACTTAAACTCCTATAGCATACTAAGAATGATAAAACGCGATTCGATAATCAATCAAGATAGAAACATAGCTTATGAGAAAAGAATCGACCTTCGTCGAGGCTTCGAGCCTCGACGGCGAAGAAGCTAAGCAAAGGCGAGCATGGCGGCAAGCAGCCGCGTGTAGAGACGTGTCGAAGCAGCGCCATCGCCGACATCGTCGCATCGCCGGAATCTGCATCAAGAAAATGGAAAGCGAGAATTAATAGACTCGATTTAAAGAAACCTTCTCAAAATAAAATCGAACCCCTATGACTAACTGAGCTCTATGCTAAGAATCAAGTAAAATCGAGAGAGACGAATGTCCCCTAAGTTAGAAACTTAAGGATTTTAGTGTTGGGAGTTCGGAGTGGAGCCACCACAGCCGCAGTGTAACGCCTCGTATTTTACTTAACTAGTTTAATCGATTAATCTCGATTATTGAGTTATATTATTTACTCCTATATCCAAGATATATAGAACAATTGCTTAGAGAGCAATAGTTGAATCGAGTGGCGGCTCGATTGCTATAGTTAATTCTTCGAGTAATCGATTGAGCAGTAGTGATTGAATCGAGTAGCAACTTGATTTCTATATAATTTAATAATTAAAATTCGAATAGAGGAATCGTTATTTATTCTCGGTCACAATAGCTAAGCGTTGATCGAATTAAAAAATAAGCTCGAGGAAGAGATGGTCGTCGATTTCTCGATTCTATCTAATTGGGCCAAGGCCCAATTGATTTATTAGATCGGACCAAAGTCCAAGTAACTACGAGTTGGGCCAAGCCCTAACTAGTAAGAATATATATATATATATATATATATATATATATATATATATATATATATATATATATATATTCTTCTTGTTTGTAAATCAAGGAAGGTAATTAAATAAAATAGCTAATTCTCTATAATTCTCTAACTCTTTATTATAGTACAAGAGTCACGAGATTACATATGGTAACTAACAGGGATCAAAATCAACCACTCAGAACCTATACAAGGTACAACTAGGAGTTAGAGGAGTACACTACGATACAAGAACCCCTATGTCTTGGCCTCTAAAATTAGAAATGAACAGCTCCTTAGGAACCATTTTCAGCTGCTTACATGACCACAATAACCACCTCGTTGCCTGCAAGGTAAAAGAAAGGAAAGTCAGCTAGTAGCAACAAAACTTAGAGATTTTAAACCTGAAAATAAGAACAATACCTTTGACTAGATGGAGAAAGATATCAGCTCTTGGGAGGAGCCTATCACAACTTCAGAGGCAGCAGTTTCCTGCAGTTTTGATACCTGCAAAAGAGAGGAAGAGCAGTCAATAAAACAATAAGGGAAGAGAAATCAGAGCTGCATAGTAAGAACAAAAGCAAATCTGCCTAAATCTCCAATAGGAACAAAGATAACACAAAAATGTACACTCTCAAAACACTACAACCATACAACCTAAGTCAACATGCCAAATAAGTTTAGAAATGAGAATTTCAGCCCTATATCACCACACTTCTTCACCGTTTCGACCCACAACCATCACACCATTCTCACTCATCACAAACACATAGAGAGAGAGAGAGAGTTGAGGAAAAAGGAGAGAAGAAGAAATTAAGAAGAGTGAAGGAGGCTGCAGGCAAGAGGGAAGGAGTAAGGAGGAGAAGTTAGCAACTATAGCCCTCACCTTCTTCTAGGTAACAACCGAGAACCATGATCATGCCACTCTTCTCTTAGAAACTTCAAGCATAGTTTCGTAGTCTCCAACTGTGAATAAGCATGCTATGACTTTAATCCAAGAAAACCAACGAACAAAAGATAGTAAAGCTACAACTTATGAGCAAGCATGTTGCAGTTTTCATTCTTGAACAAACCCTTTAACTTAATTCAAGAAACATGGCACAGTAGAACAAGCTTGTTGATTTAGGAAATTAAGACCCAAAACTAGAAACCACCACTGAATTCAAATCCAAGCATGCCCATCCCCACAACCTTCAGATTCTCTAAATCAAGCCCCAACACAAAACTTAAACCAAGGATTTAGAACAGTGAACACAGGAATCACAAACTTGTTTATTCAGTTCTTGAAAACCAAACCTAAACTATTAAACGTACCAAGACTTCATCAATCAAATAAGTAAAGATCCTAGCTTAAGCGAGAGTTAAGGGGATCGAACCTCCGTCGAGGCGGAAACCTCGACGGCAGTAGAACGACGGCGAATTGCAGCAGCAGCATTCTCATCGACGTCGTTGGAACCTGCAAAAACAAGAACGAAAATCAGTAATGTATTAATGGAATAAAAGTTAATAGCAAAACGAGAGAGAGAGAGAGAAGAGATCAGCCGCCATTGCCAGCGGAGGCTCAAAAATTTACAAACGCAGACCGAGGAGGAGACGGCGATGCCGTCGGAATCAGAAAGGGGCAAATGTCCCCTCAACCTAAGGTTGAGGGATTTTAATGTTAGGATTTAAAATCCTAGAGTAGAGAGGGAGAGAGAGTCAGAATGCGGGAGTTGCGCCGCCGGAGCGGCGGATGCCGGAGAAGAAATACGCGTACGCCGGCAAAAACAGAGGTCGTCGGACGGCACCCCGCAGCGGCGCCGTCTCACCACAGCCGAAGGAGCCATCAGGGGTCAAAAACTCGCCGGATATCGGTGAGGCAAGTTTTCCCCAAATTTCGAATTAGGGATTTTGATTGGGAACCATCTAGCCTTGGCGAGAAAAAGAAGGCAACGGCCGACACCAAAGCCGGAACCACATCGACGGACGCCGGTGATAGAGACGCCGGGACCGTCAAAGATGACCGAAGAAGACGATGGAGAATCAGAGAGAAAGAAGGGGATCGCGACTGAATGGGGAGAGAAGGGGGTAGGGGGTGTTTGTTCAGCCGGGTCCGGGTCAGAAGCGGGTCACGGGCCGGGTTTGTATTATTCTACTTGACCCGTGTTAAGTAATATTGGGCCGATCCATTTGCTTAGGTGGACCGGGATTTATTATTTCAGTGGACCGGATTAATTCATTTAATTATCTACCCAATACAAAATAATTATT
The DNA here is from genome assembly GCA_001642375.2 of Mentha longifolia. Classification (NCBI taxonomy): domain Eukaryota; kingdom Viridiplantae; phylum Streptophyta; class Magnoliopsida; order Lamiales; family Lamiaceae; genus Mentha; species Mentha longifolia. The sequence goes on along the minus strand of CM038118.1, from coordinate 26,089,114 downwards.
TAGTTCAAGAATCACTAATTAAATTATATTACACATGAAATTAATAATTCACGAGTGAATTATTTTACGAGCTTAAAAGAATCAACTTATAGAAATAAATTACTAACCAAGAAGTAAGTTATTTAACTAAAGGTTAATAATCAAGACTTAATTGATTAAACTAATCAATTATACAATTAGAATTAATTATTAGGAAATGTCTCAATTAATTTTAATTCTAAGTAAATAAATCAATTAAGTGATTTATTAAGAAACAGTCGAACCAATCATTCGTATAACTTGAATAATAATTTGAGCTTAGTTAGCAGTAACCACGTTACTGGATTTAGAATAACCTCCGATCAGAATTAAAACTAAGATCTTAGATAAGATCTTATTCGTTAAGATGCGAATCTTATCTCGATTTTTAATCGAAGGGTACACGAAGGAGGGACAGTAGCAGAAGCATAAATCAAGTCTTGTTGCAGAAGAGAAAACAACGAGGTGGGCTTTCTATAAAACAAAACATGTTTTATTAGATTAATAGCTCTTTTAAAGTATTGTCATGCCATAAATGTTTTCAGTTTTTGTATGATGTCTATCTGTTAAATGGCGCAAGGCCAATTCATAAATCGAATTCGGGTCCTTGAATGATCAACTATCGTTCTCGGACTAGTGTACACATCGATCGTGTCATTGCAGATAGTGACCGATCACGTGACCGAGTGAGGTGGCCAACTCCTCGGGCACAACAAACTCAGATATGGTAGAATACTACAAAACTTAGTCTGCGCAAACGCTTTTAAGATAACTCAGTTTTTCATGAACATAGGCCTTTCAAGAAAAACCCTATTCTTCACTATGAATGACTTGACAATAAAATGTTTTGGGCAATGTGTCCACTGAGTACTTTGTACTCACGCCCTGTACATTATTTCCAATGTGCAGGTTGAGCAGGATGAATGAAGAGTGACCGGCGATGCTTTTGTCAATATTAACAAGTAGTATTAGTTGAAGATTTCTCTTGGTAATACATGTCTTCACACATGTATTCTCAACTCATTTCCGCTGTGTACACTCTAATACTTTTGAATCCTTCGATATGGTTGTAATTCAAGTCAGAATCATGACAAGTGGTGTTGTACTTAATTCCTTTATCATGACCATCTATCGGGTTTGTTCTATAGTATGTTCGTACTAAATTCCCAAATTCCCATCTTTTGTGAATTATTCGTTAATTCCTACCATAGTCACGAATCACCGAGCTTAGCTATCGATTAGCAAAGTGCGGTCGTGACACGCAAGAGTTACGCCGGAGAACCACCGGGACAGAAGCAGCCTCGCGGCAGAGATGGAACCCATCGGAATTCAGGTCGAATCGATGGACGGCATCTCAGCGGCGCCGTCTCACTGCGACGGCGGACCCAACCAGCAGCCCCGAGCCCAAACGCCTCGCCAAAAATCATGGAGGGGAAGTTTTCCCCAAACTCGAAAACTGCAAAAGGCCGATATCTTATTCGAAGTAAACTATCCGACCTGGTTGGCCAACCCCGTGATGGTGAAAAAGCAAGGAGGCGGGTGGCGGATGTGTATTGATTACACTGACCTCAATAAGCACTGCCCAAAAGACTGCTACCCCCTCCCTAACATTGACAAGAAGGTCGAAGCCCTTGTTGGCCACAAGATGTTCAGCTTCTTAGACCTATACAAGGGATACCACCAAGTCCTCATGAATGAAGAGGACGCTCCGAAGACCGCCTTCGTCACAGACTTCGGCGTTTACGTATACAAAAAGATGCCCTTTGGACTGAAAAATGCTGGAGCTACCTACCAAAGGATGGTTGACAAGATTTTTGAAGCCCACATAGGTAGTATTGTCGAAGTGTATGTAGACGATATAGTCGTAAAAAGTAAGGAAATCGCCACTTGTGTAAATGACCTTAAAATCGTTTTTAGCCTGCTTCGCAAAGTGAACCTGAAATTAAACCCAGAAAAGTGTACTTTTATGGTCCGATCTGGAAAATTTCTAGGGTGTTGGGTTTCACGCGAAGGGTTAAAAGCCAACCCATCAAAAGTCCGAGCCATCCAAGAAATGCAAGTGCCGAAGTCAATCCATGACGTGCACAAATTGACAGGCTGCCTAGCCGCCCTAAATCGTTTCCTATCTAAGGCCGCCGAAAAACAACTCTCATTCTTCAAGATACTAAAGAAGGCACCGAACTTCGAATGGAACGACGAGCACAGGGGAGCTTTCGATGGCTTGAAGAGGTACCTCGCAAATCTCCCTACATTATCTGTACCAAAAGAGGGCGAGATGCTCTCCCTATACCTCGCCGCTTCGGACGAGGCAATCAGTACAGTCCTGGTGCGAGAAGAAAAACGTCATCAGCTACCCGTCTATTTTATAAGCCGAGCCCTAAAAGGACCGGAGACGAGGTATCAACCTTTGGAAAAGGTCACACTTGCATTGGTGAATGTAGCAAGGAGACTCCGACCGTACTTCTATGCACATCCGATACAAGTGCTGACCGACCTCCCACTTCGGCAAGTGCTTACAAAACCAGAAGCGTCCGGGCGAATCGCTAAATGGGCTGTAGAACTCGGCGAGCACGCAATTTTCTTTGTACCTCGCCAAGCCATTAAAGGGCAAGTCTTGGCCGATTTCCTAGTAGAAGCCAAGTTCACGGACGCGCAACAATCCGTTGAACCCACTGAGGATAAATCAAAGGCTGAGGCGCCGAAGCCACCGCCACAAGACTGTTGGAAGGTCTACGTGGATGGGGCATCAGGTCACAAAAGAAGCGGAGCCGGGGTCTTACTCATCAGCCCGGAAGGAAAGGAGACCACCCACGCACTCCGGTTCAACTTCCCGACCACAAATAACGAAGTGGAGTACGAAGCTCTAATCGCTGGACTTCGTCTGGCCCAAGCTCTCCAAGTAAGGGCCATTCAAATTCACAGCGACTCCCAAGTCATAGTGAACCATATACTAGGCAAATACGAGGCCAAAGGAGAACAAATGAAGAAATACCTCCATAAGGCCAAGATCTTACAACAAAGCTTCTCGTACTTCGAGTTGGTGCGAATCCCAAGGGGAGATAATGGGCGAGCTGAAGCACTAAGCAAACTCGCATCATCATCAACGATCCCTCCGGTGGAAGAAGTACAGCTCTGAAGCATTGATGACGCCGAAGTTAATGTAATAAACGAAGATGGACCGAACTGGATGACTCCACTTCGCAATTACTTGTTAAATGGCGAACTCCCAACCGATAAGGTCGAGGCTAGGAAGCTCCTGGCCAAATCCACAAAGTACGTCCTGGAGCAGGGAATGTTGTATAGAAAATCCTACCTCCAACCTCTCTTAAGATGTGTGGGGCCCAACCAAGCGAACTACGCACTGCGCGAAGTCCATGAAGGCTCCTGTGGCAGTCACATCGGAGCCCGCGCCCTGTCCAAAAAGGTCATGAGATGGGGATACTATTGGCCCACCATGTTCCAAGACGCTACCGACCTCGTCAAACAATGCCCGAAGTGCCAAATCCATGCGACGGTTCCGAGATTGCCGCAGACCGAACTGGCCAGCATGCAAAGCCCTTGGCCGTTCATGCAGTGGGGAATTGACATCGTCGGCCCATTCGAAAAAGCTCCCGGTCAACTACAGTTCCTCATTGTAGCCATTGACTACTTTACGAAGTGGGTCGAAGCCGAACCATTGGCGCGGATCACAAGTAAAAACGCCCTAAACTTCGTTTGGAAGAACATAGTTTGTCATTTCGGCATACCTCACGTCCTCGTCTCAGATAACGGAACCCAGTTCACAGACAGGACGTTCAGAGAATGGTGTGACGAACTCCACATCCAACAAAAGTTCACCTCGATAGCCCATCCTCAAGCGAATGGTCAAACTGAGGTTACGAACCGAACGATAGTCAAGGGGCTAAAAACCCGGCTGGATAAGGCCAAGGGGACTGGGCAGCGAACTTGCCCCAAGTCCTATGGTCATACCAAACCACCCCGCGGACATCACACGGTGAAACACCATACAGCTTGGTGTATGGAACCGAAGCGGTGATCCCGGTAGAGATCGGTTTGCCGAGCCCCCGAACGCTTAACTTCGCGGCCCAAGACAACGAAGACGGACTTCGAACTAACTTGGATTTGCTAGAAGAAAAACGGGAACAAGCCTACATACAAGAAGCTCGATACAAACAGCAAGTAGCTCGGTATTATAACAGCCGGGTGAAGTATCAACAACTCCAAGTAGGCGACTTCGTACTTCGGAATAACGAGGTCAGCAAGGCGGAGAAGCTCAGCAAATTAGAAGCCACCTGGGAAGGACCATACCGAGACAAGAAGTCCTCGGAAAAGGGTCGTACAAGCTCGCCCACCTATCTGGTGAGCCCATACCCGTACCTGGCACATTACCCACTTGAAAAGGTACTTTGTATAAACAGAGAGTGATGTCCAAGTTCATTTAGGTAGTAGGAATCGAGTTGTCTTGGTAAATTTTATCTTATTTTGACTTCATTCAATTAAAATTTTTTAGCTGTCACTTACTTGCTTAAATAATTCGCATGCATTTTGCACATCTCTCTCTCGTTTGTATTAAGTATCCCGATTTTAAAATCCTGACGAGGATACGCAAATAAACTCTGCTTCGGAGTAACACCTAAACGCGCGTAAGGGGACCACCCCTATCGATAAATTCGACAAATAAGGAACTGAAAGCCAAAACTTCGTCTTCGGACGAAGTGGCTAACTGAAAGCCAAAACTTCGTCTTCGGACGAAGTGGCTAACTCAAAGCCAAAACTTCATCTCTAGACGAAGTGGCCGACCGAAAGCCCAAACTTTGTCACCCGACGAAGTGGCTACGAGAAAGTTGCCTTCGTTGAAAACAAGAGAATCTACCTCAGTTAAAGACAAGGATGGAAAGCTTAAACACAAATGCAAAAATTTCTATTTTATTTGAATGGAAATAAATGTACAATTGTTACATTAAGAAGACGAGGAACCCGGAGGCTTTGGCTGACTAAAGCTAAGTCAATCTCTAGCAAAATCCCTACCTGAATTAAAGTTCAAAATATCGTCTACGCTAAACCTGCCTCGACCTCGTCCAGGAGCCGAACTTCGACCTCTACCTCGAACATTCTGGCTCGCCCGACCCCGGCCCCGTCCAGGTGTCGATCGCCGCTCTTGACTATAAATTTCTCGAGAATGACGTGCGACAATCTTCGGGTCCGGGTCAACAGACCTCGAAGATTCACCTTCCAAAAATTCTCTAGAAGTACGGTCGAGCAACCTCGGATCCAGATCAGGGGAAATTAAAGTCGCAGATCCAGCCTCTAAAGACAGACGTCGCTTCAACTTCGGAAAGCGATCAAGGACTGTCTCATAAATGCTCACCACACGAATGAGCTCTTCAAACTCACCCCTAACCTGTCAGGATTCATTCCCATATTGCTCCCTGTAGCTTCGGCATCGGGCCTGGAGCTCCTTGACCTTATCATAAGTCTCAGAGATCGTGGATCCCCCGGCTCGGTGAATTATGGTCTCGTACTCCATATGCTCCTCGACGATCTCTTTGCAAGTCTTGATGTCGTCCCGAGCTCGTTGGTACTTGTCTTCAAGCTCCATATATCTGGCATGCATCTCATCAAGTTTTTCCAGAGCTGCCTGAAGTTTCACCTTGGCCTCGATCTGGATGTTATCAGCTCGCTTCTTCCAGTCCGAAGCATCGAGCTCGGCTACTTCTACAGCTCGGCGAAGCTCGAATATTTCTTTAACAAGGTGGGAAGCATCGTAAAACTCAGGGGCAGACTACAGAATAAATACAAGCAAGGTTTAACAGAAAGCCTTTTTTATTTATAGCCGAACACGGCAAATGAAACGCCACCCTAATGGTGACGAAGTACAAGGCTACAAAAACAAAACAAAAAAATAGAGAAGGAAAGAAGCCAAAAATCGTGAAAAGTGTTAATTGACTCCATCACGATTTTCTCCTTCTAGGCCGACCTCTGGTTCAACCTCAGGTTCCTCAGGGTCGTCGCGAGCGGGCTCCTCGGTGGTCTGTGTAGCCGGCCTCTTCAGTAGGTCGGCAATGACCGTCTCCAGGAGTTCGTACCTGTCAACGGGACATCGCCGAATGGCCCCTTCGCTGAGCGGGCTCCTCTGCGCGGCGAGCTTCTCGACCACCGGAATTGAGGAACTGTGCTCCAAAAGCACCCCGGCGAAGTCCTGCAGTGTCTTTTCCTCCGTCGCAATAGCATATCCGTACTTGGTTTTGTCCAAGTCTGGGATGTCGGCAGCGATGTCATCGAGCACTGCGGAGACGATCGGGGTGCTCAGGGCACTCGCCAACTGAACGGCCATCTGGGAGAAGTGCTTCGACCGGAAGACACGTTCCACCACAGCGCGGAACATGTCTCCCTGTCCGGCCACCATCCCGGCAACTTGGGCCTTCAGCCGATCCACTTCAGCCTCTAGCTCGGCATTCCTTTTCTTCGCCTCCTCGGCGGCAGCCGTAGCCGCCGTCTCCCTCTCCTGTGCTGCCTGCGCCGCGGCCTCGGCGACAGAGATCTTAGCCATTAGCCGATCCTCCGTCGCCGCAACTTCGGCAGCCTTCGTCCGGAACTTGGCAACTCCACTCCTAATGAAGTTCGCCAAGCCCTGCAGCCCGTCTAAAGCCACCTCGGCTTCCTAAAACCCAAAACCAAAGGGCAGAATTTTAGTAGAAGATACAGACTACAATATATAAGTACTTCCAGTTTTACGCTTACCTCGGGGAATGATATCTCCCGTATGTGTCCTTGGCCTGCGGTCGGGCCACTCTCGACGATCGTCACTTCGTCATCCAACGAAAGTAAGGTTCGTTGAGGTCGTTGGCCCACCACCTGCAGTGGAGAGGAGCTTCGGACGGGAGCGTCCAACTGCGAGCTCACGGACACCGACCTCCCAAGGTCGGTTGTCAGTTTCCGACGACGTCGCCGACGTCGCCTTCTCCACCACCGAAGCAGAGGGTCTTTGCCTCTTCCTCTTGTTCCTCTTCTGAAGAGCGGCCTGGATAGCTTGAGCGTCCACTACTAAACAAAAAAGGAAGCATATATATCAGTAAAAATGAAAGAGGCCACGGAACACAAATCAGTGAAGCAGAGCCTCACCCAAGTCCGCGTCGGACACGGAGTTATATGGGCTTAGCCCATGATTTGCGAGCTCGGCCTCGGCATAATTCCTTTCAATGAGGCCGAGGTTCACCAAGCTCGTCTCAAGCTCACCGGTTGGTTTCCCAGTGTCTCGAGGTGCGAACTTATCCCTGGTCCAAGGATACAACGGCACCCCTTCACACCGGCAAAAGAAGAATTTCTTCTGCCAGTTCGGTACCTTACTGGGCGTTCCTAACTTGAACCTACTAATGGGGGAAAGGTAGGCCCACCCCGTCGGACCAAGCTTAGGTCTAAAAAACCTAAGAAACGAATCTACAGTAGGCGTACCACCGCGGCGGCTGACCTCGAAACAAAAACCTACGACCTGCTTGATAGAGGGGGGTTGCAACTGACCTAACGCCAGTTGAAGCTCTTCTAAGAGCTCGACAAAAAATCGATTTAAAGGAAACCAGTAAACCGAAGTGAAGATAGTCTTCATATACGGTAAAAAAACTTACGGGAGGCGAACTACCCCTATCGACATCACGAGGTAAGAGCAGTTCGACTGACTCGGGAAACAGAAAATGGCGAGCCAAATCCTGCATATAAGATACAGACATGGTAGAGGCGCTAGCCAGAGACGCGTTAGACCCGACCAGCGGTGGGAATTCGATTTCTCGAAACGCCGGTGGGACTGACGCGCGAGTATGCACATTTAGCCAAACCCTCGCTGGAAATACCCTAGACGGCGAGGGCAAAATCTGTGAGCTAGCCCTACCAGTATCTACGTGGGGAGAAGAAGAAGAAGAATCCATTACAGGGAAAGTACTTACTTGTCAAAGTCTTTTTCCGACTACAAATCACCGGGAAATTGAACTGGACGGCGGCGGTTGCAGAATTTTGGGTCTAGGGTTTTCTCTCTCGCTTGCAATTGGAAATCGATTGAGGGGGAAAAATATTTTTTAGTGTACATTGGAAGCTTTTATAAGCAAAGGCACGCCTTTTCAAATCCCGCCTCTCCGCCTGCTCCAATAGAAAAGCGGCACGTATCCTACCTACCCTGACACCAACAGTCGTGCCTTTTCATATCACGACTATTCAAGCTTGACCCCGTCAAAATGAGACGATATACATTTCGACTTCGTCGAAATCCCGACTTCGACGAGGTAAGCCAATTCAAGCTCGACCTCGTCTCAACCTCACAAGGGCAAGACAATTTACACCCCTCTACAATGACCTCGCTTCTCCGATCTTTTGGGGGGGATGTGATAGGATGTGGCCCAAAGGCCCGGATCAGCTCGGCCCATCCAGAGTGAAGCCCAATAGCACAAGTCAACAAAACCAGCCAACTGCTCCACGATTTCTCAACCACCCGCGATGGTCAGAGTACGGACGGACGTGCGAGAGCAGCACCCACGATCTCTGAATCACCCATGACCTCAATTCTCTATAAATAGAGCTATTTTGTAAGATAATCAGGAGGCCACTGTATTTATTAGCTAAAAAAGACTTGAATACAAACATTCTCTTTTCCTCCGTGGACGTAGATCTACCTAAAGATCGAACCACGTAAATTCTTGTGTTCTTAGCTTTCTAAAAATCTCACCATCACGAAAACACTCTAAAACGCGACGATCGATCAACAAACATATATGCACGAGTGAGATCTATTCGTGCAATTCATGTTTGTGTTTTCATCTCCACCAATTTTTGGCAAGCATTCAAAAGTTATTAAATCTATGACTTGTCGAATATCACATGAGTTTTCCCGACACTTGAATTTTATTTTATTTATTTTTTTAAATGGCTTGGGTTTCAATTTTTATAAAAAAACGTATTGGCCGAATATATTTATTTTGTTTTTCAAAAATATCATATTCTTTATTATTATTATTTTTGGGCAAAAATAGCTCAAAGCTTACCATGATTTTTAAGTGTATACTAATAATAAACTACAATGCAAAATTCTGTCACATCGGTCATCGAATGAAGATGAACGACATATAATTAAAAAGCTCTTAACATACAGAATTTGATTTCATTATTATCGATCATCGATCTAATTGTAAATTAAGAAAATAATTAATGCTCAAATATTAAACTTTCAGAATAGAATCCAGGCAACTCCGGTAGTCCATCGATGACCATAAACACTTAAAATGATGGGCTTGACAGTATGTTAAACTTTACATTTGATAGCAAATTGTTGATCAATTGAATTATTCTTTGAAGTCATGCCATTTCGAAAGTCATGAATTTTAATTTAATATATATATATATATATTATGATTTATGTTATGGCATTTGGTCTAATGTGTAAAAATGGTTTTATCTTTAATTTATTACAAAAATATTTCGACTTATGAATTTTTTTTGCGAAAATGGCATGACTTATAATTTTTTTTCTAAAATGTCATGACTTTCGAAATGGCATGACTTCAAAGGTCAATCAACTACGATTTTTTTTTTGATTATTTTGCTAAATTCTCATAATTTTGCCTAATCAATCAATGTTTAATATAATAATTAATATATATTTGTATAGAATTTCAATTTGAATAAAAGTCTAATAATTTAAATAAACATCACTTATTATAATTATAATTAATAAGTAAAATAATTTATTAATTATTTATCCCTAACACCGTTACTAATTTAAAATATATCTCTATAATATTTTTATCAAATAGTGAGTACATTATAGATATTTAAATATAAGGTGGTGGACGAAAATATATGTCCTATTGACATAAATAATTGATTTTGTTTATTGCTGGAGAATAGACCTAAAAATTTAGTAATAGCAAAATAAATGTCAACTAATCTTGATTTTTTTGATTATTTTGTTAAATTCTCATGGTTTTGACTTATAATTAATAATTTAATTTAATTAATTTATAATAAGGACTTCAATCCCACATCAATTTTTTTTTATATAAATTCAACAATAGTGCACTTATATAAATAAATCTACATATCTTCCCAACAAAATTCATCTTTAATCTGTGGAACTTCATCACTTGAACTACAACAATATACAAAAATATAAACAATATTTAGATTATTGGCAACGGAACGTATAATATATATAGATATAGATATTGATTATTCTACTTTCAATAAAAAAAAAAAAGGTTAAATCTTATATTCGTAATGCTATAAAAATCTTATGTCCCTTAACGAAATTTCCTATATTTTCTTACTTTGCAAGTTTCTTATAAAAATTAAAAAAAAAGTAGAAAATCAAATTTAGAGTTTCAATATTCCAAATTTAATTGAAGACAGATAATTTCAAATGTGTGGTGTATCTTTTATATTGATTAATCATTGATAAGGTTTTATAAATAATCGATGTGAGATAATTGAAATTTAATAAAATGAATTATAAATCTAAAGCCATTAAAATTTAAAAAGATGTTCACAAAAATTTATTAGAATCGATCTTATTAATTATTATCTCTATTTTTTTCCTTTCTTTTTTTGAAAGCTAAATTTTATTTCTTAATGTTCTTCTGAATTATAATTGATCGAACTTATTTTCGTAAGGTAATTAACGAGCACAAATCAAGGAATTAATGAACACGAAAATAAAGGAACACGAGGGATTTATGTGGTTCGATCTATTGTGATAGATCTACGTCCACGGGCGGAAAGAGTACGGATCTTTATTGCTTGTATGAGTAGTGATTACAAGATTGTTCTCTCCTTTTCAACCTATTCTAAACCCCTATTTATAAGTGTTTACATATGGAATTCGACTAGGTTTACAAGTCTTTTCCTATTAGGACTCTTTGGCTTGATCTCCTCCTTTATTGGATAAACACCGAGCTTCTATATCTCTTGTGGAGCTTGAATTGTAGTCGATGTAGGAGTTGCCTTGGTGTAGAGGTTCCTTTGAGGTGGACCGAAGTGGACTCGGCCTAGGTAGGCTGTTTGGGCCGAGCCAAGTAAGGCTCTTAAGTGGGCCGAGCTGCAATAGGCCGAGCTTGACAGTCGGAGCCCAATTATATTGGGCTCGATGCTTGAGCCTAGTAGCTAGGCCATATCCTATCAATAATGGTATGCGTTTCCTAGGATTTGACAAGTCTCCTTGATTCCTTATAAAGATGAACTAATATATGTCGTAGATTCTTTCATACAAAATAAATTTATTTATAGAAAAAGGGAAAATAAAATATTTAGTAACGTTTATATGTTTTAATGTAACTATGCAATTATAATTATAATTATATAATTATAATAATTCCACTAAAATTCAGGTTCTTCGAGAAGTTTCGTCTAAAATCCAACTCGAGGCCTAAAAGTAGTCAAATTCTTCAAACTTTCCTTCTACGCCTTTCTTCTCCTCTATATATACTCGCACTATATTATTTTTACCTCTAATTTTGCTCTAGAGAAATCCCCAAACACAACTCTTCATCCTCATCAAAAACCCTAAAAGCCCTATTCTTCTCCGAACTCACTTAATCAATGGCGATTCTCTCCGACTACGAGGAGGTGGACCAGAAGAAGCCATCGTCGTCGGCGGTGACAAAGCCGTTTAGCGCCGCCCTTGACCCTTCGAATCCATTGGCGTTTCTGGAGAGTGTGTTTGAGTTCGTGGCGAAGGAGAGCGATCTGTTCAAGAGCGATTCTCTGGTGAGCGATGTCAATGCGGTGGTGAGGATGGTGAAGGACAAGGTGGAGGGGCTGGAGAGGAAGAGGAAGGAAGCAGAGAAGAAGGCTGCAGAGAAGAAAGCTGCGGAGAAGAAGACGGCGCCGCCGCCGGTGAAGAAGGAAGAGGTTGTGAAGGCTAAGGAGGAGGTTAAGGCGGATAAAGAGGCAGAAAGTAAATCTGAAGAAGAGGCGAAGGGGCCGCGAGGTATGCTTAATTTCTCTTTACTATTTTTTGTTTGCTATTAATTTAGTTGAGTTCCTTCCTTTTTTGCCTCTCTGTTGCATGGAAGGTGATATTCTTTATACATTAGGTTTAGATGCAATGTTATTGACTTTGGCGTTTGTGGAGGACTCAATTAGATTGAATTAAATGCTGTGCATAATTGGTCTAATGAATTTCTTGCATTAGAGATAGATTTCATTCACGTGATGAAGTTATCAATCTTGCTATTATGCTTCAGTTGACGATTGTATATGTGACATTGATTTGTAAACTGAAGTTGGACAATGTGTTGCAATTTGGTAAGAGTTTGTTCTGATGTGTGGTTTTATATGGATGATGCCTGCTAAAACTGCATTGAAGTATTTCTTTTGCTGCTTTATACATGAGCAAAAATCAATTGTTTCAGAGTTGCATTACCCTCATATGTGAAACACGCGAGTAAGAAATTTAGTTTTCTGTTCAGATGTTTAAAATAAGATTTTGAATCCGGTGGTGTAAAAGATTGTATACGGAGCGGAAGATCTGAAAAATAATAAGTTGAATCTGGGCAAGTAGTATCTTGTTTTCTATAGAAGAATATAGGGATTATTGTTGTGATGTTTGCTCTACATTGCAAACTCGTCTTTTGAAATATTTCAATAGTACTACCACCTTTCAACTTTTAGCAAATTCAACATACCTGATATACATATTGCGAAAACTGCCATTGCATTGGCTAAAAAACATTGTTGAAGGGCGAATTTCAAAGGGAAAAAAAAAAATTGAAGTTTGCTACAAAAATCTTTTAGAAGTTCTGTCGAATTTGTTATATAGGACAAAAGTTATGATTTGTTTAGATTGCCAAGAATGTACTTAATTCTATTTGGATATCTGAATTTGGGTTTCATTTTGCCACTGTTATGATATTCTTGGGACTGTGGTATTGTTGCATAAATATGTGCTAACTGCTAATATGACTCCAAGCAGCTCCCAACAAGTTGAACGGTCTTGATATGGATACGTACTCATGGGGTCAATCTCTTCAAGAGGTTAACATTAATGTTCCTGTGCCACCTGGAACAAAGTCGAGATTTATTGTATGTGAAATCAAGAAGAAACATATTAAAGTTGGGCTCAAGGGTCAGCCTCCGGTTATTGATGTAAGTCTGTTATGGTTCTCCCTTTCTTGTAATTCATCCTCAAGTCCTGTTTTTACTATTTTATACAATTCTGAATGTTATGGTTAGTGTTCTTCAACTTCTCACTAAGCTATTCTTAATATGCAGGGCGAACTTTTCAATCATGTCAAAGTTGATGACTGTTTCTGGAGTTTAGGTATGGTTATTGAACTATGCAATTAAACATTACGTTCGGTTTATATTATATCCGTCTACCTTTTGACCTTTTCAAGTTTTTATTTTTATTTTTTTAATGGATGCCATTCACTAATTCCTAATTTATCACATAATTGTTCAGAGGACCAAAAATCTGTTTCCATTCTCCTGACTAAACAAGACCAGATGGAATGGTGGAAGTACTTAGTGAAGGGTGAGCCGTTGATTGATACTCAGAAGGTAGAACCAGAAAGTAGCAAATTAGGTGATCTGGATCCTGAGACACGGTCAACTGTGGAAAAAATGATGGTAAGATTGAGTATTTCCGTTGATACCTCTCTTCTGATTCTTGGTTTATCTAATCTAGATGACAAATCTATTTCCCTCTACGCTTTTCCATTGTTTATTGATATATGCGATCTAGATGTTAAATCCAAATGCATGATTGGTGCGTGCTCTCTGTTTGTCCATGTCTTTGTGTGATCAGTTATCTCTGCTTTGAAATAATTTAAATTTTTCAGTCCATCTGGTCCAGCTATTTCGTTCTTGCCTACTGATGAATAGGTCTTCTTAGAGTTCATCATTAACTGCAAAATATTTCAGTATGAATATGAAGAGAAAGAAAAGCAAGCAACTCCTAGTTCTTTATTATCTTGAATCTAAATAAGTATAAATCGGAAGCACTTTCCTAGTTGAGCTTGAAAATTAATATAATGAAATGAATGATGTAGATTGATCAATAGACATCTTGATGTGAGAGTGAGAGTACTTCATGTCTTGAATACCTTTGCCTCAAAATGAAAATCAAACATTATGAAAATTGTGTACGTACTCTGTTCTGGGGCACATGAAATATCCTTCACAATCCAACTTATTGTTGATTCTTCAATATTTTGGTCTTTAAGCTATTGTACATTTTTTGTTATTGTTGACTTGTCTTATTTCACTTTATCCTGATTTGAAATCCCTTCGCCTTCTACAGTTCGACCAACGACAGAAACAAATGGGACTTCCAACGAGCGATGAGATGCAGAAACAGGATTTATTGAAGAAGTTCATGGCTGAGGTGATCATTCACCACCATTTCTTTGCCCATAAATTCAATCTTGTTTGTTAAACATTTTTACTGATTGAAAACTCTTCTATTTTGCAGCACCCAGAAATGGACTTCTCAAGGGCGAAGATCAACTAAGGAATTGGCCTCTTAAAAATATATATACTCATACTTGAGACCGGCTCTTTATTTTGTTTCTGGTTTTCATTTTTCAAGAAACTAACTGCCTAGACCAATGGTATCTGTCCTTTCCTTTTGTCGTATATAAACTTTTTTTTTGTAGATGTCTCCTTTTTGCTATTCCAGGTTTTGAGGAAGTATTGAGATTTGAGGTTTTTAGTGATTTTTTTCTGTTTGAATACTTTTGAAAGATGGATTGTATTAAACAGGAATTTGGTTATTGTTTGAGCTCTATGGAATTTTATCACATAGGTGTAAGGACATGATTGATATATATATTTTTTTTTAAAAATTATAAATTAAACTTGTAATAAGGATAACATAGATATGATCATAAATTTATTCCGATGGGATCTTTAGTACCCATTTTTCTGTACTAATTGTGTATTAAATTACTATAAATTAAATATATTGAAGAAAAATGCATAAAAATGGTTGTTTTTTGTGTCAAAACTCAAACTGGTTAAACGCGAAACTTTGGGTAATTCCAATGTATTCTATGTTTACTTTTTTTGAAGATCGACACTAAAGGTGTTTTCAATTATAATGGTTTGTATTTCTGTATTTAATGCTATGTTAAAATGAATATTCAAAAGAAAGTTAGGTGTTTTAATTTGTTATAGTCCCTCCATTACTAATATATGGGTTAAATTTAATCAGACATGGGAGTAGTTGGTAGTTGATTATAAAGTTATTAGGAGCAGTGGAATGATATTGAGAGCGCGAATAAATTGGTAAGTCATTTTTCACACACTCTCCGTTTTTTATATCGTCATATTTGGCTTTTTTGTTACTCCCTCCGTTTCATTGATATAAGGATAGTTAACTTTTTATCTCAATAAAAAGACAATCAACTATCCTTTTATCAATGGAACGGAGGGAGTACTTTTTAAGTGTTCTATTTCAGAATTTGATGATAAAATAACTATGTTCTTCTCATTTTATCCCTATAATCAATGATATATATAAGTTGATGTTCAAAAAAAATAAAAAATAAATAAATGAGGTTAAAATGTAAATTTACACACATTCTTAGTATGCGTAATTTTATGATATGAGACACTTGAAAAACCGGAGAGAGTATAGCAATGGCGGATAAAGTATAATTTAAATTACCAAAAAGGTTCATCGGTGAACTAATATATAAAAACCACTTGATGCTAAATAATTTAAGATCTACTATAGTGTAGAGTTTTGTTTTTGTTTTTCATTTTTGAAACGACAATGTGGAGTTTTGTTAGTTTCACCATGAACAAAAATTATTTGTAGGCCGAATTTTGCATTCTCGATAAACAAACAAAAATGCGCAAGTATAACTAATATGAAAAATAAAATTATACTTAATATTTATTCCAAAGACATTAAATAAAAAATTAAATCGGCCGACCGACACTAAATTGAGTAGCAATGTGAGCATCTTGCTAGCTCGGCTTAAAGAGAAATTTATGTCCATTTTTCCCTTACAAAACAACATCTTTTCCCTTTCACGCACGCATTCGAGATAATTCGAACTTCTCATTTATTAGTTGGAGGAGAAAACTTTTTACCAACTGAAATTCATTTCGTCGTCAGTCACTAGTGTTCATTTATCAATTGGGATTTGTCATCAGTGTTTTTCAATTAAATACTCTATTATTATGAGATGCTAAAAAGACATAAAAGATTAATAAAAAAAAAAAAAAGAGAAAAAAAGATCATTTTCAAGGTCCTTCTCCATAAAAAGTAGTGTGGAGCCTCACACAGTGTCCTCTTGCAATAAAGATTGATCATATAATTGGGGTAACAAGATAGTGATTCTTTTATTTCTTTGTTGCTCATTCTTAATTGCCAACCTCCACCATTATTTCTTTTTCTTGGTCCCCTCTTCCCACAATTTTTACACCAACACCTTCAGATTTTGAGTTCATCTTTTTTTGTCATAACAATTAGAGATGTGGTGTCCAGATTCATGTGCAAATGGGTGAGGCAGGGGTTTAAGTTCCGATTCGGGTATCAATTTTGATGGAAACCCTATCACGGCCATAAATTTACGTGTATGTGACTAATGTGACACTGTGGTACGTCCAAAAAGGTTCCAATTTGCATGTATTGACCTAGCAGTAAGGGTTAATGTATGAAATCAAAAGTCCTGGTCAGGTTCAAGTCCTCGATGACACAACTTTTAAATTTCATGTTAATATAAACATCCGAAATCCTAGAGCTTGAACTAGAAGCATGAGGGAAGACACTCTCACGCGTAGTGAATGTAACATTATTAATTACTCCCTCTGTCCGTTTTTCTTGACGCGTTTCTTGAATACATGTGAGTGTAAAATAATGGAAATGTGTCAAGAAAAACGGGACGGAAGGAATAATAACTTGAGTTCCAATATGAATAATGATCATTTTGGGACCTAGAATATTGTTATTTTCCATGTGAATAATTCGAGCTTGAATTCAGCAAGATGGTGAGATTTTATACATCGTAAAACTTTTATTTGATAATGCCTACATGAGTTTAGAAGTAACTAGTAATTTTTTAACATGATTCTTGCAGTATGTAGGCCAATTATTATTTTTTGCATGAGCCACGAAAGAGAAAAACTAAAAAGTTTTGCAATTATATAATGAGTCCAAAGTATTTGTCTTGATGACTGTCATAGATTATACAATTTACATATTATGCTGTAACTAATCACTGACAAAATAGGCAAATTTTATTATTTTTTTTTATTTTTGCTAAAAAGGTTTTAAGAGCAATATACTACCTTCATCCCATATAGTAAGTCCACTTTGCTTTATTGACTTTTCCGGCACACATTTCCATCGAAACCTAGTACGAGTTTTAAAATATAATTTTGTAGTATCGTTTTTTTTACGGTAGTATCCCGTAAAAAAAACGATACTACAAAATTATATTTTAAAACCCGTACTAGGTTTCGGTGGAAATGCGTGCCGGAAAAGTCAATAAAGCAAAGTGGACTTACTATATGGGATGAAGGTAGTATGTTATTTCGCCCACCACAAAGAATTGATTGTATTTTATTTTAAATTATTTTCCCCTGAAATTGGTCTTGTTGCAATAGTTGTTGACGGTCCAATATAATGAGAAAATCATAAATAAATAAAAAAAGAATTCTCCTTGCAATTATTATACAAATTGATAAAATTGGGAGTGACATCTTATCTTGTGCAAAAAAGATGAGAATTATTGTGAAATGCAAAGGGAATGGTGATATCCCACAAGACAAAAGTGAGTTAAGTTCCCACAAAAGTGTGCGACTGTGTGTGTCATCACATCATTCCACACTCTCACACACATTCAAAGGTGAAACCTCATGATTTCGCTACTTGTCTGTGTGTGATTTTTTTTTTTGTTTTTTTTGTTTTTTGTTTTATTTATTTTTGTTGCAACAAGTGTGTTAAATTATGATCCTCAATTCAATAGTTCTTGAACTAGTTTGTTAATCTGATTAAATCATACCATAAGTATACCCTACCCCATGAGGCAATGCCTCACCCTCTCACATGGGTATTAAAACATATTTTAATTTTAATACCCCATGTAAGAGGGGAAAACACTACCCATGGAGGTAGGGTATAGAATACCCATAAAGTGTTCCAAATTTTATCATTGAAAAATGACAGTTCTTATTGACTCGAAACTCGAATAATACATCATATTTATTTATTTTTCTTTCTTACAGGCATTATTTGATTTCCGCTTAATTATGATGAAATAATATTTGACGGCTATATATCATTGAAAATTTTGGACAAAACAAAACATCATTGAAACTTTGGCTGTTGAAGTGTTTCCAAGTGCACATCACATCAATCTTCTCAATAATACAGCAAAAATAAAGCTTCATTCTTCTATTTGATTAGTGAACTAAATTCTATGAAAAAGATCAACGAACTCTGGCAAATATAACAGCAAGCTTTCGCTTGCATTTATACAATCATTCACGGTTGCTATCTACCAACTGCCTCACTCTCTTTTGTTTAAGAAAACCACCACTTATTTCTTTTGCAATAAGTCTAGATCTTTATTTCGACACGAGTTTTAATAAAAAATTAATATGTGTTGTTGTTGAAGTTTAGGACCTACTTATAAGTAGATGATGAATGTTTTAAGAAAAAAGATTATGTGGATGGGAGTTAGGTCATGTACTAATGTAGAAAGTTGCACAATTTTTGTGGACGTCTCAAGATGACAAAACATATTATTTTATTCTTTTTTCTTTGTTTGGGTTCATATTATATGTACTCCTTCCCGTTCTAAACCAAACCTACCCCTTGCACAGATTTCAAATAAGGGGTGTGTTTGGTTTGTGACGGATGAGTAGTTTTCTTTCCTTACTGAATGTGTATTAGATTTTTTTTTTCTCTTATGTCTTTAGAATCAATAATAAATTATTTTACTTTTATACATGTTAAATTATTCTAGTTGGCACCTATTGAGAGTGGTTGATTTGGTTCATATGTGAAAATTTTAGGAGTAGCAAATAGACCGCCTATAATATTTATCGATAAATTAATATTTTTTAATTCCATTTTCTTTCCAAGGGCCACCTCTAAGAGCATCTCCAGCCGAGAGCCCCTTGCCCTAAGGGGCTCTCGGCACTATTCCGGCAGGGAGGAGATCTCTCCAGATTTTGTCTCCAGCCGCAAGGCCCTCCCCCGGGCTCTATCTTATTTTTAATTAATTATTTATTCAATTTTCGATTTGTTTTTTAATTCGTTTTAATTTCGATTTTATTTATTTATTTAATTTTATTTCCAATTAAAAAAGTAACATTTTTTTGAATTTTTTTTATTAAATTAAAACAAACATTGATTTAAACAAACAAAGTACAACATAAGAGAAATAATTTTAAAAATACGCAAACTAATTTGGGCCTCTACGCGCCCACATCTCTTCGACCAAATCATTGTAAAGATCGCTATGTTTGGTCCTATCACGTAACGACGCGTTCCACTCCAAGTACTCCTGAAATGAACCGGTAGCTCCTCGATACACTCCACCATTAGCAGAAGTAGAGGCTTTCTCGTCTGGTGGAGCCCAATTTGTCGCGTTTGCTCCTTCATCCTCGATTATCATGTTATGTAAAATAATACAAGCATACATGATATCTTAAATATTATCACGATACCAGAGTTGAGATGGGCCACTAACCATGCCCCAACGGATTTGTCAAACGCCAAAAGTGCGTTCCACATCTTTGCGCGCCGCCTCTTGCAGAATTTTGAAATGGTCCACTTTTTCATCAGTGGCGTGTGGTGGGGCTGCAACAAAAATGGGCCACTTCGGATAAATCCTGTCGGCAAGGTAGTAGCCCATATTGTATTGTCTTCCGTTGGCGAGGAAATGAACCGGAGGTGCTATTCCTTTGACGACGTCACTGAACACCGGCGATTGATTGAGAACGTTGATGTCGTTGAGCGCTCCAGCTACCCCGAAAAAGGCGTGCCATATCCACAGATCGTGAGATGCAACAGCCTCAAGGATGATGGTAGGGTGGCCCTTATCTCCACGTGTGTACTGGGCCCTCCACGCCACTGGACAGTTCTTCCATGCCCAGTGCATGCAGTCGATCGAATCGAGCATCCTTGGAAAGCCGTGGCGAGCCTCGTGCATTGTTAGAATTCGTTGACAATCATCTCCGGTTGGCTTCCTCAAGTAATGACCACCAAAGATGGTTTGAATCGCCGATGCAAAGTTCTTCAACGAATCTATAGCGGTAGTCTCCGACATCCGCAAGTACTCGTCGAATTGGTCGCCGGGACCCCCGTAGGCGAGTTGACGTATAGCGGCGGTGCACTTCTGGATCGCTGTGAAACCCGGCCTCCTATTGCATCATGTCGTTGTTGGAAATACTCGACGCAAGTCTCCAATACTTGAACAATGAGCAAAAATAGATGCTTTGACATTCGGAAACGTCGCCGAAACAAATTGTCGGGGTAAGTCGGGCTATCAGCAAAATAGTCAGAGAAAAGTTGGGCCGCTCCTGTGACTCGATCCCGATCGATCATTCGCCGAACGGGATACCTCCGGCGTTTTGCCGACTCAGTGGCTTTTTCCTTCTTCTTCTTCTTCTTCTTCTTCTTCTTCTTCTTCGCTTCTTTAAATTTGCGAGCAATTTCGGCAGTCTTCTGGATTTGTTGGTACATCGCATCGAGTTCGCCAGAGGATGAGGAGGAACTGGATTCAATTTCGGAAGAGCTCGACATATTGATGAAGAAAATTGTAGGAAATATGAATTTTTTGTGATAGATTTGTGTGTAAATTAGGTAGAAATTGTGTATAGAAGGTGTAGAAATTGTGTGTGTGAGTGTGAGTATTTATAGGGGAATTGGGAAATTAGCCGTTAGAGGCTCAACGGCACATTTCAATTTTTTTTAATTTATTTTTAATTTATTTTTATTTTTCGGTTTGAAAAATCAATTTTTAAAATAAAAAAAAATTGGCCTGGCTGACGTCATAATGACATCAGCCCAGGCGATGCAGGCGGGCGCGAGCCGGGCTCCTGATTGCGCGTCGGGCTCGCCGGGGTAGGGGCTCGCCAGCGCGGCCCGGGCTCGCGGAGCGGGCTCGCGCGCAGGCTCGAGCCCCCCGGGTCCGACGCGCTGGAGAAGCTCTAACAAGCTTAACAATGTATATTTACATGGAAGAGGCGCCGCCAAGTTAGATATTTTTTACTATTACTAGTGTAGTGCCCGTCGAAATTCGACTGGAGCCATTTGATTTAGTAATTATTAAGTAAAAAAATAATGAAAAAATAAGTAATATAAGTATTTATCGTAATATTATAGTATTACTATGATACATTCGGAAAAATAGCATTAAATTGAAGTAGAAAAAAAATAAAAATAGATCAATAATGTAGGGTATTTTTTGGTTCGTTACGTTTTACTCATTTTGAATGTCAAGCAGCCCGTTTTATCATGGTATTAGAAAAATAAATTAGGAGAGATTACATTTCTCGTGTAGTAACACTCGTTTTGAATGTTAAACCATCAATTGTATGTTTTAATATATAAATAAATTGACGATTGATAATATTTTTAAAACTTTAGTTGTATTTTCATATTAAGTTTCCTATTACTAAGAAAAAATTAGTCAATGGGTGGTCGGATTTTTTCGGGTGGTTATACTCATTTCAATGTAAAGTCGTCCGTCGTTCAATAATTGAAGGATAGAATGTCAAGCCGCCCGTCATTTAGATGATTATTGAGGAAAGTTGACAATTCTCGGATAGTTTTACAGGTTTTCAATTAAAAGTCTTCCATTTACTTTTTTTTTTTTTTTAATCAGACAAACTCAACACACACACTCACATACACACGCACCCGAGGTGACTCGAACCCCCGACCTCTTGGTTGGAGGGAAAACGTCTTACCAACTGAGCTGCCCTTCCATTTACTTTTTTAAATATTGATTAAGCATTACTCCATCATATATGAGTTTTCCTATCGATGAAGTCATCTTCTCATCATCCGTCCCTACTCAGCTAACAAACAATAAGTCGTAATAGTATAATTTTCCGTTAACGTGAATTTTTTTTAATATTTAATTAGGATAAAATTGACATGTCTCCGTCATATTTGTTATAAAAAAAAATTATAAAAATTATAAAGGATTGGTTGGATAACTGCACAATATCATGTCGATCTTTTAGAAATTTCATTCTTTGAACCACTTAAAAAAATTCATCTAAAACGAATAAAAGAATTGAAAATATCTTGATAGTCCGTCATTAGATGATTGTAGAGGAAAGACGACATTTCTCGGATAATTTTACAAGTTGTCAATTCAAGTCTTCCATTTACTCTTTTAAATATTGATTAAGGATTACTCCATCATATATGAATTTTCCTATCAATGAAGTCATTTTCTCATCCGTCCGTCCCTACTCAACTAACAAATTATAAGTCGTAATTGTATAATTTTCGTTAACCTAAACTCTTTTAAATATTTACTTTGGATAAAATTGAAATGACTCCATCATATTTATTATAAGAAAAATTTACAAATATTATAAAGGATGAGTTGTTCTACTGCACTACATCATGTCGTTCTTTTATAAATTTCACTATTTGAACCACTTGAAAAGAAAATTATTTAAAATAAATAAAAGGATTAAAAATATCTTGACAGACGTTTGCTCCTAAAATAATTAGCTATTTTTAAAATGATATAATTATGATGATTCGTTAGAAACATGTAATATTGAATAATATTATATGTCAATATTGAATAATATTAGAAAAATATGACCATGAGGAACATTTCTCATTAAAAAAATAATATAAATATTTATTTTAAGATTATAGTATTATTAAGAACTATTTAAAAAAAAGCATTAAATTGAATTAGTAAAAAAAATAATAAAAAAAAAATCAATGAGGTGTGGCAATTCTCGGTTAATTTTACTCATTTTGAATGTCAAGCAGTCCATTCACAATTGTAATAGAAAAATAGATTAGGAGATGTTAAGTTTCTCAAATAGTTATACTCGTTCTACGTGTTAAGCCATCAATTGTGCGTTGTAATATATAAAATAAATTGGAAACTAATAACATTTGTCAAGTAGTTTTGTTTTTCATATTAAGTTTCACGTTGCTAAAAAAAAATAAGTTAATAACAGGTACTGTAAGATTTTTCCACATGGTTATATTAATTTCAATGTAAAGCCGATCGTCGTTCGATATAATTGAAGGACAGAATGTCAAGTCGCTCGCCATTTACATGATTGTTGAAAGTTGGCATTTCTTGGATAGATTTACTCATTTTCAATTCAAGTCGTTCAATAATTTATTTAAATATTGATTAAGGAATAAGGATTACTCCATTATATATGTGTTTTCCTGTCGATGAAGTCATCTTAACAAAAGTCGATTCATCATCTTCATACGTATAAATTTCTTCATCTCCGCCACCCGTCCCTCTAGACTAATAAACTACAAGTTGTAATAGTACGATTTTCCGTTAACATGAGTGAATTCCTTTAGATATTTATTAGGGGTAAAACTGAGATGTGACTCCATTATATTTGAGATTTCCTAATGATAAAGTCGTATATCTTAAAAATCGATTTGAGATCAATAAATTAAATAAGTCATATTTATTCAAAAAAATTATGTGAAAGCGCCCGTTGTAGATGTAATTATTGTTATTTTTAACTATTGTAATTGTCATGTTTCCGATTTATATTAAACTTTAATATATTTATATCTTTATTAAGACACAATACATTTTATGTTCACATCAAGATTGACTTTTAACATGAATAAAGAATAATGGAAGGAAACGAAACAATATTTTATGTGTCATTCTAAAAGTTAATAAAGAAACCTATTTAAACTAAAATTCTAATTACTAAATTTTTTGAAAGTATTGATAATAATATATGAAAGTCCAAGGATGCCGTGTTGCATATTTATTTATTGATATTATATAAAGTCTAATATAAGGAAATACTGGTATGTTATTATGCGTGTATACTTGTTAGTAATTAAATATTTTTTAATATTATTATTTCTAAAAAAAAAAATGGAGAATGAAGAGCTTACTCCTTTTTATAAATTATACTATTATTAGATTATATTAATAATTAAACAGGTAAAATCATGTGAAATTGCCCGAAGACAAATAATATCGAATGTGTGGTGTCTTCTTTTATATGAATGCATTATTGATGAAATTTCATAAATAACCAATGTGGGATAATTGGAATTAAATAAAATTAAAAAAATATTATTATATTAAAATTATCATTTATAAATTATAAATGATTAACTTATATTATGAATTAACTAATAGAAAATCAAATTAATATTTTCATCTAAATATTAGTTTTGCGTAAATTAATACTACATCATAGTCCCACAATATTATTATTTTAAAAATAAAGCTAGGTAAATAAAAAAAAAATATACAATCTTTTACATTTGCCCTTAATAATATTGAATTCAATGTTTTGTAATATATATGAGATATGTATATTACCATTATGATCAGTATTAATTTTTTCATAAAATAGAATACATATAAAGGTAATTTAAATTATGAGACTTCTAATCAAATTGAAATTCTAAGAAGATATATTATATTAAAAAATTAATTAATTAGGTAAAATTATGAGAATTTAGGAAAATAATCAAGAAAAATCGTGGTTGATCGACCTTTATTTTGCTATTATATATATATAGATAGATTTTGATGTTATGATAAAAAAAATCTTCAAACTAAAATTATGATATACTCCGGAGTTTAACCGAGCTAAGAATGCCCTACAGAATTGGGGGCCACATATCATACTACATAAATCCAACGCAATTAGTGCTAATCGTAATTTGATGGGATTTACTTTGTTTTACTCCCTCCGTCTCACTATGATTGACGCATTTCTTTTCGGTACGAGATTTAAGACGGAAGTGATTAGTGTATAAAGTGTGTTGTGTTTAGGAATGTAGTGTTGTTTATGTATTTATACATATTTTAAAACTAGAGTATCATAGATGCATAAAAATATATTGATGTCTGATCTAAAATGAAAAATTGTATCAAGACCTTTAATTTGGTATAAAAATTCAAGAACAAACGAGCAAGTTATGATAATTTAAAGTTTTAAAATTTAAATTATATTGGGATATGTGCTGAAATGTGAGTGGATGATGATATTTAATTAGAGAAGTTTAAGTGTAAAAAAAAAAAAGCGTTAATTATTTCCCAAAAATGAAACGTGTCAATCTTAGTGAGACGGCCCAATACAGAAAAGGTGTCAAGCATAGTGAGACAGAGAGAATATAATTTTTCAAGTAAAATATATAAAAAAAAAATTATAAATGTTTATTTCAAATGATATAATTATGATAATTAATTATGAAAAAAATATGAGTAATTTATAATTTAATTGCTAAATTATTCAACTTTTCATAATGGTATTCCGATTTATATGACATGGCAATTAAATGTCCAAACTATCAATATTTCTACAATTGTGTCAAAATAGAGTTGCAATTCATGATTTGAAAAATTAGACAATAATATATATATATATATATATATATATATATATAAACATCTTGTCGCTAATTAAGTGGAAATTCTTAATTAGTGCATGGAATGAGAGAGATATATCACACTTTATTCTAAAAATAATGCGAGTATTCTCCACTCATACATTATATTATACGTAGGAACTTAGTAACCAAGTTTCAACCCCAACCCCAAAAAAAGAAAAAGAAAAGAAAAGAACCTTTTCACATCCAAGGTTTTTTCATGCATACGTGTAGAACAAGAATTTCTAGAATTGGGTTCTTACGAACTAGCTTGATGATGATGTATGTTTGTGTACGAAAATATTCTCAACCATGAATGGTTTATTTATTTATTAAATTAATTGAAATATGTATATAAACTCAACAACGTTGACATTGCCCATAATTCAACCCCCACTCTCTCCTTTTTTATTCCCTAATTTTGGCCTCTTTTTCCCCAAGAATCTATTGCTCTCACATTTACGTGTGTCGTCCATTTATATTGCTATAAAATAATGGTTTACATTAATTATATATTATGTGCTATATACAAATTTTATAGCTTTATGGGGTGTGTGGTTTATGGAGAAGAAATCATTTTTAGTAGTTTGTGGTTGAGTTTTTATTAACAAAACATCTTTATATGAATTTGAAGTCATTGTCACGTTTGTCATGTTCAAATAGTTAGGTGCCATTCTCCAAATGTTTAATTTCATTTGTTTTGTATTAGTGTTGCATCCAAGAAATAAATTGAAATAAGTGATTCCAATTAAGGGACCCATCGAAACCTAAGAAATTCCAAAGCCATCTAGTGTGTGCTTATGTGTATGTGAAAAGACAGAATTGCACTATCGGACAATCCAGACCAGCTGTTCTTCTTTTTCCTTTTCGAATTGCTCTCGTTCAATCATGATCAGAAACTTCCAATATACGGAGTATATTACTCCCTCCGTCCCACTATATAAATCTCAAATATTTTCGGCATGATATTTTGGGAGAATTTATGTAAAGATAAATAGTAGTATTATTTAATATTTTAATAGAGATTTCATTTTTTAAAAAAAATATTGATGATTAGTAGTATTAAATAAAAAATCGTATCGAGACATTTAATTTGATCTAAAAAATTGTAAAAGTCGGAGAACAAATAAGAAAATTAAGATAAATTAAAATTTACAATTTAAATTATCTTGAAGTGCGTGCAGAGATAGATGTTGATTATATGCGGATAAATATTTTTATTTAGAAAATAAGACTAATATAGTGAGACAAAACAAATAGAAAAGATGGTCTAATATAGTGGGATAGAGGCAGTATGAAAAAAAAGTAATTCAAAATTTATTTGCTTATTAATTGAAATAAGCAAATAATTTAAAGTGGCGCTGTTAATTTTGTTTGGATTCTATCTATACTTATACAAAAAGAGCCTTGAGTACTTAATATAGATTGCCTATTATGCCCTTATTGTATAATTAATTTATGAGTAATAATGTAATGTGATATATTATATTTATGAACTATAGAATAAATTATTAGAAAATAAATTTTCCTTGTATATCATTTTAGTTTAATTTAATGTATTACATGCATAGTAAGTATATTTAGCGTAAACATATATTTTTTTTCTTTTTAAGATTTTTCTTTCCTAGAATTGCCTTATTTTTACTTAAATTATTTTGTATAAAATATTTAATCGATCCTTAGAAAATAAATTTACGTACCTTGTTTATCATTGTACCTTGTTTTATCATTTTGTTTAATTTAACAGATTTTTATGGTAAGTATATACAGTGAGAATAATGAGGACCCCTTCCCCCCACAATATTAAATTTAGTTTAGCAAAAAAAAAAACATAGCTGTGACCTTTTTTTTTCAGAAATATATATATTTTTAAATTATCTTGTTTTTGCTTAATTTATTTTTTAGCTTAATTTATTTTTTATTCTTAAATTATTTGAGTTATTTGTATTTTATTTGTATTATAGAGTACAAGTTTGAATTTTGGTTTTATATGACGAGTTGTGAAATCTATTTAATCAAAGTTAGAGAAATCGTAATTACGAAATTGATTACCAAAACCCATGCTAAGTAAATTTGGGATAAATTCTCACAAATTATAAGTTTGCATGTATTAGCCGTTGAGTTAAGTCACTAACTATTCTATATTTGAAAAACTAAAAGTTGATAAGATTATTAATTTTATGGTGCTTTTATTATTTAAAAGTTATAATACTCCCTCCGTCCTATAAGACTATGCACAAAGTTCTTTTTTGGATGTTCGGAAAAGTATGCACTTTCTATTTTTGAACATTATAATCAATTACAAATTATTTTATCTTTACTCTCCATCATCTAAACTTATTTACTATAAAAACACTCTACGTCACTACCTAACATTTTATTAAAACATGCGTTGCTAAGAGTTGTGCATAGTCTTGTGAGATGGAGGAAGTAAAATATTATATTATAAATTTATAAAGTATATAAAAATCTTACGTTAAATTTACCTCATATATAAATTTAGTTTAATTTAATATACTAACTCCGTCCATGATAAATTGTCACATTTTCTATTTTTCGTCCGTTACAAAAAAATAGACACATTCTATTTTAAAAATAGATCACACATAAAACTATCATTTCGGTCACACGTTTATTCACTTTAAGTGGGACCAAACTTCAATTAATTTAATTAATACATTCAAAATGTAAGTTCAATGTAATTGTTAGCTATAATTCCAATTCAGAAATGTGAACTTCTAAATCTAAGAGAGAATAGATATGATGCGTGTGGCATAGAGTGTGATCGGAAAATTTAGGTTTTTGTGTAATCTATTAGTTAAAGTATAAACTTCGAAGATATCTTAACTTAAAATGTATTTTTTTCTTTCTAGCTTTAGACATACATATATTTTATTTTTAGTTATATTATTAAATATTTATTATCATCAAGAATTAATAAATAATCATATTGAAATTTCATAATTACTACGGAGTACTTATCAAATATACTCAAAAATACTAAATATATAGTTTTTGGAAGTATCCCACTATATAGCTAATGATTATTGATAATATAAAGTATTATAACAATTTTAAAATAAAAATAAGAAGCAAACATACTAATTTATCATTAAATTTCATTCTTTCATGTATTGAGTTTAAAGTCTTCTGAATAGACAAAAACGAATCACATGTCACAAATTCCATTGGATGATTATGAAGATTAGTGTACAATTACATTATTAATTATTACAAGATAATTATATATAGTAGCACGTTAAATCTAAAATCGTAAACATATTCAAAGACATACTAATCTTTAATTTGGATCATAAACATATAGTAATTGTCTATTATTTAAAACACATTATATCTAAAAAAATTGAGAGCATAAGGATATAAATAAAAAGTTATAATAAAAAATTTGATATAAATTATTATAGTTAAATTGCAAGAGAGATACTAATGTAAGGAACATACATATTATTATGTAAATAAATAAGTTTGTGTATAAAAAATACTAGGGCAAATCGTGTGTTTATTCAAATAATATTTCGATAGTTGAAATTATTGAATCTACATGCCAAAATAGAGGACTCAGCATACAAGCAATGACAATAAAACACTTTATAACTATCATGCAACTCACAAACATTGATGATAAGGGGAATCTACAAACATTGAATAGGGGATTTTGAATATTACAGCCACTAAACTCGAAAAGATGGACATGATGGATGAAAAGAATAAATCAGTCACTGCATCAATTGAAGATTTAAATCCAAATGTAAGGGTACAAACGCAAAAACCAAGTGAAAAGCCTAAATGTGGAAGAAATGAAAAAAAACCACAATGTTACCTATTAAAGTTGAAGTGCAAGAAAGAAAAAAGAAGAATCGCAAAATAAAGATTGAAGAATGCATCCAGATTCCAAGTGATGATGATCATCCATTGGTCAAGCTTATTTGTGTAATGCAAAAGAAGAACAAACGTTCTCCAATCGAGAAGATCAACAAAGAAAAAAAAAAGGATTATTTAGTCAGTTTACAATTGGATGTTTGATTTAATGCTTTTTCTTTATTTAATTCAATAATTAGTACTTTAATCCTTATTTTTTTTCTTTTTTTTGGTTATGATGCTCGGTTAGTAAAAAGAAAAGGCTGCGATTTTTGAGTGGAATTTTCTGTTTTTATTAAATGAATTAATTTTTCACAATCTATATATATTTTTAAAGTTAATAATTGAAAAGATAATTTATTTTCTTTTATTAAAAAATATTGATTAAACACATAATTACTTTCAAACAATTTTTGAATTTAAAATGTATTTTACTATTAATAAAGTCTCAATTACATGCATATGCATGGTCAATAATGAGAATTTTTTTTGTACTGATTAAAATATAAAGTAAAAGGGAAGTCACCGTGCAACGCACGTTCTCAATGCTAGTCTTATAAAGTAGTAGATGAATTATTTGCATTACCTTAAAAAATATTAGCATCACAGTTGTGATTTTTTTTAAAAAAAATTCGAACAGCTTAATAATAATAATAATAATAATAATAATAATTTGCTATCCAAGAAAGGTTTCCGAATCACGCCTAGTCACTTCTATCTTTCACAATTTTGAATATATTTCTTTATAGCTATGAGATTTAATAAGAAAATTCAATCTAAAGCATTCAAGGTTTTTTTTTTTTTTTTTTTTTCTTTTTTTTTTCTTTTCTTTAATAAAATGCTACTGATATAATTTAATTAAATTTAGTTTGTTCATTAAAAAATGGAGCATAAATTCATATTGATAAATGTTCCAATGTCAAAGTATAATGTACCTACCCTACAGATAAAATATTAATTTCTCTTTTTTTTTCCATCTACCCAATTTACAATGCAATCCAATTTCACAACTTATATGCTTTATCAATAAACCAAACCCAAGCTAAAATATAATTTTTTATACAATTATTTATTAAGGATACAATTGAGTCAAATAAAAAGATTTGATATAATCTTATTATTTGACAAAATCAATTTGTTATTCTGTTGTATTCTTTCACGTATTCTTAGGGATTCACTTACCTTCTAGATTTCTAGTCATCCCCGTGTATCCTTTATATACTTGTATTCTTCACCAATAGAAATGAGAGAAATTATCATAGCAAATATCTTATATGGTATCCACAGAGCTATTCTCTCACGAGAAACCCTAAGCTGCGCAGTTTTTTTTTCTTCCAACATTCTCATCCATGGGTTCTGAGTCTAATTCTTCATCCACTGTCACCACTTCAGTAACTTCTCCTCCCATAATCACCATATCAGCCCATCACCATGTTCCTGTCAAATTGACCAATACAAATTATACATCATGGCGTGCAAGTTTAATGGCCATCCTAAATGGCTATAACCTCATTGGCTATATTGATGGTACCAAGCCTTGTCCGGCCGAAGGCGACGCAACGCGTCCTCAATGGCATCAGCAAGATCAGTTAATCCTTGCTGCTATTTTTGCATCCACGTCTCCAGAGATTCTCCCAATGATCTCTACTTGCACTACTGCTGCCAGCGCATGGGAAACTCTTTCACGGATGTTTGCCAGCAAATCTCGCTCTCGGGTAAATCAGTTGAAGACAGATCTTGCCCGTGCTTCAATTGGCTCCCGCTCCATCTAAGAATTTATGCATTTTCTGAAGGCCAAGGCAGATGAATTGGCCTTAATCGATCAACCGGTACGTAACGATGATCTCACTCTTTATGTCGTAAATGGTTTAGGTCACGCATATCGTGATATTGTTGGTGCTATATGTGCTTGTGAAACTCCTTATCGTTTTGAGGAACTCCATGATAAATTGGTTGAGCACGAGTTATATTTGAAAACTCTTGAATCCGATAATTCTGCATTAGTTGCTACGGCTAACAATGCTCAGAATAGTTCCCGCAATCAATCCTCGAACTCTCGTAACTATCAAGGTAACCGCACCAACAATTCCAACCATGGCAAAGGATGTGGAAATAATAGCTCGAATTACCAGCAGAACCGCGGCCGTGGACGTGGATCTCCTAATTTCGGCTCCCGTCAGCCCGTCTATTGCCAAATTTGTGGTCACCAGGGTCACACGGCTCCTTACTGCCGCAAGTTGCAACCCACTGCTCAAGTGGCTCAGTCACCTACTGGTTCTTCTTCCAGATCATGGCTAGTCGACTCAGGTGCCTCACACCACCTTACTAATGATCTTGCAAACTTGACCATCCACTCGGAATATGATGGTACCGACGAACTCCAGATTGCTGATGGCTCCGGACTTCCTATTACTCATACTAGTACTTCATCTATTAGGCGTCCATCTTGTGATTTTATATTATTTGATATTTTATGTGTTCCAGCTGCAAAACAGAATTTACTATCTGTGCATCAGTTCACTAAAGCTAATCATGTATCTATGGAATTTTTCCCCTCTTATTTCATTATTAAGGACCAACGAACGGGAGTTCAACTGGCCAGCGGTCACTGTAAGGATGGTGTTTACCACATTAATTCTCCATCTCACTACCTGCAGCCCCCTACAAATAAAAAGCTTGCGGCAGCTCTCGGTGTTCGAACGACACCAAATATTTGGCATGCTCGTCTTGGACATCCATCTTCTAAGACTAGCTCCATTATTATTAATCGTTTTCAACTTCCCACTTTAAATAAGTCTGTTGTTTTGGACAAAGATTGTATATCTTGCAGCATTAGCAAGTCTCATCAGTTACCTTTTGTTGATTCATCGTTTATTGCTACTTCTCCATTGCAATATATTTTTGCTGATATTTGGGGGCCTGCTTCTACACCTTCTATTGATGGTTGTCGTTATTTCTTGTTACTCGTTGATCTCTACAGCAGATATTGTTGGGTTTATCCATTGCAAGCAAAATCACAAGTTGCTTCTATTTTTGCACAATTTCGGGGATTGGTCGAGAAGCAATTTGACTCGACCATCAAAAAAAATTTCACCGACAATGGGGGGGAGTTTATAGCTTTGCGGGGCTATCTAAATTCAAATGGCATAAACTGGCTAACCACAGCTCCATATACACCCCAACAAAATGGTATCGTTGAGAGGAGAAATCGCCATATTGTGGAAATGTGTAGAACATTGCTACACTATTCTGGCTTATCACATGAGTTTTGGACATTTGCTATTTCTACTGCAGTTTATTTAATAAACAGGCTGCCCACACCTATCTTAAACTCTCAAAGCCTATTTGCGGTCCTGTTTAAAAGAGCCCCTAATTACTTAAAGCTTCGGACTTTTGGTTGCATTTGCTTTCCATGGCTCCGACCATATTATCCAGGCAAATTGTCCCCTCCATCCAAGATGTGTATTTTCGTGGCGTATTCTACTTCTCAGAGTGCTTATAAATGTTTCGATCCCTCTACGCGCAAGATATACATTTCACGCCACGTTCGGTTTCATGAATCTCAATTCTGGAAAAAGCCGGCTGTTGCACCTTCTTCTACACCAGATTATTCATCTTGCTTATTTTCTCTCAATCTACCGATGACTACAGAATTAACACAGCAAACTATGTCCTCAAGTTCGCCACCACCTAGTCCACAACCTGGGCCTGCTCCTAGCTCTCCTACTCCATCGGTCTCTTCGACTGACACTGGTATTGAACAACAACCTGCTATTTCTGCTTCTTCACCAAGCCTGCCTCCAGTTGCTCCCACGCATGAACGCACACACCACATGCACACAAGAAGTATGAATAATATTCATAAGCCGAAAAGGTTGTTCTCGACTACCAAACACCCGTTGCCAGTGGAGATTGAGCCTACATGTGTTTCCAAAGCACTCACTGACCCGCATTGGAGAGCTGCTATGGATGATGAATTTACTGCCTTGCAAAAACATGGTACTTGGGAGTTGGTACCACCACCCCCACATGCAAATATTATAGGTTGCAAGTGGGTATTTAGAATTAAAAGAAAGCCGGATGGATCTATTGATAAATTCAAAGCTCGATTAGTGGCAAAGAGGTTTCATCAACGCCCCGGCCTTGACTATAATGAAACGTTCAGCCCCGTAGTCAAGCCTGTCACCATTCGTACAGTGTTATCTCTTGCGCTTGCTCAAAATTGGCCAATCCGGCAGATGGATATTAGAAATGCCTTTTTGCATGGTAAACTTTCTACACCTGTTTATATGATGCAGCCACCTGGTTTTGTTGACAAAAGTGCTCCCTCTCATGTTTGTCTCCTACGGAAGTCCTTATATGGACTTCGACAGGCTCCATGTGCTTGGTATCACGCTCTTAGTACATCACTCCTATCATTCGGATTCAAGAGATCTCGTACTGACGATTCCTTGTTCACATTACACCAAGGCACTCTTCGTCTTATTGTACTTGTTTATGTTGATGATTTGATCATCACAGGATCAAGCACCTATCATATTGCCTCTCTCACCAAACACCTTCATGCTTCTTTTGCGGTTAAAGATCTTGGTCAGTTATCTTACTTTTTGGGCATTGAAGTTGCTCGATGTGCTGAAGGCTTGTTTCTTTCTCAACATAAGTATATTGTTGATCTTCTCCGTCGTCATTCCATGGACGGAGCTAAGCCTATCAATACGCCTAGTGCATCTAAACCTGGATCTACTACCGGCTTTGTTGATCCAACTGAATATAGGAGTGCTATTGGAGGACTTCAGTATCTCACTTTGACTCGTCCTGACATTGCCTTTACTGTAAATAAACTTGCTCAGGCCATGTCTAAACCTACTTCTACAGATTGGAGTTCCGTAAAGCGCCTTTTTCGTTATTTAAAAGGCACTTTACACCACGGCCTTCTTCTAAGGACCTCATCGTCATCCTTGATTACAGCTTACTCTGATTCTGATTTTGGTGGTGATTCACGAGATGGCAAATCCACTTCTGCTTACATTGTCTTTCTAGGCTCAAATCCTATTTCTTGGAGATCTAGAAAACAAAGCGGTGTTGCTCGCTCTTCTACTGAGGCAGAATATAGGGCTCTTGCTTCCGCTGCCTCCGAAGTTTGCTCGATCACTCATTTATTTCGTGATCTTGGACTGCCTATTTCATCTCCTCCTAGAATTTTATGTGATAACATGGGTGCAACTAGATTGGCATTACATCCTATTCAGCACTCTCGTATGAAACACATTGCGATTGATATCCATTTTGTTCGAGATCTTTCATCAAAAGGCTTAGTTAAGGTTTCTTATGTCAACACCTTGGATCAACTTGCTGATTTGCTCACGAAATCGCTGCCACGAACTAGATTCGAGAGCCTACGTTCCAAAATTTCTGTTGCCGACGGCACGTCAATTTTGTGGGGGCGTATTAAGGATACAATTGAGTCAAATAAAAAGATTTGATATAATCTTATTATTTGACAAAATCAATTTATTCTTCCCCAATAGAAATGAGAGAAATTATCATAGCAAATATCTTATATTATTTTTGATACTGTGTTTTATATAATTAAATTTATTTTTGATAAGATTTATTTCAAAAAAAATATTCGAACGAATCAATGAATGTCAAGTGACACTATGAGATTGGATAAGTTTTTTATTTATTTATGCTTTTGTCTTATTCCGACAACCTTTTGCGAAGGCCACTGATAAACATAATCTTACGGTTGATATAACAATGATGTATACAATGAAAGTTGTCATAATCATAAATTTATATGATAGAGTCTAAATTCATTAAAAAGATTATGGATATAACATTGTACATTAGCTGTAAACACATATTTATTGAATTTGTTATCATATTCACATTGTGAGGAATAAAGTTGTGATCTCTTAAGTAAAACCAAAGAACAAAGCTAGATTTCAAAGTCACGCACTATCTAATTTCACCGAGTATATATAATGACAAATAAAAATAACAAAAAACAAAAACTAATTCAAAATTGATCGATAAGCAAAGTATTTAATTTTGTACCTTCTTTATTTTAAGTGGGAACACTTTAAAGTCCAGCTCATTATAAAAAGAAACTCGCTTCCACGTGTCGGCTATTTATTCCACGTGGGAATCTTTTATGATGTGTAAAGGACAAAGTGCGATCACGTGCCACTAGCAATCACCATGAGCTGTATTCAATTTCTTAAAATTATATTTCCAATTTCCGTTTTTTTAATAATTAATTTCCTAATGTAGGAATTTTAAGGTAGGAAGTACATTGTCGCATAAGCCATCCAAGTACAAACATCCCTTACAAAAGAAGGTATATACTCCACTTATTATTGCATAAAGTTTAGTTGAATTATTTTCCAATTCTTCCTCCATTTTTTTTTTCTCAATTCAAAAGTTTTATCTTGTTTGTTTGGGTTGTTTAATTTCGAATTTTATTATCACAAGTAATTGCATAATGAATTGCACAAATTGAAAGGAGAGGGGAACCTTCACTATACATGAAAAGAATATAAAAAAAAATGTTTCTACTTGTATTTTATCTCGAAAAATAGTTGACCTTAGAAAGATAGATTAACTTAATTCCCCTAGGTGGAATAACTGCATGAGTGGATTCTTGAAGGTGAAAGTCAATTTATATTGGTCTTTTACTGTTGAGAGATACTCATTTAGATCAAAGCAACAAAGTGATTAATTGGTTGCTTTCTACTTTTATTATCCTTTTATTTTCTTTATCTTTTTCTTTTGTCTCAAAAAGGAGTATATTATTCTAATATTTTGTTATTGGTGCGGGAGACCGTAGAATACATGGAAAGCGTTTTAATAGTAATAAAACCTAGGGTACAACACAAAATATTTTAAAATTATCTGACTTAGAGATAAATATAAAAAATCAAAAAAACCTAAAGATTAATAATTCTAATCATGTGTGAAATTTCATACATTTTTTGTTAATTTCTCATAGTTTTAGCTTAGCAATTCATTAATTTTATTTATATTTAACTGTTCCACATCAAAAAATATATATAAAATTTCATAATTAATTTTCAAAGATTATACCAAAAACGAGCGCAACTATCCGATCCGAGTAGTACTAATACTTCTTATTTATTTTTTAGAGATCTAGAAGGCTGATCTAACAATTGTTCATGCAGAATATATATACGTATTTTTTTAGTTGTGCACAACACATAACATGTATAAACGTACTATTTTATCTCTATTCTTCTATATACTCCCTCCATCCCATTCCATTTGGCCTATGATATAAGAATACATGTTGTGGCACCCTATGATATTAAGATTTTTTTTAAACAAAGTTAATTTGGTTTACATATTTACAAGTTAACGACTGTTGAAATCACAAATAAAATCTACTTATGAACTTTCTCAGTTTCAACATGAGGGCGTATTTAAAATGTGTACAACTACCCAAAAAATGATATCACACCTTGATCTATTTTTCTATGACATCAAACAATCCGTCGACTTAATTATATATAATGAAACTACCTAAGAAATTAATAGATCTCTGCTTATTCTATTTTTCTATTGCGTGTTTAACATGCGTCTTGACATTCAAAATTTAAATAGATACGACTATTCGAAATCTCTAATTTTTGATTATTGTGAACAACGAGCGACCTGGCATTCAAAACATGTAAACTAAATGAGAAATATTGTTTTTGATTGGACTATTTTTTTTAATATAATTCAATGCTAACATTTTTTTCTTAATAAATTATGGTAATACTATTATTTAAAATAATTGTTTATATTTTATTAATATATTTTTACTTAAAAGTTACAACAAGTGATTGCTATCAATTGATATGCGATAATAAATAAATAAAACAAACAATATCGAAGGGGCAAGTGCCCTGTGGCCATAAATAGCACCATTAATTTGCGATGATACATATAGACAACTAATTGAATAGCCAGAAAAAAAAAAAAAAAAAAAAACTAATTGAATAGCAAGTATATTTATGGTTTGCATGCTAGTATTAAATATGGACTGAGTTTATCCGGTAAGCACTGAAAATAAGGGATGTGGATTCTTATCATATTTTTTTTTAAAAAAAACTGTTGGAATTTTCACGATTTTTACAATTGAAACGCTAATTTTCAACTTTTTTTTGGCAATTTTATCAATGCATATTCATTTTCCAACAACATCCATTTGAAGTAATCGATCTTGTTTTCGTAGGTAATTAATGAACGTCAATAAAGAATAAATCGAACACGAAAGTAAAAGGAACACAAGGAATTACGTGGTTCGATCTATTAGAATAAATCTACGTCCACGGAGCAAGAGTATGGATCTTTATTGCTAGTATGAGTAGTGATTACAAGATTCTTCTCCCTTCTCAATCTATTCTAAGCCCCTATTTATAGGTAATTACATGGAGTTTAACTATGATACAAAGTCTTCTCATATTTGGACTCTTTGGCTTGATCTTCCTCTTATGGATAGACACCGAGCTTCTATATCTCTCTTGGAGCTTGAGTTGTAGTCGATGTAGGAGTCTTGATTGCCTTGGTGAAGAAGTCTCTTATTCTTAGTTGGGCCGAGCTGCGTGGGCCGAGCTTAACTGTCGGGGCCCAATTATATTGGGCTTGATGCTTGGGCCTAGGAGTTGGGCCGTATCCCATCACATCCCCCCCCCCCCCCAAAAAAATGTAGAAGCGAGGGTGTGATTTAGGGGAAATAGTGGAGGTAGGAGTGGTGTAAAGTATGTTACCCCGTTAACAAGTAGAATTGACGAAGTTAATCGCGTACCGCCCTGTTTAAGAACGAGGTCAGCAAAAGTGACGTCCCGTCAAAAAATAAATTCGACGAAGTCGAGTTCAGCTCGTCCTGTCAAAAGAGGAGGTAAAAAAGGCCTTGCCCCGTCGAAAAATAAATTCGACGAAGTCGAGTTCGTACCGCCCCGTTGCTTGACGACGAGGTCGAGTGCATACCGCCCTGTCACTTGTTGATGACGAGGGAAAAAAGATAGCTTGCCCCGTCGAAAAATAAATTTGACGAAGTCGAGTTCGTACCACCCCGTCGCTTGTTGACGACGAGGTCGAGTAGTACGTTGCCGAAGACGAACATGGGGTGCCAGTTAATCTTGAATTAATGCGCCAGTTGGAATCCCGATAAAGTAGGGCGTGATTGGACGTGGGGCGAAAAGGCGGAATAGGGATAAAGCGTTTTTGATACGCCATCCCTTCACATTTTTCAAAACTTTCAAACTTCTTTTAAATTTTGCACTTTCTCTCTTCTGCCGCTTGCAATTTCCACCGCCGCCGTTTAACCGTCGGAGTTCTTCACATTCTCTTCACAAGTAAGTTACTTTTACCATGGCCTCTTCTTCTGTTAGCGGTAGTCACAGTGATAAGTCCGTTTCTCCGCCGGGTTCTCCGGCGGCGA
Organism: Mentha longifolia; assembly: GCA_001642375.2. NCBI lineage: Eukaryota > Viridiplantae > Streptophyta > Magnoliopsida > Lamiales > Lamiaceae > Mentha > Mentha longifolia. The sequence continues at coordinate 26,050,193 of CM038118.1, read as the reverse complement.
TATTTATTCCATCGCCGTGTAGATTCAGCTGTCCCTATTATCCGTAGGGTTAGGATTCCTCCCGTGTCGAAGTACGGAAAGGTTAATGATTTTTTGTCTATTTTGAACGCCTCTGCGATTCGAGAAATTGCGGATAAATTTCTATTTCCGAAGTCTACTCTTCTCATCGCTCCCCGTTCGGAGGATAGGGCTTGTGCGCCTCCGGATGGTTTTTTTACTGTTTACAAAGACTGCTTAAATTGCGGTCTTCGTCTTCCCCTTCCTCCTGTATATGCTGAGCTCTTGAGGAAGTTCAGTATTTCCCTAGGGCAGATTATGCCGAACTCATTTAAGCAGTTAGTAGGTCTAGCTGCCGAAGCTGGTCACTTCGGCCATCCACTTACCGTAGGGTTGATCCTTAGGTTTTTCCAACTAAAGCCTAGTTCTTCCGGGTGGTATTACATTTCCCCTTATCGCAGCTTCTGTATAAAGACGAAGTCTAAAAATGCGAACTGGCAGCATAAATTCTTCTTCTGCCGATCTAAAGAGGTCCCTCAGTTTATCTGGAATACAGATAAACTAGAGGATCAAGGCACCAGAGAGGACTTCAGTGACCTTGAGAAAAATTTGAAAGAGCTCGGCCTCGTTTCCAAGGAATATTCCGAGGCCGAGCTCGCCATGCTAGGCTGAGCCCTTACAACCCTACCTCAATGGTGGATCTGGGTGAGGCCCTGCTTTGTGTCGTGAGACATCAGTTCCTTCATTTTTTTATTTATTTATTTATTTTTTTTTTTTATGTATTCTAACCCCCTCTTTTCTATCTTGCAGTGAACTTTGAGTTGAAACCCAAGAAGTCCAAGAAGAGGTTGAGGCCCACTGTGGAGGCTTCGAAGCCGACGTCCACTGCCTTATCGGAAAGGGCCTTGGAGGTGGGGCAATCCCCTCCTTCCGGCTCTCCGTTGCTGGGTCCACCTCTCCAGCTTGCCCCACATCATCGTAAGGAACCACGTATCGAACCCGACGTGGTTGTTGTCGGGGAAGTGGGCGGGACCCTTGTATCAGGCTCGCCGAGGTAGTGCATTCTATCTTTGAAATACTTGTGTATTTATTGCGTGGCCTAACACCGGGTATTATTGCAGCGGGCCGAGATGGTGGTCGCTAACTTGGCAACCGAGCATCGGAAATTGGCTTGGGAGTTGAACCAGGTGAAGGTAGCGAAGGAGGACTTGGCTAATAAGGCTGCCGCCGCCGAAGAGAAGGCCAGAGAGGCCGAGAAGAGGGAGGCTGTGTCGGTAGCCGCGATTGAGGCAGCTAGAGCCGAAGTTTTACGCTGGAGAGGCCGAGCTCTTGAATCGAAGGAGGCTGAAGTTTTACGCTGGAGAGGCCGAGCTGGGCATGTCCAAACCAAGGCCGAAGTTAAGCTTATTGCTGCTCAGGAGAAGTTTGACGAACTGCAAGCTCAGTTTCTCGAGCTCGAAGAGAAGCTGGAAATAGCAAAGGAAGAAGCTGAGGTGGTCCATGAAGAACACGCGGAGTACGAGGCAATTATCCACCGAGCTGGTGGGCTCACTATTTCTGACGTGGAAACGAGGGTGAAAGAGCTCATGACTCGGTGCAAGGGCTACAGAGAACAATATGGTGCCAACTCCTGGGAGCTTCAGGAACAAATGAACGAGCTGAAGCAAATAGCTAAACTGTATAAAATAACCCTGGCCCGCCGTCCGAAATTGGCTGCTCGACTTACTTCCGAAGAGGTCGGGCCCTTGAGTTTGCTAAATTTCAGCTCCAGTTCAATTGTGGATCATCATCCTCGTGAATTCTTGTATCGGGAACGGGAGCTGGCAGTTGCACGGGGCCGAGGCCGAGGTCAAACTGGTAGGGCCCAAGGTCGAGGAGTGGCAACAGGGCGAGGTAGAGGTAGGGGTATACTTAGTGTAGATGATATTTTGAACTTTAACCCTGGTAGGGATTTTGCCAGAGATTGGCTTACTTTCAGTAAGCCTTCAGGCTCTAGACCTTCGGGTTATACTTCGTCTTGATGTAATTGTACTTTTTCCTTTTTATGAAATAAAATGAAAATTTATGTACTTGTATTCAAGCTTTTTATCTTCATTTTTAACTAAGGTAGTTTTCCTTGTTTTAAATGAAGGTAGTGCCTCCTCGTTTTAAACAAAGGTAGTTCGTCCTTGTTTTTAACGAAGGTAGGCTTTAAACAGCTCATACTCATCCTGAGACAAGTTTAGGCTTTAAGTAGCTCTTCCTCGTCATAGGACGAGGATTGGCTTTGGGTAGCTCGTCCTCATCATGAGACGAGGTTCAGTTCGTCTTCGTTTTAAACAAAGGTAGTTCGTCATTGTTTTTAACGAAGATAGTGCCTTCTTATTTTAAACAAAGGTAGTTCGTCCTTATTTTTAACGAAGGTAGGCTTTAAACAGCTCGTACTCGTCCTGAGACAAGTTTAGGCTTTAAGTAGTTCTTCCTCGTCGTGGGACGAGGATTGGCTTTGGGTTCCTTATTTGTCGAGAAGTATCGATAGGGGTGGTCCCCTTACGCGCGTTTGAATTTTACCCCAGTTTTGGGGTTTATTTATCCTCGAAAGGATATTAAGTTACCCTCGTCAGGGTTTTAGAGTAAACGGGCGAGATACTATGCATAAGTGGAGTAGTAATATTCATAAATGCAGAATGAAGTATGCAAGACCAAACAGATTAAAGGAAAAATAAAGACTTTATTAATAGAAAAACTGAAGTTTGACAAGTAAAAAGGGACGACCTGACTCTTGAACAAATAAGACCTAAATAATCTATATGGACTTGAACATTACTCTCAGCCATTTATGCAAAATATCTCTTTAAATGAGTAATATGCCATGTACAGGGTATTGGCTCACCGGATAAGTGGGTGAGCTTATACGACCCTTTGCCGAGGACTTCTTCAACTCGGTAAGGTCCTTCCCATATGGCTTCGAGCTTGCCGAGCCTTGCAGCCTTGCTGACTTCGTTATTCCGAAGAACGAGGTCGCCTACTTGGAACTGTTGGTACTCGACTCTTTGGTTATAATACCGAGCCACTTGCTGCTTGTACTTGGCTTCCCTTATGTAGGCAAGCTCTCGCTTTTCCTCTACCAGATCTAGGTCGGTTCGAAGATTCTCTTCATTGTCTTCGGCTGAAAAATTGATAGTGCGAGGGCTCAGCAGGCCGATCTCTACCGGGATCACTACTTCGGTTCCATACACCAAACTGTAGGGTGTTTCTCCGTTCGAGGTCCTGGGAGTTGTGCGGTATGACCACAAAACTTAGGGTAGGTTTGCTACCTAATCTCCTTTGGCTTTATCAAGGCGAGCTTTAAGTCTTTTGATGATCGTCCGGGTGGTAACTTCGGTTTGGCTGTTTGCTTGAGGATGAGCTACCGAAGTGAACTTTTGCTGAATATGAAGCTCTTCACACCATTCCTTGAAATTTCTATCTATGAACTACGTCCCATTGTCCGAGGTGAGGATATGGGGTACGCCGAAGCGGCACACTACGTTCTTCCAGACGAAGTTAAGGGCGTTCTTGCTTGTGATTTTTGCCAAAGGTTCAGTTTCTACCCATTTAGTGAAGTAGTCGATGGCGACGATGAGGAACTGAAATTGGCCGGGAGCTTTATCTAGCGGGCCGACGATGTCTATCCCCCATTGCATGAACGGCCATGGGCTTTGCATGCTGGTGAGGTCAGTTTGTGGTAACCTCGGCACAGTCGCATGTATCTGACATTTCAGACACTTTTTGACGAGCTCTACTGCATCCTGGAACATCATAGGCCAATAATATCCCCATCGCATGACTTTCTTTGAGAGTGCTCTGGCTCCGATGTGGCTTCCACACGATCCTTCGTGTATTTCCCGCAGTGCGTAATCTGCCTGGTTCGGACCTATGCACCTTAGGAGGGGCTGGAGGTATGATCTTCTGTAAAGCACTCCTTGTTTGAGACTGTACTTCGGAGACTTGCTCAAGATGTTTCTAGCTTCGAGCTTATCACTGGACAGTTCTCCCTTCTCCAGATAATTTCGAAGATGAGTCATCCAGTTTGGCTCGGGCTTGACCTTTGATGGCTTGGCGAGGGCAAAAGGAGATCGTGTGCCCATTTGGCGATTCTTCCCGATGCTTCCGGCTTTGTCAGCACTTGTCGAAGTGGTAGGTCGGTCAGGACTTGTATGGGATGTGCATGGAAGTAGGGTCGCAACCTCCTTGCAGCATTCACTAATGCCAACGCGACTTTTTCGAGTGGTTGGTACCTCATCTCCGGCCCTTTCAGCGCTCGGCTGATGAAATAAACAGGTAGCTGACGATGTCATTTCTCCCGCACTAATACTGCACTTATGGCTTCATCCGAGGCCGCGAGGTACAGAGAAAGAGCTTCTCCTTCCTTTGGAACGGATATGGTTGGAAGATTGGCAAGGTATTTCTTGAGGTCTTCAAATGCCGACCTATGCTCATCTTTCGAGTTGAACTCCGACGCTTTTTTCAGGATCTTGAAGAAAGGAAGTTGCTTTTCTGCGGCCTTTGACAAGAAACGACTCAGGGCGGCTAGGCAGCCCGTCAACTTGTGCACGTCATGAATGGTTTTTGGCACCTTCATTTCTTAAACTGCTCGAACTTTGGACGGGTTGGCTTGCAATCCTTCTTTGGAGACCCAACACCCCATAAATTTTCCAGATTGGACCATGAACGTACACTTCTGAGGATTCAGCTTAAGGTTTACCTCGCGTAGAAGACCGAGGACGACCTTGAGTTCGTCAACTGAAGTGGCTAACTCCTTGCTTTTGACGACAATGTCGTCTACTTATACCTCTACGATTTTGCCGATGTGAGGCTCGAATATCTTGTTGACCATCCTTTGATAGGTAGCTCCAGTGTTCTTTAGTTCGAAAGGCATTTTCTTTTACGCGAAGACGCCGAAGTCTGTAATGAAGGCTGTCTTTGGTGCGTCTTCGTCACTCATTAGGACTTGGTGGTATCCTTTATACAGATCCAAGAAGTTGAAAACCTTATGGCCAACCAGAGCTTCGACTTTCTTGTCGATGTTGGGAAGTGGGTAACAATCTTTAGCGTAGTGCTTGTTGAGATCGGTGTAGTCAATACACATCCGCCACCCTCCTCCTTGCTTCTTTACCATCACCGGGTTGGCAATCCACGTTGGATATTTGACCTCGAAGAGTATCTGTGCCTTCAGAAGCTGATGCACTTTGTCATATATGACTTGGCTTCGTTCTGCTGCAAATACCCACTGCTTTTGCCGAACTGGTTTCACTCCCGGGTCAATGTTAAGCCGATGTATGATGATACTTGGTGAGACCCCGGTCATGTCAAGGGGTGACCAAGCGAAGACGTCTCTGTATTCCCTTAGGAGTTGGACGATCTGCTTTCTGAGTTCGGCTCCACCAGCAAAGTCCACCTTGACGACCTTAAACGGGTCATCTCCATACAATGCAACGTCTTCTACTGGCTCGTCAGATGCAGACGATGTCTTTTCCAGCACCTCGGGTTGCTGTAATTGCTAGGCTTGTGGATGCTGAGGTGTTCCAACACCTCGTAGAGCAATCTGCATGCATTCCTTGGCTCGTTTTTGATCCCCACGAACCACAATAACTCCTCCATTTGAAGGGATTTTAATTATTAAATGGTACGCCGAGCATATAGCCTTCACCGCAACTAACCAATCTCTGCCCAAGATAATGTTGTACGGTGAATGGGCTTTTACGACGAAAAAGGGTACCACTTTAGTGGAGGACATCGGATGTTTCCCCACCGTAACAGGGAGTTGGATGACCCCCTCTGTGTGTGTCTCTTGCTGTACGAAACTCTTTAAAGGGATTGGTGCCGGCGTGAGGCGTGCCTCTTCGATACCTATTTTTTCAAAGCAATATTTGAAGATGACGCTCACCGAAGCTCCGCTGTCGATAAATACCCACTGAACGAGCTTATTGGCAATAACTGCTTCAATCATGATTGCATCCTGATGAGGTACTCTTTTTGGCACCGCGTCCTTCTCAGAAAAGGTGATGGTCTCGTCCTTTTTGAACCTCTTATGGGAAGGCTCGTCCGTTTGAGGACTTCGGGCGTCGACCTTGAGAGAGGACTTCGTTGCACCTTGAGAGAGCCCCGTGATGGCTGTGATGATTCCATCGAACTGAGGTTGGTCCTCGTCCTCGTCATCTTCATTGCGCTTCGCTTTTATTATCAACGTGGGGGTTGCAGTTGTTCCCTCCCCTATTCGGCTTGCGCTTTCCTTTGCCCTGAGGTCGGGCTTCATATTGGCTGCGGCTTTGGTACCTCTTAAGGGTGTCGTCGCGCACCAATTACTCTATATCCAAAGTGAGGTCTCTGCACTCTTCCGTGTCGTGTCCATGATCTTCATGAAAACGACAGTACTTCTCCTTAGATCGGCGTTTCCCCCCCGCTTTTGATAGAGGGCGAGGTCTCTCGAACAGGTCAGTGTGCAGTTCGTAGATCTCTGTCCTCAGCTTCGTCAATGGGGTGAATTGACTTTTCTCCTGGTTCTGCCGAGGTCTGAGCCTGGACTCCAGGGGTGCATGCTGTAGCCTATCGAAGGCACTCCGCCGACCTTGGCCTCAGTTGTTCCGATCTTCCTTCTTCCGATCCGACGGTTCGGCCTTGTCGGCTTCGCGCTTGCGCCTATCAGCTTCGTCGGTTCTTGCAAACCGATCTGCTATACTCCATAATTGCCTCGCAGTTCGGGGTTCGTCCTTTACGATCTCCTTGTATAGGGCACCTAACTGGATAGCGTTCTGAAAGGCCGAGATGAGGACCTCATCAGTTAGGCAATCGACTTTTAGACTTGCCTCGTTGAATCTAGTCATGAAGTCACTGATGGGCTCGCCTCGCCTCTGCCTGATGGTGAGTAGATGTGCCGCGGTGGTTTTTGCCTCGGCTTTCTGGAAAAATCTTGACTCGAAGGCATCCATCAGCTCATCGTACGACCCGATATTGCGAGGTGGTAGACTATCGAACCACATGCGTGCATTGTCTACTAGTAATTCTGGGAAGACTTTGCACATATAGATATCGTCGCTGAGTCCCTGGTTGACCATATTGTATTGGTATTGGGACAAGAAATTCCTCGGGTCGCACGATCCATTGTATAGCTTGATAGGCGGGACTCTGTACTTATCCGGGAGGGGAGTGTAAAGTATTCGGTTGGTGAAAGGGGTAGAGATCCTCCCGTACACGCCGAACCTCCCTCCTTGGTAATTGTCCTCATCACGCCGAGGTGAGACGGTGTCACGCCGAGGAGAGATGATGTTGTGACAAGGTGAGATGCGATGGCGGTCACGTCGGCGATCGTCAACGAATCTCCTAGGGGGAATCCCGACATCCCGTGCGCCTACGATCCTGACGCTTGGGGACTTTTGTCGCGGTTGCGATTTGGACGTAACTTTGCGCTCTCTATCATCACTGTGCGAAGGCGGGCCTTCTCACGATTGCGAGCCTTTTGTTGTTTTGCCCTGATAATCAGCGGTCTACTGGAGGACATTGCATATTTTTTGGTACAAATCTAGTATATATTTCGAAGAAACATGATGTCGTGTCTCATAGTAGTCTGGAATTTGGATTTCGAGCTCTAGCCAATGCAACAACTGATTTGGTGTGGCTTCACTCGTTGTGTCAAGAACTTGGTGTTGCTACTTCTACATCACATGAACTCTGGTATGACAACAGAAGTGATGTGGCACTTGCTTCGAACCCAGTATTTCACGGTCGAACCAAACATATCGAAGTAGATATTCATTATGTTCGTGAGAAGGTGGTGTTGAAATTTATTGGAGTCGGCCATGTTGCTGGTTTAGAGCAGGTGGCTAATATTTTATGAAGCTTTTGCATACAAAAAGGTTTCATGTGTTATGTGGAAGGTTATGTCTACATAGTGACGATGGAGGTGGCTAACAGAAGTTACTCATGCATGGACGTTCTGTTTCTATGAGGTTTGTTAGTGTGAGCTGCCTAGCTTTAATTTCGAGGAGTTAGTGAGAACGGTTAGTTAAGGAGGTTAATTTGGTGAGTCGATAATAGTTAGTGATGTGGCTAACTAGTTGGTTATCACATGTGCTTAGCAAGTGATCATGAGGCGACTTATCTTTGTATAAAAGATGACCTTCTTCTTCATGCAAGGTTATTCACTTTACAGAAAAAGAAAGAATCTTCTTTCTGCAGTTTATTTTAACACTAAGAAACTCATATATATATATACACTCTATACACATTGTTATTATTATTATTATTATTATTATTATTATCGTGGGAATTCGCAGCTGTTATTTTCGGCGCGCATTGGATAAACCTCTATCCATGTGCAATAGTCTAACACATATGAAAAGTAAACCATATAGGTGTGTCATGTTCAAACGTATATGCTGGAGGCTTTATGTGGATTTTGAACGGTTGCCTGTTAGGCCACTCAACCACCAGGCCGCCCATAACGGTATGAATTGAATATCTTTACACCAATACCAACATAATTCATGCCCTTATAAACTAATAACTCTTTGACGCGAATAAACTAACCATTAGGTAAATTTTCGAAGGAAATTAACAGTCGATTTTTCACTATTGATCTCTCACATCTATTAGAATGTATCATTGATACAATCTAGTAAGAATAGTAATTCTAGTAGGCACAACTATAACTAAAAAATGGCTCAATTTCGGTTGGGTTGAGCGATAATATCGATTACATTTGGAACCGGACCGTTCAAAATGACCTAATACCCTGTGACATGTCTTAAACCCGCAATTCAACTGTCAAATTTTTACTAAACATGAGTTTTCGATCTAGTCGAATTATGTCATGAAATTTTGGGCCCGATGGAATTTGGTGTTGCATGCCCAATTATTTCCAACAACTAGGTAGGCTCTGGTTGGCCTGGTCTGGCTCGATCATTTGATAAGCTCTAGGTACAACTAGCATCAATAGTATCCGATGAATAACAATGCATCTAGAACATTTAGAAGAACACTCGTAAGAGCACACTATAAAATGATGACTCTCGGTAACTATATATAGAATGAGGCAATGCAATTTCATCTCTCCCACCCCTTTTTACATAGGATTGAAAGTTTATACCGTACATTCTTCAAGTTGTCTACCCTAGGTTTTAAGTTACCGTAGGATTGAAAAGTTAATGCACCTAGAGCTTGCTCGAGTGGAAATGAAGGTCTCAAGAGTTCAACATTACTTAATTATATTGCATCTAGATAGTATATATCAAGATTTGGCTACTCCATTCTATAGTTACGAGCTAGTGTGGTTGATCAACACTAATATTATTTTCGCAATTAATAAAATGCTTTTCTTTTTGGTAATCATTTGAGTATTACTATATTTTTGCTTTAAGAAAAAAAACAAAAACTTTTTTTTTTAATTTTTGTTGATAAGATAAGATAAGATAATGACCAATTAGAATACTAAGCGGTAATAATTATTGGTTGCAAACCTCGCATGAATAAACATCTACATGTGAATATGATACAAATTATTGAAAAGTTTGTCTTAATAGTTCGTAGTCAAAATCATTGTATATCTTTTCAGGTTTTAATGTTTACCTAATTTTAGAAATATCTGCAATGATTTCATTTATTAATTAATCAAATTATGGGATTACTTTCACCAACTATTATAATGTAACTAAAAATGTAATAAAAAATTCAATGATTTAGAATTGGGTTAATTATTTAGTTTCCCAATCCTTGAGATCATTTATACTTCTTCCACCATTTATTTTTCGAAAGGCAAACATCTATTTTGCTTTTATTATTTACAGTTTACTCATTTTACTAATTAATTATTGTTTCATCACATGACACATTATCATATTGCAAAGGGCACACCAATCAGAAATGAGAGGTCCATACATGACTTATGAATCCCAAATTATGCCTTTCTCTCTCAATTCTATTAATAGCAAAAATTTGAGGCACATGTGCTTACAATTTGGCAGACACATCAAGATTTATTTTATTTTATTTTTTAAAAAAGAGAGAAAAACACCAAGATTAATTAACAACTTATTTTGAAATTAAAACAAAAACATTAAATTTTGTTAGGATTCATCTTTTTGTAAAATAATATTAAAGCCAAATTTTCTTATGCATCAAAATTGTCATACACAAAGCATAATATTTTCAATGAATTTGAGAATTATATACTTACATAGCTTAACATATTTTTCATGTATTGTTTGATGATACACAAATCTTTCAGAGCACACGTAACATGTATACACTTTTACACAGGCGACTAAATTCAAAACATACCATAACATATTTAATTTTTACATAGTATTTAAAGATTGATATTTAGAACGTATATGATATAAAGAATGAAGAAATTAACCTTTAATTTAGAAAGTATATAATGAAAAATTGAACTTTTTTTTTTAATTTCTAATTGGATGGATGGAGGAAAAATTGTTGGTTATTTTTTATTTGAATGACCAATCTATGTTTAGCTAGTCGCTCCTTAGTTTTACTTTTTCTCATTAAGTTTTAGGACTCATGTAAATGATATATATGTATGTTAGTAATTGGATAGTAAAGAAATTCATAGTGGTTTTTCAAGAATAGGTATGAAATTAACGTTCTCTCATCATATTTTTCTAAAATTTAATCTAGTAGTTTTCTTAATATTCAATTTGAATGTAGTCTTTGAATTTTCAGATTTTCAACCCACTATATTATATTTTATGATTTTGATATATTATTATTTTTGTTGTTCCATTGGCATTAAGTTCATAAATTTGAATTTTTGTATTATCAAATTTTAATAATTGGGTGGTTCTCTCAAAAAAAAAAAAAAAAAAATCAATAATTTTACATTATTTAAAAATTTATGATGATTTTATTTTCTTAACAATGATGTAACCCAAAAAATACTGGCTCATTAACAAAAATGGCGTGCAACAGTATTTAACCATATTCTTTGAAAATAACAGAAAAGTCCAAACTTAAACCTTATCCATGCCTATTTGAAAGAGAATTAATCAGAAAAGGAAAAAATACAACAGTGGAAGAAATATAAACGAAAGAAATACTATAATAAATATCTAGCTTACAAAAAATTAAAAATTTACCGTAAATTTGATCAGATCACCAAAGAGATCAATGGCTGGTGTTTGGATAAAGCTATCTCAAGGCATACCTGTTTGATGTAGAATCCAAACTAAATATGTATACCTAAATACATAATAGAATTCATAAAGCACAACCAATTAAATCTCTTGCTTAAGATGTTTTCTATTTACACATAATGATTATGCAAATAATCTTTTTGATACTTTTGTGAATCTTTGGGTCGTTACTGCTGATTTTCAGCAGTATTGTTACATAAAATAAAGAATGTATTAGAACTAAAATATCTTTCTACACTATTTTATTAGTTAATCTTCGCATAAGAGGTGCTTTGTATGATGGAATAGAATGAGGTGGAATGGAATAGAGATAGAAATAATCACCTCATTCCATTCCAATCATAACAAGCACCTTTAATTATAAAAACCGCTCTTCATTGGAAGAATCTTTGCAAAGATAACATACTTTAAAAATAAAAATATTAAAAAAAAAAAAAAAAAAAAAAAAAAAACATACTAATAAAATATCACAAAAAGTCGACAAATTAACCGATGTAAATTGATTCAAAAAACTTGGAAACATAATTTTATTTGACAAAGGATACTCCTCGCCCTCGGTTCATGTAAATTTGGGCGTCACGTCAAGTAACATTAAATTGATTTAAAATGACATTTTTTGTTTGAACAATTGATATTAACACTAAACAAATCATTAAAACTATTTCGTGTCACCACATTATTAGAGAACATATATAATTTGCATTACTATCGAACACAACTAATTACTGTAAATACCATTAATTTTTAGGAAGAAAACAGCCATGAATTAATAAAATAAATAGCTAATGAAAACACCGTTAAATTAGAAAAAGAAGAAAAAAAAAGACATAAACACAGGGAGGGAGATAAAGGGACAAGTATTGAAATCAAATCAATATTATCGATCACATGCCTAAAAGGTCGGAATGATGGCACTTACAACGACGACGAACGTGCATTAAGGAGTAGAGGGATATGGTGAAAATATGTGAGGGGAATTTGGGATGAAAACATTTATATGGGATTGTAACTGTTTGTGGAAAGCGGTAGGGTTGTGTCGTCTCTTTGAGATATGGATACAACGTTTTAAAATTGGCATGATAAAATATGTTAAAACAATTAATTAGAAAATTACCAAATTAACCCTCGTGCACTGCTTATATATATATATATATGGATGCGTTATGGTAAAAATTAATTATTACGTGAAAACTGCAACTCATCATAAAATGTTGCATTTTATACACAAAAGTGTTGCATTTTTATGCAAAAATGTTGCATTCTCATAATGATGCATTATATACATAAAAATAATATAAAATAATATATTTTATTATGCAACATTTTATGCACAAAAATGCATCATTTTATGCATAAAATGCATGAGTTGCAGTTTTCACGTAATAATTAATTTTTATATAATATGTTACCTATCTATCTATCTATCTATCTATATATATATATATATATATATATAAAAGAACACAACGCTTTAGCATGGTTTGACAATGTGCCAACGATCACGGGAGGATCAATCGAGATTGAATTTACTATGGAAATTTTGTTGGAGAAAGTACAAGTTACAGAATGAAACCATCCGAAAATAGCTACCCAAAATTTCTATCCAGTTTCAATGTTCTCTTCATCAGTTTCTCCTAACTATTTTCTCTCAACCCTTGTAAAGATCTAAAATCCTAAATCTAGACCGCAAAGGATGCAATCTATGCTTCTCACAATTTATGGCGCCTCTCGATCAAAGCCTTGGAGAAGAAGTAAACTATAGCTATTATATATAGTTATTACATATTTATCTTGCAATTTCCTATTAACATCAATAACTTATAAGATTCATAAAATTACAAACGTAACCCAAAAAAAAATTAATACATTCACACTCTCATAAAATTAAATCTCACGAGAAATGTAATTAATTTTTCCATCACTCGTCCACTTAAATCAGATCAAATAACAAATGAGTTGATATATTGCGACTTAAAAGCAATGCAACATGAACTAAGATTTTTTTTATTTATAATTATTTTCTTTAACTTCTTTAAATTGTTAAATTGTAGTGAGGAAATAATATTGGTGTTGAATTTGCAGACTTGTCCGACGTGAGAGATACAAAAGAAGCCAAAAAAAAAGAGGAGAAAATAAAAATAAAAATAAAAATAAAAATAAAAATAAAAATAAAAATAAAAATTGTACTTAGTTATAATTTGGGCCCACCCACCTTCATCCGAAGCCATTATTGAATATTTGTCCTAAGTTCTTGTGGGCCATGGTTGCACATTATCAAAGTTACGTTAATTTCTCACTTATTTGTAGTATTATTATTACAACTTGACACGGTTATAACTTCATTAAATTTGGCCAACAAATTTCCATTTTCATGGGTTAAGATAAATAGTTGTACACTATGAATGTCTAAATTAATTTTGGTAACAATTAAGTGTGATTTTATTCAGCAAGTGTACTTGACACATGTCAAAACAATAGTTACTTTAGCACATGATCGTTCATCGAATTTCATTGAAGCTGGACACGTTTTAAGAATTACGTCATTTCATCATTCAAAAAATAAAAAAGAATTGCATCATTTCATATTTTTAAGAAGATTGAACTAGATGATGTATCAAAAGTTCTAAAGTTGTGGTTGTAAAATGTGTTTTCAGCTTATTACCAAAAAAATGTCGCTCGTTCTTAATTTATGTCTTTCTTATTTTGTCCACAGATAAAATATTTGAATTTACAGAGTCAGAGCTATTTTTTATCTTTATTATTCAGACATTCCGAAATGAAAAATTAATGAAATGAATTTTATGGACTAAAACATACTCCAAGTCCTTTTCATTTTCTAAATTTTCATATTTTTACATAGATTGCATTAGTACAAAATAGTACAAGTCCCTCTCTAAAAGAATATAATGTAGTACATGTTATGCTTCCTGCTTAACAAGCCTACAATCATTCATCATTTAATTTATCCACAATATGAAACCATTTCTACAGAGATATTGGTTTATATGAGAAACGATCATGGCATTAGAACTAAAAATTGATTTGAATTATTTATTTTCCCATATTAATAGTCATGAAAATAATATTATTCCAATTAGCGGTGGAGGGACTGTAGCGCCTAAACAACTAGGCGGCTGCTAAACGAGGCCTAGGTGGATTGGAACTACAATGATTATCTTTTACTATTATTATATTATGTGTTGCCATACAAATTATATAAATATATATTATTCATGATTTTATTACTTGTTCATTATACTTAATTGGGCCGCCTACACTACGTGTTCAATTTCTTAAAAATAAAAAGATCAGCCTATTAAATGGACCATTAATCATCCCATCATTCAATCACCTTTCAGCACGTATCTCAATATAATTTAAATTGTAAAATTTTAAATTATCATAACTTGTTCATTTGTTCTCTGATTTTTTTTATTTGTATACCAAATTAAAGATCTTGGTACGATCTTTTATTTAAAATCAAACATCATTATGTTTGTATCTATCTATGATGCTCTAGTTTTAAAATAATAAAATTTGCATTAAAATATTAAACACTATCATTTATCTCTAAACATATTGTTCTTAAAACCCGTGACGAAAAGGAATTGGACAAGTAGTGTGGGACGGATGGAGTACATTATGATAATTAATGATCCAATTCCATAAACTACTTAGTCTTCACATAAACTTCATTGTTTACTGTCACGATCGCACTTTGCTAATTGATAGCTAAGCTTGGTAAATTCGTGACTATAAATATAAATATAAAATAACGGATAAAAGGGGAATATCTCTGGAATTTGGACTCACAAAACAACTTCACTACTAGATAAACTGACACTCATGACTATTAAGGTACGATGTTACTTGTCACGATTCTGACTTAGGATACAACCAAATTGAAATAAGTTTGAAATATCAGAGTGTACGCAGCGAAAATGTAGCTATAAATACATGTATGGAGACATGTATTACCAAGAGTGTTCAACTACTATTAATCGCTAATTTGACAAAAGCTCTGTCGGTCACTCTGCTTCAACCTGCTCAACCTGCACACCAGAAATAATGTACAGGGTTGAATACAATTGTACTCAGTGAACACTTGCCCAAAACTGGTTTTATTGTCATCCATATACTCAGTGAATCATAGGGGTTTTATCTGAAACACCTATGTTCACTAAAATCTCTATTTTCTCAAAAACGACAGCGCTGTCTAAGTTCTTTAGTAATCCACCGTATCTGAGTTGTTGTGCCCGAGGAGGTGGCCACCTCACTCGTCACTTGATCGGTCATCACTCTGGATGATTCGATCACTTGTGTACACTAGTCCAGGTATAATATCTCATCATACAAGGACCAGAATTCGATTAAGTAATATTGGCCTCGCTAATAACAGATAGGCATCATTCAAAAATCAAAACATTTTATGGCATAACAATACTTTAAAAAAACTATATTCGTCTAATAAAACATGCTTTGTTTTAGAAGAAAGCCCACCTCGTTTGTTTCTCTTAACTGCTACTGAGTTCTAGCTCTGCCTCGGCTAATACTCCTTCCTTGCTTGACCCTTGATTAAATGACAAAATAAGATTCTCAGCTCGAACGATAAAAGTTTATCGAAGAATTCTAGCTCTATGTCTCTTCTGAGATCATTCTTAACTCCAGTGAAGTTGTCACTGCTATCTAAGCTCGAGTTATTAATCCCGTTATATGAACGGTTTATTGGAATATTTCTTAATAAATCAATAATTGATTTATTGTTAACTAGGGATATTTAATTAATTGAGAAGCTTCTCAATAATTAATTCTAATTGTATAATTGATTAGCTTAATCAAATAAATCTCGATTATTAACTCTTAGTTAATAAACTTATTTCTATAAGTTAATCCTTTAATTGCAAAATAATTCACTCGAGAATTATTAATCTCTAAATTATTATTTGTGGGTGTAGTATAATTTAATTAGTGATTCTTGAACCACATAATTAATTAGTGTTGGGTAATTAAATAAATATATCAACCCAATTTAGTTAAAGGAACTTGGCCCACTATTTTAATAAATTGGCCCAGCTGAAACTTAATCTCAGCCCAACTCCCTTATGAAGCCCAAAATTCCGGCACGTAACCCACATTCAACCCGGACCCGATCCGGAGGGTCAAAACACCTCAATCTCTTTTCTTTCTCTCATTTCACGTGATCCCCTCTCCCTCTCGACTCTCTATCGCGATCTGCTCTCTCTCTCTCTGCGCCGATTACTTCTTCTTCTTTGCCACTCCTCAATCGGCAGCCGGCGGATTGACAAGCGCCGCCATCAAGTTGTTGCTCTCTCTCTCTCTAAAATTATTTCCACCAAATTGAATTCTAGAGATCAAAGTCCTAATCGAAAATCAAGGCTGGACTACTACCAACTTGTTGCATCGATTATTGGAGGGAATCGACCTCCGGCACGATCCCTTCTGATGCGGTGAGACGGCGCTGCCTTGGCGTCATTTGGCTACCTCGGTTGATACGACATCTCCACTTTTCGCGGTGAGTCGACCTTTCCTCCGGCAGAAAATCGACTCTGGCGCGGCGCAACTCCCGTAGGCTCTACGCGCGCGTTCCCTCTCTCTCTCCACGATTCCAAACCGGAATCTAAAATTAAAAACCCTAATCGAATTGATTAGGGGACATTCGTCCCTTCTTCGATTTTCACCGATGTTGCTTCTTGTTTTTAGGTTCGATTTTCACTAAACGATTCAAACTAATGACTCTCGTTCTTTGTTTTGTAGGTTTCGGCGATCGATGATGAGAGTGGTGATGTTGTGGCTCCTCTGCTCCAGCCCTCTCCGCCGTTGCTCTCTTGCTGTCGGGGCTTTGGCCTCGATGGAGGTTCGAATTCCTTCACTCTCTTCTTATTTTTATTTCTTGCATTCGATTTCTTTCGTTTTTGTGAAAGTATGTGTGTTTCATGTTTCAAACTGTTGGGAACCCTGTTTAGTTTAGTTTTGATGATGTTATTAGAAACCACACTTAGTTATAGGACTTAGTTATAGGATTGATAGGAACAGACTGATCTCTGTGTTTGGATCAGTCAAGCTTAACTCGGACAGGTTGCTCCATGTAAAGATCAAGGTTGGTAATGCAACCTTGTAACTAGTTAGATCAATCTGTCAACCTGTTCCTTAGTCAACCTGCTCGTGTAACCTGCTGAGGCAACCTGCATGCTGAGGCCAACCTGCATAGTCCAACCTGCTGAGGCCAACCTGCATGCTGAGGCCAACCTGCATAGTCCAACCTACTGAGGCCAACCTGCATGCTGAGGCCAACCTGCATAGGGCCAACCTGCTGAAGCCAATATGCTTAGTCAAGCTGTTGTGAGTCAAGCTGCTATTAGTCAAGTTGCTTCTCAAGATGAAGATTCTATTACAAAGATCAAGCTTGAAGACCACAGAAAACAAAGACAGCTTGAGGTACAAAAGGTCGACCTTCCCAGTCCGACCTAAGCTGTGCCTTGCCAACCTTGATGGTTCAAGCTGTACAGAAAACCTCAACGGCTAGAAGTCCAGTCAGCAGTACGGTTCTGACACCTCTGCAACTCCAGCGGTTCTAATTCAAATTGGAGTCATATAAATACTTCAAGCCATCCCAGAATCGAAAAAAGGGAAAATAGACGGGGAAGAGAGAAAAATAGAGAGAGGAAACCAGAGTTTCAAAGCCAAATATATCCAGAAATCTTTACGCTTCAAAGCCAAACTCAACACTCGAATCCAAGCCATTTCCCAAGTGTTGAGACCTTCAAGATTTCAGATTCTGGAACCTCACAGAATACTCTCCACAAGCTTACTACATATTCGTCCAAGTAAAGAAGAATCTGTTAGTTTAGCTACAAGGTTGTATGCAAGAATGTATGAAAGGTTGTAAGGGTCACGACCCAGAACTCGTGCTCGGCTCAAGTCTAAAGATTAACGAAGGTTGAGGCTGGTACTCAGCCAGTATAAATAAGAGAGAAATAAGGAATTTCAGATACGACGGTATCTGACGTGGATGTAGGGACATTTCCCGAACCATGCTAAATCGACTGTCTCGATCTCTCTCTCTCTATCTTTTATTTACAGTCGACCTTACAATGTTCAACTAACCTTCATTACATTGCACTTCATTGATATAATCAACCTGCACAAAGATGCAGAACAAAGAAAGAATTTTCTAAGAGGTAGCCAACCTGTCCACCAAACTTCCGCACACAGTTCGGTTTAGCCAGCTCAATCAGTTTGAGCTGGATAAACCGAGTTGCACTGATAAGCTGAGCTGACAACTTAGTAAGATCGATTTTATTTTTAAAGTCAAAACTGTTGGCGAATTGGTGTATTCCCCCCCCCCATACACCAATGACTACTTATCGGGGCCTACAAGTGGTATCAGAGCGGTGGTTCTTTTGACCATCGTATCTGTTTACTAAAATTTCTTTTCAAAACTTTTGGTCGAATTGAACTGATCTAGGAAAATTCTTTTCGTAACCTTCATATCTACCTGTCATCATGGAAACTGCACTTGTTCGCAATTGCGAATATTTTTCTATACAGGGATATGAAGATCGGAGCTTCAGGATTCGCATGTGCCTGCAAGCTCGTCACATTCGCATGTGGGATATCATCGAAAATGGACCCTCTCTTATCTACGGAGAAAAGGTTCAGATTGAAGGAGAATCTCCAGGCGAGGCCACATTCAAACAAGTGGTCAAGAGTCCTCGTAAGTACACTACCGAGGAAAGATTAGAAGCCAGCCTGGACAATTATGCGAAAGCACTCATCTCAAGCACAGTCAAAGGAGTTCACCTTGCCAAGATCAGAAATCTGCAAACTGCAAAAGAAATATGGGATACTCTAAAGTCTCTCAGCATAGGATCTGAAGAGTCGCAAGAGAACAAGCTCTCCATGGCCTGCAACAATTTCAATGAATTCAAGATGTTGCCTGGAGAGACTGTGGAGCAGATGAGAGATCGCTTCATGAAGATCACTCTCGAGATCGCTGCTATCAAAAAGGACAAATTCACTCAGCGAGAGTTGAATCTCAAGGTCATTTGTGCCCTCCCAACAAGTTGGCATGTGTATGTTGCCCTCCATCCCAACCGACCTGACTTCAATAAGCTCACAACCGAAGAGCTTTTTGACATTTTGATGGGGAATGAGTACGAGATCATTCGTATTCATAGATCAGCTCCAGCTTGCTCTAACAAAGGAAGTAAAGCTAAAAAGAAATGGTATCAAGGGGAAGAAAAAGATGTTGCATTTCGAGCTGATCTGGCCAAAGATGTTCCTCCCAACTTATCTAAAGAGTTCACTAGGAAGGACGAACTGCTGCAAGATCTCGCGATGATGGCAAGAAAGCAGGAGAGGTTGGAATCTTGAATGCTCAAGTATAAGCAGTTCTATCGCGAGAACAAGCACAGAGTCGGCAAACATAACCTCGACCGCTCTGATTAGCAGAGCACTGGTAAATCCCTCGAATTTCAATTCTACTAACTTTTGGGGTACTTGTTGTGGTTATGGCAGGTCAGGTCACTACAAGTCAAACAGACCATATCTGATCAAAGCCGACTGAAACAAGCTTATTGTCAAGCTGGAAACACCAGCTCTAGTCACCCAAGCTGGCTACTAAGATCGGTGGTACCAGTGTGATTCATATGAGCAGTCTCTCTTTCGAGATTTCTTCCAAGCTGCTCATCAAGGTCAAAAGTATCAGAGAATCCAAGCTGCTGAGGAGCCATCTTATCATGCAGATTGCTATCAACCTGCTCCTCAACCTCTTCAAGGGAGCTCGACCTCCCACTTAGCATCCAATCTCAACAAAATGCTAAGCCTACTTTAATACTTCCAATTTATGTTGCTGCTAGTGTTACACTCACGACAATGGGAAATCTAAATTAAAGACTTTCAATTGCGAAGCAAATTCTGGAGTATTTCTAGGGTACTTTAAGATTAGCTGCACAATTAAAGTCCCTAATAAGATGAACATGACTGTGGAGGTAACACATGTTGTTATTTTAATAAGTCTGCGTGTCTGTACAGGAAACTCTCAATTGATCAACAAGCAGATCACAATACAAGTGGTACAAAAGAGCAAACTGATCAAAACCAGATCACATATCAAGGGGGAACTGATGCAAGGACATCGAGCTGCCTCACCAGCTCAATCATAACAGATTAACTCCTACTCACAGATCAGTCTATCAGCTCCATACCTCATCCCTCAAGCTCATTCTAAATTTGTGGATCCCAAGATCAAGCCTGAACTTGAATAATATGAAGAAGAGATCACTCAAGGAAGATAGGACATGATCTTCCGGAGGAGCTCATTGTTGGGAACCCAAAGGATGGTGCATCGAATCGATGATCGTGGTGAACAAGATAATGGAAAGGTTGTCTCAAGATGCAGATCGAGAGCAACAGATCAGCTAAGCTTATTTCTAGAGTTGACCTAATCAGTCTGCTCAGTCAATCAAGCTGATCTCATAACCAAGCTAGCCTCCTAGTCAAGCTGATCAACCTTGACACATTTTAAGGGGGAATGATCACTGATTTGCCAGCCCAGCCGATATATCCGTAAAGCACCAGATCAACAATTAAGGGGGAAACAGAGAATGCAATGATCTTTCCAAGCAAGTCAAGCTCAAGGAAAAGAACTCTTCTTTTCGCCAGATCGTCCAGACCCTTATTGATAATGTCGAAAAGGGGGAAAGATATAGAAAGAGCATGGAAAGATGTAGAAAAAGGGGGAAAGATGCAGGATATATGCACTAGTGGTATCAAGATGCAGGAAGAGCATAGAAAGATGTATAAAGAGCATGGAAAGATGCAGGAAGAGCATAAAGCACAGAAAGCAAGTTCAACTTGCTGAACTTTTAGTTCATTGATCGTATATTCTTATCTTTAGGAACTATTTGTAAAGTGTTGGTTTCGACATCATCAAAAAGGGGGAAATTGTTGGGAACCCTGTTTAGTTTAGTTTTGATGATGTTATTAGAAACCACACTTAATTATAGGACTTAGTTATAGGATTGATAGGAACAAACTGATCTCTGTGTTTGGATCAGTCAAGCTTAACTCGGACAGGTTGCTCCATGTAAAGATCAAGGTTGGTAGTGCAACCTTGTACCTAGTTAGATCAATCTGTCAACATGTTCCTTAGTCAACCTGCTTGTGTAACCTGCTGAGGCAACCTGCATGCTGAGGCCAACCTGCATAGTCCAACCTGCTGAGGCCAACCTGCATAGTCCAACCTGCTGAGCCCAACCTGCATAGGCCAACCTACATGCTGAGGCCAACCTGCTGAAGCCAATATGCTTAGTCAAGCTGCTGTGAGTCAAGCTGCTATTAGTCAACAACTTCTCAAGATGAAGATTCTATTACAAAGATCAAGCTTGAAGACCACAGAAAACAAAGACAGCTTGAGGTACAAAACGTCGACCTTCCCAGTCCGACCTAAGCTGTGCCTTGCCAACCTCGATGGTTCAAGCTGTACAGAAAACCTCAACGGCTAGAAGTCCAGTCAGCAGTACGGTTCTGACACCTCTGCAACTCCAACGGCTCTAATTCAAATTGGAGTCATATAAATACTTCAAGCCATCCCAGAATCGAAAAGAAGGAAAATAGACGGGGAAGAGAGAAAAGTAGAGAGAGGAAACCAGAGTTTCAAAGCCAAATCTATCTAGAAATCTTTACGCTTCAAAGCCAAACTCAATACTCGAATCCAAGCCATTTCCCAAGTGTTGAGACCTTCAAGATTTCAGATTCTGGAACCTCACAGAATACTCTCCACAAGCTTACTACATATTCGTCCAAGTAAAGAAGAATATGTTAGTTTAGCTGCAAGGTTGTATGTAACAATGTATGAAAGGTTGTAAGGGTCACGACCCAGAACTCATGCTCGGCTCAAGTCTAAAGATTGATGAAGGTTGAGGCCGGTACTCAACCAGTATAAATAAGAGAGAAGTAAGGAATTTCAGATACGACGGTATCTGACGTGGATATAGGGACATTTCCCGAAGCACGCTAAATCGACTGTCTCGATCTCTCTCTCTCTATCTTTTATTTACAGTCGACCTTACAATGTTCAACTAACCTTCATTACATTGCACTTCAGTGATATAATCAACCTGCACAAAGATCTAGAACAAAGAAAGAATTTTCTAAGAGGTAGCCAACCTGTTCACCAAACTTGTGCACACAGTTCGGTTTAGCTAGCTCACCAGTTTACTGACTGAGCTGGATAAACCGAGCTGCACTGATAAGCTGAGCTGACAACTCAGTAAGATCGATTTTATTTTTAAAGTCAAAACTGTTGGCGAATTGGTGTATTCCCCCCCCCCCCATACACCAATGACTACTTATCAGGGCCTACACAAACATAAATCTATGGTGTGTGTGACTGTATATGTGTGATTGTTGTTTTAAAAACTTGGATTATTGATTAGAGAAAAGACTTAAGTTCTAAGTCTTTTAATGTGAGTTCTAGTTGTTGTGAAAGTCTCATAGGCCTAGGGTTGAGTTCTCAGCTTTCAATATGCTCATAAGTTCTAACGTGTTGTGGTTTTGGAATAAGAATATGCTTAGTGTAGTAGGGTGTGTATTTCCAATCCCTGTTTTGTGTGCTTGCTTCATTACGTATTGAGGATTTTCTTAAGTCATGTTTGCTAAGATGTTTATGGGATTTGAACTATAAGAAGGCAAAGAGCATACTTGGCTTATTTCTTTGAACATAACTATGAGCATGCTAAGCTTAGTTTCTAGGAGAAAATGTTCATACTTTACTTGAGTTAGGGTTCAAGGTTGTTACCTTGAAGCAGTGTGAGTGGTATGATGGCTGTTGTAGTGGGAAAAAGAAATGGATTCTGAACCTTCTCCTCTTCCTAGCTGCTGCACTACTCTTCCCTTCTCAACTTGTTTTCTCTCTAAGTGCTTAGTAAATTGGTGGAGTGTGTAGCTTGAAAGAAAGGGCTTCTATTTCTTTCCCCTGGCTGCTACTGCAGTTCCTTCACTCTAACTCTCTCTCTATATGGTTGAAGTATGAATAAGTGTAGTTTGAAAGATGAGGTAGGAGGGTGTATATATGTATATTGGTTAGCTTGGTTTGCTATGATTATGTCTCTGCATAAAATCCCCCCAAATCCTCTCTTCTTTATGACTTATTTGCCTTCTCTCTTTGCAGATTTTTTAGGGCTTAAGGATGCAGCTATGTGAGTAGCCATTTGTTACAGAGGGCAAAAGATTCTGCAGCAAAAGATTTGGTGTTCCCTTGACTTTTATAGCATATACTCTCTTGTAGATTTTCATTAATTGTAAAGTAGCCTACAATTGTTGACTTGAAGAATGGTGCAACTAATTATTTGATTTATACTAAGCAACATTTGTATGGTTTTCGGTCGTAAGGCCTTCTTTGTATATAATTGGGCTTGGCCCAATATCTTGAGTGTAGCGGGCTTGCCCCTTAATTAATTCATCAAGGGACTCAGCTCAATCGAAATCGTCAATGGGCTTGGCCCGTTAACATTCTAATATATCTTGTGAATAAATAAGCGAAACACTAGAATCGATTTAACTTGTTAACTTATAACAAGCAATAATTTCTTACTTAGTTGAATATTGAAAATCAAGCATTTATTTGATTAATCGATAATTAACTACTAATTGTTGGGAATCAAGTGGCTACTTGATTCCACTTGAAATCAAGTGGCTACTCGATTTATTAGAGAATCTCTTCTAGATAATTATATAATACATGAGTAATTTTAAATCACTAATAGTGGATGATTGTCTCTAATCAACTCTAAAGCAGATAGAAAAATACGGGACGTTACATTTACAATAAATTTTTATAACTTTAAACATGAAATTCTCATAACTTTCAACATAATATCCATAATTATTGAAATATATGCAATCTATTTATATATGTACATATATAATGGATCGTATCTAAAAGTTATTGAGAAATATGAATACATATACTTAGAGCATCTCCAAGAGTTTTCCCTATTTTACAACAACACTAACACAAAAATAGTGCAAAAGCAGTATCGATCTCATCTCCAACAGTTCACACAAAAATACGGCAACACAGAATATTACTCCCTCCGTCCCCCATATTAGTGTGCTGAGAGAAACGACAAACAGTTTAAGATGAAATTGGAGTAAAGTGGGAAAAGTAAGATAAAGTTGGGAGAAAGTGGGGAAAGTAGGTAGAAAGTGAGAAAAATAAGAATAAAGTGAGGGTGAATATGTCTTTTTGCTTAGGAAATCTTTCCATATTTGGAATGCACACTAATATGGGGGACGTCCCAAACGGGAAATATGCACACTAATATGGGGGACGGAGAGAGTATAAAATATTCTCTTTTACTTATTTAATTTAGATAATGCTGCTAAAAGTTCAGCTAAATTTATGTGAATAATAGAATTTTGAACTCATTAATTTAATATACAATATAAGCATATATTATACTCCCTCCGGTCTCAACATATTGACTCATTTGCTTTTTGCACGGGAATTAAGGAGGGAGTGTTAGAGATGTAAAGTGTATTGTGTTTAGGGATGTAATGTGGTTTATGTATTTAGGCATATTTTAAAATTAGAGCATCATAGTTGCATAAAAATATATTGATGTATGATCTTAAATAAAAGATCGTATCAAGACCTTTAATTTGGTATAAAAATTATAAAAATCCGAGAACAAACGAGCAAATTATGATAATTTAAACTTTTAAAATTTAATATATGTTGGGATACATGCTGAGAGGTGGGTGTATGATGAGATTTGATTAGGGAATGTTAAGTATAATAAGGGATTACTAATTATACCATTTAAATTATAATTCTTTCTAAAAAAGGAAAAATGAGTAAATTGGTGTGGGACGTCCCGAAAAGAAAAATGAGTCAATAGGTTGGGACCGGGGGGAGTAGTAAATAAATACAATCCTAATATTTTGCATAAATTACAAAAACGGGAACACGATGGTCAAGCCTCATCAAAACCTCTCAAACAATTAGGAAAAAGAGTACTCATCCCGCATTATTTTTAAATAACAATAAACTACATGATAAAATATTCTAATTATTAGAATTAGAATATTCTTCCCACTAATGTTTGATTAAAGCATCATGAAGTACGTAATGAGTATTGGGGGATTTCGGATTTTTTTTTTAATCGAGCAAAAAACTTTTGATGCAATTGTGATATTGTTCGATGGCACTGGCACATCCCTTACTTCCCCAATTTCATTATAAAAAAAAATAGATTATACAATTGTACGTAGAAAAAGTTGTAAAAGAAAAGACTAAAATAAATTATAACACGAACTAATTTTAAAAATATATATATATATATAATAGCAAAATAAAGGTCAATCAACCACGATTTTTCTTGATTGTTTTCCTAAATCCTCATAATTTTGCCTATGAATCAATAATTTAATCAATATATATACCATATTATAATATATATCTCCTTATTTATGCATATCTTATGTCTCCATATTATACTATATCTCCATATTATATTAGAATTATAATATTTTATATAATAAAATAAATTATTGAAGTGTCCATATATTAAAAATTACACGTGATATATAGTATTCATATATACTAGGAAGATTCCTCTTTATGTTTTGTGTTTTAATTAAAACACACACAGATATTTGTCTATACTTGTGTTTGATATTTTGTTTTCATGTACAAACATGTATATACACACACATATGAGAATATTAAGAAATTCTCTTTCCATTTTATTATTATTATTATTATTATTATTATTATTATTATTATTATTTATTTTATTTTTTGGTAAATAGTGTATATTCATTTACCAATATGAGAAATACAACTCACACCATCACAATGAAAAACCACAGCAGCTATCTATCTAACATTTGTCCCAGCTTTTTGTTCTTAAGGCTGCAGATGGCCATCACAATTTTACCTTGCCTAACTACCTCCTCAACTCTAGATTGCACTCCTTGCATCCTTCTCACATTTCTCTCTTTCCACAGCAGGTATACAGCTACTACAAAAACACTTCGATACATACTTTGCTTACCACTATTAGATATGCACTGCATTAACAGGTACTGCCTCTCCAAGCTCCAACTTTGTCGCCTTCGACTAATTTTGCACCAACGCGTGAGTTGTTCCCATACTTCCCCAGAATAATCACATTCAAAAAAGAGATGCTCCAAACTTTCATCCTCCTTGTCACAGAAACAACATTTCTTATCCACCATCACACCAATTTTTTGCAAGTAATCACAAGTAGCTAGTCCCTTATGCATGAGTAGCCAGCTAATAAACACATACTTAGATGGAGCTGCATTGTGAGCTATCAACTTAGTCCATCCTATTTGCTGTGTCTCTCCAACAAGTTCCAAATACATCTTCCTTAAAGAGAAAACAGGTGGACTGCCTGGATTATCAAACCTCAGATGTTTCCTAACCTCCATAATTTTCCTAACCATCCAAGAGCATTGCTTTGGGATAGGCATAGTTTGCAGATTTTAATTCTTTATATAAAATCCATGCACCCATTTTATCCAAGTAGCATCCTTTTCCTTGTACAAATTCCAACATAGTTTGCATATAGCAGCCCTATTCCACATCGGTAAGTTCACTATCCCCAAGCCTCCTGCAGATTTAGGTAAACTTATCTTTTCCCAAGCTACAAGTGCCCTTTAGAGAGGGCTAATTTCCCAGTCCAAAGGAAGGTTCTGCAGGCTGATTGAATCAGCTTCAGGACCTTCTGTGGCAGAATAAAAACTTGACTCCAATATGCTTGCACCCCAAATAGAACAGACTTTATAAGTTGCATCCTACCAGCATAAGAGAGCAGTTTAGAAGCCCAGCAGTCAATCCTAGCCACAACCTTTTTGATCAAAGGCATACACTGCATTACAGTCAACTTTTTAGAGGAAAATGGGACCCCCAAATACTTGAAAGGGAGTTGTCCTTGGCTCATTCCTGTGGTGGACAAAATCTCTGCCCTTACTTCCTCCTTCACACCCCCAAAATAGATACAGCTCTTATGTGAATTCATCCTCAGACCATAAATTATGGAAAATTTTTCAAAAGCTTTCATCATCTGCTGCACTGACATTGTATCTCCTATAGTAAATATCAATAGATCATCAGTAAAACACAAGTGCACTAGTTGGAATTTCTTGCATCTAGGATGGTAATGAAAGAAACTATTCCCTCTGAGCTCCATAAAGCATCTGTTCAAATATTCCATACAGATCACAAACAAATATAGTGAGACAGGATCTCCTTGCCTTAACCCTCTCTTTGCTTGAAATGGCTCTGTTAATTCTCCATTTACACTAATAGTATAGGAAACTGTAGACACACATTCCATGATCCAAGAGACAAATCTAAAAGGAAATCTCATTCCTAGCATCAGATATCTCAAAAAAAAAGGCCACTCAATAGAATCATAAGCTTTCTGCAAGTCTATCTTAATCATGCATCTTGGAGATGTTTGTTTCCTCTGGTATCCTTTAATAAGCTCATGACTTAAAATAATGTTATTAAAAATGAGCCTACCCCTCATAAAAGCTGACTGGGACTGATTGATTAAAGAATCCAATACTCCTACCAATCCACTAGCTAGTATCTTAGATATAATCTTGTATAGGATTGTGCAACAAGCAATAGGCCTAAAATCCTTTGCTACTGAAACATTTTCACATTTTGGAATTAAAGTAATTAGAGCAATATTCACCTCTCTAGGCAAGAAACCTATAGAAAAGAACTGCTGCACATCCTCTATGATGGCCCATCCAATCATCTTCCATGCTTTCTTGAAAAAGTAGGCATTATATCCATCTATGCCCGGAGCCTTGTTAGAATCCATTTGAAACATAGCTTTCTCCACCTCCTGTGCTGAGCAGATTTGACATAATCTGGCCTTGTCTTCAGTATGTGTAGTTGGACCCAAATCTATCACTTTCTGATCTATCATAGGCAACTCTGGCGCAGCACTACCCATCAAGTTGATGTAAAAACGTCTAAATTCCTCTTTTATCTGAGCTTGATTGGTACACCTAGTACCATCACCTCTCTGTAACACCTAAATTGCATTACTATTCCTTCTTGCTTTTGCATAGGAGAAGAAGAACTTTGTGTTAGAATCCCCCAGTTTCAGCCAATCTACTCTTGATTTCTGTCTCCAAATGTTCTCTTCAATTCCACTCCACTTCTCTAGCTCTTGTAGTAATCTCGTTTCTTCTCTAATGTTGATCTCATTGTTCCTATCAGAGCTTAAGGAGTTTTGTACTTCTTTCAAGCTACTCCTGCATGCCTCCACCTTCTCAGAAGTTTTCCTAAAATCAGAAATATTTAGAGCTTTGAAATGCTGCTTTAGTTCCTTCCAGTTAAACCAAACATTTAATAGCTTATTCACATGCCCTCCATTCCTCCACTTATCCCTAATAATCCTCTCAAATTCTGGATGATCTGCTATAACATTAAAGAACTTGAAAGGAGAAACTCTCTGCTGGTTCACTTGAGAGAAGTCAAGCACTTGAGGATTATGATCTGAAACCCCTCTCTCCATTCTTTCCACCAATACATGATGGTATTCTTGCAACCATGAGGTAGTTGCAAAGCACCTATCTATATTAGAATAGATCATACTCTCACCCTCTTGATTGTTACACCAAGTGAACTCACTTCCTACAACCCTTACCTCATGCAATAAGTTTACTTGCAAACACCCAGAAAATGCAAGTATCTCATGCTCAGTAACTGGATGTCCCTGATCCATATCTCCTTCCATCAAAACATTGTTAAAGTCACCTCCTATCAATATAGGATCAGGAGTATGTGCACAACAATCTTGTATAAAAGGCCATAATCCATTCCTTTGTTCCATAGTATTTTGAGCATAAACTGCTACAAAATAGAAACTCTTCCCTGTTACCAGATGCATCACCTTACAAAACATAGCTTGTTCATGCTCCCTTACACCCTGAATATCTACCTCCATTTCATTCCAACAAATCCATATCTTTCCATTAATGGTTGATTGATAATTATGCAAACTTTTCCATCCTGGACATATTTTCTCCTGAATTATACCAAACTTTCCTACCTTTACCCTAGTCTCTAGTAAAACTGCAATACTAGTTTTTATTTTCTTCAAAAAGAGACGTATCTCTTTTTGTTTGAAGGGCTTATTACAGCCCCTCACATTCCAGATAAGTAACTTCATGGTGGTGGGAAGGGGAGAAGGTCCATGCCCTGTATCTCCTCAAGTATTGTCTCTTCTTGTATAATCTTGAACCTATTAGTTGTAGGAATGTGTAGATTACCTACTTGAATAGTAGGACTAGCCACCTTTCGAGGTTGATTCCATCCCTCTCCTATAGTTTCCTTTTGCTTTCCAGGCATAGGATCAGTAGTTTGTGTCCTAGGTTTCATCCTTACTTGCTCCTTCCTCACCCACTGCTTCTGTATTCCTTGTTGAACCTTCTTCTCCAGCTGTTCTTTGCACACATGTCCAACCTTCTGACATTTGTGGCAAAACTGTGGTACCCATTCATAGTATACTTTTTGATCCACCACAATACCCTTCTCTCCTTCCACCTTGACAGTATATTGCAACGGTTGTGTAACATCCACTTCAAGAAGCATTCGAGCATATGATATCCATTTCTGAAGGGAGGTACACTCATCGGCACACACCGAATTCCCAAGAACGCTGCCAATCCTGCTGAGTGAGTCCTCGCTCCAATAATTCAATGGCAGATTAGGCAATTGTATCCACAATGGTATAACTTTGATCTCAAAATTAAAGTTCATTACCCATTCCTTCACTATCACCGGTTTGTTTGCCATGGTATGAGGGCCAACATACAGCATCTTATCTCTATCTTCCATATTCTCAAAGCGAATCACAAAATAATCATTATTATGATAATAGATCTCAAAACTCTTTTCTATCATGCATTACTTCCGTAAGAACATGGTCAAGTATGCAATGGTAGGAGATTCCCCTATAACATACAGAATGACTGCCTTCCTCCATTTCACTGATTCCTTTCCCAACTCAGAATGAACAAGGCAAGCAGTAGGGTTACCTTGTTTAATTATCGGAGCAACATAGCCCAATTTCATCCCCTTGTTCCGCATCGGGACTTCAGCATGTGGTTCATTGCTATGTGTGCTCAGAGTATCCTCCTTTTCCTTATCCACCGGAGTTTCAGTGGAGTCCACCTCCACTGGTATCTCCTCCATAACGAATTTAGCCATAGTTACTGTAGCATTACTACTAGCTCCCGTCGAACACTCCCCAGCTTCCAAAATTCCTCGAGTTATCTCTGATTGAGCTAGGATAGTCACCTTCTTTGGTCTTCCTTTCCCTCTTCCTCCTCCTTTCGCCATGGAAATGGTGGTCGGCCCACGTTAACTAGATCCCGCTAACATGTGTCATCAGAGCTTTTTCTTTTCCTTATTATTATTATTATTATTATTATTATTATTATTATTATTATTATTATTATTATTATATACATTTGATATGCTGAGATATTTCCCTCGGCGTCTAAAATGAGCGACTGTCACATCACTTATTCTATCTATTCCTATTTTACTCTATTTAATGTTTATTCGTTCCTATTTTGACTAGATAATTCGTTTTTTTTTCACTCTCATTTAATATACACCTCCTTCCTTATTTATTACATGCATCCTTTTTCATTTTTATTTTAAAATAGATAAACTAATTAAATTTTTCGAAATAAACCAAAATTTAGAAAATTTATAAATTCCAGTTAGGGTTCATTAGTCCCAATTAGGCGTTTATTAATTTCAAATAGGGTTCATTAGTCCCAATAAGGATTTATTAATTTCAATTAGGATCTATTATTCATCAAATTTGATTTATTAATTTATAAATATGGTTTTATTATTTTTCAAATGGAGTCTATTAATCTTCAATCAGATTTAATTAATGATACATTAATTATAATAATAAAAAAAGTATGTGAGATAGCCAGAGTGGAAGAGGACAACTAATTATTTAAAAGAATAAGGAATTAAAAGGTGAAGTGGACATGAGAGAGAGAGAGAGAGAGTGAGAGAGAGAGGGGAGAGGGACACGTGTAGAAAAAGAAAATGATGATTAGATTGGTCGCTCAATTTATCGCCTAAATATGACGCCTAGCATAACAAGACTATATATATATATATATATATATATATATAGTAGATCATATGAAAACTAATTATTACGTGAAAACTGCAACTCATGCATTTTATGCATAAAGTGATGCATTTTTGTGCATAAAATGTTTCATAATAAAATATATTATTTTATATTATTTTTATGCATATAATGCATCATCACTAGAATGCAGCATTTTATGCATAGAAATGCAACACTTTTGTGCATAAAATGCAACATTTTATGATGGGTTGCAGTTTTCACATAATAATTAGTTTTCATATGATCTACTATATATATATATATAAGAACGAACTCAATCTCTCGAGGAAAAGGAAATTTATGCATGTCAGAAATGTTCCACTGCCCACCGTGAGCACACTTAATGTGCTCACTACTGATATGGCAGTGTCACGTCGATATTTTTTCAATTAGGGTTTAATTTTATATAATAGGATCTAATTATATTTTGTAGAATTTTTATTTAATCATTACTCTTATTTATTCCAATACATATACATAAATACGTAATAAATAAATGAAATGGAAAATACATCAAATATATGCCTCACCATGAAAACTTTGCCCATTTAAAGGCAAATAAATAATTTAGATTTAGAATTATCACTACAAATAATTGTTGGCATATAATATTATATTACTCAAAATAACTGTCAAATTGATAATCGAAATGAGTATAACTATTCGAAAAATCTCCTTGACCTGTTTTCAATTAAATCAAACAACGGACGATCTAACATTTAAATTGAATTAAACTACTCGAACAATGACATATTTTCTTGATTTTGTTTTTGTTAATGTGAAAAATGGATGATTGTTATCTTTATTGACTTATTTTCATAATTCAATAATTAACGGGCAATTTGACATTTAAACCAAGTACAACTTATCAAGAAATTTTGACCTTTCATGACTTTTTTTTCCCTCACTCCCCTATTTTTTTCTAATATGATTTTAATTCTAACAATTATTCCAATGAATTGTTACAATACTATCATTGTTATCATTATAATTATCTTTTTTTATTTTAAAAAGACAAAAAAGTTTATTCAATCTACTAATATCAGTTAGTAACTGTTGAAATTATAAATCAAATCGAACTCATAAATTTTAATTCCCCAAATGGCTAAAAATACCAAATAAAGCCACTGCAACTCATACTTGGACTGAAATGCTAAATAAAGAGCAGGGAACACAGCAAGCACAAATTCTGCAAAAACCTCGATTTTTTTATTGCTTAAACACTGCTGCAAAGAAACAGGAACCTTCTAAGTTCTTATGACATAATCAACCTAAGGAAGTGAAAAAGTGAACATACACATTTTCCTAATCACATAGCAACAAGTTATCGATTGCAATATGTATATACTGCTCGAAGCTCTAATAAAATGCATAGAAGACTTCATAATCAGCCTTGGCATGTTTTCCTATTACAACAAATCAACGGGCAGCTTGATATTAAAAATGAAACTACCTAAGATGTAATATCTCTCCTTAATCTTTTACATACAACGGGCGCGTTGACATTAAAAAAAATCTATAACATGTACAATAAAAAACTTTATGATTCTATGTATGATACATTCAGTAAGTTTTAAAAAAGAAATAAAAAGTTGATGCATTGATTAACACGTATTTTATGTGCATGTGAGTTCATTTTATGAGTGATTGAGTATTGATTTATGTGCTTAATTGGATAGAAATGCTAGGGTTTATCAACTATTGGCATATTCTACACTTTCCTCGTTTCTTTCGGTTTTTGATTTATTTTGTAGGGATTTGAAGAGCAATAATCGAACCAAGGATCGGAGGCCGGAAAAGAGGGATACATGAGAAGAGTTCGTTGAAAATATAAGGTCGAAAGCCGGTTTGAAGAAAGAGTCAAAGAACGAACCGAAATGGCAGAGAACCGGACCGGGCAAGGAGGGACGGCGGCCTGCCAGACCGCCGTCTAGGCGTCCATGAGTCACTTAAGGGCCGAGTTGGCTCGACCAACTCAGCTAAACTCGTCCCAACCATGATTTTCTATGTATTTAACTCCTATTTTTACTTGAATTGGGGATCTTTAGCTTGAATATACTTTCTAGAACCCTAATTTCATTTTTTCTCTTTCTACTTTGGTATTTTCAAGATTTGTGAAGATTTACTTGGTGTATTGAAGATTGAAGACCATATTTCTATTCTTTATTTTATTCTCTTTCTTTTAAGCAAGATTTCATTTACTTTCTATGGTTCATTTTCCTTAATAATGTCTAGCTAGATCTCTTTGTGATTCCAATTATATGTAATTAGGGATAAGTGATGGGATTAGGCTTTGATCTATGAATTTACCTTCTAATTTCATGTTTATTTCTCTTGGTGCCATGTTTTATTATATAATTATGCTTGATCACCATAGTTGCATATCAAGTGTTTGATCTAATGCTTAGGAGGCTTATATTAGATGCTAGGAAATAAAAAAATTGCATGCTAGAGATAGTAGGGCTAAAGAACTCCATGTGCTATTGGGAGTTAATGATTTACTTGATGTCCTAGTCGGAATTAGGTAATTCATTAATCTACTTGATTTAGTTGCAATGAGAATTGAATGAATCATACTTAGGAGGTTTCCCATATGAAATTAGATTAAAATGGCTAATTCTAGTTAAAGTCCTATATCCTTATCACTTAGACCTAATTGAAGTATAATTGGAGTCACTTTTATTTCCTATTGAGTTTCTATCCTTTGATTACTTATTACTTGTTTAGTTGAACTTTAATATTGTTACTTACTTTCATTGTCATTAGTTAATCAAAAACACACAAACATGTTAGTTGGTAGCTTGAATAGTGATTAGGTAACTAGATTACTACTTGAAATTCTTACTCCTAAAACATTACTTGTGGATTCGACTCGATAATTATCGATTATTATTGCATCTATCGCACTCCTAAAGTGAGAGCGATCAAATTTTTGGCGCCGTTGCCGGGGAATGTTTAGTTTGAGTTTCAATAGTCGATTTGGTTATTAAGTTACTAATTCAAGCATTTATTTCTTTTGATTTTTGTTTTGTAGGTTTATGCACACAAGATCCAAGGGAAGACTTGTTCAACCTTTAATCTTGAACTTTGAAAGAAGACATAGGAGAAGGAATTCTATTGAAGAACAAGATATGGCGGCTAACAATCAAGAGTTTGAGGCTCTTCGGAAGGAATTAGAAGATATGCGAGCTTGGAGAGATGAACAAGGAAGGAGGGCTCAAGAGGCTCAATAACCTCCTCTTAACCAAATCTTCGAATCACCAACGGACTAATTTCAAGGAGGAGCATGGGGGCCTCATGTCAATGCAAACAATTTTGAGATAAGGACCGGCCTTATCCAAATGGTTCAATCGGAACAATTTGGTGGAAGGCCTAATGAGGACCCTCATGCTCACTTGAGCACTTTCTTGGAGATTTGTGATACGGTGAAGATAATGGAGTGCCAGAAGATGCTATAAGGATGAAGCTATTCAATTTTTTCTTAAGGGATCGAGCCAAAGAGGTTCAAAAATCTTGATAAGAGCGAAATCACCACGTGGGAGAAGTTGTGCAAGGCATTCCTTGCTAAGTACTTTCCACCTTTAAAGGCACAAAAACTCATTTCGGAGATCTCTCATTTCTCCCAATTTGGTGATGAGACGCTATTTGAGGCATGAGAAAGGTATAGGGACTTGCTATGCAAGTACCCTTAATATGGCTTTAGCGAGGCGCAACAAATAGTTAATTTCTATAGTGGACTCTCTCCACACACAAGGAGCATAGTTGATGATATTTCCGGTGGTTGCCTAGTAAACCGGAATGCAAAGGAAGATCTAAGGATCATAGAAGAGATGGCGGCCAATAGTTATCAATGGCCATTGGAAAGAGGTCTTACGAAGAAGGTGAATTCTATACTTGAAGATACAAGAATTGATGAGTTGGCTTCACAATACACTATTCTCAAGAGAGAGTTCAAAGAAGAAAGGAGATCAAAGAAACAAGTTTAAGTGGTTCAAGCTCAAGAGAGTGAAGAGTTCAATGGGAATGAAGATGTGAGCTATGTGAACCAAAGGCCCTATGGAAGCTTCAACAAGCAAGGGTTTCAAGGACCTCAAGGAGGATTCCAAGGGAATTATCAAGGGGGTTTCCAAGGGAAGCAAGGAGGTAACTCTTACGGTCAAAAAGGAGGTTATTAAGCCTACAATCCCAACAATCGAACTCATCCCAACCATTCCTATGAAATCCTACAATGCTCAATTCACTCCGATCTCGTCTCTCAAGGGGCGATTGAAGAGCCCATGAAAAATCTCTCTTCAACGGATCAATTGCTTCAACAATTGTTGGCTAACTAAGGTCAAATGGCGAATCAACAACAACAAATGGTCAATCAACAAAGCTCCTTCATCACTCAAACCGACCAAAAGGTCAATGCATTGGAAAATTCCCTCACTTCCTTATCAAAGCAAGTCAAGATGATGGAGGGCCAAATGAGTTAAATGGCTAACCAAGCTACTACTCAACACACACTGGGCAAATTTTCAAGCAATATGGAGATGAATCCCAAAGGGTGCAATGCTATCACATTGAGTAGTGGAAAAGCCTACGAGAATCAAGCCACATCCGGAAGCAAATGAGAGGAAGTTCTTGTTGAAGACATACCCTATGAAGATCCTCCAACTAATTATGAGGAATCAAGAAAAGAAGTTCAAAAAGAGGCCCCAAAGGAAGTATTAGTAGAAGCCCCTCTTCCCACCAAGGATGTGATCACAAAGGCTCCATTCCGTCATCGTCTAGCAAAGCCTAAGGTGGATGAAAAGATGAAGAGATTCTTAGACATTTTCAACAAGGTACAAATCAACATCCCCTTGCTTGACGCACTTAGAGATATGCCGGGCTATGTGAATTTTCTAAAAGATATCGTAGCTAACAAGAGAAAGTTTAGGTCATTTGAAATAATTAGTCTAACAGAGGAAGATAGTGCGGTGATTCAAAGGAAGATGCCTTTGAAGCAAAAGGATCCGGGAAGCTTTACTATAGCTTGTGTGATTGGTGGTCAAAGGTTTGGTAGAGTCTTGTGTGATCTTGGTGCTAGCATCAACTTGATGTCATTGTCTATTTTCTGGAGATTGGATATTGGAGAGATCAAGCCTACATCTATTTGTCTCCAAATGGCTGACCGTTCTATCTCTTATGCCCAAGAGGTAGTCGAAGATGTGTTGGTTAAAGTTGAGGAATTCATATTTCCCGCGGACTTCGTGATATTGGATATGCCGGAGGACAAGGATATGCCACTCATTCTTGGGCGTCCTTTTCTAGTAACCGGTCGCGCTCTCATTGATGTGCAAGACGAGAATCTCACATTTAGAGTGAATGAAGAGACCATCACTCTTTCAATCTTTGATGCTATGAAGAGAGGAGATGAACCAAGTTATGAGGAATGCAAGTCAATCACTACTTTCTCTACATCTATGGCAAAGGATTCCACAGAGCAAATTATCTCCAACTCTCTATACTCCTATTCCGATTTGGATGATGCTTGTGATGAATTATTGGAGTCAATTGTTTTCTTGGATGCAAACCAAGGTTCACCAAAGGATAAGGTACACTATCTTGATATCAACCAACCGGGAGAGAGTGGGAGTTCAACTAAAGTCGAGTCTCCTTCAAGTACCCCTCTACAGTTGAAACCTCTTCCCGATCACCTAAGGTACGCCTTTCTTGGTGATAAAGACTTTTTTCCTGTTATAGTGTCACAACACTTGTCATAGTCTGAATTGGACAAGTTATTACGTGTTCTTAGAGAGTTTAAAGATGTGATTGGTTGGTCTATTGATAATATCAAGGGGATTTGCCCCTCTATTTGTATGCATCGTATCTTGTTAGAAGAGGGTTGTCGTCCTAAAGTGCAACCTCAAAGGAGGTTGAATCCGGTTTTGCAAGAGGTGGTTAGAAAAGAGGTATTAAAGTTGCTTGATGCGGGTATGATATATGCCATCTTGGATAGTGAGTGGGTGAGCCCTACTCAAGTGGTTCCGAAGAAAGGGGGATGAACGTGGTTAAGAATAAGCATGATGAGGGTATAGCTACTAGAGTTGCCACCGGTTATCAAGTTTGTATATATAAAACCTTGAATTCGGCTACAAGGAAAGATCACTTCCCTCTTCTGTTTACAAATCAAATGTTAGATCGTTTAGTGGGCTATGAGTATTATTGCTTTCTTGATGGTTATTCAGGTTATAACCAAATTGTGATAGCCCCGGAGGATCAACATAAAACGGCATTCACGTGTCCCTATGGAGTTTTTGCTTATAGAAAAATGTCTTTTGGGTTGTGTAATGCTACGGCTACTTTTCAAAGATGCATGATGTCTATCTTTAGTGGTTTGACTGAGAATATAATGGAGGTATTCATGGATGACTTCTCGGTTTTTGGGAAGATCTTTGATTCTTGTTTAGATAATCTTACAAAGGTGTTGCAAAGATGTAAGGACACTTCTCTTGTCCTAAATTGGGAGAAGTGCCACTTTATGGTCAAAGATGGAATTGTGCTTGGGCACAAGGTTTCTAGTGCAGGTTTGGAAGTTGATAGAGCCAAGATCATAGCCATAGAGAAGCTTCCACCCCTAACAAATATGAAATCAATCTGAAGCTTCCTTAGGCATGCGGGGTTCTATAGAAGATTTATAAAGGATTTCTCGAAGATCACAAAGCCTCTTTGTTCTCTTTTGCAAAAAGATATGAAGTTTGTCTTTGATGATAAGTGTTTGGAAGCATTTGAGACATTGAAGAAAGCCATCATCTCTACTCCCATTCTAATCAAGTCTAATTGGAGTGAATCTTTCATTTTTAAGTGTGATACAAGTGATTGGGCTTTGGGAGTTGTGTTGGGGCAAATGAGAAAATGTGTTTTGAGTTATTCATTATGTAAGTAGGACTTTGGATGGGGCTCAAAGAAACTACACAACAACGGAAAGGGAATTTCTAGCCATTGTCTTTGTCTTTGATAAATTTTGGTCTTATCTTATGGGAAATCATACAATTATCTATTCAGATCCCACAGTTATCTGATATCTTATTGCAAAGAAGGATGCTAAGCCTCGTCTCATTTGTTGGATACTCCTTTTACAAGAATTCAACATGGAGATTCGTGATAGAAGAGGTCGTGATAATGAGATAGCCGATCACATGTCAAGGCTTGAAAAGCCGGTTGAAGGTGAAGACTTAAAATTGAGCATTAATGATTGTTTTCCGGATGAGAGAATCATGGTAGTGAAGTGCAAAGGTTCTTGGTTTGCCGATTTTGCAAATTATCTTGTGCTTCAAGAATTGTCACCAAATCTCTCGGATTATCAAAAGGCAAAGTTCTTTTGAGATGTGAAGTTCTATTATTGGCAAGATCCGTATTTGTGGAGGAGGTGTGCCGATGGTCTCATTCGAAGATATGTGATGGAAGATGAATGGTCTAAGATCATTGAGGATTGTCATAGTGGGCCTAGTGGGGGCTATTTTGGAGCAAACCGAACGGCTTTGAAGGTATTCCAAAGTGGTTTCTATTGGCCTTCTATTTTTCGAGATTGTTAAGCTTTTGTGAG
Organism: Mentha longifolia; assembly: GCA_001642375.2. NCBI lineage: Eukaryota > Viridiplantae > Streptophyta > Magnoliopsida > Lamiales > Lamiaceae > Mentha > Mentha longifolia. The sequence goes on along the minus strand of CM038118.1, from coordinate 26,011,215 downwards.
GTCTTGTGATAGATGTCAAAGGTTGGGAATGATTTCAAAGAAGGATGAGATGCCTCAACACTTCATGCTTGAGGTGGAATTGTTTGATGTTTGGGGAATCGACTTCATGGAGCCGTTCTAATGGCTTCACCTACATTCTTCTTGCCATTGAGTATGTTTCTAGATGGGTTGAGGCCGTGCCAACCACGACAAGTGATTCCAAGGTTGTGATCAAGTTTTTGAAGAATAATATCTTGACTCGGTTTGGAACCCCGAGAGCTTTGCTTAGCGATGGGGGGTCACATTTCAACAACAGGTGGTTGGGAAGTTTGCTTGCAAAGTATGGTGTTAAGCATAAGATCACTTCTCATTATCACCCTCAAGCTAATGGGCAAGTCGAGCTTGCAAATCGAGAGATCAAGTAAATCCTTGAGAATACGATCACAACGAGGAAGGATTGGGCTAATAAGCTTGATGATGCTTTGTGGGCTTATCGAACGGCCTACAAGACTCTGATTGGTATGTCTCCTTACAACTTGTTTTTGGAAAGTCTTGTCATCTTCCTATTGAAATGGAGTATAAGGCTTATTGGGCAATTCGAAAGATCAATTTTGAGCTCAGGAAGCCGGTCATAAAAGGATGGAAAATCTTGTTGAGATTGAGGAAATGAGAAATAAAGCTTATGAGAATTCGAAGATTTTCAAGGAAAAGGCTAAGAAGTTCCACGATATGGGGATTCGGAGAAGAGATTTTCCATCGGGAGATGAGGTACTTTTGTTTAATTCTCATCTTCGTCTCTTTCCCGGAAAGCTCAAGTCAAAGTGGACGGGTCCATATGTCATTTCAAAGTGCAACAAGAATGGTTCGTTTGAGTTGTTGAAGCAAGATGGTTCAACATTTGTAGTGAATGGCCATCGTCTCAAATTTTACTTCAAACCGAGGAAATTCGAAAGGAGATGGCCATCTACCTTAACGACCCTTGATGATGGAGGTATCGTTGAGCTAACGACGTTAAACAAAGCGCTTGTTCAGAGGCACCTCAACACGTATCCTTTTCTTTTTTGTTTAGTTCATTTTTATTTCGTTTTCGATTTTTGTGTCGTTTTTTGTTTTAGTTTTGAAAAAAACCATAAACATAGAAAAATGTGGAAATGAAGGTTGAAAAATATCTAGGCAGAGTCGAGAGGAGGTTGAGAAGGGCCCGGTGCTTCGAAAATGGGCGAAATAGGTCGAAGAATGCGTTGGAAAAGGTCGGAAAACCGCACGGAGAGGGCAGCCGGCGGCCTGCCAGGCTGCCGGCCAGACCGCTGCCGACCCCTCACCCCCTATTTTCTATTTTTGATTTTATTTCACTCTTTTTCTTCATTTTATGTTTTTCAAACTCTTTTTCAAGGATGAACACCACTTTTTCTCACTAAAAACTTTAGATTTCATGATCTAATTACTCCCAAATCACTTTGAATCTTGTTAAATCCTTCCATAGGCTGATTACCCATCACATAAGCTACATTTTAAACCCGATAACTCACTTTTTCATCCACCCTAACCTAAAAAACAAAAATTTGAGTTTCTTGTTCAAAATTGTGAAGTTCTTCAAGTTTCTCCAAGAAAATGAGGTAAGATGTTCTACTCCTTTGCTTTTATGGAATTTCTACACTCATTCTATGAATTGGTATGCATTTTGCCCATCATTTTTGATAGTTTGAGTAGAATTTCTAGCTTAGGTTTTTCTTGAATTTTAGAGAAATTTTTGAATTTTGAATTTTGGGAATGAGCATGAATTGAATAGCATTAATTCTTGCATTTATGAAGGATGTTATATCTCCTTGAATTGAATTCTCATGGGAATTTGTACCTTTTTCTACTTGAACATACATGAATGAGGTTAAAGGAATTTTTGAACTTTTGGAGAACATGTTAAGAATTCATATGCTTGATGTTGATTTAAAATTCATTTCTTGGGGGCATGAATGTTCAAGGGGATTATGAGTTCATGAGAAATGTTGCCTACAAAGTGAAAATTCCTTGTTTATCTTCTTGAATCTTACTTGGAATTTTTCATAAATTATAGAAAAAAGGACCCTAAAGGGAAAGGAAAGGCAACAACAACCTCTAAGGATTTGATTGCTTCTCTTACCAACAAGAAGAGAAAGGATGCTTCTTCTTCGTAACAACCACCAAGAAGGGATCCTACGACACCGGAAGCTCATGACATTCATTTGGAAACTTATGAAGAAAGGGCAAAATTTTCCACTCTTGTGACGAAAGGCATCATACCAACTAGGTTTCCGTCTAAGGAGGTTTTGGTGAAGTTAGGGCATTACGACAATGTAAAGACCCTTTTTGATAACATAGGTTGGGGAAGTATCCTTGACAATACTCTTGAGGATAGGAGAACTTATGAGAAGGTTGTTCTTGAGGTTATGAGCACATTGGAAGCTGAGAATATTCATCTTATGCAAGGTATATAATTCCAATTGTTTGACGAAAGGCATGAGATGAGCTTGGAGGAGATAGATGATGTTTTTGGAGTGCCTCATGGGGGTGATATTTTGATAGAGAGGGCTTTTGAGCACTACTCCTTGTGGAACAAGCTTGTACCACTTTCAATGGATGGTTTCAAGTCGGGGTATTCAAAGTCAAATGAGGTGAGGAATCCGGTGTTAAGAATGGTGTTGAAAATCCTTGCTCACACCATTGTTGCTAGAAAAGAGAACACCTTGGTCTGGATTGATGACCTCTTCATTCTTCATGCTATGTTAACCAAGAGGAGGATAAGCTTCACTCATCTCTTTATCCCTCAATTGTTGAAGCAATCAAGAGTGAGTTCCGGAAAGGTTAACATTGGTGGAATGCTTACTCTCATTGCTAAGTGCTTGTTTGGTAGGGATGTTGAGATAAGAAAAATAATTGAAGTTGAATAGTGACCATTGAGATTAAACCATGATAAAAAAATAAAAAAAATAAAAAAAAGTTAAATTGATGTTTGGTACGAAGAATAACAATTATTGTAGTATAATGATATAAATTAAAATTATAAATTTAACCTCAAAAAAATACATAATTTGATTGAAGTGTATTTATGATAAATATTAATAAATTGAATTCAAAATTTTCATAATTTATGATAAATATTGATAAATTAAATTCATAAATCAATTCAAAACAATAATCAAACTCCAATAATCTAAAATCAAGAATCAATTCTAATCATTGAGGAACAAAAATCAATTTTCTTGAGCCTCAGCAGCCCTCTCGTCTTCTCCAGCCTTCTCCGATTGGCCGCCCAATTCGCCACCTTCACGGGCCAAACACGGTCCCCTGACTTCGCCATCGTCAGCCTTAGCAGCCCTCTCGTCTTCTCCCCTCATCTCCATCGTCAACGTCGCCGTCGGAGATCGAGAGGCATACGACCAGCACGCTCACCCACGCCGCTGGAGAGCAGTGCCACTAGGGTGTTTGGGAGGAAGAGCAGGGCCGCCTGATTGGAGCTGGGCTGCCTGAGAAGAGTGCGAGGCCGGATTCAAAGACTTCTTGGGTTCTCGATTGCAAGTGCGAGGCTGCTACAGAGAGGATTTAGCGAGAAGTCAAAGGTAATATGGATTCGACAACTTCTTGGAGCTTCAATCACTTGGATTTGGGATTGGCGCTTCAATAATCGAAGGGTAATATGGGTGGAAAGAGGATATTCTACTTCTACAGTGTTTTAATGGGGGGTGAGGGTCTGATAAAAAAGGGGAGAATATTGGGGTTAAACAGTGAATAAACACGGGCTTCTCGCTAAACACGGGTTTCCGGGATTTGCGAATGATGGATACCAAACGCAAGGATAAGCCCTGATAAACCTAGATATCATGGGATATCTAGGCTACCAAACAGACACTAAGAGGATCAAGGAAGATCTAGGTGGTTACCCTCCGTTAAAAGAAGCGTACCTTATGGACTTGATGAAGTTAAGGTACTTAAGATTTATCAATTCCATCACACCTCCATTTCATTTTCTTCAAGAGGATGGTGAGACATTCCCTCTTCCCAATGCCATGAGCATATTGGTTACTGATTTTCATGAAAGGTCAAATTGGCAATTGAACTCACCTATGCATAAGTTAATCATGGAGAATCATATCTTTAAGCATGGTGAAGAGGATGAGTACACCATTGTCCATGGAGGTGAAGGAGTGTATATGGATGAAGAGGATGAGGAAATGGAAGATTCAACAAGAGGAGAACATGTGTCGAGAGGAAAACATACTTCAAGAGTTGGACATGTTTCAAATGGAAGGTACAATGAAAGATTTTAAGCTCTTGAGACTAGAATGGCAAATATGGAACGGGGATTCAAATCTCTTGATGCACAAGTCACCATGATGAGGCAATAAGTAACTTCAATGAGAGTTACTTAACTAGAGGAGACAAAAAGAACTGAGAGGATGGAAAACCAAGCAACATCGATGATGGAGCTATTGGAGAGTTTCCGGGAGCATCAAATCGCTCAAGAGGTGACTTGGCCCCGACCACATCCATCGTAGCTTGGACCTTTGTGAGTGTAATTTAAATTTCTTATATATCTTTCCCTCCAAATTTATTTTAGAATTTATTTTCTAAATAAGTTTGGGGGATGGGGATAGGATAAGAAATTTAAATTACTTACATTTCTATGTCTTTCCATTCCTTTACTTGTCTTTTTGTTGCTTGTTTTTTTTTTTTTTTTGTGCTAATCATATAACTTTGTGAGTTTTAAGTTGATTTTATTTGTCATGGATGTTCTCTTTGAGTTTTTGTTGATTGAATGGGAGAAGTTGAATGTGATTGGATGGTATACGAAAGTTTTGTTGGAAAGAGTATGGAGAAGTGGTGTTTCATTGTTAATTTGTTTTGTTTGGTTGTTTGTTGAAAGTTTGTTTGGAGTTTACATGGATAATCTATGTTTGGATGATGTTGTGTTGATTGGGTCTTGAATGCGAAATTTTTGGAAAAGTTGAAAGATTTTTAGTTGAAATGTTGAATGAATGCTTGCATGCTTGAATGTGAAAGAAACGTGTTTAATTACTCAGGTGCTTTTGAATGAGATGCCGATGATTGATGCAAAAATTGGTACTCCCTCCATTTCGCTTAACTTGGCTCATTTGAATAGTGGCTTTTCTGGCACGCTTTTTCACGCTTCTTGATGATGGGTTTTAAAATGGATTTTTGAAGAATTATTTTTTTTACGGGAAACTACGACAGTCGTAGTATCCCGTAAAAAAAATAATTCTTCAAAAATCCATTTTAAAACCCATCATCAAGAAGCGTGGAAAACCGTGTCAGCACAAGCCAAAAAGTTTTGAGCCAAGTTAAGCGAAATGGAGGGAGTAATATTTTTTAAATTTTTCAAGTTAAAGTCGAGCATGATTAGGTCACTTCACTTGAATAGCTTGAATGATTGATGTTAGGCACTTAGACTCGAGGCAAAAAGCTTGGGAGGATTTTGAGCCTTAAAAACTATGCATCTTACATAGTTAATATCCTTTCATGTGAGCTTGATCATGCATTATATTTTCTTTGCTAGAACTTGTCTTGATACTCATGTTAGAAGTGCTACATGTGTGTATATTTCGGAGATGATTTTAGGCCATTATTTTGTAGCCCATAATCCCTAAATACTAACCTATCTTTCATTACCATTGTTGTCCCATTTTGAGCCGTATAGAGCCTTTTCTTCTAAAACCGGATGATAGGGGGTGAAGGATGGTTAAGGGAACCTTGGTCAAAGTTAAAAATTCATGAAGAATGGTGGGTGATGGTGAAGGGTCTTGATGATTTGTTTTGAGTTGAAAGAACATTCCTATAAGCTCAATGTTAGAAAAGAAAATAATAAGAACAAATTTCTTAGAAAAAAAGAATAAAAGGGGGGGGGGGGTAAGAACAAAGTTCTTACAAAAAAAAGAAAAGAAAAAGAAAAAATAAGAGCATAAAGGAGTGTTTCTTTTGATGTGATGAGATTTGATAGAAGCTTGGGTTTTCATTTGATAAAAAGGGGTTGGATAAGGTGGAAGATGAAGAAATTCATACTTAGAAAGGTGAAAAAAGGAGGAGAAGGACTTTAGATGAAAATTTAAGTCACTTAGCCTAAAATTTCCTACCTAAACCAATGTCCCTACATTACAAGCTTAAGAAAGACCTTTTTGATCCTAATTTGTGCATACATTGTAGCATTAGAAACTTGAGTTGATAGGCAAGCTTATGGTTAAAGTTGTGTATTGCATGATTTCGATGAGTGCTTACCCTTGTTCCTATATCGAGTGATCGAGTGATACACACTTCTTGTAAGGTCTAGGGTTGAATGTGCCTATGTGATTGAGTTCTAAGTTAGGAGAGTGAGTGATTCTATGAATGCTTGGCTTAACTTCATAATTTCTTTGAACTAAAATGTTTTTGAAGTGAGATGAGACATCAAGGAACTCAAAATGCACATCTCATACGTGTTAAGTGTTTTGATTGTTCGTTTCATTATTCGGGACGAACAATGGGTTAAGTTTGGGGGAGTGATTAACACGTATTTTATGTGCATGTAAGTTCATTTTATGAGTGATTGAGTATTGATTTGTGGGCTTACTTGGATAGAAATGCTAGGGTTTATCAACTTTTGGCATATTCTACACTTTCCTCGTTTCTTTCGGTTTTCGATTCATTTTATAGGGATTTGAAGAGCAATAATCAAACCAAGGATCGGAGGCCAGAAAAGAGGGATACATGAGAAGAGTTCATTGAAAATGTAAGGTCGAAAGCCGGTTCGAAGAAAGGAAAGAAAAGAACCGAAGAAAGAGTCAAAGAACAAACTGAAATGGTGGAGAACCGGACCGGGCAAGAAGGGACTGCGGCCTGCACGGCGGCCTGCCAGACCGCCGTCTGGGCATTCATGAGTCACTTAAGGGCCGAGTTGGCTCGACCAACTCGGCTAAACTCGTCCCAAACATGATTTTCTATGTATTTAACTCCTATTTTTACTAGAATTGGGGATCTTTAGCTTGAATATACTCTCTAGAACCCTAATTTCATTTTTCCTCTTTCTACTTTGGTATTTTCAAGATTTATGAAGATTTACTTGGTGTATTGAAGATTGAAGGCCATATTTCTATTCTTTATTTTATTCTCTTTCTTTTAAGCATGATTTCATTTACTTTCTATGGTTCATTTTCCTTAATCATGTCTAGCTATATCTCTTTGTGATTCCAATTATATGTAGATTAGGGATAAGTGATGGGATTAGGCTTTGATCTATTAATTTACTTTCTAATTTCATGTTCATTTCTCTTGGTGCCATGTTTTATTATGTAATTATGCTTGATCACCATAGTTGCATGTCAAGTATTTGATCTAATGCTTATGAGGCTTAGATTAGATGATAGGAAACAAGAGAATTGCATGCTACAGATAGTAGGGCTAAAGAACTCCATGTGCTATTGGGAGTTAATGATTTACTTGATGTCCTAGTCAGAATTAGGTAATTCATTAATCTACTTGATTTGGTTGCAATGAGAATTGAATGAATCATACTTAGGAGGTTTCCCATATGAAATTAAATTAAAATGGCTAATTCTAGTTAAAGTCCTACATCCCTAATTGAAATATAATTGGAGTCACTTTTATTTCCTATTGAGTTTATATCCTTTGATTACTTGTTACTTGTTTAGTTGAACTTTAATATTGTTACTTACTTTCATTATCATTAGTTAATCAAAAACACAAAAACATGTTAGTTGGTAGCTTGAATAGTGATTAGGTAACTAGATTACTACTTGAAATTCTTACTCCTAAAACATTCCTTGTGGATTCGACTCGATACTTATCGATTATTATTGCATCTATCTCACCCCTAAAGTGAGAGCGATCATGCATGTCTACCGAGTGATATAACATTTAAAATGTGTATAAATACGCATGAAAATGCTACCTCACCTTGGCATGTTTTCCTATAATATTGAGCCAATGGGCAACTTGATAATCAAAATGAAATTACCCGAGCTCATTATAATAAATATACAACGGGTGTGTTGACATAAAAAAAAATGTATCAAAAAAATGATACTCTCATTAACTTATTCTTTTACTATTAAAACCATTAGATTGACAGCTGGCTATATATTTCGTCCTTTATTTAATGGAATGACAAAAATACTCTAAGAATTTATAATTTATAGACAAAATTATATGTTGAAGTTCGACGGGCGGTAATTAATCAATACTTTAATCTAATTAATATGTATCTGGATTTGATAGTAATGTATTAATATATATCTTTAATTAATTCATATAATTTAACTTTAATTATTTATTTGTGGTTGTAATATAAATTATTAGTCTATTAAGAAATATATAATCCGTAGTATTTGATGTGCTTATAGATTATTTACTTCAATAAATTTTCTTAATTTTTTTTCTTCCCCAAAGTTTTCATCATAAATTTTAACTCAAATTTCCCGTAACTTTTGACCTTTAAAATATCAGAGCTTGCATTCTTAAGCTATATTAATTGTTTTTTTTATACCTACTTAATTAATTAAATAGGTATTTATATGTATCATGTATAGAATTTAATTTTTATAATTGTTTGCATATAGTAACATAATACAAACATGTATGATCTATGTTCAATAATTCACATATATAGATCATTAATAGACAACTCCAACTGAACTTTAGTATATAACCTGATGTTTATATTGCCTTAATTTCTACAGATTTGCATCTCACGGACCAGTTAAATAATTTAGCTTTGGGAGAAATTGAAAAGTTACTAGCATCTAATTCCACAAGCTTGGTTAATTTTCCTGGAATGTCAATACCCAAACTTGCTTATACTGGAAGAGACGTCTTATGACATGGAAGAAATGAAAGCAGAACACGCTAAGCCTTGTCCATCTTTAACAAATAAGCAAATGATTGTTTATGAAAAGGTCATTGATAGTGGTAATGGTGGACTTTTCTTTCTATATGGATATGAAGGTACGGGAAATACATATGTGTGGAAAGAGTTATGCACGGCATTACGTGGGAGAGGAAATATAGTACTTCATGTAGCCTCAAGTGGTATAGCTTCATTGCTCCTTCACAAAGATAGAACTGCATGCTCAAGATTTGGTATACCATTGGATTACAACGAGACATCCACATACAACAAGATTAAACCAGACAAGACCTAACAAAGCTTCTCAAGAGAACAAAATTTATTATTTGGGATTGCTTCGAAGCTCTCGATAAGAGTCTAAGAGATGCCATGTGATAAACAAATGGGAATTGCTCTCAGTAACCATTTGGTGGTTTAGTAGTTGTTATAGGCGGCGACATCAGGCAAATATTGCCCGTTATACCTAACTGATGACTAATGTAGTGTAAGATAAAATTTTCAAAAAATTAAAAGGTAACTAAAATATTCATTGAACTTTCTCTGTTACTTGGTTACGATGAATGTGTTTTTACTTTTAATTGAAATATTCTATTCAATTTGCAGGCTTACAGTGTTCAAATTGTAACATTAGTTCATATTGGTCCCGAAAGTGACTAACACGCGTAGAGGGGGTGAATACGTGTGTTGAGAAGTATTTAACTTCTCTTTTGTTTTTCAGTCTTTTTAACAAGTAGACGTTTTGAAGACTTGTGAGGCTTTCAAAACTTCTCGCATGGCGAGTGTGTGGTGCGGAATGTGGTGAGCGATTATACTCGCTTTAGTTATCTTGCACTTAAAACAGTTTCACTTAGAGAGAGAGTGTGTGTTATGAATAATCAAAGCATAAATAATATAAAGCGCATAACACAAGAGTTATAGTGGTTCGGAGGTTACGCTCCTACATTCACTCTCATCACATTCACTCAGTGATGAACTTCACTCAAAGCTTGGGGTTTATACCGGGCACCCAAGAGCCTATGTGAGTTTATACAATGGGCATTCACGAGCCTTTGTGAGTTTATACGATGGGCACTCATGAGCCTTACAACCTTTACAAACTAAACTCTCAAACTAGGTTTGGGTTTGGGTTCGTATAGTTTCCAACTAATAAGAAATCATTTTACAATGAAGCATAAATGTAGAAGGCTAGGATTTCTCTCTAAGGCTTATGGATATAGAAGTTAAAGCCTTATGGATAAACTAGAAGGTTGAGATCTGAAGATCTTTGTGAAAGGTGTAGTATTTATTCTTCTCTATTTGCATGCACTCTCTCACTTTCTATGTAGCTTGCACCTTCTATTTATAGTAAGGAACACTAATATATCCGTTGGATAGATAGAGTGCGTGTTCCTTACTTGTATAATCTGAATTTGAATTCTTTCTTGATAAAGCACAGTCCTAGGAAGATAGCAGTTGACTAGTGGAGCCTAGCCCTGCAAGTTTGGCGATTAGACATATCACAGTCCGTTGAGCAATCCTGAGCAGACACGTGGTCTGGCAGTTGTCGCTTCTCACCTGCTTGTCACACGCTCTCGCTCAAGTTGACTGTTTCAATACTGAAGCTCAAGCGGCTAAGGGCAGAGACGATTTGCGTGATGAAAGCGAGCTCCTTCACGCTTTAAGTTAAGCATGCTTTTCGAGTTGTTCAGTCGCTCCGCTTCCATGTGGCTTTGCTGCGGATGCTTTGACCTGGAAGCGCGCTCTGGTCTTGCAAGCACGCTTTGACCTGGAAGCGCGCTCTGGTCCTGAAAGGCACTTTGACCTGAAAGCACACTCTGGTCCTGAAAGACGCTTTGACCTGGAAGCGCGCTCTGGTTCTGAAAGGCACTTTGACCTAGACGCTCTAAAGTTACATTTCAAGAGTGAGCTCCCTAACAAACAAGCTCTTCTAATACATTAAAATATACATTGTAACTTGAGCTGGATCATCAAAGATAATAAGGGAAATATTCTATGAGGGTTTTAGAATCCAATCAAAACACAATTGAATCCAAGTTCCCCCTTAACAATATATCCTAACAATTTCCCCCTTTTTGATGATGCCAAAACCCGAATGAAAATACGAATAAAATGCTTTTAATATTAAAGCATCCTATAAACTTACGGGCCATGAGATAGGCGCTTTGGATGTCAAGGATTTTCTTTTCCACTTGAACATCACTAATCTTCAATTTCTTCAATGCTTTCTCGCTCCTTCCCCCTCACTATGAGATGGTATTTTTCATTCCCATCTTTCCCCCTTTTTGGTATCATCAAAAACCACAATGATTTGATACCAACCATCAAGGTATAAGACGACCCTTCCAATGGAGCTCTGAAAGACATTGGAGATTAGAGAAACACTTGAAAGCTCCACGGAAGGCAGATCACTGCATTGTTGAGGGTTGAGGCTGATTAACACGTATTTTATATGCATGTCAAGTGTATTTTGCTTGTGTTTAAGTCTCAATTCATGTGCTTAAAGGTTAGAAATGCTAGGGTTTCTTAACTTGTAGTATATATTCTACTTTTCTCGTTTCTTTTCAGTTTTCGGTCCATTTTTGTAAGAATTTGAAAAGAGCATTCATGTAGCTAAGGATCGAGGGCCGTAAACGAGTAAGAATCGAACTTAATTTGAGTGAAACCTAGAAAATGTGGAATTTGAAGTTATATAGTTAGGGTTTCACTAGTTTGATTTCACTTATGTTTTCCTCGTTCTCTCGAGTCTCTTTATGCTTTTTGCAGGAATAATGGAGAACTCATTTAGCCAATTTGATTATTTCATGTTGAAGAGGAGTTCGTTAGGAAGCCGTAGCAAAAAGCGGATCGAGAATCGGAGTTCGGACGAGAGAGAACGAGCGAAAACAAAAATATTGCGCAAGAGAAGACGGATGGGCGGCAAACCGGCGACCCAAACCGGCGATGGACCACAGAGAGGACGGCGGCCTGGACCAGCAGGCCACCAGGCCGCCGGTGGTTCAGCCTTGGACCGCCGGTTGAGCGAGATTCACGCCGGTTCGCCCGTTTCATCCCGGTTCGTCCCGGTTTGACCCAAACACGATTTTCAATATATTTAACCTCAAATTCTTCCCTTTTTGATCTAACTTTTATACATTTTAATATCCTAGAACCCTAGTTACATTTCCCTCTTTTCCTTTTTGGTAAATTCAAGATTTGTGGAGCTACACTCATTGGAATTGCAATTCAAGACCATCTTCTTCTTCTTATTAAATTCTCTTTCCTTTAAGCATGGTTTTATTTACTTTTCATGGTTTTATTTACTTTTCATGGTTTATTAAATTTGTCTAGCTAAATTTCCTTTGGTTTCAAATATATGAAGACATAATCTAGATTAATGGGTTTTTGGATATTGTAGTTGGATTTGCCTTCTAATTCATATGTCTTGTGGTTTGGGACTTGATTTTATTGCATGATTGATTGGCCATCATTGAGTGCATACAAGGTGTTTGATTAAATGCTTGGTAGGCTTTAGTTCATAACACTTGGCATCAAATCACAACATATTAGTAATTCTTGCTAATAGGAGATTCTAGATATTAATTGAGCTATTTGGAGTTGATTTATGCATCTTGAGACCTAGCGGAGATAGATGTCATAGGTTAATCTACTTACATCGATTGCTTGAGAAAAGAGTTGGTGTATATCCTATAAAGAACTCTCGTATGAATTAGATTAAATCGGTTTATCCTTCCAAATTCCAAAACCTATTTCTCTAGTGAAAGTCGGATTATATTTGGAACCATACTTTCTCTTATTGATTTCAATCGTTTGTTACTTGTTTGTTTCTTGATTAATTGTCATTTCATTTGATTATTAGCTTATAGAAAACACAAAAACATGACATTCGGTAGCTTGGATAGTAGTTAAATAGTTAGATTACTAGTTGAAATTCTCACGTCATAGCATTCCTTGTGGTTCGACTCGATTACTCAATCGATTATTATTGCATCTCCCTCACCCTCAAAAGTGAGGGCGGATCAATTTTTGGCGCCGTTGCCGGGGAATGCTTAGTTTGAGTTTCAATAGTCGATTTGGTTATTGAGTTACTAATTCAAGCATTGTTTCTTTTAATTTTTGTATTGTAGGTTTACACACAAGGTCTAAGGGATTACTTGTTCAACCTTTGATTTTGAACTTTGAGAGGAGGCATAGAAGAAGAAATTCATTTGAAGATCAAGTTATGGGAGCAAATCATCAAGCAATGGAAGCTCTTATGAAAGAAATGGAAGAGTTTAGAGCATGGAAGGATGAGCAAGAAGAAGAGCTCAAGAGAATCAACAACCACCTCTAAATCAAATGTTTGAGGCTCCAACGGGCCAATTCCAAGGAGGAGGATGGGGGCCAAGAGTCAACGCCAACAACTTCGAGATAAGGACCGGCCTTATCCAAATGGTCCAATCCGAACAATTTGGAGGGAGGCCCGATAAAGATCTTAATGCTCATTTGAGCACATTTCTTGAGATATGTGATACGGTAAAGTATAATGGAGTGCCGGAGGATGCCATTAGGATGAAGCTCTTTAACTTCTCTTTGAGGGATCGTGCCAAAGAGTGGTTCAAAAACCTTGATAAGAGCGAGATCACTACATGGGAAAAGTTATGCAAAGTTTTTCTTGCCAAATATTTCCCTCCATCAAAGGCTCAAAAGTTCATTTCGGAAATCTCACATTTCTCTCAACAAATGGATGAGCCATTATTTGAGGCATGGGATAGGTATAGGGATTTGCTACGCAAATGCCCTCAACACGGTTTTAGCGAAGCTCAACAAATCATCAACTTCTATAGTGGTCTCTCTCCTCACACAAGAAGCATTGTAGATGCAAGTGAATAGGAATGCAAAGGAGGCATTGAGGATTATAGAAGAAATGACATCCAATAGCTATCAATGGCCAATTGAGAGAGGGCCTACAAAGAAGGTGAACTCAATCCTTGAAGATGCAAGATATGATGAGTTGGTTTCAAAATACAATCTTCTCAAGAGGGAATTTGATGAAGTGAAGAAATCAAAGAAGGAAGTTCAAGTTTTTCAAGCTCAAGAATGTGTGGATTTTGATGGGAGTGAGGGAGTGTAAGGGAGATGCAATAATAATCGATTGAGAATCGAGTCGAACCACAAGGAATGCTATGGCGTGAGAATTTCAACTAGTAATCTAGCTATTTAACTACTATTCAAGCTACCGACAAGCATGTTTTTGTGTTTTTAATGAACTAATGACACCAAAAAGTAATTATCAACTTCAAACTTAACTACACAAGTAACAAATAAGCAAAGGATATAAAATCAATAGGAAATAAACGTGATTCCAATTATACTTCGATTAGGCTCAAGTGATGGGTGATTAGAAATCTAACTAGAATTAACCAATTTAATCCAATTTCATGTGGGAAACCTCCTACCTATGGTTCACTCAATTCTCATTGCAATGAAGACAAGTAGATTAATGAAAGGCCTAATTCCGACTAAGACATCAAGCAATTCATTAAGTTGGTTCTTAATCGAGGTTGGACTTCATTCAAAGTTCCATGAAAAGGGCAAAGAGATATCGTCAAGCTAACGACGTTAAACTAAGCGCTCGTTGGGAGGCACCCCAACAATTATCCTTTTATTTTTCATTTTAGTTAGTTTCTTTCATTTGAATTTGTTTATTATTTTGGTCAAGTCATTCCTTCTACATCTTTCATTGTCCAAATGCTAATACTTCCCATTGTTAAGTTTGTTTCTTTGTTTCAAGTTCCAAGAGCTTCATGGTTTATGCACGAGGTCGAATCGTGATTGGAGCAAGTGAGGGAAAAGAATCAACCAATCAAGCAAGCAAAGGATTGAATGACTTTCAACACCATCATCAACCTAGCTTTGGACCGTTGTAAGTGTAATTTAAATTTCTTATTATTCTTCCCTCCAAACTCATTTCAGAAGTTACTTCTAAAATAAGTTTGGGGGAGGGGGGTAGGATAAGGAATTTAAATTACTTTACTTTTGGTATTTTTCAAGCTTCTATTTGATGTGTTCATTGATTGTATGCTTAATTTTGCTTGATGATTGTGGTTGATTGGGGTTAATGCATGATTTGTGCTTGTTTAAGTTGTTTGGTGTCGAGTTTGGAAATTGATGAGCTTAATATATAGAAATTCTTTATTTGCTTTGCGAATTGTGGAGATGAGCTAATAATGGAGAATCATTGGAAAATTTTGAAAAAAATTTATATTTTGAAGCAAATGCTTGCATGCTTAGTTGTGAATGAACGTGTTTATCTACTCATGTGCTATTCAAGTGAGATGCCGATGATTGATGGAAAATGATGAAATGTTTTAAAAATTTCGAGTTAAAGTCAAGCATGATTAGATTACTTCACTTGAATGGCATGAAGGATTGATCTTAGGCACTTAGACTCTAGACAAAAAGCTTGAGAGGATTTTGAGCCTTAAACTATGCATTTTACATTGTTAATATCATTTCTTGAGAGTTTGATCTTGCATTGCATTTTCTTTGCTAGAACTTGCCTTGATACTCTCGTTAGAAATATTACATGTGTGCATACTTAGGAGATGATCTTAGGCCATCATTGTTTAGCCTATTTTCCCTAAACACTATCCTATCTTTCATTACCATTTTCGTCCCATTTTGAGCCTTGAATAGAGCATTTTCTTCTTGAACCGGATGATAGGGGGTGAAGGATGGTTAAGGGAACCTCGGTGAAAGTTGAAAATTCATGAGAAATGTTGGGTGATGGTGAAGGGTCTAGAGATTGATTTTGAAATGAAAGAACACTCCTATAAGCTCAATGTTAGGAAAGAAAAGAATAAGAACAAAGTTCTTATTTAAAAAATAAAAAATTAAAAAAGTTAATAAAAAAAAACGTAAGAAAAAAAGTTCTTACGACAAAAAGAAAAGAATAAGAGCATAAAGGAGTGTTTCTTTAGATATTTGGTAGAAACTTAGAATTCATTAGCTAAAAAGGGGTTGGATAAGGTGGAATATGAAGAAATTCATACTTAGAGAGGTGAAGAAAGGAGGTGAAGGAGCTTAGATGAAAATTTAAGTCACTTAGCCTAAAATTCCCTACCTTAACCAATGTCCCTACATTACAAGCTTAATAAAGACCTTTTTGATCCTAATTTGTGCATGCATTGTAGTATTAGAAACTTGAGTTGATAGGCAAGCTTATGGTCAAAGTTATGTATTGCATGATTTCGATGAGTGCTTACATTTTCCATATATTGAGTGATCGAGTGATACACACATTTTTTGTGAGGTCTAGAGTCGAATGTGTTTAGGTGATTGAGTTCTATGCTAGGAGAGTGAGTAATTTCATGAGTGTTTGGCTTGGCTTGATGATTTCCTTGAGTTTAAATGGTTTTGAAGTGAAATGAGGCATCGATGAACTTGAAATGCACATCCCATACGTGTTAAGTGTTTTGATTGTTCGTTTCATTGTTCGGGACGAACAATGGCTTAAGTTTGGGGGAGCGGGGTATCTTCAAAGCGTAAGAGGAGCAAGAAATGCTGAAGCACATCCAGATAGACGCTTTAGGAGAATGTCCTCTCGAGCTGATGGTTCCCCCTTAACTTGATATCCTAACAATCAGCGAGACATTCTCCATGTACTGCATATACTGCTTGCCAGGTTTTGATAAATTCTTAGGAAGGCAGTAATGGGAAAGCGATCTCCAACTCTGTTTCACAACTCGACCGGTCATCATCGTCTGAGTCTGTGAAAGCGCCGAGAGGGACGCTCACGCTTTGAGAGGGACGCTTCGTTGACACTCTTGCAGTTAAAGCGTTGGATGTACTTTCAACACGCACTTTGAACTTCTCTCGCTTGTCTTGAGAGCGGGAAAGTTGAGCTATTCCCGGTCGCTCCTCCAAATTATATTCAATCGCTTTGAGTTCGGAAAAGAGCGTTTCCGGAGTAACTTGAGCTAGATCATTAAAGATAATAAGGGAAATATTCTATGAGGGTTTTGGAATCCAATCAAAACACAATTGAATTCAAGTTCCCCCTTAACAATATATCCTAACAGTTCATATATCTCGGGTAACTCTTACGATAACAGTTCTAACTTTTAAATATTAAATATTAAATTGATTATTAGATTTTCCTATTCTATATCTTGATGTTGAATGTAATTGTTTTCTTTGTATTCTTTTATGATATGCAAGATACGTAAAGGGGAGAAAGAGATAAAGATAAATCACCGAGGTTCGATGTACTGAGAGGTTTGGCTTCTCGCATTTCGTTTTTGCAAATCCTCAAACTAGGGACAAGTTTATTTTTTTTATACCAAATCTTTAATATATATTTTTTTTTTTCATTCTCATAATTCTCATCCTTACCTTTATTTTTTGAAATTCTTTCCTGAAGGCTTTTGTATGCTGCTAAATGCAAAAAACTACGCATGACAAATATCTTTTTATAGTTCAATCTTTCTGGAGAGGTGCCAAGTAGTGACATTTCATAATTTATTTCAAAAAATATAACTTTAATCACTCTTAACAAAAACTAAAAAATAAAAAATAAAAATCAAGATATTATAAAACATTAGATTAAATCCAAAAAAATCTCTTCCCGTCGAATTTCCGACGGGCTACAAACTAGTTCATTCTAAAAGTATTATGATAGACGCATAATTAAAAAGTAAGCATGTGTTGGCTTAGTGGTAGGGGGTAAGGCCATAGACCAAATGTCTTGGGTTCGAATCCTCCATGACGCGGACTTAAAATTTATCTGATTAAAAAAAAAAAAAAAACGCATAATTAAAAAGAAAAGGAATAAAAATAGCGCAGCAAACAACATTGCGGTAAAACTAGCGGAATGCTGTACAAAACTCTAAACTCTAGAATCATTCTTGGAGATGCTCTTACCAAAGAGTTTTTACTATTTTCTCGGCAATTGAATCTCACAAAAATCAACTTTACGTATACGTATATGTATTTATCTGAAAAAGGCATTAAACTCGGTGCAACATTTCATAAATATAATATAATGGTTGTCTAATTCTGGATTAAGATATTAAGTAATTTGGTAGAAAAGGAGACATTACATGGTATTAGGTACAATATTAGATCTTAATGTCCCTATTGCATTATGGCTTCTTTAAACTTTATTTGTCGCCATTCAGTTGTCACTTTCATTTTTTTGTCATCTTAAAATAGGAAAAAGCAGTCCGCCAAGTTGAGAAATATAATAATAATAAACTATATAAATCTTCACTTTCAATCTTGTTCCTTTGAATCTAATTGGAATTATTGAGCTCCATTTGCACAACTTCAACTTCACTTTGTCTAAAAATCAAATCACATTCTCAAAACAAAATTTTCGTATTGCTAATATATGGATTAGTTGACTTTTAAGAGTTTATTCTGTTGTATGATGCCTTATTAGATTTAATTCAGGATGTCACTGTTCAAATCAGTTCGAATTCTCACATTATATAATTATATTATTACTATATCAATTAGTATTTTGCACTAGAAAATTCAAAATATCTTAAGCTTCTGTTGATTTGGGATTCTTTTATGTTTTTTTTGTAAGTGACAAATAAATTAATTATTAAGTCATCTTGTTCATTAGCAGGAGCTAGTTTATTATATATGGACTTTTAATTTCACTCGAATAATGTAAAATTTGTGTTTTGTCTTTTTTCTTATATAATATAATAAAAAAGTAAAATCTGTGTTTTTACTAATCGAGCCCTTCAACTTGGGATATATTCGGAAATGACACCAACAATTGTTGGGCTTCTTTTTACTTTTTAACTAAGGCAGTAAATTTGTTTTCTTTACTGTTGCAAAATTCGCTGTCCTAAACGAAAGACGCCAAAAATCCAACCAAAATCAGATTCCTCTCTTTCCACTCTCTCTCTTTCTCTCTCTGCAACTCGGCTGCTGCTTCTGCTGCTCTGTTTTCCCTTCTGTCGACACCTATAAATGGCCACCTCCCTCCATTAAAGAACTTCTATTATATCTACACGTACACTTAGATACATACCCTTTTCTCTCTCTCTCTTCTTTGACATAAGAAGGTGGAAGGAGAAGTTGAACTAAATGTATGCAGAAACTGGGCTAATGTACCCATACTTCCATAACTTCTCTCAAGAAGTTCAGCAGTATGAAGATTTTGGCTGCTCTCAGAAGGCCAATGCTTCCTCGGTAGATAATCCTGCCATTGTTATTTTCTTCTTTCTTCGTTCTGCAAATTCCAAAGAAAAGATTTTTGATCTTTTCGATTTTTTGGGGTTTTCTTATCTTCATTCTGCTTTTCCCTTCTTGGTTTCGCCATTTTTATGCTTTTGCCTAACTGTTTTTTTCTTTGTTTCTTCATTGTGTATGATCTCTTTTTTGTGGGCTTCAATTTCTTTTCTATTATTCACTATTTGATTGTCCATAAAAATTAGGTTAATTTAATTGAATTGTGATGTTTTCAAGAATTTTGCTGCTACAGAACTTGACCGACTTGAAAGTTGAATATGGAAAATGAAATTTGATTTCTTCTTTTTTAAGATTCCATTAAAGCATTAATGGAAAGCATATGGAGTTAAGAAATAAACATTGGAGCATAATATCACAATCATTTAGTTCCGTGTTCTTCACTAATTTGTCAAATTCCTCTTTCAGTACACCTGACATAAATAGACCTCGAATCTCATTTGACAAAAGCACATCATTTTTTTGTGAAAATTTTCATCTTTTTCATGTCTACTTGTAACTGAGGGGTTCCCCTTTTTTTTCACGAACTTATGCTGATTAATGATGAGAAGGGTGGAAAATTGTAATAAAATTGCTGTAAGATTTTCACTTGTGGATGGAAAAAAAATGAAGAAAATTTAAGCGTCTCTGTGTCCCTCAAAAGGGCTAATCTGACTGTTTCTTGTCTTTTCATTTGCTAAGTTGTTTGAATTTTTAAGTACCTCTAGTTGTAGTAATGGCTGCTTATAGAATTAGGATCTTGGCTGGGTTATTACAAAAGTATTTCTTCAACACTTTTAATCATTGGTAGTATTTTCTTTGGTGCTGCTTTGTCTGAATTCTAAAGTAGGTGACAATTTGTAGTGGCGAGTCACTATTGTTCCCCCTTGCTTGATTCCTTGTTTGAATTCAGCGCGTTGAATTTGCCAGCTGTTTTTCGTATCATGTAATGCGTACATATTGCTTTGGCAACTTAAGCTATCTTGCAACAACTTATCCTCTTTACATGCAAGTTTGGCCCAAAAAAATTCGTACTTTTTTGTCGTGGTAGGCAGTTTACAAGTGGGCTTTAGTATGTGCTATCACATCTCTCTTTTCGTTATTGCTTCGAAGTCTTTCAATATGTTTCGTATGAAAGTTCTGCTGTTGTATAGTACTTTGTGGATATTCGGATACTGAAAGTGTTGTAGTAAATACTTGATCATAATGTTTTATCTGTTACCATGCTTGTTTATATTCTCAAATATGTGGTTTCTTGAACTTTTGAGAGAAAGATTTGCCTCATTTGAACTGTATGGATATGGTTTTGACTGGTGAGATTTCTTGAACTACTGGTGAATGGTGTATTGACTCTAAATATCGATTTTTGGAGACACGATAGAACTATTACTGAATTCTTCGTTCATCTCAATGCAGGGTACGACACAAAGCAGCGTCCTTCAAGCATCTGCTGTATCTGATTACAACCTCTGGGGAGAAGGAGATCTATTCAACGCACCTCAACCGGTTCTCGAGGAACCGGTTATGGGCCTTGACCCGATGACGGCTGCCATATCAATGATCTCTTGTGGAGAAGATGGCATCTCTCCTCAATCATTGAGTGTGTCAGATATTGAGTCGTCGATTGAGAGTGGGCAGCTTCTCAGTGAAGTCTTCTACGAGTGCAGAAAGGATATTTTGGCTAAGGAAGGGAACGAAACTCCGCTTTCTGAAGTTCTCAGTATAAACATTCCTACTGTGAAGAGTGATGAAAACATGATGATTGATGAGAAGTCTTCATTCCAGAAGAGTGTTAGCTCCAGTTGTCTAAGATCAATGGAGAATGTGCACGAGCCTCTGATTAGGCCCAATTTCCTCGATTTTCCAGTTGTGGACTTCGATGCTGCTTATGGGATGAGACGGGCATTCAGTGAAGGAGACATTAAGGTCAACTTCTTACTGGTCTTTTTAGCCTATTCTATCCTATTTCCATGTATGCAACAAGTTTGATTACATTCAACTCATCATCCTTCTACTGTGATGAGATATGAAGTTTAAATCAAATTCATAGAAGGAAAAAAAAACTTAGATTTTTTAATATAGTTCATATATGTATACAAATATTCATCAGATTGATTCTTGAGTTTTTATGACAGACTCTTTGTAACAACACCATAAACAACGTTCAATCCCCAATGGGGCAACCTAGAGTAATGACCAGTACTTGCGCATCTGAAGATCGAAGGGAAAAGCTGTCACGATACTGGAGCAAGAAGTCGAAGAGGAATTTTGGTAGAAAGATCAAGGTAGAAAAAGTGTCCCTTTTTTCTGTAAATTCAAATCTTGATTATATTTTTATGCATGTATCTAAAACCCGTCTTCTGCTTTGATTCAGTATGCTTGCAGGAAAGCTTTGGCAGATAGTCAGCCGAGAATTCGAGGAAGATTTGCAAAGACTGAAGAAATGGAAGGTGGGAAGAAGCAACGATGGTAAGAAGAAGTGTAGTAGTTGGAAGAATAAGTATAGGAGAGTAGGGTTGTTAGAATGGTGTTTAGGCAGAGAATGTATTCTACTTAATAAGCTTGACCTTATTATAGCTTGGGAGCTACTTCATTTGGTGATAGTTGAAACATAATAACCTTAGTAGACCAAATGTTGTTCTAGCTTTTGTACATAGACTGTTTATTTTATAATGCAATAATTATGTGACCTTACGTTTGTCAATTGATGCATGAAACAAGGGGTAATTTGGTGAGTATTTTTTATCATTTACTATCGATTTTAGGTAATATTGCGAGTTACATAATATAGGGTTTGTTTGGTTAAAAGTATGACATAAGCCTTGATATATATGACAGATATATATTGAGAAATTGAAGTAAAAAAATGACTAAAATTCAAGGAAAAATGATTTTGGTACACAATAGATACACTGTGATAGAAAAAATTGATTTTGGATAGAAGATCCCAAACGCAGAACTAGATATTCTGTGAGTATTTCAGGCTCTTAAAATTTTAAAATACATTATCTTTAAAATTGCGTGTTTTGATAACATTGATCAATCACTTCCAAAGCATTAGCATATATTCTTTGACTTAGTAATACATCGTAAAAATTAGATTTGCATGCAATACGAGATTATTAACGACAAATAACAATTACAACAACCTGCAGCTAGTTCAGTTGCTACATAATTTCAATGTACTATTTTTCCAAGCATAAACAGAGGAGGATACATGTTCAAGCAATAGTAATATCAATGCTGGTAGCATTGTTGAAATGGAGCAATGATACAGAATCAATTGAAGTTGTAGCCCAACTCTCTTCCTCAACTACTACCATGTGTGCAGGTTCAGATGGATATTCCGGAATCTGAAGACATTCAACGTCATCTTCCAACATTTGCAATACCTTATTCATTGATGGACGATCATTTGGATTTATCTGTATGCACCATAATGCAACTATTGTCATCTTTCGAACAAGACTCTTAGTATTCTCATTCTCATCATTGCAGTTACTCACCTCTGCTTTCTCAATTTCGATGTCCTTACCTTGGTCGAAGGATTCATATATCCATTGTGGGAAATACTTAGTAGAATTATCAATGGCTCCCCTGAACTCTCTGTTTAAACCCAACATTTCCATCAACAACATTCCAAAACTATATACATCGGCCTTGTAAGAGACCGCACCAATACTTCTGTTGATCAGTTCAGGAGCAACATAGCCTATGGTTCCTCTAGCTGCCGTTAAGGTCACATTGTCTTTCTCTATGGAGCATAATTTTGCCAGCCCAAAATCAGATACTTTTGGGACAAAATATTCATCGAGAAGAATATTGTGAGGTTTAATGTCAAAATGTAAGATCTGCATATCACATCCACAGTGCAAATACTCAATTCCTCGAGCCACTCCAATCACAATCTTAAATTTCGTGTCCCAATCCAAGGAACATCTATTTTCCCGGTTGAAGATGTACTTCTCAAGTGAACCATTTGGCATGAAATCGAATACGAGACCTCGTTTGGATCTTTCAGCACAATATCCGACTAGTTTGACAACATTCACATGATGGATCCTCCCAATAGTTCCGATTTCATTGATAAAGTCTTGGCCCTTTGTTGTGCCCTTCCCCAATAACTTGACTGCTACATAATGGCCACTTCGAAGCTTCCCTTTGTAAACAGATCCGAAACCTCCTTCACCAAGTTTTTCTCGAAAACCTTTGGTCATCTTCTTTATGTCCGAATAAGAGTACCTAATTGGCATTAGTTTTTCATCACTTTGCAAGAAGTCCTCTATTTCTTGGTACGCCGACATCCGCCTTCTTCGGAACTTGTAGATCAAGAATCCCATTGCGCAGAGAAACCCAAGGCTGAATCTTACTTCAACGATATACTCTGCCACAAAACAAAATAATAATTAACAGAAAGGTTCTGCCATGCTTAGTTTTGATCCTTATACAGATCAGAACTTCGAAATATGTAATTAAGCACATATTAATAGAACTGCACCAATGATACGCTGAATATTCTTGATATACCCTGCAAGTAATCAACATACATGATATCAAGTTCAAAATTTGAAAATCTCATCATTTGTTTCTAGTATAGGAATTCTTACAGATTCTGACAAGAAATAAGTAGAAGGAGCCAAGTCCAACGATGATCTTTGCTGGAATGCTTACCCCTACAAATACAATAGCTGCAAATGTGCTCCACAAAGTTAATAATCACTGCCTAGCTATACGTACAAATCTATTGACTGAAATGTTAATGAATAAATATTTTTATAATATTAAGAGCTCACCTACTACGAGCATAAAAATCATGAGACAACCAGCAAGCGGACCTGACGGAGCCATACGCAATACCAGAAAAATTGTTCAGAACTAGTAGTATTACATAACACCACTATTTTGTTTTTTTTTTTTTTTTAATTTATTTAAAACATGGATCATGTCAATTAATCTCCTACCTTCATCATATGTGAACTTAGCCATGAGGCCATCTGCATTTAAAAAAGAAAAAAGAAAAAAGAAAGAAAGAAAAGAAAAGCATCAATATAAAAATTGTTGGAGTTGATTGGATGTATGAAACAGTACTCTTACCCCATTTTCCATAAAGATTAGAATAGTAGTCGCTGCAACTAACCAAACCATACGAAAGCGAAGCTGAACCACCGTATAAGCGTCTACACATGACATCGACCCAAGACAGAGTATATCCATACAACAGAGACTCGCGAATTTCCGAGAGAGATACATAGCTCGAATCAGAGAAATTCCAGCTCGTTGCAAGAACGGCGTCCACCGTGCACATGTAGGGCACTTCTTCGGGATTCATCCGCCCTAGCTTTATGTAAGTATACGCGCCGTCTTCGCAATCAGTAACTCGGCGTAAGTTGGACGAAATATTGCTCAACGGATAGGCGCAGCTCATGAAATTAACAGTCATGCCATCATCAACACTAATTAAGTAAGGATCCGAATTTTCGGAAGGCAAAAAGAAAGTGCATACGCTGCTTTTGCTCTCGTATACGGCAGCATGCGTGAGCCTCACGCGGTATTGAAGGTAATCGATTGATTTTACATAGTATTTATGGGAATATCGATTGATTGTGGTGAGGTTGTTTTCGCATACCAGTTCTGCTCTTTGATTGCCGCAGTGGAGGGGATCGTTCTTGAGGCGGAAAGGGGAGCTGATGTTGCGAATTTCGCCACACGCGGAAGGGGTGCAGTTTGCATTGCAAGTATGGAGGAAAGGGTGGATGGAGATGAGAAGAATGAAGAGAGATGAACAAGGGGGGAAGATGAGGGTTTTGGTGAGCACCATTCTTGATTTGTGGACTTATCCCACTTGAAACTTGGCATTTAAAAGGTTCTGAAAAATTATTTATTGCACTGGTCCTATGCACCGGTGACAGAGGAATGATTTTTAGTTATGCTTTCTTTTATTTATTTTATTTATTTTTAGTTATGTGTTCTTTTATTTTTTGGTTATGTGGACTTCATTTTGGATATTTCTTGCATACAGCATACTACATGAACGTGAATGCTAATAATTTGTATGGTTTTTCGTTTTATATTTTCATTTGTTAGTGTTAGAATATGCAGATTCGTGGTCAACGAAGCACAGCTCAATTGGTAAAACGCTTCCCCTCCAACTAAGAAGTCGGGGGTTCAAAAGACCTCGGGTGTGTGTGTGTGAATGTGTGTTATTTGCCTGATCAAAAAAGAATATGCAGATTCTTGGAAACAATAAAGAAGATGAGAGAAAGAGATGATAAGAGAAAGAGAAGAGAGAAAATTAGATATGTATTTCGTAAATCTGACTGATTAAGAGTGTTTAAGCTAATCCCTAATATAACTACTGTAACTACTCATGAGCTGTTGACAGCTCAGCAACAGAACAATCATTTGAAATGCTGCTCATTTCTCTGTCTTGCTTAGTCTCCAGCGGTAATCACCAACAATTTTAGAACCTTCATTTCAATTGTTTTATAGATATCCTTCTTGTTCTTGGCCAATCCCTATCTCGACTCGAACTCGAAAGTTCCAAACATAAGCAATCCTGCAAAGGTCTCATTCACCTTCTTTCGTTCCCTTCCAAAGTATAATTTGTTCAAAGCAATCCTGCAAAGGTCTCATTCACCTTCTTTCTTTCCCTTCCAAAGTATAATTTGTTCATCTTTGAACAAGAGAGGGACACAGGGAACCAGATCCTAAAATATAAGATAACAAAAAAAAGCAAGGATTCATAACTTCCTCTACCAAAATTGAAACTAGACCAGAAACAAAACGGGATCATGAACGGATTTCATACTCTTAATTTCACACCGATTTTCTTGCAATCGCTTGTGCCCACATGGCTGCAGTCTAATCTCACTACGTCATCAGTCTCGAATGCTGCTCTCACTTTCTCCACAACGTTTACATACACGCCATTCCTAGCTACAAAGTGACAAAAGAGATCACGTTAAACAACTGATTTTCTCAAATCCGAATCTCAGAATTATATGAGTAGTTTACTTAGTTTCATTAGAGGAGGAGAAGCAAGTCCTCTGCTTCGCTTTTCCTTAGTTTCTTCAAATGTCAGGCCATCAGCCACATTCTTCACTAGCTTTGGATAGATAGGTGCTAAGGGCTTCCACAACATTAGTGGAATCCGCGGTCGCTTTGTGGGATCATAATTACGACCACGATGTAGAAGGAGGACGTTTATATGACGGTATATAATCTTTCCTCCAGTCTTGTCCTACAATGCACTGAGACAGTCATTAGCTAATAAGAGATGGAGAAATTCAGTAGATATATATATATGTGTGAGTTGTGAGGTTTTGAAACCTCGAGATGAAAGCAGATGTTGCCCATGTCAAGAGTTGGCACACCCAGGCACTTTATTCTTACAGCCTCAGCCCTTTTCCAATGGTTGTGTATATCTTCAAGTGTGTTATGCGTAACACCTCCTCTTCCTAACGTAATCAGGATCAAACTTATGAATCATCCAATCCATCAAGAAAAGGGAATAGGTTTTCAAGAGTTGAATTGAAGTTCGGATTCCAACAGGATATTTCTATCAATAGAGCTTCAAGTTTCAGAAAGGATGAACTCTGTATAAAGCTTAAAGTATCAAAAGAGCTTAAAGTTCGGATTCCAACAAGACTTGCCTACTACCCAAATAGCCTCAGAATCCATTAATTTGAAGTTCTTTAATAGGATTAAAAATTTACAATAGAAGATTTGGTAGGTCGAATTCCTTCAATCTCATCTCAAATCCTTCAAACACGTCTTCAAGCCATTCAAATGTTGCTTGTGTGAAGTCAAGAGACTATGTTAGTTATCATGATGGTAGTGACTTTCATTTCATATAAAAGATAAAATCGAGAAAGATGTTATTCTATAATCCTACCTAGCCTACCTAGTCAAGTATTGATTAGTGAGTGCAAAATAGTATATCTATATTTATCTCCTTTAAGATACTTCTTGTCCGCCACCTAGCTGTTCATTTACCATATTGGGCTAGTATTGCTGAACCGCCCTCAATATACAGAACTGGCAGTCAATTGATTGAAAAAGACAAACAGGCGGCAAATTGGTTGTGTTTATTTTAAGAAATGTCAGCCATAAGCAACACGGTCAGGCTAATAACAGAAATAAAGATGATCAAAAGGCACACTCGTCTTATGCTCCACAAAGGAAGAACTAGTGGCCAATTGATCCAGCTAGCTTATCAAAACAAAGAGTAATCTATCTGTGAACCGTGCGCTTGCGAGAACTATCAATCAAGAACCATGTCATGCTACAAACTAAGCACTCCTCCCCCCTCAAAAGTGAAAAACCAAAGCCCTTGACGAATAGGAAGATACAAAAATTCAAAACATATTATTCACTAATTGGAAAAAAAAATTACCCAAGTTGATTTGGCGGGAGCAAATGCTGTGGCGATACTTTTCAACAAGCTCAACAACCTCATCCTCAGGAATTGGATCTCCTAGAACCCTTTCGCGTTCCTCCACCAGCTTCTTCAAATCCGGCTTCTTCGCAACCGGGGCAGTAGTCCCGGTCCAATTCCGGTCAAGCCGGCCCGGTCCAAAGGGGGAGAACTTTGGGGGCTCGCGGAAACCAATAGGCTCAACGCCCGGGCTTGTCTCTGAGTAAGAGTACATAAAATCGAAAGGCAGCTCAGACTTAACCGGCAGTTTCTCAGCACCAGGAGAACCATCTTTATTATCTTTTGGTTGTTCGTCCTTCTTTTTCATGAACTTGGGCGTTTTTTGCTTTGCGGGAGTTTCAGCACATGTTGGGGAGAAAGGAGGGTCGTAAATATCATCTAGTTCTGCCACTGCAGACGGCGGAGAGTGGAAAAGGCAACGAGAAATGTCGAAGAAATGTGTGGTTGGAAGATGATTGAATAAGGTTGAGTTTAAGGACGGGATCGATGGATTGAGCGATGCCGTGAAAATAGCTTCAGCATGCCTGAAACTAGGCGTTTTACAGAAAACTCAAAAAGACACCCCTAGCATAAATAGAAGGACAAGAAAAAGAAGAAAAGAGCCCATAGTAGATGATGAAGTAGAGACACATAATATGTTAAGATTAATAAATTAGTCTTGAGGTATTATATATGTACCGTAACTTATTAGGCTATGTGGTCAAACTAGATGTGTATATAAACAGAGTTGAAGACTAAAAATTAGAATTACCGATGTAGCACTTGATAGCTTAACAGAAAACAATAAATGCATAATAACATGTACTCCAGCCATCCACGATAAGTGGACCTCAATTTTGTTCTAGACGGTTTTAATACTTTGTAATGACGGGTTTTAAAGTAAATATTTGGATATAATCGTACTAGTGGCTACTAGCTAATCAGCAATTTGACCTAGATAGGAACACATAACTTAATAAAGACAATTAATATTCTAACAAAACAAGCTTCATTCTTTAACCATTTCATAGTACGATTAAGCTTTGTTGATTATGCCTAATACTAGCAGCAATTTCACATTCCAGCAATTTTTCAATTCTGATAGGAATATGGTTAGTCTCATTGAAGAAAATTATTTACTTGTCTGGATTTTCGTACGGCCCCAACTGACCAAACAGACATGCTAGACTTCCAAAAGGTAAGATGAGTAACATGTTCAAAGCAAAAAGATAATTTCTACCAACTCGACATGACAAGAGAAACAGACATGTCAAGTAGGATGCTCTAAATTCAGCCATCATCCCATGAATGATCGCACCAAACAATCCAAGTCGACATATGAAACTCAGTCAATAAGTTAACCTGCTTGAGATAGTAAAGTAGCAAGCAGTCCTAACTGTCACAACTAAGCAGACATAGATAGAAGAGACTACATGCATGTTCATATATAATATAGCTCAAGAAACAGTGAAAGATCTAACACAAACACCTAAAATGGCAAATCAAAAAAAATTCTACTATCTAGTTTTCCACATTTTATACGAAGAACATACAAGAGGGGAAAGAAAAGAGAAAACCAACCTTTCCAAAATCTCGTCTCTACAACTTTCTTCTACCGTGCTCCAAAGCTCCTCTCTCCAAAAAGACTCCAAAAGTTGTGTGAAATGAAAAAGGGATACAATTGTTCAAACAATGCTTTCTCTTAGTTTTTCACATAAAAAGGACCTGCAAAGGTAAACGTATCTGAGCTACAATATATATACATATATTCATATTAGAAGAAACGAAAGTGCGAATTAGAATAGAAGCAGAAGTTGACATCCCTATTCAATTGCAATTGTCGAAAACAACAACGAGAGAAGTCCATGATTAGTGCAAATTTAGAGAACGCAACAGTCCTACGTACCTTCTCCACCCTCTGCTTCACTTTCCTCTGGATTTACAAACTGAAATGTGGTCGTCGTCGCCAAATTCGGTAGTAGAAACACAGAAGGCGCCGATTTCGCCTCATCTGGTTTTTTTTTTCTTTTCTTTTCTTTCCTTTCTTTTTTTTTTTTTTTTTTCCTTCGGATTGGAGCAGCGGCGCTTCTTTGAACAGACCCGGTTAGACAATTGAGGCCGCCTCTCCCTCTATGTTTCACATGAAATGTTTTGGAAACAATGGGCTTCCTCACAAAGATAAGGCCCACTCACAAAAGTAATGACTAGGATCATCATATATATATAGCATTTTTTGGACAAGAATGTGATAAAAAATGGCTACGAAAGATGACCTTAAAAAAAAATAATAATAATAATAGTCAAGAAATTCAAAATCTCACTAAGAAATATAGAGTATATTTTTTTATCCAAGCTCATTAAATCATGTCATGTTCACAATTAGCAATTTTCAACACAAACTAAAATTCCAAGTTTCGTGATCAATTCAAAACAAATATACAAAGCAACGAGAAAGCAATTAATAATCGAGATCGAGATAATTAACCACACTTTGTCCTCCCACGAATTTATTCAAACATATTCATTATTTTAAGAAATAGATTAAGTTTGAAAGAATAAGAGGTAGTGAAATATCTCAAACCAACCCGACTAGAGGCCTATGGGGAGACAATTCGAGAGGAACAATGACTGAGCGCGTTGGATCTAACTGGGAATGCTTCCTAAAAGGTTCTCTAACCGAGCAATCAAAGCTATTTCATTGGCATCCATTCGGCGATATGCCTTCGTAGCAAAGACATTAATAAACAATAAACACATAAAAAAAAAAAAGAAAAAAAAAGCGGCAATTGATTAATAAGAATTAATTTGAATCGCAAAATTCATCTATTCTCTACTCTTAAAATTATTTAAAAGTAGGCACTCATATTTATTTATGATTACAAATAAACCAGGATCTCAGACAAACATAAGCAAAAACAGTATTAACAAACTAAAATCTTGAATGCTTGCTTCCAGCTTGAATTCCTTGGTTTCCCTGCTCTTCTTCTCTTCTCCCCAACCTCACCTCGAAATAAAAACTAGATCTAGAGATAGTCAAAGAAGGAGCGGGGCTCACTCATTCGCTTAAATTATTATTATTTTTTAATTATTTCAATCCACTAGAAGAGCTTATTTGTGTATGTATAATTTGATTAACTAATCGACTATAGCCCAGTCAATTTTCTTGTTCGGACTTCCATAATCATGTTAATTGGGCCTCCTATCTACATGACGTTCTTCTAGTCCGGCAACTCCACCACCGCCGTTGTCGCCGCCGCATCCACCACTTGCGGCGGCTGCCGGTAATTAAGTACTAGCTCAAATCTCAATCGTATCGTTTCTTTTCTTTTCTTAATGAAATTCATATATAATAAAAAGGAAAGGGATTTTAAAATAAATAAAATAAAACCTTTGGTACCTACCCACTGAAATCAATACATCAGCTATTCCTCGTAAATCGATAGTACTTTCGACCTCTAATTCTTCTACTTTTGCTGAAGATTAATTATTCAAACGCACCCATAACAAAATGTCTCGTCCCCATTCAAAAGTGAAAGAGAAGAGTTCTTCCTTTAGCGCCGAGTAAAAACGAGTTTTCTGCAATCATCCTTCATTTATGTATACGGAGTAAAAATAAAATTCATTTTCATTTATCTACTATCTACCATTCAATTATTTTCACCCGAAATGTAATAAAATTAAAATAAACAAATAAATGATCTTTTTAGTTTGAGAGAGAGAAAAGAGAAGGAAGACGAAGAAACTCTCCTTCGATGGAAAGTCTCAACTTTACATGACCACAAATTCTCGAAATATAAATTGCAATAATTGAAAGATGTCTATACAAATCGGGAAATTGTGTCACACTCGGTCTTTAAATTCTTCCGATTAATAATTATAATCTCAACCCATTAAAAAATCTTGGGAAGAAAAAAGCAACTCTCACCACCGTCAATAGCAACAACAATTAACGGCGGCGATGGTTTCCGGCCGCTGACAGAGATAAATTATATCTCCGACCACATTCTTCGACTTTCCCTTTCTAAAGTTTCCGATTTTTATACCAAAGTTTGAGCACGAATAAACCCATTTCCTAAATCTTTTTTTTTTTCACTTAATTTACTAGCTACAACTATTCAAGAATAATTACTATTATATGCCTACAACCACCGTCCTCTCGGCGGCCCCGCCGTGCAACCGTCTCCTCCGCCTCTTTCCCGTCCAGCAAACAAAAAACCGAAAGAAAAATAAAATCAAAATTCTTCAAAAGAAAAACAACGAAATAACGGAAAATAAATAGATCGTATGTGTGAAGCCCCAACCAAGTAACGAATTGTTCAACGATGAGAAAACATTTAAATCTATAATCATTGATTATTGGTCTTTAAAAATACTATTCACCTAAATCCGTACCATAAAATGTTATCGTCGGCCTATCCAAATTAAAACCAAGTATAAACGGTATTTTGAGGCGGCGCCGCCGCCACCACCGCGCATCAACCGGACTTCAAAAAAGCTGGGAAAAAAAAAAAAACTAAGATGTGTCTCCATGGGCTTGAATTATTCCCTATTACACTTCTTCAAATACTATCTTCTACTTTTCTCAAGAAAAAGGAAAATAAAAAAAAACAAAAAAACTTTTTCTACATGAGTGCACATTCTTGAAGCTTACGGTTTTCAAGGCGGAGATTCGACGGACCTTCACCAGCCAGCGGCGCCGCTTCTGTAGCTTCTTCATCGCCTCCAAACTTAAGGAGACACACCTCTACAATATATACACATGCGCGTGCATACACGCGCAAATATTCTCCACCAATCCTATGTTTCGTGCCACTAGACCTTAAGCTCAGCCAATTCCTCGGCGGTTCCGAGCCTTCCTTCGCCGCCGGGAATAATATTCTGTCCACATGCAAATATCTTTGCATAACACTTCCTCCATCGAAGAAAAAAATGCAATCAAACGTAGTATTTCAAGAAAAATCACGAATTAATTTACTTCAATAGTCGCTAGCAGAACACTTCATTATAATAAAATAATTATAATTTTTTTTTTTTTTTTTTGCAGACTCTAGAAAAAGAAAATCTTTATTCAAAAATAAAATTTCTCTCTTTTCTCAAGTACACTCTAGTCCCATGTTTCTTGGAAGGCACTCTTCTTCACCATGTCTTTGTAGAGAAACCAGAAAATTAAAAAGTACAAAATCAAAAAAACCAAAAATTGAGAAATTCCATGTCTGCACCACCATGACTACGGCTCAACATTGGACTTTCAGCACCCACGGCGCAATTTAGCGTGACACTGTTGCATTCAAAATCATAACGCCGAACGAACTGCTTTCTCTCTCTACAAATCTTTGATCCTTGTATCTATACATACAATCATTTGTATCTATAGATTAAGAAATTCTTGCCGCTCCAGCAATTTTTTTTTTTATCTTCTACCAATTTACATTACATAAATTAAAAATAAAACAAGTGCTCGATTATACATACACATTCGTGTATATGTAAATATAAAATTAGCGCACCTATTTTTCTCTCTCTCTCATCGACTTGCTGTTAGAGAGAGAAAGCTATTGAAACAGAGATCCCTATTGCGCTACTGCTCCCTCAACACCGGGAATTCACCGAGGAAAGCTTGGATTGTTCTTCTATTCTCGTCGTTTGAATCGAGTTTCCGTCGAATTCTGGTGAAATTTATTGGCTTTGACTGCCGGCGGAGCTGTCGTACGCCGCTGGAGTTCCTGAAATTTTCAATTAGGGTTTTCAACTGAGTGAATTGGCGTGATTTGGGAGCTTTTGAGGAGGATGATAGTGAAGAAGAGCTTGAAAACGGTAATGCCGATTCTGAAACGGTGCCGGGTCGGCGACTCGGCCGGTGATGACGACGACTCGTCGGCGAATCGGAAGAGACGCAAAACTTCCAATGGTTATTTTCCTCTGCATATCCTTGGAGAGGCTGCCGCCGGTATAATTCCGTTCAATGGTTATGGAATTCAAAAGGTTATCTCAAAGTCCGCGGACGGCCGAGGCGGAGGCGGCGGCGGCGGCGGCGGTTCGACTTCGGAATCAAGGTGTCCGAAGCCTTCGACATCAAAGGAAGCCTCTCGGCCACCTCTAGTGAGGACTTCGCGGGGGAGGGTTCAGGTATTGCCTTCACGATTCAATGATTCAGTTCTTGATAATTGGAAGAAAGAGAGTAAGAATGCTGTTAGAGATTCTATTTTGGATACAGAATATGTCCCGGTTAAACAGAAGGAGATTAAATTAAGCTTAAAATCCGTAAAGATTGAAGGCGATGTGAATATTCATAGAAAACAGAATGGGGAGAAGACTAAGATATACAAATGCCGCAAGTTTTCGCCTTTGTCCGTGGATGAGATTGCGGAATTGAGGAATGATGGCTTGAGAAGCAGTGACGAGTATGACGATGATGATGGCGATGATGAGTATGATGAGTGTATAGAAATGTGCGGTGTTGATAAATTGTATAGTACGAAAGATTTTGGTGAAGGTGATATAATCTGGGCGATACCTGGGAAAGATTGTCCTGCTTGGCCGGCAATCGTGCTTAATCAAGAATCGCAGGTTCCGTCGCAAGTTTTCAACTATCGGATTTCTGGTGCAGTTTGTGTAATGTTCTTTGGTTATTCTGGCAATGGAACACAAAGGGTACATTATTATTCGTATTCTATATTTTTTTCTTTTTCTTGCTTTCCAACTGTAATACCTAACATATGTTTGTGGTAAGAAGCTAGCGTCAAAAACATGGTTTGTGGGGTTGCATGCACTTAATTATGGATGCCTTCTTTTGAGCAGGATTATGCATGGATTAAAAGCGGGAGGATATTTCCATTTGTTGACTATGTGGACAGGTAGTTAATTCTTGGTTGATTCTGTTTTCCCCTCTTTGTTTCTCCCCTCTCAATTAGTTGTACATGTGGAGTCGGAAACGATGTAAAGTTTGTTGCTTTAGGTTCCAGGGGCAGACTGAACTTAATGATAGCAAACCTTGTGATCTTCGTTCTGCAATAGAGGAGGCTTTTCTTGCCGAAAATGGCTTCAACGAGATGTTGATGGTTGAAATCAGTGCCGCAGCTGGCAAGTCGCATTATCTTCACTCTCTAAGAAGACGGGTGTTTGAGGCTACTGATTCAAATCAGGATCGTCATTGCAACTCTGCTGAACGGGTATGAGGATAGCATATATCATACTATAATGATTTTTTTTCTAGTGAGTTTTTTTGTGGAAAGTAACGCTACTTCCATCATTCTTCAAATATTGTGTTTCATCGTAGTAAAAACAATTGAGAAGACTTACATAGAGTAAAAATGCATGCTTTATCATCACGAAGTTGAGAAGATTTAAACTTAGCAGGATGGTCATATGAAGAAAGAATCACAATCTTGTGAAGCATGTGGAACGAGCATTACTCCGAACTTATCGAAGAAATTGAGTCATTTAGCTGATGGTGCCAATCGTCTATGTACTTCTTGTACCAGGGTTTGTTTCTTTTTATACTCAGCTATGTTCTTAAGTGATACTCCAGCATCATCTACAGGTCTTCTTAAATTTCGCTGATGATTGTTAGTTTCATGTTTCAGTTGAAAAAAATGAAACACTATTGTGGCATTTGCAAAAAGATTCGAAACCAATCAGATAATGGAACTTGGGTAAGATGATGCCTAAGCTTTTTAGAGCTTTTTCTTTCTTATATGTCCTCTTGGTTTTTTTTTGCTATTTTCTCCTAAATTGTTGTTTCACTCCAAAAATTCAGGTGCGGTGTAATGGTTGTAAAGTCTGGGTCCATGCAGAGTGTGACAAATTCTCAAAAAGAAATTTAAAGGTCTTCTTCAAAACCCCACATTAATTTCACTCATGTCTGTGGAGCACGTGAAATTTATCGATATCTGAAATGCCCCATTTTCTTTGATTCTAGGATCTGGGAACAAGTGATTATTACTGCCCTGAATGCAAAGCTAGGTTTAATTTTGAGCTATCTGATTCGGAAACTTTGCATTCTAAGTAAGTTCTGTTTGCTCTATTATGTGCTAGTTTTGTGTAGTTTGCAGTACAAAATATTTTTGTCACCTCAAGTCCTGAGAATATTGATTCTTGTTTCAGAAATAAGAAAAAGAATAGTAAATTTGCATTGCCTGACAAGGTTGCTGTCATTTGCTGCGGCGTCGAGGGAATTTACTTTCCAAGTCTTCATTTGTAAGCATTAGTTACTTTCCCCTTTCATCTACTGAGGATATTTTACATGTGCTTTGATTTTCTGAAAGCATCATTTCCATACGTTCACCCATTGCAGAGTTGTTTGCAAGTGTGGATCTTGTGGAATGGAGAAGCAGGCACTCAGTGAATGGGAACGGCATACAGGTTCAAAAACGAAGAACTGGAAGTCAAGTGTCAAGGTGAAGGGGTCCTTGATTCCTCTCGAGCAATGGGTGTGTTCTCAAAGCTAATCTTCCTTTTAATATTCTATTTACTTTCCTGGAGCATGTTTAAAAGGCTTATAGCTATATGTATGTGCCATCCAGTTTAGTGGTGATTGGTGCAAGAATATGTGCTTATTTTTCTGGTAATCGAAAATTTCATGTCTTACTGTCTAAACATGTCAGTTTTAAGACCTTTTCCCTTTATAGATGTTACAGATGGCCGAATATCATGAACGTAGCCTTGTTCCGGCTAAATCTGTCAAACGTCCTTCTATCAAAGTGCGCAAGCAAAAGTTGCTTAATTTCCTACAAGGTTCTCTCAACCTCTAAGTTTATGCTTATATTCTGCTGAGATATCTCAACTGCAGCATGAATTTAACCTTAGTTTTTTTCCCATCTTTTCTTGACATGATAGAACATTATGAACCTGTTCGTGCCAAGTGGACAACAGAGAGGTGTGCTGTGTGTCGGTGGGTCGAAGACTGGGACTTCAACAAAATTATTATATGTATTAGGTATGTCTCTAGCTTAGCTTGACTTATTTAGCTGTTAAAAGGCGTTTATGGTTCAGATTCTTCAAAAACAATCCTTGAGGTGAAGAATATGAAGTTGATATTTCATTGTTACTCTCAGATGTCAAATAGCCGTTCATCAAGAATGTTATGGAGCAAGAAATGTTACTGACTTCACTTCATGGGTCTGTAGAGCCTGTGAGACACCTGATATTGAGAGGGAATGCTGCCTCTGTCCCGTGAAAGGTGTGGATTTCTTAGATTTCTTCCCTTGTTTAGAAATACTCATTATAGCATAAATGTAGCTGGTTTTTGCCTATCTATATCGTGGTCTCATTTATATATTGGACTTGAAGTGTGTTTTACTTGTTTTGGCCTTCTTTATGTGGTATTCAGCTCCAGTGAAATCACTGCTCAGTTCTTGATTAACCCTTAATCATGCCAAAATTCTGCAAAAATGATTGGTTGGCGGAAGCCATTAATTGTTTATCTTTTATTTAATCTGATTTGAAAACAAAAGTTCATATCTGAAAGAAGAAAGCATCAGGATATCACTGGCGTTACAGTCATCTGATTGTCTATTTTAGAGTTTGACACATGGTTGGTATTCTGTCCCCTGAAAAAATCCAGTCAGTCAAACTTACTAAAATAAGTAGAAATGAGAACCAATGAAAGTAAATTATACATCTCAAGTATCTAGATTCTGTTACCTAGTAATATTACAGCTCAATGATTATCTTATTATGCATGGAACAATTATATTTGATGAAAATTACTAACCCGCTGAAGCTTATCTTTAATCTTCTGCTATCATAATTTATATTGTGTTTTGGAATGTAGGGGGTGCGCTGAAGCCTACTGATATTGCTCCATTATGGGTTCACGTAACTTGTGCTTGGTTTCAACCTGAAGTTTCTTTTGCTAGTGATGAAAAGATGGAGCCTGCCCTTGGAATTTTGAGAATTCCTTCAAGCTCTTTTGTAAAGGTAATGTTTCTGCCACTCGTGAATCATATTATTGTTGGGCATAATATCTTTCCATTCTTCTGTTTGGTTAGTTATTTATGGAGGCCCTGATGTTGTAGATTTGTTCAAATGCTTCACCAAGTCATATATTTCATACGACCTGAGGAAGTTATGTTAATTTTTATGCTGCAGATATGTGTGGTTTGCAAACAAATCCATGGTTCCTGTACACAATGTAGCAAGTGCTCCACCTATTATCATGCAATGTGCGCATCAAGAGCCGGATATCGCATGGAGGTGAGAAACAGCTATTTTTCACGTCTCATATGATTCTGGGTGAATGTATAATGCAGTTTGGGTTGATGTTCACCCTTATATTCAGAAATGAACAATAGTGTTCCTTCTAAGAGAAGAAGCGAATCAAAGAGCAAAAAACTGAAAATAACTTTACCTTGTGACAGACTTGCATCTTTATACCACTCGTTATGTTGGTAGATACTTCATCTAAGTATCACACCTGCTCTGATCATATTTTTGCATGCAATGCTTCACTGAGTGCGTTTTCAAAATGCAGTTACATTGCCTGGAGAAAAATGGAAAACAGTTTACCAAAATGGTTTCGTACTGCGCCTATCACAGGTATTGTTACTGTTTTATTTTTTTTCTTTTCTAGATGATGGTTATTATTGTTACTGGTTTCACATCATTGCTCTTTCCACCGTCATGTACAGAGCTCCCAATCCAGACACAGTTTTGATTGTTGAAACCCCTAAAGGGACTTTTTCTACTAAAAGCTTGCTTCAAAATAAGAGACACATGGGAGCAAGGTTAATTTCAACTAGCAGGTTGAAACTCGAGGAACCTTCTCCAGAGGATACAGAGGAGGTCGACCCATTTTCTGCTGCTAGATGCCGTATCTACAAAAGAACACAAAAGGTTTGTCCAAAAAAAATATTTTTATGTTACGCTTACAAGCAAAAGAGAGGAGTAAAACAAGATCTTATAAAAATAATTATATTCGTTTTTGTATCCTGTTTTGATTGTCCGTGCATATTGTTGCTTACAAGCAGACAAAAAGGGAGGCAATTGCCCACCAAATTATGGGGCCTCGTCATCATCCCATGAACGCAATGTTGAGTTTGAATGCAAATAGAGTAATTCTCATCAACCTTGCAATTTTTTATTTATTTTCTTGTTTCTTCAATCTTCACTGAAATTCCTCTTTTAACGCCTTTCACCATCTGAAACAGAAAATAGAGAAGCCTAGGGACTTCTCCACCTTCAGAGAACGCCTTCACCATTTACAGGTAATATAAAATTGCTGATGTTTTTCTATCGATGGGATGGAGCTTGGCATCTTATGTTATTCATGCTCATTTATGAATCCAGAAAACAGAAAAGGATAAATTGTGCTTTGGTAAATCTGGAATTCATGGATGGGGGCTGTTTGCACGTAGGAACATTCTAGAAGGAGAAATGGTAATTGCTCTTTAACTATTTATTTGATTATATAGTAAGTCAACATCATAGAGGAATGGTATATGAATAATATAGCACTTACTTCTGCTGAAGCTCGTAACTTTTGGTTGTGGTTAGGTAGTAGAATATCGCGGTGAGCAGGTCAGACGCAGTGTTGCGGATCTTAGAGAGGCTCGATATCGAGCACAGGGCAAAGACTGTTATGTGAGAATGACTATCTAGATTTGCTAGTTATACGACACCAATATGTTCCCTCTCTAATTGGATTTAAATTACTGCATTTTTGCTCAGCTATTCAAAATCAGTGAAGAAGTGGTGGTGGATGCTACAGATGCTGGAAATATTGCTCGGTTGATAAACCATTCAGTAAGTGTTGTCAAAACTAGAGCTGTTCATGTCCATTCTATTAGAAAGTTTGTCCTTTGCATCGCGTTAATTTATTTTGACGATCATTATCTCAGTGTATGCCCAACTGCTACGCGAGGATAATGAGTGTGGGTGATGACGAGAGCAGAATTGTACTCATTGCTAAGACGAACGTACTTGCTGGAGATGAATTAACGTAGTGATCTCTCTCTCTCTCCCGCTCTTTCTCTCTCTCTCTCGCTAGATACGACTAGAGTATTTACTGTCACATTTGATGCATTTTGGCAGGTATGACTATTTGTTTGATCCTGACGAGCCTGAAGAATTCAAAGTTCCTTGCATGTGTAATGCTCCAAACTGTCGAAAATTCATGAACTAGCTAGCTTTCAAAGAACCAGCCTTTGAAGGAACTAACTTGTTTGTCACTTGCAATAGACCTCACCAATTAGGTTACTAACTTTGTAAAGTTATCTTCTTTTTTTCTTCTTTGCTACAAAGAAAAATGTAATTTTTTTTCCACCCCATTTTGAGATTTTAAAGTTTACAGGGGTTCAAATAACGGCCATTGCTTGTTAGATAGTAGAGCTTCAGCCATTTTTCTGTAAATTACAAGAATCGAATATTTAATTCCAGCAAAATATTGCATCATCTGTTGTTTATTCTTTGGCAGAGGAGTGTTATTTATCAGTCCAAAAATTGTTTGTTATGGAAAGAAGAAAAAAAAAAAAAAACCCTTGTAATTTCATTGTGGATCTAATATTTTAATGACTTGATTTTATCAAGAATAGCATTAAATAAGTTCTGATCATGATCAGGCCTTCGTTTCATAGTGTATTTTTTTTTTATTAAATCCATAGATTGCTAAATGCCGATATATTGTAGCATATCTGGCATATACTCTTTCCGTCCTGTCTAAGACGTTACGTTTGATTTTCGGAGTGTTCCGGACAAGACGTTACATTTCTATTTTTATACTTACAAAACATAAGAATCTTTGTGTACATGGAGTGTTTTTTATATTTACAACACAAAATACATATTTCTTAAATCTTGTGCCGAAAAGCAAACGAACGTCTTAGACGGACGGAGGGAGTATAATGTAACAAAATTCCAATTTTTGTTTTCAAAACTTTTAATTGTTGTTTATGGAAATCTTTAATTATTGATGGTGTAGAAAATATTTATGATAAAATTAGGATAAATGGATGTTATGAGAATATGGGATCATTTGCCTACGTGTTAACAAAAACACGAGCTTGTGTATTCCTAAATAATTAGTACTATCATGAAACATTTAAGCACGTGCCTAAAAAAAATGGATAAGCACGATAATGTTAGTAAATCTAAATTTCTACCGGGAACATGAGAAGCGTTCATCTACGTGAGCGGCTATGCGGTTCGTGCAGTGACAAGTGAGAGATATTTACATAATGAAGGCGAGCGGACGTAGACGCGCGAAGGGCTCATGTCGCTGCGCTTCAAACGCTTTCTTACACGCCTCTCTCACACGCCCCCCTCTCTCTCTCTCTCTCTCTCTATATATATATATATATTTATTATTTATTTCTACTCATTTCTTTCATTTCTCACCTCGCTCCTTGACCGCCGTTAACTGGTAAGCAATCGGAAATTAACCGTTGATGAACCTGCTTAATAATTTCGACTAAATTCATGATCTATCTGAATTTTATTTTACTCTTTTTTTTTATGCGCGTGCATATATTTATATAATGCATATACAGTGTAGTGGTACGATCGGCTAATTTTGGCGGTGGAATTTGAAGAAGCTCGTTTTTATTTTTTATATTCGGTGTGATAATTTGATGGAGCTATCGAATTGATTGTCCCTTCGAATATCACTGATTTAGCTTAATATGTGGTTTTATGCAGTTGGATGAGAAATTTGTGTTTGAGCTGATTGTGATGATGGCGTTGAATATGGGGATATGCACGAGGTCGTCTTTTGATTTTGTTGATGTGCCATTTTCGAGATTGTCTCGTTGCAGTAATTTTTCGACGAGTCGAGTACTTTTGCCGGCGGTTCTCAGGGAAAATAGGCTCCGGAAACAGAGGTTGTTGAGAATTGGATGCTTTGCTTCTTCTAGAGGAAATGTAACTCCTGAATTAGAATCTGAAGAGAATGCTAGTGTGAGTAGCTCCAAGGACTATGATGATGATTTCAGCCATGTGATAAAGTTCAAGATGTCGGATTTTAAGATTCATGATCGTGTTAGCATTGGCCTTGGAAATAAGGTATGAGAAATATCTTGTTGCAAATGTATGTCTGTCTTGCAAAAGTGATCTTGTATTACTAATTTTTGAAGGGATTGTTCAATATACGGTGAATTATACTGCAGGGTGATGAAGTAGTTTACGAAGCCACAGTGAAGGAAGCTATTAGGTGTGTGTGTCTTTTATTTGTGTGTTCAAGCTAATTTTTGGTGGAATACTGTGAATATTTAAAAGTATTGAATATTGATACTAGCTTTTTTACTGGCAATGCAGTCCCCTTTACAATACAAGAGTAGTACTTAGGCGACTGGTTAGTACTGGGGCTAAGCGTAGGGGAAAACGTGCTATAGAGGTAATCTTCGTGACACTGTGAGTCGTTGGAATTGATCATCTTTATCTAATTCACGATAGTCCTCTTTGAACATTGTTCTAGGTGTTGAAGAAACTAGTCCACAGAAGACTAATGTACCATTCTTACTCAATGCAAGTTCATGGCTATGTCTGTTCATCGACAACTGAGGACAGTGGTTCATTCGTTCTAGTTCATGGAGTATGTGGCTTTCCATGATAGTTGATTTAATCAATCTGATGCCATTTTAAATTATTTTCGTAAGTCTTAGTAGTTGATTCTATAGTATAGGAAACTGGTCTGTGTTTGAGGCAAAGCATTTTTATTGATGTAAATGGTAACATTATATTCGTATCTTTGAGTGGATTGATGGACCAAACCAAGGATTTTCTTTCTCTAACCTTATATTTGTTTTCTTTCGTTCAATGTACAGTATCATGGAAGTTTGTCTTTGAGACATTGGCTTCAACAATCAGATTGGCTGCCGACTTTGGAAGCTACTCTTGCATTGGATGAGGAATCTGTGAGGAGAGTTGGTGATGTTACAGTGGGAGGGCCAGCAGTTTCTCGCCAGTTACGCCTTATTCGAGTTTTAATGCGAGATCTACTGATTGGAGTATGAAATTTTTCCTTGTCTGGAGTTGAAATTATTAAAGGTTCGCAATTTTTTGACATTTTAATACCGAACTAGGTGAATTACCTGCACAGCCATGGACTTGCCCATACAGAGTTGAGACTTGAAAATTTGCATATTAGCCCAGTTGACGGACATATCAAAGTGAGTATGGCTGTCAGTTTGCATGAAAAAAGAGCTAATTATAGAGGTGTATGTTGTTATTCTTTGTTTACTGCTTTAAAATCTGTGAATCAAGCATGTGTACCAATACTGTATTAATGGGACATGATATCTTCTACTTTATCGGGCATAATGGATATTATCTTTCAGACATATAAAGAACACTATATTTGTTCTTCTTTATCTTTTATGTTCTTCTAATTGCCTATGCTACCTTAGGTTGGGCTTTTGGGAAATGCTGCTTACTTTCAAGACTGCAGTCCAGCAGATGAAAGCAAATTTGATGGCTACACAGATAGGCGAAAAATGATGATCGCATTTGATATGAGGTATCATATAAAGTATCTGATACCTTTGTTCTTGCTTTG
Organism: Mentha longifolia; assembly: GCA_001642375.2. NCBI lineage: Eukaryota > Viridiplantae > Streptophyta > Magnoliopsida > Lamiales > Lamiaceae > Mentha > Mentha longifolia. Next base: position 25,968,222 of record CM038118.1, on the reverse strand, counting down.
ATCGACCATTATTTATTTCTAAGAAATGCCTTTTCAAATGCAAGATGTGTTGGATTTATCATGGCTAAAATGGTTCTGAGAGATCTCATGGATCCAATTATGTTTGCCAAGTTCAAAGCATTCCTTTCCAAGGTAATGTCTTCATCCCATATGTTGGTTTTGCTTAGAAATTCTTGCTTCTGACTTAAGTGCCTTATTATTTATCTCCGGATCCTATCAGGGAAATGATCCGTCTTGCTTGCGTGAGTTTCTGATGCATACTGTCAGCAGAAATTCTGCTCAGGAAAATGATGGATTTCAAGTAAATGTTGTTTTTTGTTTGGCTACTTAGTAACTTCATGGCCCACACGGCATGATGGGATGATGAACAAAACTTATTGCAGATACTTGATAGGAACTGGGGTGCTGGTTGGCATTTGTTATCCTTACTCCTTGCTACCAAATCATCAAAGAGAATAAGGTGATTGGATTTTTTTTTTTGTTGCCTAGAACTAACCGAACAATCTATATTAAAAATTGTATCAAATGTTCATTTTAGATATTGGGTGAACTTAGTTAAGCTAGTCTTCTTGCTTGCTGAATATGATGTTGTTGCTCCCACAGTTGCTTAGATGCATTGAGACATCCTTTCTTGTGTGGACCAAGATGGCGTGTTGACCCAACGATGGACATGATCAGATGGAGCCTGGGTTCAACTGCAGTTCGAATTACAGAGGAATACATTTATGGCAGACAGCAGGTTTTTTGTGAAATCTCTCTCTATATGTAACCTAAGCAACTCGATAGCTTTTTTTTCTTTTCCTGATATTATCTTGTTTTAGAGTTCTGTTCAACACAGAAGATGTGTTTTTTTCCTTTCCCATGATGTTATAGCTTCGTAATCCCAAATCTATAGCTTATGAATATCATGTTACGTATTCCAGCCTAACATAAACATTCCTCTAATTTTCCATGATAAATTTGAATCTGTAAGCCATCACATGACATAGGATGAGATGGAATTATTCAGTTTCTAAAGAAGGCTGAGCTCAAGTTCCCTGGCAATTTATCATGCTTTCTTATAGATACATCTTGCACTCTGTTTCATGCATCTACCTTTAATATTGTCCTGTAAGTGTAACCCAGTTCTATCTTTTCTCATTTATGTAAAAACTTTGATTGGCCACCCCATGCAGTTTTATTGCTTAAATGCATGCACTACACTGAAAAGTTGGTGGCTCGCATTATTTTTATTAACCGCTTATCTGTACTTATTTTTCAGCGAAGAAGAATAGCACATTTTATTGAGCTAGTGGAGATGTTGAATCCTCATTCAAAGCCAAGGGTAAGAAGTTTCTCAGCTATTTTTCATTTTGTCACCACAATTTCTACGTTTCCTTTTCCTTTTCCTAGTCTGCACAAAATCCTTGTTGAGACAGTAAAGTTGCTTATGCAAATCAATCTACTTTTTATATCTGATCCTATATTTCCCCAAGTAGTCTATCGTGCTCGAACAGTTTTAGCCCTTTTTCCTATGCTGATAAATCCTTTTAGCCGTCCTTGCGGATAATCTGCTGTCAGCTCTGTTTTCTTGCAAAGAACGTGTTAATTAAGCATTTCACTTGTACCTGCTTTAGGTATATTTTTATTGGGTCATGTCACGAATCCAGACTTAGATTGTAGAAATTACCGTGTTTGATTTGAATCGTTGATTCATTCAGAATTGGATGGATCTGCTCCCTGGAAAATGGCGTCTTCTCTATAGCACAGGCCCTCACATAGGACTAACTCTTCGCCAAGCTCCAACTCGACTCCTCATTGGTGACGTACACTTGGAAGTCTCTAAACTCGCAAAGCCACATGCAACATTCTCGCTCGAATCAGACATTTGCTTCACAGTTATGCCGGGTGGAAACTGGCCCCATGAAAAAATTGGAACAGGTGGAAGATTACAAGTCACTTCTCTCTCAAAGCTGAGAGCCGGTAAACGACTTTACATAAAGGAGGAAACCTCCACCAAAATCAGTCCAACCACACCGGATATAAGCGAGACTATTCTTGAAAAACTGCCGAGTAAGAAATGGAGAAAGATCATTCCTATGAAGGAGTTCCCAACAAGTCTACCCGTTGCAAAGCTCGTCTCTTCTGACGTTGATATTGCGATGAGATTGGACAAACCATTGACAAGTGATGTCGAGACTGCACAAAACGTGATTCGAGAGGTGAGGATGCAAGTGCCGCCTGAATTGTTCGATCCGTCAAAAATTGTGTGCGGCACTTACGTAGATTCTAGGTTGCTTGTCGTTAGAAGTGTGAATGGTTCAGCCACATTGTTCACGAGGGCCATAGAAAATTGTTAATTTTCTTTTATTTAGAAAATTGTCGATGATTGTATATATCATTCTGTGATACATTTGACAGTTAGGTTGTTGATAATGCAGGAGTTATACATTTGAACACTTCTATGTCAATAAATCAGAGAACTTTTTCCAAAAATAAAAAAGTTTTAACAGATAATACCAAATCTACCAGCAAAAAGAGGTAATGATTATGCTTTCTGGGTTTGCCAGCTATTCTCTTCTAACATTTGAACAGTAATTCTAATCCAGTTGGAATCTTCACCTGCTTGTCTATTGTTAACAAAATAGCCTCTACACAATACAAAAGAAATTAGAGATGTTTCTCATAAAAATGATCCCAAAAGGTTCCTCCGAAATAAAGGCCAAAGAAAATTTTGGATGGTTCTGCTAATTCCATGAAATCAACGTTGACGGTTCAAACGCGTATTTGATAGTTTACTCATATCAAACCCTGGCGTTGCAGATCTGTGTAAGTCTTCTTGTTGTAAATGTTGCCCTCTTGATCTTCATACTCTTCTTCGAGATCTGGGCGCCATTTGTTTACGCCTTGCTTTTCTTGTATTTTCTCCCAAAGCAGTTTTGCTTCCTACATTGATGAATATTTTGACAAACAACATTAAATAAACAACGTTTACAGAAAACAGGCATGTTAAAAATGACGAAGCAAAAAAACCCTCATAGATAGCAACATCCATCAGAAGACTATCATCAAAAAAAGGAGAGAAAGACGCAAAGCAAATAAAATGTATATTTTATGAAGAGTACCTCGATCGATGTTATCTCATTGAAGTTCTTGGTGTTTGGAATTCCTAGACAGCGCATGCCATGTTGGTGCCTAAATTCCTTGAAATGGCGTTCATATGCTCTGCGGCCCCAGTAACTATGGTTCCCACAAATCTCACATTTGAACTCCTGATAACAAAAACAAGTTCTTGTGAGGGATAGCAAGACTTTAAAAAGTTATAAAAAGTAATAAGCATGTCAGTAAATGCTGGTCTGAAGCACTTTTTATGAACATCCAACTAATGAGACATATACACACACGACTCTCATAAATGACGCTTCTTTCAGATTCCCCTATCCAGAACTCTCTCTAATGGTAAATGAAACAAATCTTCACTACCAGAAATGCATAAATAAAGGTCAGTCTTAAGAGGGACTCATTCTTTTCTTTTTTTTCCTTTTCTTTTTTTTTTGTTGCTTTCTTCTGGTCGTGGAAGTATGAAGTGCTATCCCATTAACTTCTCTTTAACAACCCATGCCCCCCTCCTTCTCTCTTCCTGTATTATGATTAGCTTGAGACGAAGTATAAATTGAAAACTAATAAGCACAATAAGATATATTCAACAGCTAATATTAGATGGGTAATTGGCTTACTGCAGCTCATATAGCCGATAGTAATCAGTAAACCCACGTGAACACCCTTCCATATAACTGTTTTAATAATGATATATGAAAATCAACAAATGGGCATAATAAAATTTACTTCTAGGCATTGTATGTAAACTAAACCAGACTGCATCCACAAATTATGATTACCTGGCCAAGTCCATGGAGCTTATACAGCCAGTAGGGTATTGGCTTTCCATCCCAACCCATGGGTAACTTCAGGGGATTGTAGATCTGCTGATCGTCATCGTCACTCTCAGATTCAGGTTGTATTTCATCCTGATAATAGAATTCAATATAAAAGACATTATACATCAGGACATTAGTGGAACCAATCTATATAATAAAAACTGCTTGTATATGAATTACTTATGACCACAATACAAATTGCAATTGTAGTATGAGAATGCCTACTAATAGTACCAAGGATTCCCATATTTTTAAAGATGTCTTCAGAATTTGATCACCAAATGTTCATCTTATATGCTTGTTCATCTTAAAGCATGGCAGTTTTTGAAGATGGTTAAGCCATATCATATCCGTATTAGGCAATTTACTTTTACACTGTTTTCTCTGTGCACAAAGGTGAAAGTTGCTTTCCTTTCCCCCTTTTACATACATACATATATACCTAAAACTCTCCTATTTTTAGTGGAGCAAGTTTACAGAGTTTGAAAATAGTACCTCTTCACGTTCTTGTACGATTTCATCATAGGTCAATGCATGTTTTTTCTCAATATTTTCTTTTGTCCGCACAATAGTCTGCAAAAAGTCAAGAAACGAGAAGTTGGATGAATTATTCCTAAAAAAGTAAAGCAAAAATATCAGAGATAAAGCTATTGAAGTGAGCAAATAACTGCAGTTACAAGAAAGAAAATGTAAGTGTAGAGAGTTTGCAAATGACAAGGAAGAAATGGACATGTCAATGGGAAGGGTATGAGCATGGATTGGAGTCCAATAGCATGAGCTTACCTCATGCAACAGTTCACACATTTTTTTCATCTTTGCTTCCATCAAGGCAATCTCTTTGGCATCTTCACTTGGTTGTGGGGCCACAACACCACCATTTTGTTCATGTCCACGTGAGCCTTTGAGAAAATGTTTACGATCCAATTTTTCAAGTGGTGTATGCTGCAAGGGAAGAAAATTGATAACATCAGTGGCGTGCATAAAATTCAATTCACAGGCAGAGGTTACCATTATTTAATGTTGAAATAAAAGCAGCAAACAATTTGTTTGTTCAACAAACCAAACTCTTTGATACAAAACTATTGAACTGAGTTTATTTAATTTGTCACAGGACTGGTGAAGGCAGAGTATATGGACATGAAGTCACAGAGGTCATCAGATTTTACATAGATGAACTGAGTTCAGTCACATAGATGGACATAAAATATGTATAAACATAAACACAACTAGCCAAGATACAGACAAAAAGAAACTATGAGACAAGAAAACTGCTTCATATGAGCATTAAAAAAGACTAAAATTAGGATTTTGACCCTAACCTTTGTAAGAAAAAGCCTTTCTGCACGCTGCTGTACAGTACCACCAGTCTTCAGACCAAGAGCAGCCAATGCCTGGACACAGTATCGGTCAATATCAGTCAACATCACCATTAATTGGATACAAAATGCCTATTAGATTCTAATACAATCATAGAAAGAGTTTTAATAAGAATGCAACACAATCTAATGGAATGCAGTCGCACCTCCTTTAGCTTCCCAGGTCCGACTTCCATTAGCTGTTCAACTGTACTATAATAATCAAGATCAATTAATGCCTCAGGCTGTTGGGCATCACCATTTTCATGATTCTCGTTCTGCCATCCTTGAATTAGCCCATTGTTCCATAGCTCTTCAAACTCAGCAACAACCTGCCAGAGCAAAAACAATTCAGATATCAAATAGATATGAAGGTCATTCAATTATAAATCAGGCATCAGACACGAAACCAATAAGATAACAAAAACAGAGACTTTTAAGCCCAACGTTAGCATAGTTCATAATTTATGGTCAAGACAGTTTATCAAATTAAAAAAGCATGATGACATCCAATATGAAAATTGAAGAGCAGTCAAAGTATAGGACATGAAAAAGAAATGTAGTCAAGGTATAGGAAATGAAAAAGAAATAATAACAATAAGTTTTGAAGCTGACCTTTGAAAATATTCTTTCAAGATCTTGCAAAGGTTCTGTCCGCTCAAAGAAGTATATAAGATATTCCAGAAGTTTCTGCACATATTCCCGGTATTGTCTGTTCAAAACAAGGGAAAGACATAAACAGGGAACTACAATGACTGAGATCAAACTCTTACAAAGGAAATAGAAGACTTTACTTTAACCAATTTGTAAATAATAATTCTGCTCACGAAGAAGAATGCAAAGTAGTTGCAACTAAAGAGTAGAGGCAATTGTAGATCGTATCAGTCGTTTCCAGAATACTAGTAAAATTTAAAACAAAGAGAATCAAAATGAAACCAGAAGGGTAAACTTATTAAGTCAAGGCAAAGACTCAAGGAGCACCCTCCATGGCTTGGGCTAGTGGCACATACAAACCATTTGGTAGACTAAAAGCATGTCCTATGACCTAACCTACCTACTTATCATCAATTCTTCTGTCTTTGTTCATATATTTAATGCATTAATCTGCACAATTATCTTTAGCATGAAAAACCTTAGAGGCTCCAATACAAGGCATCCACTTTTCCAGCAGTTTACTAGTATATCATATTGTAAGAATTTAATGTGTGCATAAGAACACAAAAGATTTCTTTGGTCTTAGCACTAGAGATAACATACCCTTTATTCATCTGACAACCAATAATACACCCAACACTAAGTATCCAATAAATCAAAAGAACTATAGTTCCCCATCAAGATATAATGATGTACTATAATGATGTACTGAAAGATGTAACGAAGTGAAAATCCTCAAACCTGATTATCAAACAATTATTTGAAATATCATGAACTGGCTAAACCTATATGCTAATTTTTATGGTATACAAGTTACTCTGTCCACAGATATGTGTTACTCCACCCACTGATGCTAATTCTAAGATCTAAGACCATCTTTCCATTATCCTTTACAGAAATATATGATTCAATAGGTCAGGGGGTGACAGTAGGTCGCACCAAGAGAATTCTAACATACAAGGTCAGCCAGAAGCTAAAACTCTCAGATAACTTCCTAATATTCAGATAACTTACAAGCTGCATAGGAAACGCCTGGCCAAGACAATAGAAAATTTTAACATAATAAATGGCACCTGAAGACATATTTCGCAGAAGGTAATCACAAACAACTTTACCTAGTCAACTTTAACTTGCTTGGTATCCTCCCCACTTCTGAGAATACATCAAGATAAGCAGAGTACTCAATTTGCTTCCCGAACTTGGAGTTGATGTACACATTATATAGTTCATGTAAATCAAGGTACCGTCCAAAGGCTTCCTGTAAAGGGAGAAAAAAAAGATCCAGAAAAAATTGATAATTAAAACCACAAGTATAGCTCATCAAGAAAAGAGAGCAGAAAGAATAACCATCAGAAGACAGATTAAAATCTTTAAAGAAAAAAGTATAACCTCCCCAGTGAACTCAATGACTGGCTCCTCCTTGAGAATGTTTTCGTACTCATCAGTAGTGTCAGCATATCTTGCAGCTGGATGCCGCCTATGATAGTCCCTTATCTGCATACATCCAATACACACCATAAAAACTCATCATGAACAAGAAAAGCAAAAAAAAAAACCCTAGAATTTTACACACCTCCTTTAATCTGTCATAAAATGCACTGAACACATTAGAATTTGCCGAGGTCGAACTCTGTCCACCAAGCGCAGCAATCTCCTCTTTCCTCGCATTGTCGTTATCCTCATAGATCTCAACCTAATAACCAAAAAAACACACAAAAATCTCATTCACAACGAATCAACCGCCTAGAATTACAGATATATCGCAAAAGGAATATAGAAAAAATCCTACGATTTTGTGAGTGGTTTCCATAATTTGTTCGACCATGTTGCGAACGCGGTGGCTCTGGTAGAGGCGGTCCCTGGTGGACGGCGGCTCGTTCTGGAGATCCTTGACGACGAGGCGCTCGAGCCGCTCCACCTCCTCGTGCGACGCACGCGTCGCCTCCAGCAGCGTCGACGACATGCTTTCTTCCGCGCAGAAGCTACTACTGTGGGAGGGAGGGTTTTCGATTTTACGGGGTTTTTCAAGGAGAAGAGGGGGCAATCTGCTTTTTTGCGTTAAAGAAAGTGTTTATTTATACTGTGTAAAAGAAATTTGCTTTCAATCGTCTTTTTTTTTTTTTTTTAAATTCCTTTTTTATTTTTCATCTGATTTGGATTTGAATAGAATTCTAATTTTTAATAAAAAATAATTTTGGATTTGATAACTCCCTAATATTGTGTGTATTCTTTATTCACTATTGCTGTTAAATATTTAGCAATGTGAAATTATACCACCAATATTAAAAAGGTAAATATGTAAATAAATACACGAACTTTGTTTGATCTGTTTAAATCACGAACTTTCGATTTTTCTTGTAAATACATAAACTTTGAAGTTTGTTCAATTTTCCCATAATTTATGATTTCTACCAATTGAATCTGACACGACGATCGGAATTGTACACGTATACTTGTCGTCCGGTGACCGAAAATTAAAACTACGTATTTATTTTTTATTTATAAAAAAATACATATTATTATTTTATAATTAATTATCAAATTAAAATAAAAATAAAAAGACACACACAGAGACTTTTCTCGGTGGCTGTAGACCTCCACTCTACAACTCACCACTCTCCCCTACCGTATTCCTCCCTCTCCTTATCTTTTCTTCATTTCCTCGTTCTCCATGAAGCTCTGACACAACACCAAATTTGGAAACTAATATTTTCATGACCCCTGAATTTCAATTTCAAAATCCCTCAATTTCAAAATCAACCAACGCTTTCTCCCTTAAGAAAGCGACTGATAGGATACGGCCTAGCTACTAGGCCCAATATAATTGGGCCCCGACAGTTAAACTCGGCCTATGCAGCTCGGCCCAACTAAGAATAAGAGACTTCTTCACTAAGGCAATCAAGACTCCTGCATCGACTGCAACTCAAACTCCAAGAGAGATATAGAAGCTCGGTGTCTATCCATAAGAGGAGGATCAAGCCAAAGAGTCCAAATAGGAGAAGACTTTGTATCATAGTCAAACTCCATATAATTATCTATAAATAGGGGCTTATAATAGATTGAGAGGGGAGAACAATCTTGTAAGCAACACACACATACTAACAATAATATCCATACTCTCTTTTTGCTCCGTAGACGTAGATCTATTTCGGTAGATCGAACCACGTAAATCCCTCGCGTACCATTATTTTCGTGTTCATTTATTCCTTGTCAACGTTCATTAATTGCCTACGAAAACAAGATCGATCACTGGCGCCGTCTGTAGGAAACTAAATTTGTGATTTCCGATCAAAAGTTTTCTAGGTAATCTATCGCCATGACAGGAAGACCAACACGATCAACTGCCGCAGCTGCCGCCGTGCTGCCGCCGCCAACAAGGAAAAGGAGAATCAGCAAACTGGGCAAGGTACTGCGGCAGCCGAAGCCAGCCAGGCGCAAGATCAGAATCATACAACACACCGGCGACCTGGGAAGGAACACGCAAGAAGCCAAACTCCCGACGGACACGTTCAGCACGTGCCGTTGGATAAGTATGGAAAGCCAATCTATCCAGAAGGAGAAGGTCACAATAACAGCCAGGGGGAGGATGACGTCCATCTCCAACCGGACGAATTCGATAGTGCTGTCAGGGAGTACCTCGCGCATAATAAGCGAGATTTTCTCCTATTCGCCAAACAACAAAAAGCTCGCAATCGTGAAAAAGGCCAACCTTCGCGTAGCGATGATAGAAAGCACGAACTTACATCCAAATCGCAACCGCAACAAAAGTCCCCTAGCGTCAGGATCGTGGGCGCACGGGACGCCGGGATTCTCCCTAGAGATTTGTGGATGATCGCCAAGGGGACCACCAAAGCATCTCACCTCGGTGCGACGTCATCTCACCTCGGCCCGACACCGTCTCACCTCTGCGCGATGAGGACAATTACCAAGGAGGGAGGTTCGGCGTGTACGGGAGGATCTCTACCCCTTTCACCAACCGAATACTTTACACTCCTCTCCCGGATAAGTACAGAGTCCCGCCTATCAAGCCATACAATGGATCGTGCCACCCGAGGAATTTCCTGTCCCAATACCAATACAACATGGTCAACCAGGGACTCAGCGACGATATCTACATGTGCAAGGTCTTCCCAGAATTGTTGGTAGACAATGCACACATGTGGTTCGACAGTCTACCATCTCGTAGTATCGGGTCGTACGACGAGCTGATGGATGCCTTCGAGCGAAGATTTTTCCAAAAAGCCGAGGTGAAAACCACCTCGGCACATCTCCTTACTATTAAGCAAAGGCGAGGTGAACCTATCAGCGACTTTATGACTAGATTCAATGAATAAAGCCTAAAAGTCGATCGCCTAACTGATGAGGTCCTTATCTCAGCCTTCCAAAACGTTATCCAGTTGGGCGCCCTATACAAGGAGCTTGTAAGGAACGAGCCTCATACTGCGAGGCAGTTATGGAGCGTAGCGATCAGTTCGCAAGAGCCGACGAAGCTGACAGGCGCAAGCGCGAAGCCGACAAAGCCGAACCATCAAATCGGAAGAAGGAAGATCGGAACGACCGAGGCCAAGGTCGGTGAAGTGCCCTCGACAGGCTGCAGCGTGCACCCCTGGAGTCCAAGCTTGGACCTCGGCAGAACCAAGAGAAAAGTCAATTCACCCCGTTGACAAAGCCGAGGACAGAGATCTACGAACTGCACACTGACTTGTTCGAGAGACATCGCCCTCTGTCAAAAGCAGGGGGAAAATGCCGATCTAAGAAGAAGTACTGTCATTTTCATGAAGATCATGGACACGACACAGAAGAGTGCAGAAATCTCGTTATGGATATAGAGCAATTAGTGCGCGACGATACCCTCAAGAGGTACCAAAGTCGCGGCCAATATGAAGCCCGACCTTAGGGCAAAGGAAAGCGCAAGCCGAATAGGGGAGGGAACAACTGCAACCCCCACATTGATAAGAAGCCAAAGCGCGAAGATGATGATGAGGACGAGGACCAACCTCAGTTCGACGGAATCATCACTACCATCACCGGGCTCCCCCAAGGTGCAACAAAGTCCTCACTTAAGGCCGAGGTCCGAAGTCCCCAAACTGATGAGCCTTCCCATAAGAGGTTCAAAAAGGACGAGGCCATCACCTTTTATGAGAAAGACCCGGTGCTAGAAAGAATACCTCACCAAGATGCACTCGTGATCGAAGCAGTTGTTGCCAACAAGCTAGTTCAGCGGGTATTCATCAACAGTGGAGCTTCGGTGAGTGTCCTCTTCAAAGATTGCTTTGAGAAATTAGGAATCGAAAAGGCACGCCTCGCACCGGCACCAATTCCCCTAAAGAGCTTCGTATAGCAAGAGACGCGCACGGAGGGGATTATCCAACTCCCTGTTACGGTGGGGAAATATCCGATGTCCTCTACTAAAGTGGTGAATTTCTTCGTCGTCAAAGCCAATTCCCCGTACAACATCATCTTGGGCAGAGATTGGCTAGTTGCGGTAAAGGCTATATGCTCGGCGTACCATTTAACAATCAAGATCCCTTTAAAGGGAGGAGTCATCGTGGTTCGTGGGGATCAGAAACGAGCCAAAGAATGCTTGCAAATTGCTCTACGAGGTGTTGGAACACCTCAACACCCACAAGCATAACAATTACAGAAACATAAGTTGGAGCTAGAAAAAACATCATCTGCATCTGACAAACCAGTAGAAGATGTCACACTGTACGAAGACGACCCGTCGAAGGTCATCAAAATAGGCTTCGCTGGTGGAGCCGAAATCAAAAAGCAGATCGTCCAACTCCTAAGGTAATATAAGGATGTCTTCACTTGGTCACCCCTCGACATGACTGGGGTCTCACCAAGTATCATCACACATCGGCTTAACATTGACCCGAGAGTGAAACAAGTTCGGCAAAAGTAGCGGGTATTTGTAGCAGAACTAAGCCAAGTCATATATGGCGAAGTGCATCAGCTTCTGAAGGCACAGATACTCTTCGAGGTCAAATATCCGACGTGGATTGCCAACCCGGTGATGGTAAAGAAGCAAGGAGGAGGGTGGTGGATATGTATCGACTACACCGATCTCAACAAACACTGCCCTAAAGATTGCTACCCCCCTCCCCAACATCGACAAGAAAGTCGAAGCTCTGGTCGGCCATAAGGTTTTCAGCTTCTTGGATCTATACAAAGGATACCACCAAGTCCTAATGAGTGATGAAGACGCACCGAAGACAGCCTTCATCACAGACTTCGGCGTCTTTGCGTACAAGAAAATGTCTTTTGGACTAAAGAACGCTGGAGCTACCTATCAAATGATGGTCGACAAGATATTCGAGCCTCACATCGGCAAAATCGTAGAGGTGTACGTAGACGACATCGTCGTCAAAAGCAAGGAGTTAGCCACTTCGGTTGACGACCTCAAAATTGTCCTCGTCTTGGACAATGGGACGCAGTTCATAGACAGAACTTTCAGGGAATGGTGTGAAGAGCTTCATATTCAGCAAAAATTCACTTCGGTAGCTCATCCTCAAACGGCCAAACCGAAGTCACCAACCGGACGATCATCAAAGGACTTAAAGCTCGCCTTGATAAATCCAAAGGAGATTAGGTGGCAAACTTATCCCAAGTTTTGTGGTCATACCGCACAACTCCCCGGACCTCGAACGGAGAAATACCCTACAGTTTGGTGTACGGAACCGAAGCAGTGATCCCGGTAGAGATCGGCCTGCCGAGACCTCGCACTATCAATTTTTCAGCCGAAGACAATGAAGAAGGTCTCTGAACCGACCTGATCTGTTAGAAGAAAAACGAGAGCTCGCCTATATAAGAGAAGCTAAGTATAAGCAACAAGTAGCTCGGTATTACAACCAGAGAGTCAAGTACCAGCAATTCCAAGTAGGCGACCTCGTTCTTCGAAATAACAAAGTCGGCAAGGCTATAAGGCTCGGCAAGCTAGAAGCCACATGGGAAGGACCTTACCGAGATGAAGAAGTCCTCGGCAAAGGGTCGTATAAGCTCGCCCACTTATCCGGTGAGCCAATACCCCATACATGGCACATTACTCATTTAAAGAGATACTTTGCATAAGTGGCTGAGAGTAATGTTTAAGTCTATTTAGTTCGTCGGTTACGAGTCAGGTCGTCTTGTGATTTTTGTTCTCTTTCGAACTTCAATTTTTCTATTAATAAAATCTTTATTTTTCCTTTAATTTATTTGGTCTTGCATACTTCATTTTACATTTATGAATATTACTACTCCACTTATGCATATTATCTCGCCCTTTTACTCTAAAACCCTGACGAGGGTAACTTAATATCCTTTCGAGGATAAATAAACCCCAAAACTGGGGTAAAATTCAAATGCGCGTAAGGGGACCACCCCTATCGATACTTCTCGACAAATAAGGAACTCAAAGCCAATCCTCGTTTTATACGAGGAAGAGCTATGTAAAGCCAATCCTCGTCTCACGATGAGAAAGAGCTACTTAAAGCCTAAACTTGTCTCAGGACGAGTACGAGCTGTTTAAAGGCTAAACTCGTCTTACGACGAGTATGAGCTATTTAAAGCCTAAACTCGTCCTATGACGAGTACGAGCTATTTAAAGCCTAAACTCATCTTATGACGAGTCGAGCTATTTAAAGCCAACCCTCATCTTACGACGAGGACGAGCTACCTAAAGCCTACCTTCGTTTAAAATAAGGAAAACAACCTTAGTTAACAACGAGGACGAAAAGCTTGAATACAAGTACATAAATTTCCATTTTATTTCACAAAAAGGAAAAGTACAATTACATCAAGACGAAGTATAACCTGAAGGTCTAGAACCCGAAGGCTTACTGAAGCTAAGCCAATCTCTGGCAAAATCTCTATTTAAGAGGTCATCTATACTAATCCTACCTCTACCTCTACCTCTACCTCTACCGGGCACTTTGAGTTCCTCGACCTCGGGTAATCTGAGTCCCTCAACCTCAGCCTCGTCCAGACGCCGACTGCCGTTCTCGATCATAAAATTCCTAAGAGTGGCGATTGACAATCCTAGAATTAGATTAGCCGAACTTGAAGGTCCACCTTCCAGGAACTCCCTAGAAGTATGATCAAGAAGCCTCAGGTTTGGACCAGGGTAAGTTGAAGAAGAAGACGCGGCTTCGGATAAGATACGACGCTCCAATTTTGGGTGACGAACCAAAACTGTCTTATACATGCTCGCCACTCGTATAAGCTCGTCCACTTGAGCCCAAAGCTCCTATGAGTCATCTATGTATTGCTCTCTGTAGTCCCGACACCGAGCCTTGAGCTCCCTGACCTTGTTATTGGTCTCAGAAATAGTAGATCCCCCAGCTCGGCGAATTATAGCCTCGTTTTCAGCATGCTCCTGAGAAATCACTTCGGCCTTTTTGGCTTCATCCTCAGCAATCTCCAAATTTCTCTTCGAGCTCTAAAAATTGAGCATGTAGCTCGTCATATTTGAGTTGAGCAACAGTTAACTTTACATCGGCCTCATCCCGGACACGGCCTACTTTGCCTTTCCAATGAAGGATGTCGGCCTCTTTCGCCTCCAAGGCACGAATTAACTCATGGATTTGATCCACCCAAGGGGACGAATTGAAAATCTTGGGAGAAGACTACAGAAATACAATAAGAGATTTTAATAACGTTAAAATTTCATTAAAGCCATTTCGGCAAAAGAAAGCGCCATCTTAGTGATGACGTACTACAAGGATCTAATATATATATATATATATATATATATATATATATATATATACACAAGGGAGGTGATCAACTGACCACTCCGGCGTCTCCTCCTCATGAAGAGGTGCCTCATCATTCGCTGGAGTAGCTTCGGTGGCACCCCTCGCGCCGACCCTAGCCTCGGCCCCCTCTCTTTGCTGCCCGGCATTTTCAACCTCAAGCTCTGCAGCATTGTCGAGGCTGGCGATTAATGCCTCTAAGTCGGCATCCCTGTCGACCGGGCAGTCACGAATTACTTCGGCCGTCAGGAAATCGGATGATGAGGCCAGGCTATCCAGAAGAGGGATGACCTTCGTACCTTCCAGCAGGGCCTCGGCGTAAGCACGGTTTAAGGCCTCATCTGACATTACCTGATACCCTTACTTAGACTTATCCAAGTCCGGGAAGTCAGCGGCAATGTTGTCGATGGTGTCGGCAACAACGCGAGCGTTCAATACCGAAGCTACCTGCCCGGCCAGCTCCGAGAACATCTCGGACCGGAACAGTCTCTCCGTATATGCACGAAGCAGTGGCCCCTGCCCAGCCACCACTTCGGCCTCCCGAAGCTTCGCTGCCTCCAGTTCGGCCTTCAACGAAGCCGCCTCCAACTTAGCTGCTTCAGCTGTAGCTTGAGCCTCAGCCTCCTTTGCCGAGGCAACCTTCGCCTCGGTCACGGCAGCGGCCAGCTGGTTGGCGAGACCGACCTTCTCATTTTCCAACTCCCGTTAGACCCGAGACGCTTCGGTGAATCGACCAGTCTCCTCGTTGAGGAAGCTAGACAAGTCCGAAGCCTCTTTCATCAGTACCTCCACGAGGCTAGCGAATTTGGCAACTATAACCTCGGCGCCCTACAATAACCCTTAAAAGTATTATTATACAGAAGGGAAAAATACATCAAGGCTCCCAGCTAGCTATCATACCTCGGGAAACAGCCGACTCCGGTTCACCAGTTCTCCAATTGGCTGATCTGATAACTCATCAGAAGATCGGTCTGTGACTAGGGCACTACCACCCTCAGCCGATGTAGCCATAATCACCTTCGGCGCCTTCTTGCGACGCAGAGGGGGTTGGCTGGACGGGGACCCTACCAGTGATGAGCCCGGCCCGCTCTCAGTCCCCTCTGAAGAAGCCTCGGAAGGTGTCTTCTCGGTGGCAGAAGGCTCCACAGACCTCGGCCTCTTCAGGTTCTTCAGCAACTTCACTGCAGTTCGAAATGCAAATATATTTAGTATGTTGTTTTTGAAACAAATGTAACATACAAAAAATCGAGCTCAACCTCACCCTTCCCCGGCTCTACCATGGAGGCTGGATCATAAGGGCTTAGCCCCGCCCTCGCGAGATTGACCTCGGGAAATTCTCCCTCAACCAGACCCTTCATAAGCTCTTCAAGGTCACCGAACTTCTCTTCGGTGCCTTGCTCCCCCAATTTCCCCACCTTCGATACGAATTGTGGGACCTCGCCGAACCGGCAAAAGAAGAACTTCATTTGCCAACTTGCAACCTTTGTCTTCATCTTAACTCTAAAGCCAAGACGAGGTGTCAGGTAGTACCAACCTCCACTAGACTTAAGCTGGTAAAACCTGAGGATTAGTCCTAAGGTAAGGCCCGTGACGGTTAGCTACAACGCCAAGACCTGTCAGTTGCCTAAACAAGTTCGGCATAATCTGGGCTAAAGGAATGTCGAACTTCTGTAGAAGCTCAGCATAAATAGGAGGAATGGGAAGACGAAGACCGTGGTGTAAACAGTCTTCATAAATAGTGACAAATCCGTTCGGAGGTTCTGAAGCCCTATCCTCCGGCCGGGGAACCACAAGTTCAATTGAATCTAGAAATAAATAATTTTTCGCAATTTGTTGAATTGCAGAAATATTTAGGGTTGAGGCAAAATCAGAAACTCTACCGCATGATTCTACGGAAGGGGGGAAAACTACTCTACATTTTGACGAAATGGAGGAATTTACAGTATAAACATCTACTTCTACAGGACCACACCGACTAGATGTTGCCGGCGGCGATACAGAAATCTCATGACCCTCACCGCTGCTAGACTTACTGATAGAAGAGGAAGAAGCCATAGAAGTGACTTACTTGTATTGAGAATGGGGAACAGGAAGCTTCTACGGCAGATTCGCACGATTCCGACAAACGGCGGAGTAAAATCACAGCAGCAGAAAGTTGCAGCGGCGGAATGAATTTGAAAATTCGGAAGTGTGAAGAAATGGCGTCCTAAGGAAGTTTTATTGAAACTTCCGCCTTTTCACCTTCCCCTACGTCGCTAAACGTGCATGCTTTATCAGGATTCCAACGGGCGCGTTAATTAAAGTAACTGACACATTCTGCGCTTAGCCTCGGCGAGACGGTACGCATGCCACTTCGTCAAATTTATTTCTCGACGAGGCAAGGCACTTCTCAATTACCTCGTCTTGGATGAGACGAGCTGAACTTGACTTCGTCGAATTTATTTTTTAACGGGGCAAGGCAATTATTCTCCAACCTCATTCTCAAACGGGGTGATACGAACTTGACTTCGTCAAATCTATTTTTGACGGGGCAAGTCACTTCTATCCGACCTTGTCTCAATGGGGCGGTACGCGATTGACTTTGTCAATTCTACTTTTTGACGGGGTAACATAACATGTTTTACACCACTCCTACCTCAACTATTTCCCCTAAATCACCCTCGCTTCTACATCTTTTTTTTGGGAGGGGGGGTGTGATAGGATACGGCCTAGCTACTAGGCCCAAGCATCAGGCCTAATATAATTGGGCCCCACAGTTAAGCTCGGCCTGTGCAGCTCGGCCCAACTAAGAATAAGAGACTTCTTCACTAAGGCAATCAAGACTCCTGCATCGACTACAACTCAAATTCCAAGAGAGATATAGAAGCTCGGTGTCTATCCATAAGAAGAAGATCAAGCCAAAGAGTCCAAATAGGAGAAGACTTTGTATCATAGTCAAACTCCTGTAATTATCTATAAATAGGGGCTTAGAATAGATTGAGAGGAGAGAACAATATTGTAAGCAACACACACATACTAGCAATAATATTCATACTCTCTTTTTGTTCCGTGGACGTAGATCTATTCCGGTAGATCGAACCATGTAAATCCCTCGCGTACCATTATTTTCATGTTCATTTATTCTTTGTCAACGTTCATTAATTGCCTATGAAAACAAGATCGATCAGCGACATTGTCACTGGTTTCGCCACACTCTCACAAGCATCGCCCCTACCTTTCCGTTGGTTTTATCTCTATGTGACGCACCGCCGCGCAAGCCGGTAACCGCCGTCGACACGACAATAATAGGAGAGTAAGGTTCCACAGTCCATCACGGGTGCATCCATCACGCTGCTGCCTTCTTCGGCGTCTCCAGAACCACCCCTCACGCCGTCGTCTCCATTTCTCTTTTGCCATCCACCGTTTTTAGACAATTAGGTTTCTCTAATTAGAAGAATGAAACAAGGATGATGAAGAACAATAACAGAGAGAGAGCGAGAGATTTTTCTATTTTTTAATTAATAATAGTAACATAATTACGTGGCGTCTACACTTGTAATATAAAAATAACATGGAAATTATGTGGACGACACGTCAGTTTCGATTTGGCCGAAAATGTAATCGGTGGGAAAATTAAGCAAAGCAAAGTTCATGTATTTACTGAAAAAAAATTGAAAGTTCATGATTTAAACGGAATGTCAGTCAAAGTTTGTGTATTTATTTGCATTTTTACCTGTAAAAATACAAATTATACTCATTTGGACCAAATTTTGACTTTGACTGAATTTTTGATTTTTTTTGAATTTTTTATGTTTTTTTCCGAATTTATACTTTTTAATTTTACATTTTTTAATTTCTGACCTTTTTTTGGACTGCGACTATTGAGACTATTAGCACCAAATAGTCTCAATAGTTTAATAATGTTTTTAGCTTTTTTTGAATTTTTTTTACGTTTTTTTTAGAATTTATTTTTTCAAATTTTACGGGTTCTTTTTTTAAAAAATCTGACGCTTTTTTTGGACTGGGACTATTAGCACCAAATAGTCCCAAATAGTTGAATAAACCCTGAATCAGATCTGAGACTAATGGGACTATTAGCAACAAATAGTTTAAATACGCCCAAACAAGATGAAGAAATCCTAAATTAGAAATGAAACTATTTGGGACTATTAGCGCCAAATAGTCCCAATAGGCTCAAACAAGATGAAAAACCCCAAAATCAGAAATGAGACTATTTGGACAATTAAATACCAAATAGTCCAAATATGCCCAAACAAAATAAAGAAACCATAAATCATAAATGGTACATTGGAACTATTAGCACCAAATAGTCCCAATAGCACCAATTGCATAATGGTACTATTGGAACTATTTTGAAATTAATAGTATCAATAGTACCAATTGTTCAAAAAACAAACAAACAACAACAACAAAATGAAACTATAAATCTGTCACAAAATTTTCCAACATTATGAAAGTACATAACCCTAACATCTCGATTAAGAAATAAAATCAGCAAAGTTAAATCAATTTTCTAAAACCAAATCATAAGACAAACGTTGTAGTTTATTCAACGCTCTCAAAGGAAATAAATGATGAACGTAGTGAAATAGATATGCATAGAAATCAAATTACATCCTCTATGTACTACGTATAACATAAATAAACAAGCAGGAACAAACAAAAACCGACGGAACAAGTTCGAATTCTGAAATTGGGCAGTTATTTTTCGTGGCACCATCTGCAACAATCGGAAGAGAGTCGCCGCCGTAGATCTTGCACAGTCCAATCTTGTCGGCCAGGTCTCCTTCGCTCCATTTCTCGCTCTCGACAATCTGGTCTCTCTCACTTTCTCTGCAAATTCCTTCATTGTCAATGCCTCTTCTCTGCAACAGACCCCCTACCCCATGAAGCAGTTGGTCCTTTCGGAGAGCGCCAATTGTAGTGCTTTGCATATGCTCTTCCACAGACGCAGATCTGGAGCAGATCTATAGTGGCGGCGGCGGCACCACCCCGAGCTCCACCGTCTGCGTGGTTCAGGGGGGTAGTGAGGATGAAGGGGGCAGAAAGAGAGAGAGAGATGAAAAATAGAAAGGTGAAATATGATTTTGTATTTTGTTTCAAATTTAGATGAGGACATTTTGGTCCAAAAAGACAAAAATTTGATATTATTGGGTATCATTTATTGTACTTTTTAAGTTGGTGAGTATAATTTGACATTTGTTAAGTTGGATGGGTATAGATATGCATTATCACTTGAATATTTGTGGTTTTGAAGCATTGTTTTAAAAACCAAACTAGAGGTCGAACCGGCAAAATTTTAATTTCCAAAATTTTCAATTAAACTGCATTCGAACCGGCTAAAGGGGTAATGAATAAAAATAAAAAGGAAAAAGTAGCAAATACACCTCTAACGTTGCTACCACATAACAGATACACTTTGAGCCCCAAGCGAGAAGATCCCATAGAAGATGCCTCTCTCAAACCATCGGTCATGGAGGTGCGACCCTGGCCGTCCCAGCGTTGGCGAGTCATGTCGGCGGTGGGAACCCTAGGTGGCAGCAGGTTTGGGACCTACTCCCTCATTGTTTTCAGCAGGCTCAAGAAGTTTGAAAAAGGAACCTAATGAAGCTACCCAGGCTTGTCCAAAATGACGGGTGCAAGTTGTTCGACAGGAATACCCCCAAAATAATAGAGTATTTCAAGGGATTTCTGCAAGAAATTTGCGAGTTTTCTGGAGAAGAGCAAAGGAAGAAGAAGGGTTTGAGTTAATGGATTGAAGTTTAACTTCACATCTTTCCAACTCTTCATTGTTGGTGGGTCCCACAATAATAAATAAAATATATAGAAATTCATTTTTCGTTTGACGGTGTTAAGACTTCCGTTAGAAGAGGGTGATTTTTGTACCATGTATGCAGACGTTGAGGGGCTAGCAGGACCCAACGTTTCGTTAGGATCTAAACTGGTGTTAGAAGAAACTGAATGCAAATTCATGCACAATTTCAGAGAGAAAAGAGACGAGAGAAGAATACGAAAAGAGAGAGAAATTAAATTTGTATTATCTCAATAATTGTCTACTAATTGTACAAGTGTAATATTTAAACTAATCATAACCACGTGCTCATTATATAGTAGTCCCTCCGTCTCGCCGAATTCGTCTTGGTTTCCTCTTTGGGCCGTCTCATCCAATTTGTCCTCTTTCCTAATAAGGAAATAATTAGCAAATAATAAGGGTACCATTAGTAATTTTAATTAGGCCCCCTAATTAAATCCAAACAAACCTAATCTAACTACCCACATTCATTCCCACCCACCCCAATTAATTCCTCTCTCTAAAGATCTAAACCTAGCCGACTAAGAATCAACTCTCCATCTCTTCCCCATTCTAGAATCTTCATCTCTATCTCTCTCTCTCTCTCTCAATCGCCGATCCCTCTCCCAAGAACCCTAAATCTGCGACTCTCAATTTTCTCGCCCTCTCTGTCGATCTCTATGAGCCTCAACAATCCATCACCGGATTCAAGCCCCTCCCCTTCTAGCCCCACCCCCCCCTACAATGATGAAAGAGGGGAAAACCCTGTCACCGGTTCGCAGTCCCTGTAGAAAGAAATCCACACGCCGCCCCTCCTCTTCCACGGCTGAGCGGAGCAAATACTCATCGCCTGATTCGAGTCTGGATGGATGGGTTAATGTCTGGAGATCTACAACCGGTCCGACTACTCGGAGCTGAGGGCTCACATGTGGCGGGTGGTGGAATGATGATGGGCTTCCTGATTCTCCACCGCCTCCAAAGCGGACGCCCGATCTCGATTAACCCATGGAGATATGGGAATCTTTGGAATCCGTTGCCCTATCTGCATGTTTCCGTCGGCAGTGAACGAGGGCCACAATCAAGCCCTAATCGCAGCCATTCTTTGCCGAGCCCGTCTCTATGTGGTGCTCCTCCGGTGACCCCTCATTCAGCACTGAGCAGAGGCGTCCCTAAAAACTGGCCGGAGGACATTCCTTGGTGCCTTCCATTCTTCCCTTCCACAGAAGAGTGGGCTCAAGTGGAGAGGGAGACGAAGCTTGAAATGAAAACCCTCGGACTCGAGGAGTCTTCCTCATCTAAGGAAGTCTGATGTATATCCTGTTGTTGCCTGCAATCTTGTCCCTGAAATTTGATCTCTTCATGATTTCAATGAATTATTTCACTGCCTCATGAATTTTGTGTATGCATTAGCTGCCTTGTTGATTTATGCCTTGATGGATTTTTATGATTCATATCTCTCTGTTCGTAACTTCTATTGGTGTGTTGGTTATTGGTTGATTAGCTGGATTGGTGTGTTGGTTAGTGCTTCAATAGTTGCCTTGATGTGTTGGTTGTGCTGTGATGATAAGATATTGTGTCTATTTGCATGCACATTTGTATGTTCCTAGAAGGCATTTCATAAACACACCATCAAACCATACAACATGTCCAAAAAACTAGAGAGATACATCAACATTGCACTTTCTAGTTCAAAAGTAAAAGCATTGTAATGCTTTTGACAAAAAAAAAACGCATACATATTGGCATAGTTAGTAGCTGAGGTAGTTCTTCAGCTTTATAGAATCCTAGTTAACTGTTGAATCCCTAGCATATGCACCAATGCTTCAATGCCATTGTATGCCCTTCTTGAATGAGATAATCAATGCATTCTCTAGCCAACTCCACTGAAACTTCTAGGTTATCTGGTAGTGCATTTGCCCTGATCAAAGCATCATTCCCCATATGTGGCTGTTTGTAGTTATTGTGACCTTTCACTTTCAGAATCTCAACTAGAACCTGTTGCAATGATAAGAAAACCTTGTTAAGAGTAGAAAGGTTGCAACTCATAGAATGCTTCCACAACTGCAGCAACTAGCTCATCCACTGTTTTGCATGTTCTCTGTTGCTGTAAAGCCTGTATTGCCCTGAAAAATCCCAAATCATTGACATTGCAGTCAGGGCTGTTTGAAGGTTGTTGCACTAGTCTTATGTTCCATCCATCTGCATTTGCACAGGCCCTGAAATCTGTGTCTGCATCTGTGATGTGTGGTTTTGCATTGTCTTGTTGAATGATTATATTCCTACTAGCTCCTTCAGGCCACTGTGCTTTGATTGCTGGAATGACCTACGTTGATTGAAAATAAATTGTTGGTAAGATGAACAAGATCAATGATGAAACTGCGATTTCTGAGATCCCAAAAACTTCCTAAAAATACCTTGTTGATAAGTGCTTCTTTCATCACTTTTCTTGTGACTGAATTGATGGCTTTTGTCTCTAATGTGCCCCTCTCTTTGTATCTGGATTTTCTTACAGCTGCTACTTGATGAGTAAATGGAAATATTCAATCTTACCATCAAACAAAACAGTCTCATCCTCATTGAGAATGGGTCTTGAAACAACACACAAGAACATAATCTTCCCAATAAATTTCTTACTCTTGCAAGCCCTATATGGTTCTTCCTCATCAGGGGTCAAGTAGTATCTATTTGATCCCTTGGTGATATAGAACCATTCTCATCAATGTGCACAACATTGTGCATGTTGTTGAATCTCAGCCTCTTTAGGATTCTATCAAGTTCTAAAGATTCTAGTGAAAATTTGATTATCATAAACTTATTATCGACTGTGAGGTAGGGTTTGATTGCATTAGTATGAGATAAAAGAAAGCTCTTTTGATGTCATCTACACAAAGTGCTTCTATTAATGTGTAGAGGGTTTTCCATTTCCTTTAAACCTGTCTCCATCTTCCTAAAAGTGGTTCTGAAACTTATATCCAAACTCTTAATCTTCTCAAAATCAGGTTGATGCTTAATCCATTTCTTCCTATTTTTGTGACCGCTTAAACTATGTAAAGGCTTACCTTCTTCTCTTTGTTTTTTTTGCAGCAGCCCATAATCGACTCACAGTTGTTGTGGAAACCTTCCACTCCTCCGCAGATTCAACAATGGCACCTCTTCTTGGCTAGCCATTGTTTGAAGTAGAGAGTATGAACTGGACAATCAAGTTTCTGCTGTTTGTGGAGAGATTCTTCGATGACCTACTCATCTTTTCCTCCTCTCTTCTTTTTCTTTTTGGTGGATAAGCTGAAAAACTGGAGTTGATATAGGGGAGGGAATGGATGTGTTTAAGGGGTTGTGTAGTTGATTTCCCTCTTTAATTATTTTTTGAATATTAGTGGGAAAGTAGGCTCTTCAAATTTTAGCCCATCTAATCCTTGTTGTACTTTAATTTGTGTGAGAATGTGTAAGGTTTGTTTGCAGATTTTCTTAATGAAGTTGATTTTTATTTTTTCTATTGATTGCCTTTCGCCAGTTAATTGCTTTTCTTTTGATTTCCTATTCGTTTTATTTTTATTTTTTGGGTTTGATTGTTTCTGGTCGGGAAAAAAAAATCCTGTTATTTCCCGAATTAAATAAATTCAAAAAAAAATACAAAAAATAATTAAAATAATTAATAAATAAATTAAATATTGGTTGACTTCTAAACCATTTATCTACTTTACTAATCAAACACTCTAAACACCTTTAACTTCTCTTCTTAAGTTCCGTGCCGAAAAGAAATGAGACGAATTCGGCGAGACAGAAGGAGTATGAACTAATGACAGCTCATCTACAACCAACTAACCGCTTAACTAGCAACTCATTTAACTGCCTAACTAGTTACATTTGAAGAATATTAACAAGAACATAGCTCGCGTTTTGATAAATAGCAACGTTGAGAGGGTATTTGCTATTTTTCCCTTATAAAAATAATGTTGTAGATTAACCATTTTTTTTTTTTTTTAATATAGTTTCATTTCATGTGTTTTTTTGGTTATTATTTTTTTTGTCTTCTGAAAAGGAATATAGTTTCATGCTATTTACGAAGGCACCCCATTTTCTTTTCCCAGTGGACTTTCTGCACCCTTAAAAAGATAAACTGCATCATGTTCTTGAATTGATGAAGGAAACAAGTTGAGGAAGCTATCGACGATGTGGAATTCTGGCCGAGATGCAGGTGATGAAGATGAGCAAGATTACTTGCTTGAAGGGACTGAAGGTCTCTGCTCTCTCTCTCCTATGCAGGTACATCCCATCAGATAACTCGTGATATCAACTTTATTTACAACCGATGTAATTATTTCATATCTTCTTTACTTTTTTTGGTTTTGCTTTCCTCCCTCAAATGAGCAGAGGATTTATGGATTCGGTGCTTGTTCACTAGCTGGAGTTGTTTGTATGTTCCTGGTATGAACATCCCACTTGAATATCGTTCGATCTCAATGCGAAATCCTGCTGTTTATTGGGCAAATATCTACTGATTTTAGGGATTAGGGGTGATTTTAACGACCTCAATTTTGATCGATGTTCATTGCAGTCGTTGATTGTTTTCGCGATTCCCATCAAATTCGCCTTGTTATTTACCTTTGGCAATGTGCTTGCACTTGGCAGGTACACTGTAGTTAATGCATAATTAGTTACTTTTCTCTATTTTTTCCTCTCTTTTTTTTTTTTTTTTTTTTTTTTTTTCTCTTGTTCCTTCTTGAAGTTGGCCCATGTGAGAAGAAAAATGTAAAAACAGATAATGGTAACAAAGTTTGATGCTATCCAATTAGATCAATTGCAAGGCTAATAGACTGTGTTCTTGCCTTTTGAATTTAATAGCATTAGCAAAGATTGATCCTATATGTTACAGAGTATGTATATGGAAGCAAAAATCTGATATACTCCCTCCGTCCCGTCTAAGACGTTACGTTTGTTTTTCGGAGTGTCCCGTACAAGACGTTACATTTCTATTTTTACACTTACAAAACATAAGGAATCTTTGTGCACATGGGGTGTTTTTTATATTTACAACACAAAACACACTTTTCTTAAATCTTGTGCCAAAAAGCAAATGTAACGTCTTAGACAGGACGGAGGGAGTAGTATTTAGTATGAAATGGCTTGTGACGAATATCTCTGACTCGACAAAATAATAGCGGTCTAATAATCCTCTCTTTGTGGTGGTAGAAAGAAAAACAAGAACTTGTTTTCGCACCATTTATTTGAAGACTAGTAGGAATAGTACAATAGCATGATTATTTATTCTATATATGAATTCGGAAGAAGTTGTGCTTTTTTTCCTTAGATTGTATCCCTGAGGTTCTGATCAGGATATGTAATTGGCAGCACAGCTTTCCTCATTGGACCTAAACAACAGCTCAGAATGATGCTTGATGATGCTCGTGTCTATACTACTGCAGTTTATGGTGGATGTGTGATCTTGGCTCTTGTTTGTGCTCTTTTGGTAAGTGTCGCCTCGGAAAAATTGGATATTATAACCAAAATTATAGAATAATATGTACCATAATAAGAGGAGTATATTCGACTCCTTTGACAAAGGGAAGCTCTTATGAATTATGATATGATACATTCCTGATATTGATGGGAGTATAAATGGTTTTCTGGAAGCAGAGTTCCACTAAAGATGTGTGTGCCTTTAGATCCCTAATATAGGGAACTTTACCCTGGAAAGAGTTTCATGAGATAAAAGTATCATTCGGTTGTTTTTCAGATGAAATACTTTCTTAGTGAAACCCAACCAAACATAACCTAGTGTTTCAGTAGCAATGCAGGAAATTGTAATATAATATAAAAAACTTATTAGCCGGTGCAAAACACTTACGCCCACCTTTTACGCTTATCAATTTAGGCTCGCTTCCAATGTAAATCTGTTATCTAAAAATTAATTCTACTTATTCCAAGTTATACTTGAACTAAACCTGATAAGGAATATGATATCACATCTTTCCTATATGAATTTACATCACGGTTTCTTGTTAACTCATTGATTGCTATATTCGCGAGTAAAGTAATATTTTTACCAAGTGCTTCATCTTCATCCTTTATATTGCAGATCCACAGTAAGATTCTTACCCTGATTGCTGTGATATGTGAAATTTGTGCTCTTTTCTGGTAAGTGCCTCATCTTATTTCTTACATCAATCTAGTCTTGCATTATGTAGTGACATCTTCTTTAGTAGTATTAAATTGTGCCTATTGGTTCCACACCACGAAATTTATGTCTCGTGCGTTTGATTGATTGATATTTTTACTAGAACTTCCTTTAGCTGATTTTGTTTTAGTGGCAATTACAAGTTTACAAGTGGATTAGGATTTCTGCATGTGGAGGGGTGTGTATCTATGTGTATAAAATGTATCACCTATCAATGAACTCTTGAAGCTACAGGAAAGACGTGCCCTTGAACCCAATTACTAATGAGCCAAGGTAGTATCACTTGAATTGCATGAAAATTGTCCTGTTTCTAACAAGCGTTACTAGTATGGGCATGAAATTCTGTATGCATTCCTCTCTTATGATTTTGACATTATCGTCAGTAACTGTTCTGTCACCCTTCCCTATCTCATTTAACTGCTTACTTGGCTATAATTTTTTCCAGAAAAGAATATTTTGTTTTTGGGTTCAAGCATTGCGTTCCTTTTGAATAGCAGTCGACTTGGGCAGAAATGACTGGATTCTTCTCCAAATTGATATTGTTGAATGACTGAATCGGAAATTGTCTAAGGAAATTATGATTGACGAAGAAAAGTTGAAAATATGATAATATGTTGTTGATTGTGATTTAACGATGTGCCAAGGGTAGAACAATATACTGTGGAAAGTAATATGGAGAAAATTAATTAGTACTTTTACAAAAAACTCAAGAAGCATAACCTTTTTTCGAATGACTGGAACTTGGAATCTGACATGTCACTTTGAACACTGTAGAAATTAATTTGTGTGGACATAAACATCGCCCTTCCTTCTAACTTCTCATATCATTGCCTTTGAGAGATAATTTATGCTTCTTGGCTTATACATCATCTTTACTCTGTCAGATAAAAATCGTGTGAATAACTGAATATACTAACCTACTATCTATCTTCATGATCAGTCTGATTTAACTTTATGAACCTAGCATAGAAAATCTAAGATAGGAGTCCTGATTTTAAGCTATCGATGGTAACTGCAAATTACCGAGTCATAGAATCTCCATTCAGTGACCATTAGCTGCATAACTTTGTTAAACATGTGGTGTTGCATATAAGGATTCTTAATATTCAAGCAGGAAAAAGTAAATGAAAGAAGAAGGAAATATAAAAGGATTCGTAAGTCGTAACTGTACTAACAAAATCCTTTTAATATTCTATATTCGAAGCATAGACCTTTTACTATACTCCTCTTTTTCCAGAAAACTTTTTGACTTTAAATTTATTTGTCGCGAGTAATAAGCCATGCCTAACTAAAGTATCAAAACTAGACCACTTGGTCGTCTTTCACCAAATAATACTTCTACGGTTCTACCTCTAATTGTATTGTATGGTATCACCACTAATAACTCGTCTAAATATCTTTTCAACTTGAAATTAATGAAGGAGAAAAGGTAATCCATCTGAAACAGGTTAAAGTTAAAACACATAATTTAGATCTAAGTCTTGAAATTTGGGAGAAAAAAAAATTGGATTATTGCCTTATGTACTCATTATATCAAACACTGTGCCATTGCAGGTATAGCTTGAGCTATATTCCTTTTGCCCGTAGAATGGTTTCTGATCTGACAATCCGACTATGTGACACCGAAATTTAGATAACTTATTGTGTGGGCATCTTCTTGCTTGCTGCCTTCAGAAAATGGAGGCATCGTCATTTGGCTTCTTCAATACGCCAATTTTCCATTCGATTCTTTTTCCGGTAAATAACATCAGCCATGCCACTCCATATTTGTTGCAGAAAATTGATGTTTTTTTGATGATTTTCTGGATTGGTAGAGTTCCATTCAAAGCATTGTGAGTGCTACGATTTTCTTAAGCCTTGTTCCTGGATATGGACATTTTTCTGATTAATGATTTTTGTGCGAGTATATTGTATGATGTATTCTCTATAATTAATGTCTTCTATTTTAGCTCAATTTTGTGTTGTTAAAAATGTTGTTTCTTTCCTATGGTGTGAAGTAATATGATAAGTTAAGAGGAAAATTGATTTTGATGAGTAGTGTGGTGTTTGGTGGAACAAATCTTAATCTCAACCAACCACCAAAGGAATTGATTTATGGTCGCGTCTCTTTCTAGTCCACAAAAGGACATCAAATTGCTTTCCAAAACATATTATTGATATGGGTGATTCTATCCACAGCTCCCGTTTTTCTCTCTACAGCCCCCGATTTAATTAATTAAAAATAAATATTAGTGAATTTACATATTAATCCTTGTAGCCCCCATCTCACCACTGCCTCCGTCTTCTCTCTCGTTTTCTTCACAGCCATCCACCACCATCACCATGAAGCCGTCGGACATATCAAACTATTTCAAACTCCAAATCTGAAATTTTCATATCTCCAATTTATTTTCTACATTTACTTATGCTTAAATTTCCAGCAACCACCACATTAGCTTCTTTGTGCAGCCACCGCCACCGAATTCCTTCATATTCTTTCAATAGTCAAATTCTAACCAGCAAAAAGTTTAACTGCCCCTCCGTCGCCGCCGCGGACGAGCCCTTCGTCTCTAGAATTTGTCTCCGGTTGTAAGAAGCACATAATGCTCTGATTGCTAGATATGAGGAAGTGCTCGTCGCTTGACATTGAAGTTGCTGTCAAACCCAAATTTTGTTTTCGAAGTAGATCTTTGTCGTGAATTTCTTTTCCAACTTTATTTGTACCCTCGAGGAATTTTAGAATGCGATTTTCTTATTTAAATATGTGTCTAATGTTCAAGACGACAATCAGTTTTCCTCCCCAATAATCTTCTAGCACAATAGATAATTTCAGATTCATTCTTTGTGGTAATTAAGCATGAAATCTTTGGTCTGTGTAAGTTAAGCAAAACATTTACGATAGGTCGATTCTTGGAGGCCATTAGAATAGTCACAGTAGACATAAAGATTAAGAGATTCTCCACTATTTGGCCGTAGGCGGTGGTGGTAGGAGATAGGGGGCGGGGTTGCACATCTCGGAAAGGGGAGAGGGGCTGCAAGGATATAATTGTACATTTTAATATTTGTTTTATTATTTTAATAAATAGGGGCTGTGGGGAGTAATATGGGGGCTGTGTATAGAATTACCCTATTGATATATACCGTCTCTTTATCAGTTTATCTTCAACTTGTTTTTTTTTTTTTTTTTTTTTAATTTGGCTATCAGTTTATCTTCAACTTGTTTTTTTTTTTTTTTTTTTTTTAATAATTTGGCTATTGACAAATAGTGTCTTAGATGTCCTTTGTTTTATTTATTTTTTTTAACCGTTTTAATATTAATTTTTTAATTTTAAGAATTCGAACCTGAAACATGTACTACTATAGAAGTTTTTGCTATCAATCTTACTACTCTTTATGCCGACAAATGCATACAATTAAGATGTCCTAATTTAGGGACTGATAACACATGATAAAATCCTGATAATAAAAAAAAAACACATGATAAAATTGATCACACTTTTTGGGATTTCAAACCAATAGACAAAATTTATAAAAGATCATGAGGCGTGGGACCTGGGTTATTAATCCAAATGAAACCAATCAATCCAAGCTCTTAACTCTGTTGGGTTTTTATTGGTTGGGTATTGCTTTCTACTATTTTTTTTTCTCAACTACCAAAATCAGAAGAAATTAATTAAAAGCACGAAACCCCACCGCCAAATGTTCACTTGGATTGGGCGAATCAAAATATTTGATATTTTTATTAGTCAAAACATTAAATTTTGGTTGAAGTGCAGAAACAATCAAAAATCTTGGCACATTTTTCGTTTGGTCATAATTGGTTATTTTTTTTGGGAGAGTCTTCGGTGCATAGCTTTGCATTGCAAAGTGCACAGCTGGCGCTAAACTTTTGGGCCCCAATGTTAAATTCCTGACATTGTATTTTGTTTTGCAGGTATTTTCTTAATTTTGGTAATGTTTGCGGGCCCCAAATGAAGACCACCTCCCTCCCCCATGTAAGATAAATGACCCCCAACTCATAATTAATATCTCCATCCCACTATACTTAGCCACTTTTATTTGATTGACATTTCGCACACTTATTTCCACCGAAACCTAATACGGGTTTTAAAATATAATTTTCAAGTATTGTTTTTTTTACGGGATACTATGACACTCATAGTATCCCGTAAATAAAACGATACTTTAAAATTATATTTTAAAACCCGTACTAAATTTCGGTGGAAATACGTGCGCGAAATATCAATCAAATGAAAGTGACCAAGTATAGTGGGATGAAGGTAGTAAATGATTTATTAGTGTATAGAGTATTATATTTAGGGGGTAATTTGTTGTGGGGGGTTAAAGTAATGAGTTCCCAATATGCAGTTTGAAAGTATTGTTTATTTAATTTTTTTTTACTCCGTTCCAATTGCATTTGTGAAAGTAAATCATGGCCAAAAACACGAAATAAGAAATAAACTGAAAAAAAAATTA
Organism: Mentha longifolia; assembly: GCA_001642375.2. Classification (NCBI taxonomy): domain Eukaryota; kingdom Viridiplantae; phylum Streptophyta; class Magnoliopsida; order Lamiales; family Lamiaceae; genus Mentha; species Mentha longifolia. The sequence goes on along the minus strand of CM038118.1, from coordinate 25,937,137 downwards.
AAGCATCCGATTGTATTTTTTTAACGTTTAGGTTAATAATAAAATTTCATTAAAAGAAAATATCTTTGTGGGGAAAAAAAAATCATAATATCATATTCTAGGGATGACAATGGGTCGGGTTTTTGCAGGTACCCGTCCCATTCAAATCCTGGTAGGACAGATTTTGGTAAAATTATATGGGTTTGGGTAATAAAATTGATACCCACAACGAGTTCGAGTTTGTGTTGAGTATGGGTGGATGTTTATGAATACCCACTACCCAAACTCATATATATATATATATGTGTGTGAAATAAAATATTTATAACTATTCTAATTCTAAGGTTCTCTTTTTTATATATCAAAATTAATATATATATATATATATATATATATATATATATATATATATATATTTTGAAAAAAATCAAAACTAATACCTTGTTGGTATTTATCTTGAGATTTGTTTTATATTTGTTGGTTCACGTTTCTTATGAGATTTGCATGTTTAAATGATAGTTTTGACTTTCGATTGGTATCAATATTTAGTTATAGTTTTTGTTATACAAAATTTTAAAGGACTATTTATTTTAATATTGTAAAATTCAGATTTTATCGGATAATTAGTGGGTATTAGCCAATGAATTTGGGGTGGGTACGGGTACCAAAATTAATTTATAAAAAGCGAATGTACACCAATTTGACTAATCAAAAATGTTATATTAGCTGGAAATAAACCTAATATATAATGTGTTTTTATGATTACTGCATGAAAGTAATTATTTATTTATTTATTTCCATTAGAGCAGCTCCAGTAGGGCGGTTCGCTCCTTACTGCCGCCACCGAGCGAACCTGGAGCGCCACTGGCGAGCCCTCGAGGTTTCGCTGCAGCGAAATGGAGACCGAGCCCCGGCTGACGTCAGCCGGGCCTTTTTTTTTTTAAATTGATTTTTTAATGCAAAAAAAAAAATAATAATAATTAATGGCAGCCGACCGGTTGAGCCCAAACGGTTCAATACGTGGAGCGCACTGCCAGTGTCCACGACTCGAACCGTCACGGACAACTCGTAAGCGGTTTGATTGAAGAATTGTGGGCACGTAGAGCTAATAATTAATATTTGTATTTCTTGGTTTTTTTAATTTTATGTAATGTTGTCTTTTAAATTTAATAAATGAAAACTTTAATTTCTTGAACTATTTTGTATAAATAAATAAAAATCGCAATAAAAAATCAAAATCGAAATAAAAATCGAATTCAAAATAAAGATGGAAATCAAAATAAAAAAATAAATATGACAATTCGATTTTTGAATTAAAAAAAATAAAATCAGAGAGAGCCCGCAGAGAGCCCAACCACTGGAAAAAAATAGTCAAATATAGAAGTGGTGTCAAATGAAAAAAAAAAAAACTGAGAGAGTATATAATTTATAATTTTACAATTTTTCGAATTAGTTAAAAGTTGATCTGACCTCCAAGTAAGTATACAGAAGTAAGTATTTATATGTTTCCATCATAACTTAATACTGAACTTATTAATTATTGAAATAAATTTTGGTTTTATTTTGTATTTTATGATTTCTAGATACGATCAAGTTTTTGATTATTTTGTATCTTTTTCCTTTTTAATAATTATGAGAATGTAATTTACCTTTATTTATTTTAAGTTTTAGCTAAATACCTATCTAACAACAACATGAAGGAGGGTATTGAACTTAAAACAATTATTAGAATTATTAGCATGCATTACTTTAATTAATCAAATAAGCAAAATATTTGGAATGACAATGAAATTGGAATGATAACTCCAACAACTAATCGAGTTATCTCGGAGGAGATGGTTGGATAATTAATGAAACGTAAAGTCCAGTTGTCAAATATTCGATCCACGATTAGTGGATTAGTGAAAATAAAAACTGATTTTACTTCATCAATCACTAATCGAATTATTCATATGTAATTTAATTATTTTTATATATTATCTAAGAAACTCCACCGATTGGACTTGATTTGTGACTAATCAAGTAAAATCATTGTTCATTTTCACTAATCAACTATTTTGGAATCAACCCTACGACTAGTGGACTTCACATTTCACTATTCCACTCATCTAGGATTGACTATTCGATTAATGGACTTCATATTTCACTAATTATCCGATGATGCCGGTCAATTCGAATAGATTAGCGACCAATCAAGCAAAATCCCCCATTATTTTTGCTATTCATCTATGATTGACTATTCAATTTTTAGACTTCACATTTTACTATTTGTACGAGGATGTCGATCAATTTGACTAGATTAGCAACTAATCAACCAAAATCCCCTTTTGTTTTTCCAATCCCACTAATATAGATTCGACTATTCGATTAGTCGACTTCATGTGTCACTAATTATCCGAGGATACCGACCAATTTGACTAGATTACCAACTAATTAACCAAAATCCCTTTTCATTTTTACTATTCCACTAATATAGGATCGACTATTCGATTAGCGGACTTCATATTTCACTAATTATCCGAAGATGCTGACCATTCAACTAGATTACCGACTAATCAACCATCCCCTTTTCATTTTCACTGTTAAACTCCTCTAGATGTATAATATTAAATGTATAATGCTAAATGTGTTATAAATAAACACCTATCTATAATATTAAATTGTTGCACCGTTGCACCGTGCCTAATATAAAATCTATATATTAAAATAGTATATGCATGAGAATCACGAATTAATACTCCATATTTAACTTAAAATATTAACTTAAACTAACATAGAAGAATTACAATCATTACGACTCCAATTAAAACTTAATACATATAACATGGATCTCGCTCCAAAACAAACAACATCGATTTCTCTTCGAAGCAAAATCACAAAACATGATTTGCATGTCTTCTTCATACCCGACCCGGAGGTTCACTAGGCGAGACCTCCGAGTTACGATTCAATTGGTTGAACCATTTATTAATAAAATAATAATATTTCGTGTATATATATATATATATGTATATGTATATATATAACCAAACCATTTATTAATAAAATAATAATATTTTGTGTGTGTATATATATATAATAATAATAAATATAGAAAATATCAATAATTATAGATAAAAATTGAAAGGTACATAAAAATAAAAAGAAGGGAGAATTCAAAGTTGGTTGTTATGCTATTATTATGTTGAAAAAGTTTATAGTAATTACTAAAATAGTTGATTTTTTTTTTTCAATAATCTTGCTAAATCAGTTGGCTATAATATTAGACTTTCATGTTTTATCCATCAATTTCTTACAAAATACTACCTCCATCCCATGTAAGAAGTCCACTTTGCTTTATGCACGTATTTCCACCGAAACCTAGTACGAGTTTTAAAATATAATTTTGTAGTATCGTTTTTTTTACGGGATACTATGAGTCATAGTATCCCGTAAAAAAAACGATACTACAAAATTATATTTTAAAACTCGTACTAAGTTTCGGTGGAAATACGTGCATAAAGCAAAGTGGACTTCTTACATGGGATGGAGGTAGTAAACAACATAAATGTATAAATAATTAATAAAAATAATTATATGAATCTATTACCATTCAAAGTAACATGATATAAAAAATTGTGTGTCATTGCTACTTTGTTTAAATTGTTGTTTCCTAAATTCATTAATGAAGTTTTTATTAGATCTTAGACTTGTACTTTAATTGATAATAATAATAAAAAAAGTCAAACTATTCCCTCATTTGTTTATTGAATACCGCTAGACAATTCATTTTAATTAATGATATGTATACCAAAATAATTAATCAAAATGGATTATACGAAATAAAATAATTGGAAAATAAACAAATTAATATGCCAAAAGAAAAGATTAAAATGGGACCACATTTAATACATTGGGGTTAGTAGAGTCCACGTTGGATGGGTGGTCATGGTTGGGGGTGGGAGGGGTTCTGCTAAATGTCTGCAAAGTTGCAGAATTTAATATTCGAAACAACTCTAACTGTGGGGCCAAACTTGTTTTTGCAATGCAAAAGTTTGCAATCAAGAATTTCCCATTTTTTTTATGGTGGTTGAATCGGTAGCCACTGCAGTATTCTTTCCAACTACCATGGATTCAGATTCCCCCATGATTCACTTTTCAATTTTTCTTTCTGTTATAGATTCACTTTCCCTAACTTTTCCTATTTATTTTTTCCTCAAATTATTTTTCTGACTGTCCATTCTATAATTAGCTTTTTCATTATTAAAATAGATTCATTTTGAATTTTTAAAAAAAAAACTCGTCATAGGCTCATTTATAAAATAAAAAAAACTACATATGCTCCTAGGAATTGTGGGCAAGAGAAAAATTAATTACTTCCAAATCAGAGTTTTTTTTTTTAATTGGAGGATTAATAATGATTATTTCAAACTCTCAACCTCTTAATTGAAGGGAAACGTTTTATCAACTGAACTGCGTTTCATTGTCTTACTTCAATCTCAAAGTTGACACTATGTATTATTAGAAAAATAATCCCTACAGAAACAAACTTGGGTTTTCAAAATAGGAACCGAACTCATCCATCGATGTTATGAGAAGTAAAGCATAATCAATTATATAAACTGTAATTTTATTTTGAATATATATTTCCATGACAGGTAAAGCTTTTTTTTTATTTAAATTAAAATTGGGGTTAATCAAAAGTCATACCCTGGCATTCCTGCAACTAGTTTCCGGTGGGACCAAATCCAGCACGGCTTGAATATTCCCTTGCATTATAAACTATACTACAAGATTCTCAGTATCATCATCTTTCAACTTGCACATATAAAAATAAATATGTATACAAGTCTTCCAAGATTCAGCCCATAATAATACATTCAAAATAAATAACAAAAATAAAGACAAGTCCCTCTCGTAGTATTGAATTTGAGCAGCACAAGACATCATCCAGTGAATCTGTGTGTTTGTGAGTGTCTCTGCATATTTCTTTATACTCAATCATTGGTCTCTTTATTTATTTATTACTTTTTTCAAATGTGAGAAACTGCAAATGTTTGAAGGCAGCAACTTGTTCTCTGTCACTCTTGTGTATGTGTCCATTGTCATGTATATATATGTTTAATACTCCCTCCAATTCGTGCAAAAGTTCATTTCTTCTTAATTATGAGTTTTAAAATAGATTTTGAATTTTTTTTTTTTACGGAATACTACATACAACTGTCATAGTATCCCCTAAAAGAAAAAATTCTTCAAAAATCCATTGTAGTGTCCCGTAAAAAAAAAAAAAAATCCATTTTAAAATCCATCATAAAAAAACATGAAAAAGCGTGCCAAAATTGCCCAAAAAAAATGAAAACTTTTATACGAAATGGAGGGAGTATATATTATATTGAGCAGTGTTCTAAAAGTCCCCGCCTAGACGCTAGGCGGCACCTCACCGACCCGACTAATGCTAAATCCGACTAGGCAGTTAGCGACATCCTAATTGTTGGTCAGATTAAAATTTAATTAGTCTCTATGTGTGTTTAATCGATATTTACATTAACTAGGTCGTTTCTATACGTGATTTGGATGTCTAGAAGAATTTAGTGCTAGATTAGATTACAAATATTGAATTCTATACATATTGATATTATGTTGAAAGTTACAAAAATTATTGTATACTATGAAATTTATTGAATTTAACTATTAATTATCATATTCTATGTTTTTATTATGAATTTGATAATAGAATTATGAATAATATATGTTAATATAGCTCCTAACTTATGATATAATGTAAAAATAATAAAAATAAGTACTATGTTTCTAATCCGCCTAGGCTCCCGTCTAGCCGCTTAGGCGCTAGTCCCTCCTCCACCGTCCGACTAACAATTAGTGACTTTTAGAACATTGATATTGAGATAATGGAGGGAGTATATATTATATTGAGATAATATATAGTATATAGTTGAGTTGAGTTAGTTCTGACTCTTTAAACTCAGAAAGGGGAAGTGTTGGAATATTTTAGTTAGCCACTCACTCGTTGCAATGGCCAATTACCTTTCTTGAATATTATTGCTTTTAAATACCTCTTCTTTGTAAGTTGACTCTATCCCCTTTCACCGCTACACGTCTCTTAAAAGTTTTTCTATTCACTAAAATAAATAATAGATCTACTTTTCATTAATGGGGTTGCCCATTTATGTCATTTCTCATGCTCGTTCCTTATTTTTTTAGTACAAATTCATATATGCAAATGAAGGAAATTAATTGGGCGTGCACAATGAAATACTTCCATATATGATTAGTACTGATCAAATAATTTGACTATGACTTCTTTTCCTTTGAAATTTCAAATGTTTAATTAATCCTTGCTGAACCAAACTTGAGAGTGATGATTTTTGCTTAACACATTAGTCAAGTAAACTCAGACGTGAATTACAACTTAATGCATGTTTAGGTTGGACATTTGTATCACTATAAAATTAATCATTGATAGTATTACCAATAATATTACTACTATTTAAACCAAAAAATATATATATATATATATACTACTAACAATAAATATCAAAATTTATTTCAAGTTTGACCAACGAATTAACTTTTCTTGCATTATACGGCTCAAGACGATGACTTATTGTCCCTCAACTGTCAGACATAATGCCATGTTCTAATTGAATTTTGCCTCCCCCATTTTTATATTTAACTGTATAATTTTGGTATATTTATATATGCAAATTATAGTTATTGTCATTCCATGTCAACACTTTTTTGTCTTCTTATTTTTGTACAAAAGCTAAAGGAATTTGTCTATTCGCCGCATTGGGAAAAATGATGTTAACAATTTTATTCAAGTGCTAGTTGTTATCTATCTATCTTTATTTTATGCTCAACATTGATGCAACTCAAAACAAGAAATGACCAAATTCTTGTGTTTCTATCTAATATCGACTTTAAATATGCATTTCACTTTTACACGATTGTTTCTTGTTTTGTTTGAAAAATTGCCCCTTTTTGAAACTAATTTAATTAGTGAAGAGGCTCGAAGGAGAAAAAAGCGACAATCTTTTTGTGATTTCATCATCTTGTATGGCTAAATTGGTTGCATTTAGGAGTTGATGATACCCTTCGGCTGCGTTTGGTAATCATCTCAAGATGAAGAATGATGATTCATCTCAAGATGACTCATATGAATAGTGTCAAGATGAATCATTCATCTCACCATTTGGTAGCAAAAAATTCAGACCCGGATGATATCATATTGTGTTTGGTACAAATTGCAAAACTCTAGATTAAAATTTAAATTGACTATTTTACCCTTATTAAATACCCCTACCGATTTCACTTTTTATCATTGAGATTAAATAGTACCCTTTATTATTTATTATTATTTATTATTATTATTATTATTATTATTATTATTATTATTATTATTATTATTATTATTATTATTATTATTATTATTATTATTATTATTTATTATTATTATTATATTATTATTATTATATTGTTGAGTTATTATTTTTATATCTTGTTATTTTATAATTATTACTATTGTTATTATTTTATTATTATTATAAATATATTTAGATATGATTATTAATTAAGTTATATTATGCTTGTTATTTAGTATACTATTATTGTTATTATTATTATTATATATCTATTTATTATTTTATTATTCTTGTTATTATAATTATTACTATTATTATTATTAAATTATTATTTTATTTCTTATTATTATTACTATTATTATATTGTTACTATTACTATTACTATTATTATTATTATATTATTTTTTATAAATTATTAATTTTTATTATTATTCTATATTATTATTATTATTATTATTATTATTATTATTTACTACTATTATTGATTATTTATTTATTATTATGATTATTTTATTATATTATATTATTATTTATTACATTATTATTATTGATTTATTATTCTTATTATTACTATTATTGTTATTATTTATTTATTTATTATTATTATTATTTTATTACATTATTATTATTATTATTTTATTATATTATTATTATTATTATTATTATTATTTGAAATCGTATAAATACATAAGGGTAAAATGGTAAGAGAGAGAAAATATTGTGTTACTGTTTGAATGAGTTCACCTCATCCGACCAAAAACGTGAGATGACTAAACAAGGCGGAACAGTGAAATATCAACGGGCCTTGTATTCATCTCGGGCCCTTCAGTTTATTTTAGTTGGTTACCAAACAGTGATATGAACCAAGATGATCTCTCTCATCTTGGTTCATCTTGGTTCATCTTCTTTACCAAACACACCCTTCTAATTTCTAACATCAATATAGATTGTGTATTTTATTTCATCTCTATATATCAATTATCTATTGATTACAGTACGTTTCAATTAAGACGCAACAAAAGATGCATGAGTGTCTATGATGAATAGACATAAAAGAAATTATATCACTCATGTAAGGAGTTAGTTCATTTTAGACATCTTAAAAGAATTACTATTATAGTTATAGTACATATTTTAGACATAAAGGGAGAGATTTAATTTTTTATCAGTTTGATTTGAAATTTATAAATTCAATTTAAAACGAAGATATACCTAGTACGGAGTATGCAAGTACTGGTACATTATGTAGGCATGAGGTAGCTTTAGTATTCCCATAGGAATTTCTTCTTTTGCCACAATAATATTCTTTTAGGTTTTTCCTTTTTGATTTTTTCATCTTTTTTAGATATGAACGTTTACGAATTTAACATCCTATATTATTATTATTATTATTATTATTATTATTATTATTATTATTATTATTATTATTATTATTATTATTTCTTGCCAAGTGGGGAAAGGGATGTGAGGGCGCCGATCTGGAAAGGCCAAATAGTCGCCACTGACCACTTTTATATTATACTTCTAGGGCTGGCTAAATGGTTCGGTTCGGGTAATCGATCCAAAATTTTCGGTTAACCGAACCGAAAAATGCAGAAATTTAGGAACCAAAACCGAACCGAAAATGATATTTAGGTACCCGGAACCGAACTTGAAATATTCAGTTCGGTTCCAGGTAACCGAAAAGAACCAAAAATATATAAAATAATTAAATGATCTCAATTTCCAAACGTAATTGAAGTGAAAATGACAAATTATACTTCATCTAAAGTAACCAATAATTATTAATAAAATTGTACATACTTAATTTACTATAAAATTTTAAAATTAAAATTATTAATACATAATACTATTATATTACATTTAAATATTTAAAATTTCATATACTTAATTTTTATTTCGGTTCTTCGGGTAGAACCGATCGGTTCTCGGTTAGAACCGATACCCGAAAAATACAAAATTCAGGAACCGGAACCGAACCAAACACCGAAATATATGGTTTCGGGTACCCGGAACCGAATCGGTTCCGGTTCAGTTCCGGGTTAACCGGAGAACCGTTACCCGTTTAGCCAGCCCTATATATTTCCTCCGTTCCATTTAAACTGGTCAGTTTGATTATTTTATACCACTCATTTGAATAAACAATATGGGACGAAAGGAGTAATCATCGCTATTAAATTATTATTATTATTATTTTTTAAGCATGTATTAAATTATTGTTAGTTTTAGTTTATATTAAGTGCAGTTTTTTTTTTTAATAATAAAACTAGGAAATGACATATACTACTATTTGTTACAGCTATGCACATCGATCTAAACACATGGTAAAGATCTAGTGCATGTTTGGTAGTAGATGTGAGATAACACATTTAAATAGTAAAGCGTGATATAATACGGGTCAGCTCTACTGTTCAACTGAGTTTCCATATCATGGGGGTGGAGGTGTGATAAGAATTGGGGGAGGAATAGTGTTTTTAGAGCTTTTTAGAGCGGGCCGGGCTAATATGTCGGGCCTTCAACTTTTTGAAACATGAAAATCAAACATGAGATTGAGTGTGATATCTTGGTCAAACCCATGATATCACCCTTACCAAACATGCACCTAATGGGATCGATCCTCAACGATGAATAAATGTAAAGTGTACTAACTAGCTTCTATAGCACAACATTAACAATTTAATATTACAACAATTATAAATATAATGTAAATTTATTTAGAAGACGATAAAAATAACGCAGGATCCAGCCTTAGAATCCCTTGAACCGTGTGCATCCATTTAAATAATCCCAAGTTGATTAATTAAGAAATATAAATAGTGATAGAATATGTTTTCTCAGGTGGAAAATAACAAAGTCTTCCCAAAAAAAAATAAAAAATAAAATAATAATAATAATAATAAAATAAAAAATAAACTAGTATTCAGTTGTTTATACTTAAATTTACTCAAGTATACACAACTGCTTCCAACCCATTTTTTTTTTTTATCGGATAAATGTTAGATGTTAGATTAGTTGTTGTTACACCATAATGTTTTTATTGTTTATACCAAACTAGCTATAACAACTATAATTAGCAGTATTTGTTTATACTACTAGACAAGTTTCACATGATCTGGGGTTTTGGTTTACTCCCTCCGATCCATATTTTTTAAAATGTTATAGTTGACTTTTGTTTTTGTTACGTAGTATTTCTTTTTAAATATCGTATTTTGAAATTTGATTGATAAAAATAGCTAGGTTTTTTCCATTTTATCCATATAATTAATGATATAAGTTGATGTTCAAAAAAAGAAAATAATAAATAAATTTAAATTTAAATTTACACACTTTCTTGGTATGTGTAATTTTATGATATGAGACACTTAAAAGATACGGATGGAGTAATCCGTCTAATAAATTTATCAGACTAATAATACATATATCTATATTAGTTAATCATCGTATCATTATTGAACACATTCTCGAGCTAATTAATTTTAATATTGAGATATCATACAATATTATTCTGCAAAAGGTCGAATGGCACAGAAAATTATGTACGAAGGAGTATAAATGGAGTTACGATACTTTTAATTGTATGAGTTTAGATACTTATAATAGTTTATAAAATCTAAACAAAAGAAGAAATATTCTAAAAACAAACACAAACCTATGTAATCCCACCAAGCAGAGAACACAGGCCGACTCAGCCGATTGTTGTAACAAATTTATTTAATTAATTAAAGATTGTATATCCGAAGCAGAAATAGAAGGGTTAATTATTTATGTCTACTTTAATTTCTTACTTATAAATACTCGTAGTGGTCATTATAGACCCAAGAGTATTCATAAACAATGCTTTTTTAAATATTTAGGATAAAAAAAATTATTTCCTACTACATGAGAAAAAAAATTATTCAAACCACACAGCAAAGAAGCTTTTGTCTGCGAGCTGGAATTTTCTGTCAAATTAATTAATTAAGAAGACCTATTGTATTAAATTATTTCCAATTATAAAATAGTGCTCCTTACAATCGATGACAAAAATAAATTAAAAAAAAAAAGTAAAAAAAATACATCATTGCTGGTGAAAGACACCGTCGAGAAGTTTTATTTAATTTTTTTTTTTGTTATAGGAAAATCGAAGCTTTTATTATTATTAAAACACCAGCTTGGCACCAGAGATATATTAAATTGCTCTTTCAATATATATTTCTAATGTAAATATTTCCTAAACTTACTTTGACGAGCCATTGACCAAACCCTGGGACAAGTCAACTTATAAATTTTACTAGCTGCGTTTGTTATTTTTTATTTTTTTATCTTTTTTCTTTTTTTATCTTTTTTTATCTGTTGCCAGTTTTCACTAATTCAACCTTTTTTGTATTTGCCGGTGAAAATTGTAGCTCGTTTCCTTGACACATATTAGTGATAAATAGGTTCTAAAATGAATTTTTGGAGTATTTCTTATCTTATACGGTGATATACTATCGTAATATCATGTAAAAACTTGTAAAAGAATAGATATTCAAAAAATTTACTTTAAAATTTAAAATTTATCATCAGCTGAGCGTGTGTGTGTGTTTTTTTTTTTGAAACAAGGAACGGAGCGTGTGTTAGGTATAGCAAATGGTTGAAAAATCTAGGGTTATAAGTAGGTATCTCACCTAACTCTGTAAATGATTACTTGTGTACCTTTATAATGATTGCATTATTTTATTTCTTAAAATCTGTGGTTGTTGACGAGTTTGGTCTAATTTAAAATTTTTAAATGGTAATTACATCAATGATTCTCACTTAAATTGTGTGACACATGGAAAGATGAATAGATCTACTAGTATAATTTATTTGAATTGATGTCAAGTTCTGAAATTAAATATTAAAAGTCATCGGTGGCATCGACTTTAAGGAAAAAAACCACAGAAGTGAAGGTGAACAAATATTATTAGTTGATAACTATATATCTTTTTAAATTTTTTATAGTGATTTAAAGAAAATTTGAGAAGATTTAACGTAGTTTCGAAAAGAAAGTAATAGAGTGCCAAAAATGAAAATAAAAGAAATAAAAAGTTGAACAGAGTAGAGTAGGAAAATATTCCTTTCGGTTAGATGGAGTGTCAATTTTCTTATGGGCATGGACCATGGTGGGGGCAGGCAACTTACTTTTAAATTTAATTAATGATATGTAAATTACAAAATTAGTGTATAGTACTAAGTTTAGAGAAGACACTATAATAATAATATCTAGCAAATTTAATATACGTATTAAATTGAGTTAATCCCTAAAAATAGTCACTTTGATATAATAAACCAAAATATTAGCCGCTTATATAAAAAATACAAATATTAGTCACTCATATATTCAAGGTTAATTTTCACGAATACATGAGTCGTGTATTCATGTATTCGTGTATTCAATGTTAATTTTTACGAATACATGAGTCGTGTATTCATGTATTCATGTATTCGTGTATTTAAGGTTAATTTTCACGAATGCATGAGTCATGTATTCGTGTATTTATGTAATATGTAATATGTAATCGTGTATTCAAGGTTAATTTTCATGAATACATGAGTCGTGTATTCATGCATTCGTGTATTCATGTATTCATGTATTCAAGGTTAATTTTCACGAATACATGAGTCGCGTTTCATGTATTCGTGTATTTGGTAAGAGTGGCTAGTTTTTGTATATTTTATATGAGCGGCTAGTATTTTGGTTTGTTATATCAAAGTGACTATTTTAAAGGTTGCCCCTAATTAATTACTATATCTTGTGAACAAATAATAATTAATAAAATAATATAAGTACGATCTATTCGAAATTATAGAAAAGGGGTAAACGATGGATATATTCTACTTTCCTCGTGATGCTCGTGCTACTTTAATTGGTCTTATGCTAAAATTGAATTCTTCTCAAATTGAACATTTAATTCATTTATGGTGAGGGAATTTTTTTCGATGGGAAACTGCTAGAAGAAAATGAAATCCACCACAATCTTAACTTTATTCCAATCATCTTTGTCACTCTTCAAATGCACTCTTTGATCTTATTTTACACAAATGTATTTTATTTTTTAAAAAAACCTAATATAAGCACCTTAATTCGTATGAACTCGTTCGAGTGCCCTACAAGTGAATCGTCATTTTAAAATAAACTAGCTATGTAATGGGATATGTTAAAATGTAAAATATATGAGTTTTCTATTCTGGTTATTTAAAGAGCTTATAAGCTCTAGAAAATTATAAAACGTTTCAAGAGTGAGAGCTTATAAGTTCAAAAGATAATTAAAAAAATCTTAAAATTACAAAATAAAATATATATTTTTTTAAATTCATAATTTTGTATAAATTAATTGGAAAAAATAACCCCGGGTGCGCGTGTGTGTGAGTGTGTTGTGTTTGCCTGATAAAAAAATAATAATAAAAATAAAAAAAAATAAAATTGGAAGTATATATACTAAAAATAAAAAATATATAATATAATCATATAATGAAAAGGTAAAATTTTGAAAAAATAAATTGAGGTTGAGGAGCTTATCTATTGACTTTTTTTTTTTTTTTTTTTTTTTTTGCGAACCTCTTATCTATTGACTGTTGGAGCTTATAAGCTCTTGAAGTTTATTTATTGAGCTTATAAGCTTTTAAAGAACTTATTTTGCCAAACACTTCTGGGTAGCTTATATAAACTCAAACAAACTTATTAAGCCTTTAATTTTTAAGAAGTTTATAAGCTCAGCAAAACACCAATATGGAGTACTACCTCCATCCCATTTATTTAGTCATATTTGCTTTATGCACGTATTTCCACCGAAACCTAATACGAGTTTTAAAATATACTTTTGTAGTATCGTTTTTTTTACGGGATACTATGAGTGTCATAGTATCCCGTAAAAAAATGATACTACAAAATTATATTTTAAAACTCGTACTAGGTTTCGATGGAAATACGTGCTAAATAGTAAATAAGACTAAATAAATGGGATGGAGGTAGTATATAATAGTAAGACGTTTCACATAAAACTTCACATATTTAGTAGCTCACGCCAATCTTCACATATTTGGATTCCTATGCGCGTATGTAATTTCAATCCCCAAAATATATATTACTACTATATAAGTTATTGAAGTGGAATCATCAAACTTCAAAATGTTTCCGAGTGCAAAATTCGTACAATTACATTTTATCTTGCTTTAATACTCCCTCCGTCCCCTTCTACTTGAGCCCGGTAGAGTGGGTATGGATATTAAGATAGTAATAATACTTTGTCAATTATAATTATTAAATTATTTTATTAAAATTTGAAAAATAGAAAATTGGAATAAATTCATATTTCCAAACTTAAAAACACTGTAATGAAACAAAAATTCTTAATTATGCCATAAAAGTCCTTTAATTACACTACTAATTGAGCCTAATTATTTCTATTTTAGAAAATAGCTCAAGTAAAGTGGGACGTCCCAAAATGGAAATTGACTTAAGTAGAAGGGGACGAAGGGAGTACTCACTTTAGGATAAAGAAAAAAGTTTAATTAGTCCAAGGATAAAATAAAAGACAAAAAGTATTCCACAAACAAACAAAAAAGTTAAAAAAGCGAAAAAAATGATTAAAAAGTATAAGGATATATAACATCCTTATATTTCCTTTTCAATATACAATTTTGGCGATGGTTCATAAAACGGGCCCTTAAAGAAAGACTAGTGTAAAATGGGAAGCCATGTGTTAATAGAATCGATCCATCACATGCATGCTTTTGAATTATTTTTTTAAGAAAAATAATAAATATACCCCCTAACGTTGGTACCTCTGAAGCGAATAGCATCCAAACGAATAGTTCGGGACAAAAATAACTCTAATGTTACATAAGTATATGTTAACAACTTAACACGTATTGTTACTATTAATTTTATTCAACAAACCCTAATCAACCACCTCAAATTAAAACTCTCTCCAACATCTTAGACTTCTTTCCGCCGCTCGCCGGCCACTTGTTGCTTGAGGTCTTGGTGCTATGTCGAAAACTCCAATTTTTTTAACCTTGGTTCCCTAGCAATGTCTCCGACGATAACCGCCTCCTCCGCCTTTCTCCAACAAGAGAAGAAGCAGAATCCGTCGCAAAGCTCCTATTTTGCCTCCACCGTCGCTGCTCAAGAGGCCAGGTCTTCCATTTCAGCAAAACAAAACGTAGCCAAGGCCAAATAAAAAAGATGACGCCGACTAAATTCGAAGCCCTGACTTATGAAACGTGATCGATCGTGGAGTTTTAGAGTGTTTTCGTGATGGTGAGATTTATAGAAAGCTAAGAACACAAGAATTTACGTGGTTCGATCTTTGGGTAGATCTACGTCCTATGAGGAAAAGAGGATGTTTGTATTGAAGTCTTTTTAGCTAGTAAAATACAGTGGCCTCTCCTTATCTTACAATATAGCTCTATTTATAGAGAATTGAGGTCATGGGTGATTGAGAGATCGTGGGTGCTGCTTTCGCACGTCCGTCCGTACTCTGACCATCGCGGGTGGTTGAGAAATCGTGGGGCGGTTGGCTGGTTTTGTTGACTTGTGCTATTGGGCTTCACTCTGGATGGGCCGAGCTGATCCGGGCCAGTGGGCCTCATCCTATCACATCCCCCCCCAAAAGGTCGGAGAAGCGAGGTCATTGTAGAGAGGTGGAAATTGCCTTGCCCTCGTGGGATTTTGACGAAGTTGAACTGCATACCGCCTCGTTTTGACGAGGTCGAGCTTGAATTGCATTGCTCCATCAAAATTAAGAGTTCGCCGAAGTCGAACTGCATACCGCCTCGTTTTGACGAGGTCGAGCTTGAATTGCATTGCCCCATCGAAATTGAGATTTCGACGAAGTCGAAATGCATACCGCCTCGTTTATACAAGGTCGAGCTTGAATGGGTGGGATTTGAAAAGTTGCGACTGTTGGAGTACAGCTCGCATAGGGCACGTGTCGCGTCCTTACTGGGTAGATGAAGAGGCGAGATTTGAAAGGGCGGAAGATTTGCTTATAAAAACTTCCAGCGTACGCCTTCAAACAATTTCCCCCAATTTACTGTTCTGACTTTTAGAGAGAGAAAAACCCTAAGTCCGAGTTCTGTATTTGCCGCCGCTATTCGCACCATATTCTGTGAAATTTCTGTGAATCCCGCAACAAGTAAGTAATTTTTTCGTAATGTCGTCTTCTTCATCTTCTCTACCGTTAGATATGGATAGGGTGGACACTGGGATTTCGCCCTCGCCGTCTAGGGTTTTTCCGGCGAGGGTTTGGTTGAATGTGTACACCCGTGCGCTAGTCCCTCCCAGGCTTAGGGAAATCGAATTCTTACCCCTAGTTGGGTCAGATTCTGCCCTTGAAACTGCCTCCACAATGAGTGAGTCGCATATGCAGAATTTGGCTCGGAATTTTTTGTTTCCGGAGTCAGCGGAGTTTGTGCTACCACGTATAGATGATAGGGGTAGTTCTCCTCCCGTAGGATTTTTCACTGTATACGAAGACTATCTTCACTTCAGTCTTCGTTTTCCGTTGAATCACATTTTCGTCGAGCTTCTAGAGAAGCTCGAACTTTCTTTAGGACAGTTGGCGCCGCCCTCAGTAAAACAGATCGTCGGATTTTGCGTTGAGGTCGGTCGCCTTGGTGGTTCTGTTAACTTAGAATTGTTGCTTAAGTTTTTTAGACCTAAGCGGGGTCCGACTGGGTGGGTTTACCTTTCACCCCTTAATAGGTTTAAACTGGATACACCTTCCAAAGTGCCGAACTGGCAGAAGAAATTTTTCTTCTGCCGGACTGAAGGAGTGCCTCTGTACCCTTGGTCCAAGGGCAAGTTCGCACTTCCTGTTGCTGAAAAACCCATCAGCGAACTCGAAGTGAGTTTGGTGAACCTCGGCCTTATTGAGAGGAATTACTCTGAGGCCGATCTTTCGGAGTACGGGCTGAGCCTATATGACAGTAATATGTCTGCGGATTTGGGTGAGGCCCTGCTTCACCTATTTAATGAGATGTTATGTATCCGATGTTTAATATATGATGTTTTTGTAGTGAATCCTCAAGAGCTTCAGGCCGCGGTGCAGCGGAAAAAGAAGAGGGCTAGGACCTCTCCTACCGTGGTACAGACGGTGTCTGGTACCTCGGCTGAGGAAACGACTGACCTGACCAGGTCGGTTTCAGAAAATTCCCCGCATGGTGCAGCTCGGGCAAGCTCGCTTCCACCTCTTATTGTGGGCCACCATATTGAGGGAGTTCGGCTTCCCTCAATTGATGAAGTGGGGGTGCAAGAAGGCAATCGGCTTGTGGGCCAAGAAGCATACAGGGAAATGTCTTTTCCTGAGGTAAGTAGAATTCGGTATATTAGATGTTGATGTCATGTGTTTGTTCTGACATTATTATTATCTGTGCAGGAGGCCGAAGTGGCTGTGGCCGGACTGAAAAGCCTGGCGAACTTCGTTACTGACGGAGTCGTCAAATTCCGGAAACTCTCCGCCGAGGTCGAGGCAGCTAGGGCCGATCTTACGGCGAAGGTGGCCGCGGCCGAGTCCAAAGCCAAGATGGCGGCGAAGCGAGAGTCTAAAGGTATCGCCGCCACTGAAGAAATGAAGAAAAAGGCGGCCGACCTGGAGGTCGAGGTGGCGGAGTTGAAGGCCCAGCTCACTACGGAGCGGGAGAAAATGGCATGTGTAGTGGCTGGCAAAGGCGGGATGCTCCAAGCTTTCGCCGAGCGCATTTTTCGGTCCCGGCATTTTGGTAGGACCGTCACCCAATTGGTAGGTGCTATGAGCACTTCGGTGTCTGCCACAGTCATTGACTTGATTGCCCAGGATTACCCAGACCTGGATAAGGTTAAGTATGGGTATGAGGCATGTTCTGAAGAGGAGATGCTGCGGGAATATGCCGAGGTGCTGGTGGAGAGCACAGCGAAGGTACCAGTGGTGGATCGGTTGGCTGAGCAGAGGTGCTTCTATCCGAGGCAACGATTCGGAATTGTCCTATTGACAGGGATGATAGGCTGGAGGCCGTGATCGCCGAACTGTCAAAGGACCTTACCGCCGACGCCACTGGGGGGAGGTCGGGAGAAGCCGAAGCCGAACTCGAGGTTGGCAGGGATGAAGGAAACCATGAGGGGGTTTAAATTGACCTCTCTCATGTGTTCTTTCTCCTCTTTTTTGTTTTTTTTTTTTGTAGCTTTGTACTTCGTCACCATTAGGGTGGCGTTTCATTTGCCGTGTTCGGCTATAAATAAAACGGCTTTTTGTTGAAACTTGCTTGTATTATTCTTTGTAGTCTGCTCCCGAATTTTCCGATGCTTCTCACTTCGTGAAGGAAATTTCCGAGCTTCGCCGAGCTGTAGAAGTAGCCGAGCTCAATGCTTCGAACTGGAAAAAGCAAGCAGATAACCTTGAGGTCGAAGCTGAAGTAAAACTTCGAACTGCTCAGGAAAAGCTTGACGAAGTGCATGCGAAGTATCTGGAGCTCGATGACAAGTACCAGCAAGCTTTGGACGACATCAAAACTTGCAAGGAGATTGTCGCGGAGCATACGGAGTACGAGGCTATTGTCCACCGAGCTGGAGGATCCACCATTTCTGAAACCTACAGTAAAGTGAAGGAACTTCAGGCTCGGTGCCGAAGCTATAGGGATCAATATGGGAATGATTCTGGCAAGTTCGGGGTGAATTTGAAGAACTCATCCGTGTGGCCAGCATCTACGAGACAGTCCTTGATCGCTTTCCGAAGTTAAAGCGAAGTATTATGTCAGAGCCTGAGTTTTCGACTTCGGCGACCCTTGATTTGGATCCGAGGTTGCTCGACCATACTTCCAGAGAGTTCTTGGAAGGGGAATCTTTTAAGGTCTGACGACCCTGATCCTAGGATCGTTACCCGCCATTCTCGAGAATTTTACAATCAAGAGTGGCGGTCGGCGTCTGGACGAGGTCGGGGTCGAGCGAGCCAAAGCGTTCGAGGTAGAGGTCGAAGTTTGGCTCCTGGACGAGGTCGGGGTCGGCTTAGCGTAGACGATATCTTGAACTTCAATTCCGGCAGGGATTTTGCTAGAGATTGGCTCAGCTTTAGTCAGCCAAAACCTCCGGGTTCTTCGTCTTCTTAATGTAACAATTGTATTTTTATCTCCATTCAAATAAAACAGAAATTTTTGTACTTGTAATTTAAGCTTTTCATCCTTATCTTTAACTAAGGTAGATTCCTTTGTATTAAACGAAGACAGCTTTCATGTAGCCACTTCGTCCGGAGACGAAGTTTAGGCTTTCGGTTAGCCACTTCATCCGAAGATGAAGTCGAGGCTCAGGTAGCCACTGTGTCCGAAAACGAAGTTAAGGCTTTCATGTAGCCACTTCGTCCGAAGATGTAGTTTAGGCTTTCAGTTAGCCACTTCATCCGAAAACGAAGTTGAGGCTCAGGTAGCCACTTCGTCCGAAAACGAAGTTAAGGCCTTCATGTAACCACTTCGTCCGAAGACGTAGTTTAGGCTTTCGGTTAGCCACTTCGTCCGAAAATGAAGTTAAGGCTTTTAGGTTCCTTATTTGTCAAATTTATCGATAGGGGTGGTCCCCTTACGTGTATTTAAGTGTTACTCCGAAACGGAGTTTATTTGTGTTATCCTCGTTAGGATTTTAACATCGAGATACTTAACATAAACGAGAGAGAGAGAGACGTGCAAAATGCATGTAAATTATTTAAGCAAGTAAGTGAAAACTAAAAAATTTAATTGAATGGAGTTAAAACAAGACAAAATTTATCAAGACGACCCGATTCCTACGACCTAAATGAACTTGAACATTACTCTCTGTTTATACAAAGTACCTTTTCAAGTGAGTAATGTGCCATGTACGGGGTATGGGCTCACCAGATAGGTGGGCGAGCTTGTACGACCCTTTTCCGAGGACTTCTTGAACTCGGAATGGTCCTTCCTAGGTGGCTTCTAATTTGCCGAGCTTCTCCGCCTTACTGACCTCGTTATTCCGAAGTACGAAGTCACCTACTTGGAGCTGCTGATGCTTCACCCGGCTGTTATAATACCGAGCTACTTGCTGTTTGTATCGAGCTTCTTGTATGTAGGCTTGTTCCCGTTTTTCTTCTAGCAAATCCAAGTTAGTTCGAAGCCCGTCTTCGTTGTCTTGGGCTGCGAAGTTAAGCGTTCGGGGGCTCAGCAAACCGATCTCTACCGGGATCACCGCTTCGGTTCCATACACCAAGCTGTATGGTGTTTCACCGTGTGATGTCCGTGGGGTGGTTCGGTACGACCATAGGACTTGGGGTAAGTTCGCTGCCCAGTCTCTTTGGCCTTATCGAGCCAGGTTTTTAACCCTTTGACTATCGTTCGGTTCGTAACCTCAGTTTGACCATTCGCTTGAGGATGGGCTACCGAGGTGAACTTCTGTTGGATGTGGAGTTCGTCACACCATTCTCTGAATGTCCTATCTGTGAACTGGGTTCCGTTATCTGAGACGAGGACGTGAGGAATGCCGAAACGACAAACTATGTTCTTCCAAATGAAGTTTAGGGCGTTTTTACTTGTGATCCGCGCTAGAGGTTCGACTTTGACCCACTTCGTAAAGTAGTCGATGGCTACAATGAGGAACTGTAGTTGGCCGGGAGCTTTTTTGAACGGGCCGACGATGTCAATTCCCCACTGCATGAACGGCCAAGGGCTTTGTATGCTGGCCAGTTCGGTCTGTGGTAATCTCGGAACCGTCGCATGGATTTGGCACTTCGGACACTACTTGACGAGGTCGGTAGCGTCTTGGAACATGGTGGGCCAATAGTACCCCCACCTCATGACCTTTTTGGACAGGGCGCGGGCTCCGATGTGACTGCCGCAGGAGCCTTCATGGACTTCGCGCAGTGCGTAGTTCGCTTGGTTGGGCCCCACACATCTTAGGAGAGGTTGGAGGTAGGATTTTCTATACAGCATTCCCTGTTCCAGGACGTACTTCGTGGACTTAGCCAGGAGCTTCCTAGCCTCGGCCTTATCGGTTGGGAGTTCGCCATTTCCTAAGTAGTTGCGAAGTGGAGTCATCCAGTTCGGTCCATCTTCGTTTACTACATTAACTTCGGCATCATCGATGCTTCGGAGCTGTACTTCTTCCACCGGAGGGATCGTTGATGATGATGCGAGTTTGCTTAGCGCGTCAGCTCGCCCATTATCTCCTCTTGGGATTCGCACTAACTCGAAGTACGAGAAGCTTTGTTGTAGGATCTTGGCCTTATGGAGGTATTTCTTCATTTGTTCTTCTTTGGCCTCGTATTTGCCTAGTATATGGTTCACTATGACTTGGGAGTCGCTGTGAATTTGAATGGCCTTTACTTGGAGAGCTTGGGCTAGACGAAGTCCAGCGATTAGAGCTTCGTACTCCACTTCGTTATTTGTGGTCGGGAAGTTGAACCGGAGTGCGTAGGTGGTCTCATTTCCTTCCGGGCTGATGAGTAAGACCCCGGCTCCGCTTCCTTTGTTGCCTGATGCCCCATCCACGTAGACCTTCCAACAGTCTAGCGGCGGTGGCTTCGGTGCCTCGGCCTTTGATTTATCCTTAGTAGGTTCAACGGGTTGCTGTGCGTCCGTGAACTTGGCTTCTACTAGGAAATCGGCCAAGGCTTGCCCTTTAATGGCTTGGCGAGGTGCAAAGGAAATCGCGTGCTCGCCGAGTTCTACAGCCCATTTAGCGATTCGCCCGGACGCTTCTGGTTTTGTAAGCACTTGCCGAAGTGGGAGGTCGGTCAGCACTTGTATCTGATGTGCGTGGAAGTACGGTCGGAGTCTCCTTGCTGCATTCACCAATGCAAGTGCGACCTTTTCCAAAGGTTGATACCTCGTCTCCGGCCCTTTTAGGGCTCGGCTTATGAAATAGACAAGTAGCTGATGACGTTTTTCTTCTCGCACCAGGACTGCACTGATTGCCTCGTCCGAAGGGAGAGGACCTCGCCCTCTTTTGGTATAGATAATGTAGGGAGATTTGCGAGGTACTTCTTCAAGCCATCGAAAGCTCCCCTGTGCTCGTCGTTCATCGAGTTCGAACTCTTAGTATCTTGAAGAATGGGAGTTGCTTTTCGGCGGCCTTGGATAGGAAACGACTCAGGGCGGCTAGGCAGCCCGTCAGTTTGTGCACGTCATGGATTGACTTCGGCACTTGCATTTCTTGGATGGCTCGGACTTTTGATGGGTTGGCTTTTAACCCTTCGAATGAAACCCAACACCCTAGAAATTTTCCAGATTGGACCATAAAAGTACACTTTTCTGGGTTTAATTTTAGGTCCACTTTACGAAGTAGGCTAAAAACGATTTTAAGGTCGTTTACACAAGTGGCGATTTCCTTGCTCTTCACGACTATATCGTCTACATACACTTTGACAATACTACCGATGTGGGTTTCAAAAATCTTGTCGACCATCCATTGGTATGTAGCTCCAGCATTTTTCAGTCCGAAAGGCATCTTTTTGTATGCGTAGACGCCGAAGTCTGTGACGAAGGCGGTCTTCGGCGCGTCTTCGACATTCATGAGGACTTGGTGGTATCCCTTGTATAGGTCCAAGAAGCTAAACACCTTGTGGCCTACAAGAGCTTCGACCTTCTTATCAATGTTGGGGAGAGGATAGCAGTCTTTTGGGCAGTACTTATTAAGGTCAATGTAAGCAATACACATCCGCCACCCGCCTCCTTGCTTTTTCACCATCACGGGGTTGGCCAACCAGGTCGGATATTTTACTTCGAATAAAATATCGGCCTTTTGCAGTTGCTGAACCTCGTCATGAATCACTTGATTTCTTTCAGCTGCGAAGACTCACTGCTTCTGCCGAACTGGTTTCACCCCAGGATCGATGTTGAGGTGATGAGTAATGACGCTTGGTGCCACCCCTGGTCATGTCTAACGGTGACCAAGCGAAGACATCTCTATATTCCCGAAGTAGCCGAATAAGTTGACTTCAGAGCTCGTTTTCACCGACGAACCCTACTTTGACGACCTTGGAAGGGTCATCTTCGTATAATGCGACATCTTCTACCGGTTCGACGGATGGAGGCGACGTCGGCTCCACCTCTTCGGGTTTCTGTAGTTGCTATGCTTGGGGGTGTTGATTCCTAACACCTCGGAGTGCGACCGGCATGCACTCCTTAGCCTGTTGCTGGTTTCCCCGAAGCGTGATCACTCCGTTTTTAGATAAAATTTTAATCGTCAAGTGGTAGGCCGAGCAGATCGCCTTCATCGCTATTAGCCAATCCATTCCTAAGATGATGTTATAGGGGGAGCTGGCTTTTACGGCGAACAAGTGGATTATCTTCGTAGTGGACAACGGGCTCTTTCCAACTGTTATGGGCAGTGAAATTATGCCTTCCGTCGTCGTCTCTTGTTGCGTGAAGTTCTTTAGCGGCATGGGTGCTGGCCTTAGACGTGCTTCTTCAATATCGAGCTTATCGAAGCAGTCTTTAAAGAGCACACTCACAGAGGCTCCACTATCAATAAATACGCGGTGGACCAATTTGTTGGCCACCACGGCCTCAATTATAGTGGCATCTTGATGAGGTACCGCATGGGGAACTGGGTCATTGCTAGAAAAGGTGACGACCTCGTCCCTTCTGAACCTTTTTTGGGTGGGTTCTTCCCGTTGTTGACTTCGGGCCTCGGCTTTCAACGATGACCTCGTCGTGCCTTCGGGCAGTCCGGTGATGGCAGTGATGACTGCATCATATTGGGGCTGATCTTCATCCTCATCCTCGTCGTCGTGCTTTGGCCTTTTGTCGTTTTGGGGGGTACAGTTATTGCCTCCCCTATTTTTCTTTCTCTTGCCCTTCCCTTGAGGTCGGGCCTCTCTCTGGTCGCGACTTTGGTACAGTTTAAGGGTACCGTCGCGTACCATGTGCTCTATGTCC
Organism: Mentha longifolia; assembly: GCA_001642375.2. NCBI lineage: Eukaryota > Viridiplantae > Streptophyta > Magnoliopsida > Lamiales > Lamiaceae > Mentha > Mentha longifolia. The sequence continues at coordinate 25,912,940 of CM038118.1, read as the reverse complement.
GAGGCGAGGTCCCTGCAGTCCTCGGTTTCATGACCGTAGTCATTATGGAGCTTGCAGTATTTCTCCTTGGATCGGCGTTTCGACCCACCTCGGGATAAGGGCGGCGACTTCTCGAACAAGTTTGCGTGAAGCTCGTATATTTCGGCCCTGGACTTTGTCAGCGGTGTATACTGACTTCGGTCTTGGTTGGGCCGAGGTCCTATGCGGGACTCGAGGGGTCCTCGTTGTAACCTTTCGAGGGCACTTCGGCGGCCTTGTCCATGGTCGGTGCGCTCCTCTTTTTTCCTCTTATCGTTATTTTCGGGCCGATCTGCTGCCCGCTTTTTCCGATCGGCCTCATCCGCCTCTGCGAATGTATCAGCAATCCTCCATAGCTGCCTGGAGGTCGTTGGGCGTGCCTTTACGAGCTCTCTGAAAAGAGTTCCTGACTGAATGACATTTTGTAGGGGTGAACATCGGTCGGTCGGCCCGCCACGAACCGAAGGGCCGGCCGACTTGTGTCAAATCTAACCGCCGCCGACCGATAGTCATTTCTGACCGACCTCAAAACCGCCCCGACAGCTGACCGGTCGGTCGGTCGGTTTTTACTTAACCGCCGTCTCAGTTGCCGGAGAAGGAATTTGCCGGCGTAAAGGATGTAGAAGGTGAGGGTGAGAGGATGGAAGTGGAGATGGTGGGTGAGTTTGAGGGGCAAGGAGGCGCGGAGGTCGACGCCGCAGGGCTGCAGTGGTAGGAGAAGTCGGCGCTGAGGTGGCCGCAGGTGCAGCATTGGAAGGATTCGAGATCTCGAGAGGGTGCGGGGTGGCTGAAATGGTAGAGGTCAAAGAGAGAAAGGTGCAGAGATAAATTGATAGAGAGAATGGAGAGATTTTCCATTTGATTGAATAAGAGAGACAATGAATGTGAGGATTGTGCAGCTCGAGGCATGTGGAAAAGAGTAAGAGAAAGGCAATTGTTGGGAAACGTGTGAGAGATTGAATCATTAATCATATCTTTTGCAGATGTGGAACATAAAAGTAATACTAGTAATAATGGAATTAAAATAATTATGCCATATTCGGTCGGTCGGTTTTAGAGCAGTTCTCTAAGAACTAAACCGATCACCGACCGAAACTGCTTCGGTTTTTGAAAAATTAACCGACCACCGACCGCAGAATGAAAAAAACCGAACCGACCGAACCCGTCGGTTCGGCTCGGTTTTTTGGTGTTCGGTCGGTCGATGCTCACCCCTAACATTTTGGAACGCTGAGATAAGCACGTCGTCGGAGAGACGATCGACTTTAAGGCTTTCGTTATAAAAACGGGCCAGAAAATCACTGATCGTTTCTCCCCGCCCCTGCCTTAAGGTTAGGAGCTGGGCTGGGCTGATCTTCGCCTCGGCTTTTTGAAAGAAGCGACGCTCAAAGGCGTCAAGTAGGTCGGCATACGACGCTATGCTGCCATTAGGGAGGCTATCGAACCAGCTCCTGGCGTTGTCTACTAGCAGTTCGGGGAAGACTTTACACATGTAAATGTCTTCGGCCAGTCCCTGGTTCATCATGTTGTATTGGAACCGGGATAGAAAGTTGTTGGGGTCTTGTGACCCGTTGTAAGGCGGGATAGGAGGTACTTTATACGTCGACGGGAGGGGAGTATAGAGTATCCTATTAGTGAAGGGAGTCGAGATTCGACCGTACATGGTGAATCTTCCCTGGTAGGCGTTTCCTTCGTCACGCCGAGGTGGAATGGCGTTTTGACGAGGTGACGTTGATCCGCGCCGAGGTGAAGCGCGGTCGTTCCCACGGCGATTGTTCTGTCGCCTTCGGGGAAGTTCGGCCTCCCTATTTCCAACGATCTGGAAACTTGGGGATTGCCTTTGTGACGGTTCGACTCCGTCTTCTCTGTTTTGACTTTGTTGTCGATGTTGGTCTACGAACTTACGAAAGTCCTGCTCGTGGAGGTCCAGGTACGCCTTCAGTGCGTCTCCAAGCTCAGGTTGGAGTTCGGATTTGCCGCGTCGGCTGCCACCCTGATCGGGCCCGCCGCTGCTAGTTGAATCTCCAGACGGGACATCTTCCAGGTGGCCTTCAGGAGTTCGGCGAATGGGTTGTTGGTCACGTCGGATTTGGGAAACAGTTTTCTGAGCTTGACTAACGTCACCCTCTTCCTCGTTGGCTGACGTGTAAGGCGGATTGGTGAAGGGGTCAGCTTGCTTCTGTTTTGCTTTGGCAGCGGCGGCGGTGGCAGTGGTGGCGGAGCGGGTTGGTCTCACCATCGTATCTTTACTCAAAACGCGCTGATCGGTTTCACAAAATATCAGTTTCCCACAGACGGCGCCAGTGATCGATCGTGGAGTTTTAGAGTGTTTTCGTGATGGTGAGATTTATAGAAAGCTAAGAACACAAGAATTTATGTGGTTCGATCTTTGGGTAGATCTACGTCCACTGAGGAAAAGAGAATGTTTGTATTGAAGTCTTTTTAGCTAGTAAAATACAGTGGCCTCTCCTTATCTTACAATATAGCTCTATTTATAGAGAATTGAGGTCATGGGTGATTGAGAGATCGTGGGTGCTGCTTTCGCACGTCCGTCCGTACTCTGACCATCGCGGGTGGTTGAGAAATCGTGGGGCGGTTGACTAGTTTTGTTGACTTGTGCTATTGAGCTTCACTCTGGATGGGCCGAGCTGATCCGGGCCAGTGGGCCTCATCCTATCAAAACGTTAGGATTATTTTTGTCCCACTTGGGATGTTATGTAATTATATATGGGATGTCAAGGTTGGACCCTTTGTTCCTCTCTTCTAATAATAGTATTTAAAGAAATGAGGTACAATTAATATCGTTTATGAGGTTAGCTATAAGAGAATTTGGAATCTTTTGGAAATTATTAAATCGGAAAGGCAAAGATTCTAGCTTTACGGTTCACCCAAACTTTCCACATACCATACGTATAACACATACGTTTGACGTAAATTTTTCACTTCCATCTTGTTTTCATCTTTTGATTGAGGGTTAATTAAATTTAATATTGGACGGATAACGTATTTCTAAAATACACATAATTGTTTCTATTTTCTTTTTTCACATAATACAGCCGAATCTTTTACTCGTAGACCGTAGTCATGTAATTGATGTGCTTAGTACAATATGATATCTAAATCCAAAATTGACGTGAAGTCGGGATATACTCTCTCCATTTTGTAAAAAATGTTCTGTTTTTGAATATATGCGAGATATTATAAAATAAAAAAATAGAGCAATTTCGACAAAATAGAGGGAGTATATATTTTTGGTTGCTATATGTATTTTTCATAACATTTAAATTCAATTCAAAAGAAAAATGTTATGCTACATACCTTATTTGAGCACTATGAGTGAGCATCGTTCTCGTTTAGTCCATGTTTAGCAGCAGCTATTTCGTTCTATCCATTTAGTTTGATTCTCATACCTAAATATTATTATTCACGTCATTAATTTTATAAATTACATAAAAATCGAAACTTGATTTGTTCATTTTCCCTATAAATAGAAATAAATGAATAAAATTACAAATATAACTTTATTTTATTATGTAATTTATAAAATTAAAGATGTGAATGATAATATTTAAGGTATTAAATCCAAAGTAAATGGATAAAATAAAAAAAATAAATGCTAACATGGACTAAATGAGAACGGTGTTCACGAACGGTGCTCACATAGAGTGTGTAGCATAACATTTCCCCAATTCGAGATACCCATCTTTTAAATTAAATGATATATACATAAATAAGAAAATTTCAATGGAGTCTCTTGGAGACTTGACCCATTAATTTGTATCCGGTTAGTTTGAGAAAGAAAAAATTCGAGCGTGGAGATTTCAATTATATTCCAATTTCAATAATTAATGATTTCTTTTATGTAGCAATTATTTGTACTAACAACAAAAAAAGTTTCTAAAAAGCAGCAGTTTTATTAAAGACGAGACGAGCAATTAGTACTGCGACATGGCACGTAGTTTTGCCTCTGCAACATTTCCCATATAATAAAAGGATAAAAAAAAACAAAAAATGAAACTATGGGCTGTAATTTATTTTTGCAAGGAAAGAGATATATAGAGATATTCTAGGATGTACGTTACATTATAATCAAAGAAAGGGATTATGCATTTATATATTTTATTTTATTTATGTAGTTTACTTCCAAGTGCTTAAATGATTTTTTTTTCTTCTTGTTATTAGAAATTAACGAGCCTCAAAGTACTCTAATTGAAAATAAATATACTATGTATAATCTGATTCCAATTATACTACAGAAAATTAATAGAAATAAATTATGAAAGCTAGAAAAACACTAATCCGATTTATAACAAAGTGATTACATTTACTAGCATGATCGAATATAATTAAAAGAGATACGATATCAATTTATATAATATTAAGAATGTGTTCCTTTTCATGAAAAAGAAAAATGATAGATAAAAAACTAATAATTTTTTTTTATCTTACTCCCTCCGACTCATTATTGTTGTTCCATTTGTTAAAGAACGTGACAACAATAATAGAAAATAAGAAATATTATTTCAAATAAAGTTTCATTACTTGACCGGGTAATTTCGGAGTAATTCCATCATATATAATGACAGCTAGCTATTCCACTAATAAAGTAGTAAAAAACTAGGCATTGGAAAATACGGTATGATCTTAAACTAAGAAATTTTATCATCAGTAACTGTTAGCCGCATAAAACTGCTGGCAGTTGCAGTTGGCCGCTTCTCTTATTTTAATTATTTTATTTTATTTTTGTCGTAATTTTTAAGGACTAAGTGCAATGTATTTCCACCATAATTCGTCATCCATTTCATCACCCATGCGTAACTTTCAACATTAAACTCAATTATTTGATACTCTCACGACTTCGGATCGACTTTTCAACATGCTTTTAAATTAAATTAAATACAAACAATACTGATATAAAAAAAAATTAAATACAAACAATATACGAGTTTCATTTTTTAAATAAATCTTGTTTGATATTTTGAAATGAAACCTAGTAAAATAATCGGATGAAGATGTGTCAAGATACTAAATTATTGTTATTTTTTTTATCGGGATAAAGCTTATAGGCTTATTTACCCTACACTAAAAAAAAATGGCTTGTTTATACTACAAGAAACAAATTTGAACACGACTATTAAATTTTAATTTGAAAAAAGAAAAGAAAAAAGTACCCAAATACTGTCTAACTAAAAAATGCAGCTAAATGACATGTTGAAAATGATACAATAACTGCTACGAAATTATTTGTCGAATGTCTTTGTTGCTTTTCGAGTTTTAAATTTACGATATTTATGTTGTTGGCATATCCGCAGAAAAACGAGGTGGTCATTTTCTACCCGTTGACCTTTTCTTGATATAAACCGGGCGATAAATAATCCCCCGTTTCATTTTTATCCGATAGATAGCATACTGTTTCTTTATAAATACTTCTATATAAAAAAAGTGGTAGGACCCGTACCGAAACTAAACCGATATCTGAGAACGTGACATTATTTCAATTGTTTGATAAACTATAATACTGAGTAGTATAAATCAATGATCTCTAGTATTTTTAGAATAATATGGCCAATAAATGTCCTCTAAAATAGTTATGGGATTGAAAATTTGCCCTTACAATGTTTTAATACAATACATTTCGTTTTAATTTTGGATATCAACTTTAAAATTTGAACTCAAATACATAACTTTTCAATTTGATTTGGTTTTACATACAAAAATAGTTTTAGGAAAAAATTATTGATGACACGACAAATTAAAACTGCGTGACGTCAAAATGACGTCTTTTTGATCAAAACAATATTGTTTTGATTAATGTAAATTAAAAAAATAAAATATGATAAAAAAATCCGAATAGATAGCCTTGACATAAATTACTCAAATGAGAGAGAGAGATAGCTTAGGCGGATTACAATTTTTCTAATTGATTGACATTGTTTTGATTGAAATGACGTCGTTTCAATGTCGCATCTATATTAATTTTGTCATTTGAGAAAATATTTGTGATTGACTCAAACTTGTAAATTACTTGTGATTTCTTATACTTTCTCACTTTGTCTTATTTATAATGAACTCTTTTTATTCAAGATAAATGCACTATAATAACGAAATACTTCATTATCACATTCATCTCCCATGATTTTATAATTCAACTAATAATTGGTATTAAGAATATTTCAATTTTAGGTCAGACACAAATGATTTTATACATTTCACAATATTTCTTCCTTTTTTTCCTAAATGCATATCATCATCGTTCACAGAAATTCATAACCAACATTAAATTGTGAAGAGGGTTAAATAGCAAATACAACCCCATGGTAGACACCCCTATCGCATATACAATCATATGGTAACATTTGGTGCAAATACACCCTTCTATGATAAATGTTTTTTATTTTATTTTTCATAATTATCTTTGAAACATATATAAAAAAATATTGAATAAAATATTCCTAAAAATAAATAAAAAATAAGATATAAATCTAACAATTAAAATTTACGATTCACAAAGTTGACGTCATCAACTATTAATTGAAAACTCAATGGTAGAAGTACAATTTATATTAGGCGATAAAATAGTGAAAAGTTAAACCAGACATATCGAGTCTTGTTGATATAAGCAGTGCTATCAAAATAATTAATAAAGACAAGAAATATTGTACGAGTATTTACTTTAAAATATAAATAAATAAAAAAACGGAGGGTAAAATATTGTATATATTCAAAAAATATAATATATTGCATGTGTTTTTTATTTTGATTTATGTCTTATTTTCTTAATTTTATTTTTATGAATACTTTGTTTAATATTTTTTATTTATATTTCAAAAATAATTATAAAAAATAAAATAAAAAACATTTAACAAGTGCAAGGGGTTAATTGCACCCACTTTGTGACCTTAGGGGTGTATTTGCACTAAATGTTACCATATGGTTGTATATGTGATAGTGGGTGTCCGCCATGAGGTTGTATTTGCTACTTAACCCTTGTGAAGATGATATGTCAAGTTTGATTTAATATAAATACAAATGTTGTTGAATATAATCAATGAGAAATTATATGTTACTCACCTAATGGTGTATATTTTCGTTAGTACCTTCGTCGTTTCTTCAATTTGGTATTATTTTGTTAGATTTTTTCGATTGTTTTATATTCTAATATCGTAAAAATTAATATAGAAATTATTAAATCTACAAAATAAATAAAAATCAAAGCTCGATTTGTCATATTACTCATTTTTCGATGTTAGAAGGAAAAAAGAACAAATCAAGTTTTAATTTTTATTTATTTTGTAGATTTAATGAATTCTATATTGATTTTTATGATACTCAAATATAAAACAATCGAAAAAATTGAAAAAAATAATGCCAAATCGAAAAGACAATGAATGTGCCCACGAAAGTACCCATTATTAGGTGAGTAACATATTATTTCTCTTTCTCTATAATCAATAATACGAGACACTTTACATAAATACCATGCAATTGAGATATTTCAATGTTCCCAAAATCTTACTTTTTCCTGTGCAAAGGTTTGATTAAAAATTAACCAACTAAATTACCGGATACGAGCCGTGGAGGCTCGGAACCGAGCCTAGCGGCGGCTAAATGTTTGACGCAATGAAATCCATGAAATGACAAAAATGACCCTGACTACAATCCCTGCGATTGAACCGTAACTCTCCCGACTCGACCCACCACGAGCGTTGTCGCGTGCCGCATAGCCCACCATCCACGTGTCCCTATTTTGATACGTCATCCAAACAAATAATTTTGTCCTTTTCCTTTTTTTTTTTTGGTCAATTTGGATTATTAACAATTTAACTATAGCAACTTTTTTTTGGATTTCTTTCACCTAATTTTTTTAGGGTTGAGATTATATGTTTCTTATGTTAGGTGATCTCAATTAAGAAATATATATATTTTACAGATAGGGACCTAAATAAATCTAGACATCATTTTTATACCATCGATATTTTCGATCTATTAAAACCAATTTTGCATGAGATAAAAAAAAGTTAAAAAAATGTGCATATATAGATAAGATCATTATCCAAATGGCTGGCCTATTTTTTCGCTTTATTAATTTCTTTTTGCCACCATTTTATTTAGGCAATTATTATAAAAAAACTTTTATCACCAAATCCACGTAGCAAATTGCTGTATGATTTTCCATCTTCTATACATAAATTCACAATATATTATCTACAAAATTATATAGTAATATAATCTATACAATATATAAAAGTAGAATAAATGAAAAAATTTACAAAAATGTCATTTTCACTCCAAAAGTAATCACCACTTGTCCAATGGTTTGGTTTATGAAGATCTTACTTTAATAAAGTTGTGAATTGTCCAATAGATTTGATAATAAATGTATTTTAAATTATAAATATTGTTTTATTAGTAGCTAATATATCTATTTTTGCACTATATCCTATTAACTTACTTATTTTGCTATATCTATATGTTTTTTTGTTTTTTACTTTTTCAATTCTATTTTTTATTGTAAAGTTTTGTTGTGACAATACAAAATTTGGATATATTGTCACAAACAAAAGTAATTACAGTATTAATTAAAGGTGAAATAATACTAAGTTAGATTTAAAGCTATTGATTGATAAATTTATTGTAATCACTAATAATGACTTATTGTGTAGTTTTTTGATGTATTATTTTTTTTAAAGAAATATAAATAAAGGAACACAGTAATAAATTATTTAAACAATTATTACAAATCTAAATAAAATACCAAAAAAAATATTAATTTAAATATCTTAATTTCAATAGTAGTTTCACTATAATAGCCTATAGGGAGCTTATGTTTCTATTGCATAAATATTTAAAATTATATTTACTTATATTCTATTAAAATTATTTTAAGTTTCTAAAATTATGAGAATTAAATTTTTAGTGAAGATAACATGACGTAATGTTAATTGTATTACCTTGTTTAATTATGATGTAAGAGAAAAATATATAGTTTCAATTTTTTGTTTATTCTATTGCTCTCTTATACTCCTTCAGTCCATGATCTTTAGACTTAATTTTTTTCGTATTAATTTTAATATTTTGTAATGATGGATTTTAAAGTAAATTTTTAAAATATTATTTTTATAAGATATACAAGTATAGTAGTACTATATGAAGAAAACTATATTAAAAAAATCCACCTTAAACCCATAATTATAAAGTTCCAAAATCAGCTAGAATTTTTTTATCTAAAAATCATGAACGGAAGGAGTAATTTATGCCTTCCGTACAACGTACGGGCACAACACTAGTTACAGTAATACCTAAATACCAACTCGTGTTAGATTAATATATTAATAAATAATGATAAAATCATACTGATATTACTTTAATTTTCTCTGACTGATATTTATACTCTTTTTGAAATATTTTATTTTGTATTCATAAACCAAAATTAAATTCACAAAACTAATTATAATTACTCCCACTCGAGCAAGAGGACGGTGTGCTTTTGACAAAATAGTAAGAGCAAAATTAGGAAATTCATCCTGTTTTTTTTTTTTAAAAAAAAACAAAAGGAAATCTCAATTACCTAAAATATGCAGACAAAAAATAAAATAAAATAAAGAAAATATCGAAAAAGAATTTATGGGCCCCATACAAAACCCAGCAAATTGCAATTTTAGTAGGTGTTGTATGCGTTGCACATACACACTCCCCTTTCTATAAATTCACCACCTCACTTCCTCGCCGAGGCTATATCCATCCAACTCACCACCAGCTCTCGCGGCGGCGTTTTTTTTTTACTGCGAGCATATCTCATAAGCCCTAGTTATTCATTTCTCTCCTCTTTTATAGCCTACATCTCTCTCCTTCTCCTACTATATATCGAACTTCTCGCCGTATTCGTCAATAATAAGGACTCTGCCTCCGCGTTTCCCTTATTTATATTCCTCCGCATCAGATTTGCCTTCATTGTTGATCGATTTTGTTTTTCTCGTTCGTTTCCTGAAAAATTCTTGTTGAATTCACCTGAAATCTCACCAGATCTGACCGACGGACGTTTGTAAATTTGTTGTAATTAATTTTGGTATCGCATAACATATACAAAGATTTAAAGAGGTTTCTTTTGGGTTGATTCGGAATTCGCGAGAACGATGTCGGCGGCGACGGGATCCGGGGTTCATATGAGAGGCGGCGTCGGCGGCGGCTTGGTGAAGGCGGCCCCCGCGCCGAGCCACCAGCTGAATGCGGTGTCGGCTTTGTCCCGGAAGGTTAGGGTGTCGCGTGCATTCGCACCGAAGCAGAGGGTGAACCTGGAGAACAGGTTTGTTTACGGAACGAAGCTGCGGAGCAGTGCGGGGACGGGGAGGACGCAGCTTTGGCAGATGGACGGGCTTGGCCGGTCGCCGAAGCTGCGGACTGTTGTGAAGAGTTCCATGTCGCTGGTGCCGGAGAAGCCGCTCGGGCTGTATGATCCGGCCTTCGATAAGGACTCGTGTGGAGTCGGGTTCGTGGCGGAACTTTCTGGCGAAAGCAGCCGTAAAACGGTACAGTTCTAGTTACACGAACAAGAGGAGTGAATGATAATTCGTAAATTATGTATTTTGCTCGTGAATAATTCGTAGTTTTGGTTGTGCAGGTGACGGATGCTATAGAGATGTTAGTGCGGATGACGCACAGAGGTGCGTGTGGCTGTGAGGCGAACACCGGAGATGGAGCCGGAATTCTTGTCGGCCTTCCTCATGAACTCTATAGAGAGGTTTGGATTTTATCTTCATGTCGAGTCTTATCGATTAAAAACAATCAATTAATTCTATTATGGTCCTGGTCGTTTTTTTTCTCCTTTTTTTTTGGTCTGTTATTTTGGATGTGAGTTCTGAAATGGATTTCTTGGCCGTCCTTTTCTTTTTCCCCCTCGAAATACCCTATTTCTTTATGTTTTGAGCGCCGAGCAAGCTTATCGATTTCCGATTTTAATTTCAGGCTGCTAAAGACGCTGGCTTTGAGCTTCCCCCGCCTGGGAAATATGCAGTCGGCGTGTTTTTCTTACCTACTTCGGACAGTCGGAGGGAGCAGAGTAAAATTGTATTCACAAAGGTAACACAGACTGCAACTATTTCTCACGAGCTTCATTTTTCCTTATGAATTTCTGATAATCTTCGTTTACATTGTAGGTGGCCGAATCACTTGGGCACTCAGTTCTCGGGTGGCGTCTTGTCCCCACGGATAACTCAGGATTGGGCAAGTCTGCTTTGCAGACAGAACCTGTCATTGAGCAAGTTTTCCTTACAGCCACTCCGCGGTCAAAGGCTGATTTTGAACAGCAGGTCTGATCACTAGTTCTGAAATTAATTGAAGTTTTTTTCTCGTTCTTCTATACTTTTACTAAACAAGTTTTGCTATTATAATATTGCAGATGTACATATTAAGGAGGGTTTCTATGGTAGCCATCCGAGCTGCATTAAACCTTCAACATGGTGGAGTTAGAGACTTCTATATTTGTTCTCTGTCCTCGAGGTTTGTTTTTGTTGGAAGTGTGATGTTGGACTGAGTTTGTTGCTGAAGGATTACGATTTGACTTTATTAAGCTTTTTAACAGGACGGTTGTCTACAAAGGCCAGCTGAAACCGGAACAGTTGATGAACTATTACTATGCAGATCTTGGCAATGAAAGGTTTACGAGCTACATGGCCCTGGTAAATATTTTATCCATTCTCTTTTTTATTCACTGCTGACTCAATACTTCAACAACGAACAGCATGGGATCAACCGATTAACTGAAGAAATGCAAGGTTGAGGAATGACTTCTGAGGCATTGACGTATGAATGATCTCTTAAGTTCTTCCACACCCTTGATCACTATTTGATTTTGGATGCTGGATTGGATTCTTGGGGTGAGTTGGTAAGGAAACTCATTATGAAGTAAATAATATTTGCAGAAACTTGGTGTTGTTCTGCTATGACCCACTTTTAAGATCAAACCTGTTGTATGGTGGAGAAGAGTTTTTATTCGGACACTAGTTCATGGATATTATTTGCCACAGCCCTGCTGTATGTTCAATTTAAGGCGCTGAAGACAGACTTTATTCCTGAGAGAGCATCTTATTTTATCAATGGAATCTTTAATATGTTTTCACTCGCTTCCCATTGCAGATACATTCTAGATTCTCGACTAATACATTTCCTAGCTGGGATCGAGCTCAGCCAATGCGTGTCCTTGGCCACAATGGGGAGATAAATACGCTCAGAGGCAATGTCAATTGGTATGTGTGTGGTTTCTTCTACAACGCGATTCAGTGTAATCTTGTGTAAAATCCTATCAATATCTGTCCTAAGGCGGTTCTTAGTTGCAGTTCTTATGGTTGTTTTCTCCCAAAAATCGTATTTTCAACTCAGATTCTACAGTAATCAGTTAATGTATAAATTTTTCCTGAAGTTTATGAAGATGTCTGATAAATCATACAGTGGATCAGTATGTCATCATTTAGTTTATCAAGATGAGCAAGGAAACTTATCAACTTCATATTACCCTTTTTATAGGATGATGGCACGTGAAGGCCTTCTGAAATGCAAGGAGCTTGGCTTGTCAAAGACTGAGATGAAGAAGCTTCTGCCAATTGTAGATGCCAGCTCTTCTGACTCAGGTTCTTCATTGACTCGACTGTCACTTAATGAATATGCATGAATATCACAAACTTGGTCAAGTACTAATAATCGATTACTGTGTATTGCATTTAGGTGCATTTGATGGTGTACTCGAGCTTTTGGTTAGAGCTGGTAGAAGTCTTCCTGAAGCTATGATGATGATGATCCCAGAAGCCTGGCAAAATGATAAAAATATGGATCCTGACCGAAGGGCTCTCTATGAATATTTCTCATCTCTGATGGAGCCATGGGATGGCCCTGCTCTTATATCATGTATGTCCTTTCAAAAGGTTATCTTATAATTACATTCTACTTTATATTTGCGTGGTTCTTACGTGGAATGGTTTGCAGTTACTGATGGGCACTATCTTGGAGCAACATTGGACAGAAATGGATTACGTCCTGGTAGATTTTATGTCACACATAGTGGCAGAGTTATTATGGCAAGTGAAGTAGGTGTTGTTGACATCCCCCCAGAAGATGTCGCCAGAAAAGGAAGACTCAATCCCGGTATGATGCTTCTTGTTGATTTTGAGAAGCATGTTGTGGTGGATGATGAAGCCTTGAAGCATCAGTACTCGCTCGCAAGGCCATATGGAGAGTGGCTAAAAAGGCAGAAGTTGCAATTGAAGGACATTGTTGAATCTGTTCCAGAATCAGACAGAACTCCTCCCACCATAGCTGGTGTTTTACCGGTTAGCAGTATTTTCAGTGTTGTCATTGATCCCATAATTATATTCACAAGCTAACTGGTCACAACTTTGTAGGCATCTTCTGATGATGAAAATATGGAGAACATGGGAATGCATGGGATATTATCACCATTGAAGGCGTTTGGGTATGTGATGTCATCTATACATATTTTTGTGCTTGATGTATTTATATTTCGCTTCTAGTTGCTCACGAGAGAATGACTGTTGTCCTTGTGCAGTTACACTGTTGAATCCCTGGAAATGCTATTACTGCCAATGGCAAAAGATGGCATTGAGGCACTTGGGTCAATGGGGAATGATGCTCCATTGGCTGTGATGTCTAACAGGGAGAAACTCACATTTGAATACTTTAAGCAGATGTTTGCACAGGTCACTAACCCTCCGATCGATCCTATTCGGGAGAAGATTGTTACCTCCACAGAATGCATGATTGGTCCAGAAGGTGATCTTACAGAGACCACTGAAGAACAATGCCATCGTTTGTCGCTCAAAGGACCTCTCTTGACCATTGACGAAATGGAAGCAATGAAAAAGATGAACTACAGAGGATGGAAAAGCAAAGTTCTTGACATCACGTACTCCAAAAATCGTGGTAGGAAGGGCTTAGAGGAGACCCTAGACAGAATATGTGATGAAGCGCATAATGCAATCAAGGAGGGATATACAACCCTAGTGCTTTCTGATCGAGGTAGCTGGCCGTAAATCTTGAAATATATAATAAGAATTGTGTTTTATTTTATGGTTTATTCTATCATGATCTTTTTATTTATTGGTTTCTTATATTATTTGTATTATGTAGCTTTCTCACCGACGCGCGTTGCGGTTAGTTCCCTCTTGGCTGTTGGTGCTGTACATCATCACTTAGTGAAGAAGCTTGAGCGAACCCGTGTTGCATTGATCGTTGAATCTGCGGAGCCCCGTGAAGTGCATCATTTTTGTACTCTTGTAGGATTTGGTGCAGATGCAATCTGTCCTTACTTGGCTGTTGAAGCCATCTGGAGATTGCAAGTTGATGGAAAAATTCCACCCAAACCAACTGGTGAATTCCACACAAAGGAAGAGCTTGTGAAGAAATACTATAAAGCAAGCAACTATGGCATGATGAAGGTCCTAGCCAAGATGGGTATTTCAACTCTGGCCTCATACAAGGGTGCTCAGATATTTGAGGCTGTTGGCTTGTCATCGGAGGTGATGGAACGCTGTTTCATAGGAACTCCGAGCAGAGTGGAGGGTGCCACTTTTGAAGCACTCGCACTTGATGCTCTTCAGTTGCATGAGCTGGCTTTCCCGATACGTGCCTTACCTCCTGGTAGTGCTGAGGCTGTAGCACTTCCTAATCCTGGAGATTATCACTGGAGGAAAGGTGGTGAGATCCACTTAAATGATCCCCTTGCTATATCAAAGTTACAAGAAGCTACTAGAACCAACAGTGTGGCTGCCTATAAAGAATACTCTAAACTTGTTGAAAAATTAAACAAGTCTTGTAATTTGAGAGGGCTTCTGAAATTTAAAGAAGGCGAGGTAAAGGTTCCAATTGAAGAAGTCGAACCAGCAAGTGAGATTGTAAAACGTTTTTGTACTGGAGCAATGAGCTATGGTTCTATTTCATTGGAGGCCCATACTACACTCGCGACAGCTATGAACAAGATCGGGGGGAAGTCGAACACTGGTAAATTATGATTGCTTTTGATTCTTTTCCCCACAAAAAAATGAATTGTTGTGATTTTCTAATGGGTATTCTGATAACAGGTGAGGGAGGTGAAGAACCATCTCGTATGGAGCCTCTTCCAGATGGTTCACAGAATCCAAAGAGGAGTGCCATAAAGCAGGTTGCCAGTGGAAGATTTGGAGTTTCCAGCTATTATCTTACAAATGCTGATGAATTACAAATAAAAATGGCTCAGGTAAATGATTTGATATTCATTTAAAGAGGGATTTTTCATGTCTGTGCTGTTTCCTTGACATGCCATTCCTTTATCTTGTGTGCTCGAGTTTGAAAAACGGTTTCTTTTGTTTATGAATTTGCGTTCATGGACAGATGATGCTGTGTCAGCAAAGCACCTTGTGGTGTCTTTGTGTCATTTAGTGATTCCTGCATTTGACGTTTGGTGAGAATGTTCGCATGTTTCTTATGCAGATGATTACTATTATCCTAACATTTGAGGTTTTATGATGCAGGGAGCAAAGCCTGGTGAAGGAGGTGAACTTCCAGGGCATAAGGTCATTGGAGATATTGCTGTTACTAGAAATTCTACAGCTGGCGTGGGCCTTATCAGTCCTCCTCCCCATCATGACATTTATTCCATTGAAGATCTAGCACAGTTGATTCATGACCTCAAGGTATATCTCCAGGCCTCATTAGTTATATACCATCGCTAAAATAATTTTCTTGAAAGTGGATAATTCAACTACAGTTACTATATCGTGATTGTGACTGTCTACTTATACATTGGTTGCCTATCTGACTTTCATTAATTGTTTCACTGTAATAATTCTTGTAGAATGCAAATCCTGATGCCCGTATAAGCGTGAAGTTGGTCTCTGAAGCTGGTGTTGGAGTAATTGCCAGCGGGGTTGTTAAGGGTCATGCTGATCATGTCTTGATCTCTGGTCACGATGGAGGTACAGGGGCTTCAAGATGGACTGGCATCAAAAGTGCTGGTGTTCCTTGGGAACTTGGTCTAGCAGAGACGCATCAAACCTTAGTGGCTAATGATCTTCGTGGCCGGACTGTTCTTCAGACTGATGGTCAACTGAAAACCGGACGAGATGTAGCTATTGCTGCACTTCTTGGTGCTGAGGAGTTTGGTTTCAGCACTGCTCCTCTTATAACACTGGGTTGCATCATGATGCGGAAATGCCATAAAAACACATGCCCTGTCGGTATTGCTACTCAAGATCCAGTTCTTAGGGAAAAGTTTGCTGGTGAACCTGAACATGTAATCAACTTCTTCTTCATGCTGGCCGAGGAATTAAGGGAGATTATGTCCGAGCTTGGTTTTCGAACACTAAATGAAATGGTGGGCCGTGCAGACATGCTTGAACTGGATAAAGAAGTGGCAAAGAACAACGAGAAGCTTAAGAACATTGATCTGTCCCTTCTACTTCGCCCAGCTGCTGATATCAGGCCAGATGCTGCACAGTATTGTGTGCAGAAACAGGACCATGGGTTGGACATGGCTTTAGATAACAAACTAATAGCTTCAGCCAAACCTGCATTGGATAAAGGTCTTCCTGTATACATTGAATCTCCGATCTGCAATGTAAATCGAGCTGTTGGAACCATGCTAAGCCATCAAGTGACAAAACGCTACCGCATGGCTGGACTTCCTACTGATACGATTCATATCAAGCTCAATGGCAGTGCAGGCCAAAGTCTTGGAGCTTTTCTATGTCCTGGCATCACATTGGAGCTTGAAGGAGATAGCAATGATTATGTTGGGAAAGGCCTGTCAGGAGGGAGAATTATTGTGTACCCTCCTAAAGGTAGCAACTTCGATCCCAAAGAGAATATTGTCATTGGCAATGTGGCACTGTATGGGGGCACAAATGGGGAGGCTTATTTTAATGGGATGGCAGCAGAAAGATTTGCTGTTCGCAATTCTGGTGTTAAAACTGTAGTTGAAGGTGTGGGTGACCATGGATGCGAGTACATGACTGGGGGCACTGTTGTTGTTCTGGGCAAGACAGGAAGAAATTTTGCTGCTGGCATGAGCGGGGGCATTGCCTATGTTCTTGATGTTGACTCAACTTTCAGATCCCGCTGCAATCAAGAGTTGGTAGACCTTGATCCAGTGGAAGATGATGACGATATTTTGACCCTCAGAATGATGATACAACAGCATCAGCGTCGCACAAACAGCCAGCTAGCTAGGGATGTCCTTGCAGATTTTGACTCCCTTCTCCCGAAGTTCATCAAGGTCTTCCCTCGTGATTACAAACGCATTTTAGCAAATAAGAAAGTGGATGAAATTTCAGAACAGACTGCTGAAGTTGCAGCCAAAGAAGCTGAGGTAGAAGAAGAACAGGAGTTGAAGGAAAAAGATGCTTTTGAAGAGCTTAAGAAGATGGCAGCCGCATCTCTCAACGAAACTCCCCAGGTATCTTTTCAGGCACATTTTTGACTACTTGTTTCATAACATCGTCATCTGTCTGTACATTTAGAACACAAATGAGAAGTAGTTTAGACACTGCAAGGAACATGTCTGTGTCAGTTTAATGTTAACTTTTTATTAATGCATTCATTAACTTCTATTGCTTAGTCTGACAACATATGTTCTTTAGTTTATACCCATTGATAGCTATTTAAAAGACTGCTGTTTAATCTTCTGTTGTTTCTTTTGGAACGTTTGATGCATATTGAAGCAGTTTCTTGATCCATCAAGCTTAATACAAATTTCTCATTGGATAGGTTGAGGAAGAAGAAAAACAAGAAAAGAGACCAACTAGGGTTCCTGATGCTGTCAAACATCGGGGTTTTGTTGCTTATGAGAGGGAGGGCGTTTCGTACAGGGATCCAACTGTTAGGATGAATGACTGGAAAGAAGTTATGGAAGAATCAAAACCAGGACCATTGTTGAAAACCCAGTCTGCTCGTTGTATGGATTGTGGTACTCCTTTTTGTCACCAGGTAACAAAAAATTGAGATTTTTTCTAAGTACAATCCTCTTTAGGCCTAAGCTGTAAGTTAATATATATGTGATTATATAACAGGAGAACTCTGGATGCCCTCTTGGAAATAAGATACCAGAATTCAATGAATTGGTATATCAGAACAGATGGAGAGAAGCATTAGATCGGCTTTTGGAAACTAACAATTTTCCGGAGTTCACAGGTCGTGTATGCCCTGCTCCTTGCGAAGGATCTTGTGTACTTGGTATCATAGAAAATCCTGTGTCTATAAAATCTATCGAGTGCTCTATTATAGATAAAGCGTTTGAGGAGGGATGGATGGTGCCCAGGCCTCCTCTGAAGAGAACAGGGTACGTCCTTTCCTTTCTATACTTTGCCTCTGCATTATCTTTCGTTTTATTCTTAATTTTGGAATTTAATTCCTAAATTACTATTGCATATTTCAGGAAAAGAGTTGCTATTGTTGGAAGTGGACCAGCTGGATTGGCTGCTGCTGATCAGTTGAATAAAAAGGGACACTCTGTGACAGTTTTTGAACGCGCTGACAGAATTGGCGGTCTAATGATGTATGGTGTGCCCAACATGAAGACTGACAAAATTGATGTAGTTCAGAGGCGGGTTAATCTCATGGAAAGTGAAGGAGTGAAGTTTGTAGTTAATGCTAACGTAGGAAAAGATCCCTCATTCTCGATAGATAAGCTTCGTGAAGAGCACGATGCGATTGTTTTGGCTGTGGGAGCCACGAAACCAAGGTGTGCAATAATGACTTCGGAACTCATACAAACAATTATATTATGAGCTTTAAGTGCATTTTCTTTGTGTGGATGAGCTCAACTTATATGGACTAATTTGCAGGGACCTTCCTGTGCCTGGGAGAGAGCTTCCTGGAGTCCATTTTGCAATGGAGTTTCTGCACGCAAATACAAAAAGTCTGCTTGATAGTAATCTTGAGGATGGCAAGTACATCTCTGCCAAGGGCAAGAAGGTAGTGGTTATTGGTGGAGGCGACACCGGCACTGACTGTATTGGGACATCAATCAGACATGGTTGCACCAGCATTGTAAATCTAGAGCTTCTCCCTAAGCCACCAGCTACCAGGGCTCCGGGCAACCCTTGGCCTCAGGTTTGAATTTTTTTCTGCTTCTATCATCCAACTAAATAATTTATCTTCAAAATATTTGCCAACTTGGGCTACTTTATATATAATGGCAGTTAATATTTTTGATCTCATTATTATATGTGAAATTGGGACCTACTCACCTTGAAAATTTTGTGCCTTGTGGTGGTTAACAATTATAATCCCTGCATTAGTTATTTGGTTGTAGTTTCTTAAGTTCTTTCTTCATCTTTGTTTTCCCATTCTTCCCTTTTCTTCTATATTCCTTAACTAGCTTTCTTGGTGACAAACAAATTAAACTTGCATTTTCTTGAAAAATTGGCAGTGGCCGAGAGTATTCCGTGTAGATTATGGGCACCAGGAAGCTGCCACCAAGTTCGGTGAAGATCCACGGTCTTATGAAGTGTTGACAAAACGTTTCATTGGAGATGAGAATGGCGCATTGAAGGGACTTGAAGTTGTGCGGGTCAGATGGGAGAAGGACGCAAGTGGAAGGTTCCAATTCAACGAAATCGAAGGTTCGGAGGAGATCATCGAAGCAGATCTTGCCTTGCTAGCCATGGGATTCCTTGGTCCTGAAGAGGTTAGACCATCCTCTTCAAATGTCTGCCATTATCTGAATTTCTCTTTATGAATTGCTGTTCAAAATTCTCTCCTTTTCAGACGGTCGCCGACAAACTTGGAGTGGATAAAGACAACAGATCAAACTACAAAGCTGATTACGGCCGTTTCTCAACTAATGTTGAAGGTGTCTTTGCTGCTGGAGATTGTCGACGTGGACAGTCTCTGGTGGTTTGGGCAATCTCTGAAGGCAGGCAAGCAGCTGCACAAGTTGACAAATTCCTCCTGAAAGACGAGAACGAAGGCAGTGGTGAAGGAGAGGAAGGACTTACACAGCAGCAACAAGACAACTGGAGGCAAACTGTAAGGACGTAGTCTGTTTCTAATATCTCAGTTAGAGCTGAATTATGTTGTCTTAAAAGTGTAAGTTGGGGAGGTCGCTGCACGGATCGAAAAATGCAGGTGATCGACATTGAATTGGAACCGAAACCGGATGGAGTAGAAGAAATGATAGGGTTTTGGAATCGGGCGGCGGAGGGTAGGATTTAGGGGTGTAGTAGTACTGCTTATGATCTGAGGTGTTTGTTTATAAGTTGAAGAATTATGATTGTTGGAATTGAAAAGTGGTGGCTTAACTATGCCAAGCTTTTATGGAATAATAAACAAATAATGTACAGGTTCTTTTTCCTGAGTTGATCACTAATCATCAATGTTGTAGTGAATCAGTGAATGTTGTTTCTTTATTCTTTGTCACTAATTTCTTCACCAATTCTCTCTATTCTATTGTGTTCTTGAAGAATTCATTTTATCCCGACTTTTCTCTTTCTATTTAAGAATCTCTCTCTCTCTATCTATATATATATATATATATATACGTATGACTTTTCTTTGGAGCTGAAGCCCTGTGTGCCGGCCTGCATGATTATTAATGTAAGCTCCCTCCGTCCTAAATAGCGTCGTGTTTTTTTTTTGACAATAATTATATATTCCATCCGTTCCATTAATTTGGGCACCAATCTTTTCACAAATTATGAATATTACTATTAAACTAATATTCACAAGATATAAGACACTATTTTTATTGTTAAAAGAAATTAAACGTTATCTTTGGGATATCTTTGGGACATAGAGAGAGTATGAAAATAATTAATTATCTCACAACTCAAACCAGTCTCTTATCTATCTCGGTTCTCAAAGATATATGAAGCCTTGTGTGCCGGCCTGTATAATTATTAATTAACATATACGAAGTCGTCGTTCATATGTGATGTATTAAAATAATGAAGCATATTAATTATTTATATTAATTGTGATATCAGAATATGGTCACTATTTTGTATCTTATCATTTTCTGCATATGGCGTAAGATTTGAGACACTAAATAATGTGATTTTCGTCCAATACTGTTTGTTTCGAGAGCTAGACCAGAACACTACAAGTCAATTCTTTGTTTGCAAAGGAGGATTTTACCACAAAGAAGCAAATAAAAAAAACAGTAGCTGAAATATATAGAAGAACTAATATCTCCACTGCATAATACTATCTTCCTCAACTAAGAAGCATGATCCTCCTTTCTCTCTTGATTCTCTCTCTCCAATATTTCTTCCTCCATGCCAACTCTTCTTGCACCCCTTCTTCCTGTGGCATCATTCACAATATTACCTCCCCTTTCCGTCTCAACAATCAACCCAAGAACTGCGGCAGATTTGAATTAGAATGCGAAAATGACGTCCCCTCCATCGATCTCGACTCTCAAAGATACTACCTCAAAGAAATAAACTACCTCAACCACACAATCAGGATAGCTGATCCTTCCATCAACAACCACACTTGTTCTTTCCGAAACTCTTCTGTATTTTATCAATATCCATACCCCTACTATCCTGCTAAAGGCAGCAGGGATATTAATTTTATGAGCTGCCCAAATCCATTGAAGAATTCTTCTCTCTTCACAGATGTTAATGCAGATTGTGCCTCTAACTCTTCATCACATGATAGATATGATTATATAAAGGTCGGCCGCATGAAGGCCTCACAAGTAGCAAACACATGCAGTTTGGAGATGATAGCCAAGAGTTCCTGGAAATTCAAGGATTCGAACAACGTTTCGCTTTGGGAAATCCATGACTCCCTCTTGTATGGATTCGAAGTCAACTTTTGTGGCGACTGCAGAAAGTTACAAACGCAGTGGGGTAATTAATTAAGAACGCAATTAGCTTGTTAATTTGTATATTTATTTGTGTGCTATCATGTAATGATACTTGTTTTCTGGAATAATTTGCAGAGAAATATAGGAACTTGTTCTTGGGTAAGGAACTCTCATTTCTCAACCTCATTTTTCTGTTTATGAATTTTGTGAATGTATTATTTTCTTGATCATCTATGTATATACGTGCATGCAGGGCTTCTTCCGATGCTTGCGGGAGTCGTAGGTGTGGACTCGATATATGTTTCATTATTTAGTTTCTTTTTTCTGATTAATTGGTGTTTGAAGAGATTCTTATTTTCTCCAAAATGTTCAGTTTTTTTTATCGTAGGGTTAATCTTTCCTCTGATAATCATCCCTGGATTAGCACTATTATCATATTTTGTAATCCAGTTATTTCTCACCAATGGAACCGGTAAGTATACTCCTTTCTCATTCTAGTTTGTAAATTGTAATTATAGCTTCTTATTTTTTCCTCTATTGTGATTGCAGGAATCTACTATTAATTCTTGAAATCGCTGGTGCGACTCTTAATTTATGTTTTACAGGCATATTGATTAACCGTTTAAGAATTTTTTCTCTGTTCATTTCATCTCAGGAGTCCTCATCACCGCACCAAAGTTCATCATTTGTCCTTTGGCGGTGTGGTTTTTGATCTACAAATTTCGGAATAGGCACTTATCTGTATATGAAACAATAGAAGGCTTCCTGCAAAGCGAAAACAAACTCACGCCAATTAGATACTCCTATTCAGATATTAAAAAGATGACTCTGAATTTAAAGATAAACTAGGTCAAGGAGGCTACGGTTTTGTTTACAAAGGAAGGCTTCGAAGTGGCCATGAAGTCACAGTCAAACTGCTAAGAGAATCCGGACGGAATGGCCAAGACTTTATGAATGAAATCGCAACTATAGGAAGGATTCACCATGTCAATGTGGTGAAATTGGTTGGATATTGTGCACAAGGCTCCAAGTGTGCTCTTGTTTTCGATTTCATGCCTAATGGCTCCCTTGAAAAGTACCTCTCAAATGGAGAAAAGATCAATTCTTTAAGTTGGGACGTAAAGTTTGAGATTGCTGTTGGAGTTACTCATGGGATTGAGTACTTACATCGAGGGTGTGATGTTCAGATTTTGCATTTTGACATCAAACCTCATAATATACTTCTTGATGATAACTTCATTCCTAAGATATCTGATTTTGGGCTGGCAAAGTTTTGCTCTACAGAGAAGAATGCAGTGACCATGACTGCTGCTAGAGGAACAATAGGCTATGTCGCTCCTGAACTAATTAGTAGAAGTATTGGCCCCTTTTCTTATAAGGCTGATGTATATAGTTTCGGAATGCTTTTGGTGGAAATGGTTGGTTTGAAGAGAGACTTGAAAGGAAACAATGATGCTTCTAGCAAGTATTTTCCGTGTTGGATATATGACCGTTTTAACCAAGACAATGACATTCAAATTGGAAACAATGATGAGAATGACGATGAGGATACGGGGAAACTTGTTCGAAAGATGACAATAGTTGCATTATGGTGCATACAAATGAGTCCAAATGATCGCCCATCAATGAATAAAGTGTTGGAAATGTTAGAAGCTGATGCTGAATGCCTGCAAATTCCTGAATATCCTTCTCAATCAAGTCATCACATTGTAGTAGATGTTGACGAGACATGTTCAACTAATTCTTCATCTTTGCTATGTTAGGACAATGCTCTCAAGATTGACCTTAGTGATTGAAGATTTACCACAGTACTAAATTGGCCTTATAGCTTTATCTACAAGTAGACTAACTAACATCATGCATATTTAGAATTCAAATACATAGTTGTGCCAATGTGTGTAATAGTTGTAGATTGTTGATTTGAAGTACTTGGTCTACTCTAATATGTGCATTCAATGTAAATGCACGCAATTAGTTTAATTTGCATTATATATGTTAGTCACAAATGAATTTCCTTAATATGAATTAACATGCACTAGTTCATTCAAGATGTACTTTGTTAAGCCTGGAGGCAAACTGTAAGGACAAAGTTTGGTTCGGGTATCATAGAAAGAGCTGAAGCCTGTTGTTGTCTGTAAACTGCAAGTCGGAGTTGTCGCTGCACGAATTGAAAAATGCAGGTGATCAAAATCGAACGGGCTTTCGATAGAAGAAAGGATAGGGCGTTGGAATTGGGATGAACAAATAAGGTATAATCACCTCTAAATATAAGATCTTTCGCTGAATTCTGATTTCGCTCATGACCTTTCAAATTTGAACTCAAATACATAAACCTTTTCGATTTGACCTGAGCTTGCACACGAAAATAACTTGAGGAAAAAAAAATCGAAGGTAGACATTTCACATTTGAGATATTAATATAACATCATACCGATCAAAATGCTGTCATTTAATTTGACTAGCATGTGAAACGTGCGTTGCACGTTGAAGCTATTGCTTTTATCTGTGTATAATCTATTGTTACTATTATAAAAGAACTAATTCTTACAAATTTGTCTTTGCCCAATATGCCCCTATTAATAGTGTAATTTAATTTAATAATAGTAGTATTGTCCTACTATAATTCTGCTATTATCTCCTCAGGTTCCTATTAATTAATGTTGCAATTTAATTTAATAGTAGTATTGTCCTACTATAATTATGCTACTCAATTTTTTATTTAATAACGTATATCTCGTCAGGAACATTATTGTCAATTTATCTGTGCTATTCATTAATTCTTATTTTTCCTCATCAATTTTTTGAATTGCTTCGTGCTAAGGCTCACTTAATTTTTCTTAGTGAGACAACAATTAAAATGCCCACTTTGAGGATAAGATTTTAAATTTTGCCAACATATAACAACACATAAATTTTGCCCAATTTTTTAAATTTCTTCCAATAATATCCTTACTTTTGTCTTTTTTCACTCTCTCTCTTCCCTTCTCTCTTGATACACTTTTTTTCTCTCCCCTCCATTTTATTCCAATTTTCGTTCACTTGCTTATATTTCATGTTTTTTTGTGTGTGTAAGGAGCTACGAATTATTTTGATTCGTTCAACCAAATAACTTGGTAAGAAATTATCAATTTCTTACTTTCTTCAGCTCGCTTAAATTGATAATTTCTTACCTTTTTTTTTCTTTTCGTTTTCTTTATTATTATTCTTTGAAGACTTTCAAATTCTTACCAAGTCTATATGGTATATTATTACCTTCTCTTCAATTATATAAGCATTTGAACAATTTTTTATGGTCGTAGACTTGGTAAAAAAATTATCATAAAAACACATGAACAACCAAGAAGTAGAAGCTTACAAAAAATAAAATAAAAAAATGAATGTATTTAATTGTACAAGAGGATGACAATAAATACATTTCATTTCTTACCACTTAATCATTTAAAACACTATTATTAGTTTCAGAAATGATACTGTAATTAATTACACATGTTGGTTGAAATTATTAGTTTCTTACCAAGAAACCGTAAAAAATTATCAGAAAAACTACAAATTTGGTAAGAAAATGACATATTCTCGTCTTTCCCGTCTCATTGTCGTTGTCAGCCGAACACTCCTTTAATAAGAATTGATGTCATTCTTATATAACTTGAAAAAAAGTAAGAAATTATCAGATTCTTACTAATGTCATTATCAAGCATAGGCAGTAAAACCTAAACCCCAGCCTTTTAACGCACCAAAGTCACGTTTTTTGCATTTTTTAACCATAAAATTGCAATTACCGCAACAAAATAGGTTAAGAACAACAATAATCATCAATTTAAATCCTATAAAAGCTAAGTCTTTTCATACAAAAACAAGATAAGAAATTGTTAGATTCTTACAATTAGTTTCAAAGCTACAAAAAATCTAGAGAAAGATAAGAACAAACATTTTTTTACCATTTATCATCAATTTAAAACCATAAAAGCCCAGTCCTTTATTACAACAACAAGGTAAGAAAAATGTCAGATTCTTACCAATTATTATCAAATTATAGAAATGAAAGAACAAACAATTTTCTTACCGAATGCTTCAAAGACTGGCTTTCTTACCAACGCGACCGGTCATCTCGGCGTGTCTCTCCCTCATTTCTCCACCAAAATGAGTGAGCCACCCCTTCATCTCTTCGTCTTTCCAAGGAGAACAAAGCCCAGTGGTCGATTGCAACTAGATCTGTGTAAAAAACCCAGATTTGTGTAAAAAACCCTAGATTTGAGTTAAAAAAAAAATACACCTACATCTAAAAAAAGAAAGAGAGAGAGAGAGAGAGATGACTACATGAGCTGCTCTGGTTGCCGCCCTCCTCGTCTCCACTGCCACACTGCTGTGCCGCCATCCTCATCCACGTCGGCGTCAAAGCCCTCCCTCCAAGCCCTAGCCCATCGAAACCCTAGCTTGTCGCCCTTCTCTCCAAACCCTAGCCCGTCAAAACTCTAGCCCGTCGAAACCCTAGCTCTTCACATCTCATCTTCTTCCCTCTCAAAGAGAGAGAGAGAGAGAGAAGGTAATTGAAATTAAAATTTTAGAGAAAGAGAGAGAGAGAAGAGAGGAGAGAGTAAGGAATGAAAAATAACATTTTTGTCTAATGGGGGAGGGGATATAATGTGAGAGAGGAGAGAGGAGAGAGGAGGGAGAAAGGGTATTTTAGTCTCATTTATCAAAAGATGGACAAATATTGAGTGATATTAAAGTGGGGGCAAAATTTGAATTCTTAAGCTCTTAGAGGGCACTTTTGTGCATTTCCTCTTTTTCTTAATTCTTCTAGAAGGCCTGTTTCACTTCTTCTTTTTCTAAATATAGTAATTTGACAACTTTCTATTGATCTCCCAATTAATAGTTTTTGGGCATATGTTAAATAGCGATTGAGTGTTTGTTCTTTTTTAATGATATATTTTCTATTGAGAGTATTTTTTTTTTTTTTTTTTTTGTATATTGTGTTTGTAAGAAGGCTACGCCCTTTGTTAAAATGGTTGTTTCTATATAATTTATCTTCACTTCGCATGAAAAAAAAAAGTTGTTTGATTCGGCTATATAGTTTCGAAAAAGAAATTGTATGTATATATGGTTCATAAAATCTATTTATATAAATGTAAGAGCATATGTTTAATATTTCTATGTTATAATTTATTTCTTTATAATATGTCCCTATTCAAATCAGAGCTTTCAGAGATACATCTACACAATCCAAAATTACTATTGAAGAAAATATTATTTTTGGAGGACAAAATATATTTCTTAACTTTTTTAGATTGTTAGTCTTGGAAACTATATATTTTACGGTTACAAGGAGACAGAGAGATACATGTGAAGATATTATATTTGCTCTAAGTTATAAATCAGAAATTCAACACAATCTATACTTTTATTGGCAGGAATGTTCTATTACAGTAATTAGCAGTTGATATGTATATTACATTAGAGATTACAAGCCTATATTTTATCCGACGAAATCAATCAACCATGACAATTGAGTTATACTCCCTCAGTCCCTTATCTTTTTGCACAAATTTTCTGTTTGGTACGTCCTTGAAGAATTTGCACTTTCCTTTTTTGGACACTATACTCACCACAATCACTTTTTCTTTACTCTTTATCATCTCTACTTATTTACCATTATATCACACCATCTAGCTAACATTTTGTTAAAATATCTGCCACTTATTTTCTTGCGAATTGAAGTGAGACAGAGGGAGTGTCAAAGAATCATGGATAGTGTCTTCAAAGGAGAAGGGGTATGAGTAGATGTTGTCAAATGAATTGTTCAACCAACAATATTTATTGGAGGTCCAAGAGATATGCATCACAGATATCCTGATGCATTGATATTAATACAAAAATTTGAAAAGCTAGATTTATTTATCACGATGATTTGCAATCTAGAGTGGAAGGAAAGTTATATGATTGTCAAATATCTCAAGATTATCTTGATTTAACTTCAAGAGTTTTCAGAGCAAAGGTGCAAGACTTGAAAGATCAATTATTCAAGCAAGAGAGATTTGGAAAAGTAGCTTTACATATTCATGTAATTGAATTTCAAAAAATATGTTTTTCATATGTCCACATGCTAATTATTTTCAAATCTGAGTATAAGATAAATGCAACAAATGACATTGATAAGTATGTTAGCGTCAAAATTCCTAATAAGGGGTTATATGAATTGGTGAAGAAACATATGATGCATGGTCTTTGTGCATGGTGAAATGCTGATGCTATTACCAATGGCCACATAGCCAGTACTAAATTACTCAAGTTTCAAAGAAGCTGCGCAAAAGAGAGGATTATTGTAAGGAAATAACATAATCATTAAATTTCTAAATGAAGCGATAAAATTTCAAATGCATGCCAAATGAACTATGAAACTTGTTTGCAGTAATCTTGGTACATTGTCCATAGGGAGAAGCTAGAATTTTATGGAATATGTACTTTGATGCATTTTTAGAAGATTTCAAGAAGGAAACAAACCCTTCAGTTGATCTACAAGTTTCCAATATTTTAAAAAGTTTGAGCATTTACATAGAAAGCATGAGAAAAGACATAGAGGCTTATGATCTTCCAGATATTCTTTATGAATCTTGATAGTGTAGATATTGAATGTTGTAGACAAATTCAAGATAAAATATCAATAAAAATACCTGAAGAAGCAAGCAGGGCTAAAATAACCACAAAATGTTGATTAATCAAGTGAATGTTCAGTTTCTGAACAAAGTGCACTAGCAGAACTATTGCATGAAACACAATTAATTTTATCGGATGGAGCACTTATGGCTAAAACTTGGGCTATAAAAATATAGATAAATTATTGAAAGATGTAGTTGGCAATGCAAAGGATTTTGACAAAAAAAAACAAAAAACAAAATGATGGGTGTTGGAAGATATTTTAGGCAAGTATTACTTGTTGTGCCTATAGCTACGGTGCAGCAAACTATATCAACAAGCCTGATGAAGTTTTATTTATGGTATTGAGAGTTCAAAATAATGAAGAAGTAATTGACGTTAAGGACAATATTAAAATTCCACATAAGATGATTGAAAATCATGAAGAACCAATTGATGTTAGGGGCATTACTAAAATTCCACGTGAGATGCTCATTGAGTATCCCAATAAAAAAAATACAAAGAGACTCATTAAAGCCATTTTTCGTATATGAAAAAGAATGCATATTCTGCAGAGTATATGACAAATCAAGCTATTTTGATGGCTAAAAATGAGCATGTGGATAAGCTGAATGATGAATTAATATCCATAGTTTCTAGAGATACACATGTGTTTTTTTGGTGAAGCTATTTGTGAGACAACCAACACTATGAAGTATTCACAATGTTAAACCATTTAGAGTATCATAATTTTTTTTCTCTTCTTAAAAATACACAATAATAGCATACTCGATTTTAATTTTGGCTTTAAATCACATTTGTTATTTTATGTATGTCAATCACGTTTAGATTGCATTACATTTTACGTTAAGATAACAAACAAACGTATTCACGTGCATCGCACGTGTTCTCTGCTAGTATTATAAAAAAGTATATATAATTTTTTAAATAATAAATTAAAAAAACTAGCTAACTTTCTTACAGATGATATATGATCATAACAAATAATAAAAACTAATCCAAGCTTATGATAGAAAGGCACATACTACAGTTAAAAGGTAAAATAGTTGCTCTCACCTAATACAAGCTCAACGATCCAAAAGATTTTATACCATGTATCGTTTAACAGTTATTACTATACAGTATTTATCACACAAAATAGAGGGTCTGGTTTCTTATGGATTGTCATCCATTATGTTCTATAGCAACAATAATAAAACTACTTTTTCAAACTAACCGATTCCTCCTACAGTTTTCTACATTCACCCACATATCAAAGATCTTGATTGTGCATCATTTACGGTAATATTTTTAGTATTTTTAATTATTAAAAATATTTTGTGCTTATATGATATTGCTCGTCTGATAACTACTTAATGACATGTTGATATGATGCTAACAACTTAACTCAAATAAGGGCCAAATCTAAATTTCAGTATTAGAATTTGAGGCAATCAAAAAAAAAACCATTTTGATAATGTAAAGGTAAATTTTAGCCACACATAAAAGAACATGTAAATTTTAGCCATTTTTCTTGTAAAATGACATGTTTGCCCTTTAAGTTAATTACACGACTAATGATTACACGACTACATAGTCGTATAATGTTGGTCGTGTATTTCGCACGGCAAGGCGAACACGGCGCCCAACATGGCATTGCACGACCACGACTCGAGGGTCCATGGTCGTGCATTCGCATAGCCCGGCAACCATGGCGCCCGGCGTGGCATTGCACGACCATGACTCAAGGGTGGTCGTGGTCGTGCATTTGCATATCCCGGGCAGCCACGGCGCCCGACGGGGGCTCGCCCCGTGCCACGACCAACACATGGCCACGGCCTGGGGAGGCGGTCGTGGTCGTGCATTCGTACAGCCCGATAGCCACGATGCGCGGCGGGGGCTCACGCCCGTGTCACGACCAACACACGACCCACGGCCACGGCCCGGGAGAGACGGTCGTGGTCGTGCATTCGCACGACATGGCAGCCACAGCGCCCGTGCCACACCAACACACGACGTACGACTACGGCTCGGGGGAGGCAGTCATGGTCGTGCATTCGCACGACCCAACAGCCACGGCGCCCGACCGGGGCTTGCGCCTGTGATGTGGCCAACACACGACGCACGGCGTCGGGCTCACTGCTTGGAACTCGCCCCTGTGCCACAGCCGACGGGAAGCCCCGGCATGCCAATGCAGGCACGGCCATGGCCCGTCGTTGTCGTGTAACACATACAGAGAGAGAGAGAGAGAGAGAGAAAGAGAGAGAGAGAGGAGGGGAGAACCTGTGCGTAAGTGTTTCTTCTCCAATTAACATTCATCTCCTTGTTCAATTCACCTTTTTCTCCAAAATTTCAACAACGAATCAAAGTAATTGACTACAATTAATCATAGATTCGAACTAAATCCCATGGAATTCTTCTTCAATTTCGTGATGGAGATTGAAAATTATCTTCCGAGTCGTTGGCGCTAGGATCAGCTTCGAACCCGAGTCACAGTCGAGATCTATTCAATTTTGCGGCAGAGATACAATCGGCGAACTTGTCTTCACATCGGAGACGCAGTCGTAAATCATGTTGGAAGAACTCAGTGGTCGCAGGGATGAAGTAACATGGGAGGAAGGGGGCGGCGGCGGCGGCGGCGAGTTCTGCAGTAGACGGCGTGAGGGGGGAGACTGCATGAGGTTGGGGATGACAAGCAGGTTTGTTTCTTTTTTTTTTTTCTAATTTTTGAAATTTTGTTTTTACTTTTAGTTCTTTGATTTTTCAATTTTTTAAATATAAGAGAATTAGGGGTAATTTAGTAAAGTTTGGCTAAAATTTGCATATTCTTTTATTGATGGCTAAAATTTACCTTTGCTTTATCAGAATGACTATTTTAGAGTATTTCCTCATAAGAATTTTTATGTGATGGAAAGCCACGTGAAGAGAGTAGTTACTATATCTAATTTTGCAAATATAAGCAGTGAATATAAAAGATAAATTTCTAATTAAGATATCTAAGAGCTACAACAACGTGAGAGGCAACTGACAACCATTGTGAAGAGAGAGAGATAACAAATAAGCAAACATCCACTTTTTATATCCAAATTACTAAAGATAATATATTTTGAACTTTTTGTTTTGTATAATGAGACTCTACATTTACAGAGATGGCTCAACTTCATTCAAAGAAACAATATATTAGAGTCAAAGTCAAAATAATTAAGGTTTCTGTAGATGGTAAATCTACAATCAATGATATGACCAGCTCGACAGGTTCGTCCGGTAGACAGAACGGACACTAGCAACCTGTCAACACAAGTAACATACGTAAGAGCCCTTCGAGGAACACCGGAGGGGGTGTCAGCCGAAGGACCTCCAACGCTCAAGTCAGTGATCAGAATAAGTAGGTGGAATGATAAATGTAAATAGACAAAAAATGATAAATAATGAATAGTAGAAGTTCTAGTCAGAGGCGGATTGGCGAAGAGTGCACATGATGAGGGAATGGTGACGGGAGTCCATCTGATGAGATCCGCTTGCCGCCTACTAGAAGAGAGCGTGGAGTGTTCGGGGGGGCCTAGGAGCCGATTGCTAGAATGAGTATGGTTATAGACGGAAAGTGGAAGATCCGACTACCAGAGTGAGAATGCTAGTAGTCAGAACGTTGGAGAGCCAATTGCTAAGGGTGATTGCTAGTAGTCGGAACGTGTCCGTCTGCTTGACTAGCAGGCGGAATATATAGGACGGCCGGGTCGTCTAGGGTTTTTCCGTTCAGCCCTAGTCCTTATCGGTTTGTTGAGATCGTGGGGAAATCTATCCCGATCGGCTCATTCCGTCTGTTACGCTAAGTTCCGCTGACTTAGGTTAGTTCGGCTGACTAGGTGGACTCCTAGCCGGATATCCGTTCAGATAGCCCGATAGATGGGAATTTGGGCTTGCTGCCTTTCGATGGGCCGATTGAGTAGCCCGTCAGACTTTGTTTTATTTTGTAAGTAGTAAGTCTAATAGTTAGTATTTATTTAATTTAATTTAATTGTAGCCCAATTGTCACAACATGTTAGGTGACGAATTGGCTCAAGTAGGCCCATCAGTATTTTTCCTTGTAGTATTTAGGTCTTGGAGAAACACTATTCACGTAGACATCTTTGAATCAGAAATCTTATTGATCGATTTGTCTCCATCGTGCTTTGGTTCACGATTTTTCACTTTCGTTCTTGGTAGAGTTTGATTATTGGCGACTTCAAACTTGAATTCAATCGACTCGTTCGTGATATCTCGTAGTATCCGGGTTAGTCGAGCCACAAGATTGCTTGTCAAACGCGTTTCGTATCCTTGTAGATTCGAGGTTCGTTTCTGGTAATTTTCACCCTTTAATTTTCGAATTTTGTTAAACCCTTATTTGATTGTCGTTCCCAGCCATCCCTCATCTTTCATACATCCTGAAAATCCATTACTCATCGTCCCTACCACCATCAGATCCCTGAAAACCCGTAGAATAATTCTAGATCCTTTTTTTTAAACCCTAGTTCTGTCTCGAAAATCACCACCGTGCCAAATCGAAAACTACTCGTGCGTTTTCGCTGAATTTTGGATAGTTCTTCATAACCCTAAGTTGTAACTCGTGTTAAAATTTTAGCTTAATCGGAATTGAATTGCTTAGGTTTCTGTAGACGTCTATTCAGTGTATTTGTAGGTAGAATTTCAGGGAATTCCCATTCGATTGTTCATAGTTATATTTGGATTGAATCTTTCGTGTCTGACGTTGTTCGATTCTTAGCTTCCGCGTATTGTTGATCGTATCACCGTTTGACCTGGGCCGGCTACCGACTGCTGATTTCTTATGGACAATTGGGTTTGGGCCGATCAGGCGGATTTTGCCCACTACAGTTTCCTATAGACATTAACCCAAAAAAAGCATTATATGCAACATACCATATGCTTAGATTCACTGAGAAAGCAAGAAGAATCGTAAGAAGAAAAAATCAATCATCACAATCGTCTACTGTTAAACATAATAATAGACTCATTCAAGAGCTTTCCTTATTCAAACTTTGAATATAATGCAGCATACATTACCTTTTTAGAGAAAGATTTGAATTTTAATTTAGTGAAATCTCCCCCTCATTCAAGCCCTTTTCTCAACCTGTGAAGTAAAGAAAATAATCCAAGTTAAATATAACGAGATGGTATTTTCAAAATAAAGAGGTAATTGACACATGTTATTAAAACGAATAAAATACACACCCTAGAAATAATTTATTTGCAACACATCTCCAGTACTTAAAATAGAAATAAAAATCCAATTATTATTATTTCTATTGAAATTCAAATGCAAGAAATCTCATTTAGCAATAGTTTGCCCACGAACATCTAAGTATGCAAGGAGTCGGTTCGAAGATTTACAACCAAACATCGTAAAGATCGTATAAGCGCCACACATATTAATTGAAGTTTATGAATGGAACACAGATCGACACCTAATTGTTTTCCTCTGCAAAGATCATATTGAACAGAAGTTGTTTGCATGGTTTAATCACATTATGCAAATAATTAAGATTCATGGATTCAATATTTCTCTGCTAATTTCCGTTGTATTACATATCTAAGAGTGAGATTATATTCATTAATAAGGTGCAAGGAGGATGCAAAATCATCAAAGTAAATTAATTGCAAGAGTTTGATATGTTAAGATAGTGAATAGATTGAATTTATAAAGGCAAACTCGGTCTCATTACCATGTGATTTAAAAGATTAGGAGGACTTAAATCGAACCCACTAACAGTAAACATAAACAAAAATCATGTCATTGGTATGACTATTTAAATGACTAAACTGAGAGATAGAATACCAAAATTTCCGAAGAATCACTCTACCACGATTTTCATGAGAAGAATTCTTTGGAATGGTTGATTTCAAATCATCTACGCTTTTGTCGGTGCTTCTCAAGGCGATAAAGAAGAGCCGCAGAACGACAGAGATTTATAAGAGCGACAAAGTATTAAAATTTGAAATAGGTTAATTAAACTAAACTTATAATATACAGTATTACCCTTAATTTGAAATATATTATAAGGATATAATAGATGATGTACAATTTGTAAAACAAAGCTCCTTTTATTTTTATTTTTTTGTTTTATGTCGTGGGAACCCCTAGTCGCTACCTTCGGTGCGCACTGTGTAAACCCCCGCCCCTATGCAATAGCCTGCAAACTATACAAGAGAGGTAAGCCACACTTGAAAGGACAGGTGTGACAGACTCAGACCCATAGATACGTTGGCGGGATTTGAATTCGTGACCTTTTAGGCCACAGGTGTTATGCCACCCCCTAAGGGGCAAAGCTCTTTTGTATATATGTATAGATCTTTTAAAAAGTACAATAAGTGCAAACAAAACTGGCGAAACAATAATAAAAGCAAAACTACAAATATACAGACCTTCAAAGTGTAGAATGTAGGGGAAGACAATACATAGAGGCATATGATCGAGTAAAGTTAGATGAATAAGGCTCATTAACACCATTTGCTCTCAAGCAATTCGTAGGATCTCCAAAACAAACAAAAGTAAGAAGAAAGGTTTTCTCCTGTTGACAACAGACATAGAAGAATCTCCACGAACCTCGGTACTCAAAGCTTGAGCAATAAGTCATCCCAATGGTGAAGAACGCTTGAGCAATAAGTCATCGAGTAGAACTCGTTCCTTCTTCAACTGTTCAAAACACACAAATCAAGATTAATTCATCAAAGCAATTGTAGTAAACAAACTCACCATAATAATCTCGAAATGACACTCACAAGAATATGATGAAGCGCCCGTCAATTCGTGATGTTATAGTTGCTCGTGATCACAAGCCATCCAGAAAAAAGATCACTTTGGAAAAAGAAGAAAGGAAAGAAACTGATTACGATAACTCGATAGCAAGGAAATAACTGGAATAAAATTTCTGTTTTCGTAGACGCAAGCCTGCTGAACTGTATTTGTGGAACATACGCCTTCAAACGTTGAACTCGCTGAAACGCATGGACTACCCTCTGCCTCCTCTACCAATTAAATAAATAAATATATACTATTATTTGATTATTTATCTATCTACGTGAAGAACATAAGCATTATTTTCTGTTTGCACGATGAATGCTCTTAGGCAGCTATGGAATAAGCTTTTCGGGATTCACCTGATTGACTAATACTCGCGCAAGAAGGAACTGCAAACCGGGTTATTGATTTACCCAATTCAATACTCTAACCCTAGATGGTAAAAAAAAATATTGATAAAATGGTAAAAAAAAATATTCATAAAGTGCTTCATAATTGAGAAGAATTATTGAATGTCGCCGTTGGTTTACTCAATGGGATTAATAAATATTATTAGAAAAGGAATAAACAGGGGATACAAGGATAACCAGAATCAGTACAAAGAATTAAATATCAGCACCCCAAATGCTAGCGGAAAAAAAAAAAAAAAAAACAACAGCAGGCGCCATCCTCTAATACAGCAGCAGTACATCAGCAAACTCAATGAATCACCAAGTTTAAGCAAACAAAATACCTATGCGAGAGAGAGAGAGAGGTAGGTTACGAAATACGAAGTATATCTAAAGAAGCTTGAGCAATAAGTCATCGACTAAACATATACACCGTAATATATATTAACTAAATTTATATTACATTATTACCCTTTATTTGAAATATATTATAAGGATATTATAGGCGATCTACATTTTGTAAAGTGGTAATAGGTAGAAAATAACCACTTAACTTAAAAAAAATAGCCACTAATTTATAAAGATATAAAAAGTAGTCACCTTGACATTTTTACCCTTAATACTTAATACTTGTAAGAAGAAAAAAAGTCTTGGGCGCGATCGATGCTGAAATGGGATCTATCGATCCTTAGTGTGTTCGGATTGAATGGGCTCGATCGATCCCATGTGTCGGGATCGATCGAGCCTTAGTGTGTTGGGGTCAAGGGCTCGATCGATCCTTAGTGTGTTGGGCTCAAGGGCTCGATCGATCTTTAGTGCATTGGGCTCGATCTCATTAAGGGTATTTTTGTCTTATCATGTAAAAGTGGCTATTTTTTATATATTTTTAAGCTAGTGACTAGTTTTTTTCATCCACTATCTTAAATAACTATTTTACATTTTGTCCCATTTGTAAAATAAGGTTCATTTATATATTGATATAGATTAACTTAAAATTATAAATAAAATAAAATAGAAAATAAAATAAAAATTCGAATAGGTAACTTTGACATTAAAGACATAGGCGAGAGAGGTAGATAGGTACGTTAGACGAATTTTAAGTTTTTGTGTTATTTTATTTATTAATTTAAAATTAGTGAAAATGACATTATTTTGATTTAAGCGCCATCTAAGTTTTAATTAGTTTTCTTTGGATTTTTTCATGTGCAAAATAAGATCAAATCCAAAGGTTGGTTATGTATTTGTGTTAAAATTTCAAAGCCTATAACAAATAATGTACAAGGTTGTCTGTTCTTTTCTTGTGTTGATCTGTAATCATCAATGTAATGTTACTTTCTTTATTCTTTTTAATTTGGTGGAATAATTTTATCATTTTGGTTGCAAATCTGCTTAAGAATTATCTCTCTCTCTATCTCCTCTTAAATTTATTTTTTGTCAATATATGTTTTTAACTTTTCTGTATAGCTGAAGTACCCACTCCTCGTGTGCCCACCCTGCATAATCATCAATATATATGATGTAGTTGTCCATATGTGATACTCCCTCCATCCACGATCTCTTGGCCAAAAATAATTTTTAGATGATTTTGGAGTTTTATAATAATGGCTTTTAAATTGTACTTTTGGAGTTTAAGTTTTTTTTATAGGGTACTACAATACTTGTAGTACATTGTAAAAAGAAGTAAACTTAAAAAATACAATTTAAAATCTATCATTACAAACTTTCAGAAAAAGTCAAAAAGTCAATTTGACCAGAGATCGTGGACGGAGGGAGTATATTATAATTAGAATAATAAAATGTATTTGTGGTTCTTAATTCTTTCCATATTACTATATTAGTAGTTCTTAATATCTCGAGAGACTAAATAATAACTAGATCCAACCGGAAGCTAGCAAGCTACATCCTGTATTCCTGTTGTTTTATAGCACAAAACCAAAGCACAAGTCAATTCAATTCGTAGTTTGCATAGAAGTTTTATTTTATTTAAACTCAAAAAATAACCTAGCTCATGACTAGCTAAGAACGATAATCATCCTCTCTCTCTTCATTTTCTCACTCATCCATAACCATTTCTCTCAAACTTGTAATGCAAATTCTGATTGCACTACTCCTTCTGCATGCGGCCTTATTCGCAATATCACCTTCCCTTTCCGCCTCAAGCATGACCCCAACGACTGCGACAATTTCGAGCTTCAATGCGAAAACGACGTCGCCTCCCTCACTCTAAACTCTCAAAAGTACCATGTTAAAGAAATCAACTACACCAAACAAACGATTAGGGTGACCCATCCTTCCATCAACAGTCAAATATGTTCTTTCCCGAATTCTTCTGCATATTATGATGAAGAGTATCCTTATCCTTATCCTTATTCTTCTGCTCAACCCCGGCCTCTCAATTTCATCACGTGCCCAAATCCATTGAAGAACTCTTCCCTCTTTACCAATATTACTTATTGTGCCTCGGATTCATCAACTTATAGATATGTCATGGTCGGTGACATGAAGGCTTCACATGTAGACAATATGTGCATGTTGGAGATGATAGCGATGACGTCATGAGAATTTAGGGATTCGAGCTATGTATCGCTTTCGGAAATCCATGATTCTCTCTTGTATGGATTCGATGTCGGCTTTTGTGGCCGCTGCGGAAGGTTATTCACGGTGTGGGGTAAGAAAGAATAATCTAGCTTGGGATTATATATTTTTCTGTTTGTGGCTTGTTATTTTGGCACGCGTTTCAATGCTTGTTTTAAAATGAGTTTTGGAATATTTTTTTTACGGGATATTATGAGTGACGTAGTATGTGTAATATACTTCAAAAATTTACTTTAAAACCATCGTCACCAAGCATCAAAATGCGTGTAAAAAAAACAAGCCGCAGTTTTTTTGGATAGAAGGAGCATGTGCTAATGCTTTTGTATCTGGAAAATGCAGAGAAACTTGAAATTTTTTTGATGGGTAAGGTTTCGAATGCTAGGAAATTTATTTCCTAATTATCTATTTTGTGGGCAACATATTATTGTTATAATTATATTGACTATTTATTATTAATGGACTTAATTAAGTGATTTAATTAAGTATAAAGCCCATGGGCTATGTAAGTAATTGATATGAGCTTTTATGAGTAGGTACCTAATACTAGTCTAATTATGTGTTTATGAGTAACCTAATTAACTAGTATACCCCAATATACTAAATCAAACAAAGTTTCTCTTCTCCCCATCTGAAAGAAAACGTAAGGCCCATACGGTGATTTAGTTGAGGAAGATCATAATACCAAATCATTTCGTGTTCGTGGTTTGTGTTCGTGATTGAGGATTTAAGTTGTTCAGTATTCCGCATCAAGTAATTCAATCTAAATGGATCCAGGTATTCCTATGATCTTTGATAATCGAGTATCGATGTTAAGAATTGAATTTATGTTTTATGTGATCTATAAATTCTAACAAGTGGTATCAGAGCCAGGTTATCGACTGCTCGATTGTTGGGATCTGTGGAGTTTTATGAGATTTATATGATTAATTGCGATCGATTATATATGAATCTCAATTTTGGTATTGTCGGTCTTACATGATTTTCAGTACGTTTGTGTTTTAATCAAGGAACGATTATTTGATTTTTCAATTGGTCAATCACGCATTAAGAAAGAATTTTGTGATTGATATTACAATTTTGATTATGGGATCGAGGTCAAATCATGATAGCATGTATATACGTTTGCCCATTAAATGTTTCATTATCTATGTCAAACCAATTGTTGATTTTTAGATAATATATTGGGGGTTACTGATTTGCATAGACGACGGATAGACCACTTATGTTAATCGCTGATATAATTCTTGATAATAGCTTTATCGGATCGATTGTTATGAAGTTGCGTATATTGATTCATGTATTAGGTGCCGTTTATATTGCTATAATTCATCTGCATGAATTTTGTTTCGCCTATATCATGTATGAGATCTGTTATTTGATTAATTAAGCATGTAAATATGATTCAGTATATATGTTTAGTCTAATATAGATTAGCATAAGGTTTCGGTAATAATTATAAATTGAATTGGGGAGACATATTTCTTATGTTGAACAATTGAGCTTAATTCGAAATTAGCTTAATTGGTCTAGTAATGTTCAATTTACTTTATCAAAGCTTCATGTTGCCATAGTAACCTCTGTATGTGGAGATCGATTTATTGAATTTACATAGATGGCGTGTGGTATTATTTATGCGTTATGTGCTCGGCCCATAGGAAGACACAGTTTGGCGAAATAATAACACACATGTGATGATAAGTGCATGATAATTATATGGAATTTCATGTGAACATTAGTCAGTCCATAGATAGACTTTTGTTTGACCGAACTTATTATCAGTACTTGATCATTACACCAAGATTACCGCTGCATTTAATTGTCCGTCCATAGATAGAGATTAACGTTGTACTGGAAATCTTGAAATGAGTCCCCAATTTATTTATTTATTCATGTCAATTATGTTTTGTGACATGTATTTGAGTATGTTAGTAATTGTTCTCTATTTTAGTTTCTCTTGCTTCAGCTACACATCTCTCTAGCTACTCAAGTTAGTAACATCCCTATGCTGTCTGGGATGAACTTTAAGGTTTGGAAAGAAACCGTAGAAATTATTCTCAGTTGTATGGATTTAGATCTACCTCTTCGATCTGAAAAACCCACTGCTACAAATGAAAATCCAAATGAGGCCAAAATTGAGAAGTGGGAACGGTCAAATCGAATGTGCTTGATGATCAT
The DNA here is from genome assembly GCA_001642375.2 of Mentha longifolia. Lineage (NCBI taxonomy): Eukaryota > Viridiplantae > Streptophyta > Magnoliopsida > Lamiales > Lamiaceae > Mentha > Mentha longifolia. Next base: position 25,872,544 of record CM038118.1, on the reverse strand, counting down.
GAAACGCTCTATTCCGGAGGCGTTTCGGGCATTCCGGAGGCATTTCGAGGCTCTATTACTGAAAGTGAAAATGCAAAATTGTTTCTTACTGCTGTTGAGTAGTATTTTTCCAAGAATGAAAAATCGGAAGCGAGCAATCTTTTGGCTAAACTCGTCGCTATGCGGTATAATGGAAATGGAAACATTCGGGAGTACATTATGGAGATGTCTAATCTCGCATCAAAACTCAAGGCACTAAAGTTAGAGTCGTCTGATGACTTGCTCGTGCACTTGGTTTTGATCTCACTTCCTCCACACTTTAGGCAATTCAAAGTGAGTTATAACACTCAAAAGGACAAATGGTCCCTTAATGAGCTTATATCTCACTGTGTGCAAGAGGAAGAGATACTGCAGAAAGATAAGACTGAAAGTGCTCATCTGACATCTTCATCTTACAGTAAGAAAATAAAGGGAGCTAAGGATACTATGATAGCAACTTCTGAACAGAAGATGCAAAAGAAGGATCATGATAATGATAAATGTCACTTCTGCAAAAAGTCGGGGCACTTTAAGAAAGATTGCCTCAAGTATGCAGCTTGGCGTGCAAATAAGGGTATACTTCTAACCTTAGTTTGTTCTGAAGTTAATTTTTAATTTGTACCTTTGGATATTTGGTGGGTAGATTCCAGTACTACTACTCACATAAGTATGCCAATGCTGGGTTGCCTGTGGAGCCGACTGTCAATTGATGCTGAAAGATTCATCTTTGTGGGCAATGACAATAAAGCTGCGGTGGACGCTATAGGAACTTTTAGATTACATTTAAAGAGTTGTTTTTATTTGGATTTATTTAAGACATTCCTTGTACCGTGTTTTAGACGGGATTTAGTTTCTATTTCCATTTTGGACAAACTGGGATTTTCCTAGTCTTTTGAAATAATAATCTTAGTTTCTTTCAAAATTCAAAATCTTATTGGTGATGACTCTTTAATTGATAATCCTTACATGTTTGATGTAGTAAGTTCCAATAATTTTATACTACAAACTTGTTCAAAAGGTACAAAGCGAAAATTTCATGGAGATTCCACCATTTTGTGGCACAAGCGCTTAGGACACATTTCTAAACAAAGAATATAAAGGCTTGTGTCTGACGGAATTCTTGATCCCTTAGATTTAGCAAATTTTGATGTCTGCATTAAGTGTATCAAAGGGAAACCTATCATGAATGGTGTAGCAGAACGACAAAATTTGACTCTTAAGGATATGGTAAGGAGTATGATTAGTCATTCGTCTTTGCTAGAGTCACTTTGGGGAGAAGCTCTTAAGACTGCAGTATATATTTTGAACAGAGTACCAAGTAAAGTAGTTGTCAAATCCCTTATGGACTTTGGATAGGCAAGAATCCCTGTACAGAGTACCAAGTAAAGCAATTGCCAAATCCCTTATGGACTTTGGATAGGCAAGAATCCTAGCATTAGACACTTGCATGTTTGGGGTTGTCCAGCTGAGGAGCGACCTTACAGGCTGCATGAAGGAAAACTAGACTCAAGACTGGTTAGCTGTTCTTTTGTTGGTTACTCTGAACACTCTCGGGATATAAATTTTACCATCCCATATCAAGAACATTTTTGAGACGGGAAATGCCAAATTTCTTGAGGATATTGAGTTTGGGAGGGAAGATATCATTAGGACTGTTGTCTTTGAAGTGCAAACTTAACAACCTCAAGAAGTGCCACTAAGGAGATCTAATGGCGCTTGTGGCTCATTTTGATTTAGAGCTACACTAGATGGATTTTAAGACTGCGTTTCTTAATGGAGACACTGAGGAAACAATTAATGTGGTGCGACCGGAAAACTTTGTATTTGTAGATTCAAAGTCTATGGTTTGCAAATTAAAGAAGTCAATCTATGGTCTCAAGCAGGCATCTCGTCAATGTATCACAAGTTTGATCAAGTCATCACCTCTTACGGTTTTGAGGTAAATGCCGTTGATGATTGTGTATACTACAAGTTCAGTGGGAATAAATACATTTTTTCAAGTTTGTACTCGTCCAGACATAATATTTATAGTGGGAGTTTGGGTAGATATTTTTTGAGCAATTTAGGAGAGCATCATTTTAGAGCAGCCAAAAGCATGATGCGTTATTTGAGAGAACAATGAATGACATGCTCACTTATCGGATATTAGAGAATTTGGAGATCATTATGTGTTCTAATTCCGATTTTGTTAAATGTTGTGAGACGTCTAATTATGATTTATGATTATGGAATTTTGTCACAAGGCTGCAGGTGGTTGATCACATAGAGAGTCCGTAGAGGATTTATTGTGACGATAATTCAGTCGTGCTTTACTCCAACATCAATAAAGTTTTACAAGTCGAAGTTTATTGACATTAAGTATCTCGTTGTAAAGGAGAGAGTTCAGAATGAACAGATTTCTATAGTGCACATAGGAACAAGTGAAATGCTAGCGGATCCTCTAACTAAGACATTAACATTGAAGGTCTTTCAGGAGCATACTGCTCATATGAGTGTTGTTTGTGACATTGCCTTAGTTTAGTGGGAGTTTTTTGTTCTATGTGATACACTATTTTGGATTGTTTAGATTTCTACAGAATAAGGATGATGATTTTGATTTCATTCTGAATTCGCTTAAGTTATCCTTTGTAATGTTTTACATTAAATTGATGGATTGATCTCATTAGGACTAAAGTTGGACCAGTTGGAAATAGACATGATAAAGATCACATTATATGTAATTTCCATGCTACTCACCATATTTGATCTATGTCATTGAATATATTAGTTATGGTAATTATCGGGGTTGAGCCACGATTTATAATGTGGTAAATGTTTCATTTCTAGTATATGAGATGAACCAGATTGTTAAGGCATAGTTTGGAAATAAATAGCATAAAGTTGCGCCACTAAGGAATTCCTTGATATAATTGCTTTTGGAAAAAAATATATAGATCAAGTGGGAGATTGTTAGGAAATTTATTTCCTAATTATCTATTTTGTGGGCAACATATTATTATTGCAATTATATTGACTATTTATTATTGATGGACTTAATTAAATGATCTAATTAAGTATAAAGTCCATGAGCTATGTAAGTAATTGATATGTGCTTTTATGAGTAGATACCTAATACTAGTCTAATTAGGTGTTTATGAGTAACCTAATTAACTAGTATATAAAGAACCCCTGGTTATGGTCCCCAATATACTAAATCGAACAAAGTTTCTCTTCTCCCCATCTGGAAGAAAACGTAAGGCCCATACGATGATTTAGTTGAGAAAGACCATAATACCAAATCCGTTTGTGTTCGCGGTTTGTGTTCGTGATTGAGGATTTAAGATTGTTCAGTATACTGCATCAAGTAATTCAATCTAAATGGATCCAGGTATTCCTACGATCTTTGATAATCGAGTATCGATGTTAAGAATTGAATTTATGTTTTATGTGATCTATAAATTCTAACATCAAAACCTCACTTTCTCTGATAATGAGTTTTGTTAATTTTTTAATTATTATTTGGGTAAATACCTAAGAATAGCCAAAATGATAAAGTAGAGGTTTATTTTAATCATTCATAAAAGAATGGTCTAATTTTAGCCATTTTAGATATGTAATGACAGTTATACCCTTAATGAAATTCATTAATAATAAAATAAAATATTGAAAACCTAAAAACTACCTGCCGTCACCCCCATTCCTCTATCTTCTGTTTCAATCGCTGTCTCTCCTCCTTCTCACTTTTCTACAATTGGAAACGCAGGCTACACAGCAGATTCAACATTATCCTCCGCCGGCTGCCACCCCTCCTCGTCGTTGCTGCCGCGATCCCACCCCTTCGGCCCTCATCTTTGCCCTCTCTCTCTCTTCAATTTTTAAAATTCGTTGACTTCACTTTCATTCTGCAAAGCTTTGGCTGGATCGCAGCGCCGCTCGTCGGTGCCGATGCATAAGAGCACTACCATGCTTACACAATTGTATTGTTTGTGATCGTGCACACGAACACGATAAAAAATGATCGTAAAGTCCACTTGTGCACACGAACACGAATAAAATGACCGTGTGCGTGTGCAAAACGAGCGTGAAGACCGATCGTGCACACGAACACGACGAAAAAAAACAAGTGTGTTCGTGCATGTGAGTGATTGATTGTGCGGTCGTATAATCAACCTATAATTACGAGCGAGTGATGAAACTCGCTGGAATCACAGTGGCAGTGGCAATTACGGTGGCCGTGGTGGTAGAAGAGATGAAGTCAGGAGAGAAAATAGAGGATCGGAGGAGAAAGAGAAGAGATGAGAGAGAGGTAGAATTTACCCCTCTTACCTCCTGCTTCATGGTTGTCATCGCAACAACTTCATCGCTGCGGCTACCAATCCGGCAATATTCTTCGATCTCTTCAATCTGTCGACTCGAGCAGCAGCTTTGTGGAGATGGTAATGATGAATTCGTGAGTTAGGTTTTTTTAATTTGGGGCTTAGGTTTTTTTAATTTTGGGGATTTGCCCGTACTTCACTTTTCCCATCCTTTTTCTTTCTTATTTATTACTTTTTTCCTTTTTTATTATTATTAATAAATAGTAAGGGTATAATTGGTAGATTATGTGTAAAATGGCTAGAATTAGGTCATTATCTTATTGTTGGCTAAAAAAGACATTTTTCTTAAGAAAATGGCTATTTGAGGGTTTGCCTCTATATTTTATTATAACAAGGTTAACCAGATTTGACTTTTCTTATAAATTGTGTAATGACCTAACCATGTTTTTATTTCTTTTTATAAATTCGTATTTAATAGTAATATGATATTACACTATTGACATTGAATTAAATTTTATAATAGGGACAAAATAGACAAACTAAAATTTGTAAAATAAGACACTTTTATAATAAGGTATAAATTCTTATTCAAAACCATACCGGTTTAATTGAATTGTCACGACATAGCAGCCAACTCTTTTAAATTTTACCATCCTACACACATGATTATCCTGTTTAATTTAGCTGGAAATAGAAATGGAGGTAAAATTACAATAATATTAAAGTTCATATAATTTCCAGTACAATCATGCATGTTTACTTGTTTAGGGTCTATCTAACTAAGCTGTTGATATGCACCATTTGGACTAGACTCAGTCGTCTCCTTCTAGAGACTTTAACTAAAGTCAAGTTGGAGAGATTACTAATTTAAGGTACGGTCTATATTTGGAGAAGACCAAGTCGATTCAACCATAAATACTTTATTTATAATCAAGTGGGACCTTAACACTTAAGAAAAATTTGACAAAGTGCAAAACATTAAACACTTTAAAGAAAGTCATATATATATATATATATATATATATATATATATATTTTAATCTGGTAGGAACCGACAACTTTTATTTTCGGTGCGCACCGGGTAAACTCTCCCTCTATGCAATAGCAAGCAAACCACTTATGGGATGTAAACCACATTTAACAGGACAAATGTGACAGACTCAAATCTATAATAGTATTGAATGAGTTTTGAATATGTAATATTTTAGAACAGAAATGGAACACTTTATTCCTAATGAGCAAAAGAAGCTCCTTTTGAAGTCATTCACACACAACTCAAACAAATGTTCTCCTAAAGTAATCAAAGAGCCTGTTCTAGATCTTGGAGGGAGAAACGGATGATAAAATTAAATTAAATAGTTTGGGCGTTTTTGATATTTTTCAAAGGTTGGGATAGTTTTGTCAATACCAGAAAACGTGGGAATATAAAGCTTGACTACCCCCACCCCAGCCTTTAATCAATTGAGTGAAAGATGATCAAAACTACTAAATATTCATATGCTTCATCCCTCTTCTTCATTCTTAGCTCACTCCAGTATTTTTTCTTCCAAGCTTGTGTTGTTGCTGCAAGTAATAGCTGCACCCCTTCTTCCTGCGGCGTACTTAACAATGTCAGCTACCCTTTCCGCCTCAAGGACGACCCCCTTCACTGCGGCGACCGTAGATTCGAATTAGTCTGTGAGAACGACGTCGCCTCCTTCCATCTGAACTCTCAAAAATACTACGTCAAAGACATCAACTACGCCAACTCAACCATCAGGCTTGTTGATGCTTCCATAAACAGTAACGACGTCTGCTCTTTTCCCACCTCTTCTGCATACGGCTTTAACTTCACTTATAACTATCGTCTTCATGGTTACCCTTATTATCGTGATCCTTACCTACAATTACGAAATGATGTCTACTATGATGATGCTACACCCACCCCTATATATTTTATAAGCTGCCCAAATCCATTGAAGGATTCTATTTCTTCCCCACTACTACTCTTTACAGATATTACTCATCATTGTCGTCCCTCTAATTCCACTAGCTATGCTTACGTCAAGGTTGGCCGAATGAAAGTTCAAGACATGCCACATATGTGTGAATTGGACATCGTAGCGATGACGTCGTGCCCGGAATTCTATAAGGATACGAAGAATGTTTCGCTTTCTGTTATCCACCAATCTCTCTTGTATGGGTTTGAACTCTCCTGCTGCATCAAGTGCGGAATGGCTCGAACCCACCGAACGTGGTGTAAGAATTTCGAAAGATTTGTGTTGGGTTTTAAGTGTAAAATTAATATGCCTTTTCACTACAATATATTGATTACCTGATTTCTACAAGTTTATGATGCATGTGAACACATATTATGTTTATGCATGTATACACTTAGACTTAACAACTCCTTTTTCTTTGTGCTAATTCATTATTGCAGTTAAATTTAGAGACTTCTTCATCAACAGACTTAATAGTAAGCATTCTCAGACATCTTGTGTTTAATTATGAGTTGTCATTTTATAATTAAAATTAATCCTCTCTGGTTTAAATGCAGGCCCTCTCCTTATTATTCCGGTCATTCTAGGTTCGCCCCCTCAATTTATACATGTTTCCGTCGTTTCTTTTTCTATCGATTTTCTGATGATACATGTAAATGACAATAGCTAGTAATTAAGAGTAGTCAACTTGTGATTTGGAAGTCTAATTTGGTCGAAATTATTTTTCAGTTATGCTATGCGCAGCGGTGGCCCCACCTGTAATGGCCCTCCTTGCATTCACCGCTGTAGTGGGACTCATAACCTTCATTGCCCTTCAATTTTACTGGCTTAATAGATGGCCGTGTAAGACCTCTTATTACTTTCTATTATTGTCCAGTTTAATTATCTTATTTGATTCTTTTAGGAATATTTCTCTTTCTTGATCTTGTACGTACGCATGGTGTGTTTGCAGATAGGATGGGATATAATCCGTCCAATTCAGGTGAGCACCTCTAATTGATTTTATGTTCTACGTACTAATTACTTTACATAACTACCCTTCATTTATACAAAAGTACAAGGACGATACGATAAAAAAATATATTAATATTTGTTTTGCTTTTACAACTTGCTTTTGGTAATGTGTCCGATTCTAATCATCTATTGCAATTTTGTTTGACATCTATTGCATCGTATCAATTGATGATTGTCACGTATCCATAATATTTCTAAAATTATTATTTTTTGTTATGAAAATTTTTAATTGTTGCTGGTTTTGAAAATATTGTAAAAACGTGGCAATATAATAATCCATTGATACAATAAAAATTGTTACATGGAATCACAATAAAGAATCTGAATCAAAGTGGGTCGCCTCATTAATTTCTGAAGCCACTATAACTTCTTCTTTTTTTTTTAACTTCTGAAACACTTTGAATATTTATAAACAAATAGAAAAACTATTTTCATATCTTAATTAATTAGCACAGCACTAGCTAGTAGGGGGAGCAAATGAGCGACTAGGTTTAATTGAAACATAATTGAATCATCAAAATGGAAAACTTATCTTTTATTACTCTTCAAATGCCTTACTTTAAAGATAACTTAATTTAGGATTTTGACAAATTTTGAAATATAATATGGAGTTATCCAATTTATTTGAGTGAGATTCATATTGCATGATTAATCTCAAATCTAAACAAAAAGTGCAAGTGCAATCAGCTTGTGAGATAACACTCATTTGCAATCCTATTAAGTGAATACAATATCACATTGGATAAAACTGATCAGACTCTCTATCTTTGTAATTTCTATTCCTTATTGATTATCATGTTGTGTGTGTGTTTTTGCAGACGCCAGAAAGGATGTGCTAAGTACTGGTGAGCTCTCAATATATGTACTGTTCTATTTTGTGATCTAATTAGGCTGAATGCTTTTATTTTGTGCCAAGAAGTCGATCCATTCTTATTGAGTGTACGCATAGGTCTATACATTTAAATAATTAATATACGTAATATTTATCTATATTAAAATCAGATTTTAAGATTAGAAACAAGATCATTATCATCTTATATTGAGTAGGAAGGTAAAATAGAAACTTTGTCCATCGTATAAATTAGAAAGTAATCTGAATTAATTACGGAGTATTAATCTTTTGACAGTCTACTTACTGTATAATTATAAAGATACATTATCATTATCGTAAATTTGGAGATGTATTTTATAGTATATACTCCTTCCGCCCCATGCTTCTTGAAGCATTTGCTTTTTGCATGGGAATTAAGGAGTGAGTGTTAGGGATGTAAAGTGCATTGTGTTTAGGAATGTAATGTAGTTTATATATTTAGGCATATTTTAAATCTAGAGCATCATAGATGCATAATAACATATTGATGTCTTATCTTAAATGAAAGATCGTATCAAGACCTTTAATTTGGTATAAAAATCATAAAAATCTGAGAAAACAAACGAGCAAGTTATGATAATTTAAACTTCTAGAATTTAAATTATATTGGGATATGTGCTGAGAGGTGAGTGGATGATGAGATTTAATTAAGGAATGTTAAATGTAATAAGAGATTTACTAATTGTACCATTTAAACCCTAATTATTTCCCAAAAGGAAGTGTGTCAAGAAAGCTAGCTAGGACGTTCCAAAAAGAAAAATGTGTCAAGAAGCGGGCAGAGGGAGTATTAAACATGTACAATTAGATTACTATCAAAGAGTAAGTTTATACAGAATTTCATCATTACATACATAAATCACTTGCAATGCATCCCATTTCATCACAGGCTTTATTTCAAGCATCGTGATGGTATTTGCGCCAAGGTTCATCTTTTATCTTATCGTGGTGTGGTTTTTGATCTACAAATTTCGAAGAAGACATTTGTCAGAGTTTGAGATGATAGAATCATTCCTACAAAGTGACGTCAAACTAGTGCCAATAAGATATTCCTATTCAAACATAAAAAAAATGACTCGGAATTTTCGAGATAAAATAGGAGAAGGGGGTTTTGGTTCTGTTTATAAAGGAAAGCTCCGAAGTGGCAATCATGTAGCTATAAAAATGCTTGAAAAATCCAAAGCAAATGGTCAAGACTTTATCAATGAAATTTCGACCATCGGAAGGATCCACCATGTCAATATCGTAAACCTAGTTGCATATTGTGCACAAGGGTCTAAGCGTGCTCTCGTATATGATTTCATGCCCAATGGTTCTCTCGAAAAGTATATTTTCAACCGAGAAAATAAGAAGACCTTGAGTTGGGATAAGAAATTTGAGATTATAGTTGGAGTGGCTAGAGGGATTGATTATTTACATCGTGGTTGTGACATTCAAATATTGCATTTTGATATCAAGCCTCATAATATACTCCTTGATGATAAGTTCATCCCAAAAGTATCCGATTTTGGACTGTCAAAATTTTGCTCAACAGAGAAGAATACGATGACCATGACTGCCGCGAGAGGAACCATAGGTTATGTTGCTCCTGAACTGATCAGTAGAGGTATAGGCCGAGTGTCTTACAAAGCTGACGTGTATAGTTTTGGAATGTTGTTGATGGAAATGATGGGCTTAAATAGAGACAAGATAGATAAAGTTGATTATTCTAGCAAGTATTTTCCCTATTGGATATATGAGCATTTTAATCAAGGCGTGGACATTGCAATGGAAAATGTTGATGAAAATGATGATAGTGATGTATCGAAGCTTGTTCGAAAGATGACGATAGTTGCTTTATGGTGCATACAGATGAATCCGGATGATCGTCCGTCGATGAATAAAGTATTGGATATGTTGGAAGTTGATGTTGATTGTCTGCAAATTCCAAAATATCTATCGCAATCAGCACATATGCCACTAAACGAGGACAATAGTTGGGGTACGTGCTCAACTGATTCGGCATCCTTATTACATCATAATATTTCTTTGCTTAGTGTTGAGATAACTGTTGAAGAGTGACCATGTATGCAAATCATCAGCTTGTAAATGCCTTCATTGTTGCGTTGGACAAGGTGAGATGTGCCGTATTATTTAAAGGATAATTAAGGTTTATATATCTTGAGTGGCTACCATGTCTATCAATTAGCATGCTCTTTGATTAGCTAAGTTAACTATTAGAATTTATTTATTTATTTATTTTTCATTTTTTTTAAATGTTATGGACATTGAGGAAGCATTAACCTTATTATGTTGCTTGATGATGTACAACTTAAGCTATAAAATTAACGTAAAAAATGCGGGTGTATAGGATTAGATATGTCGTTGGATGGTCTCCATCTCTTGCTCCATCTATGGGCCTTTGATGGTTACAAAGTGTATAAGAATAAGAACTTTCGAATTTTGTAAATTTTATTTTATTATGATTGAAACGAAGTATTTTTAGTTTTTCCTTCAACTCCTTTCTTCCAAAGTTCATCAAGGTCTTCCCTCGTGACTACAAACGCATTTTAGCAAATAAGAAAGTAGAACAGACTGCTGAAGTTGCAGCCAAAGAGGCTGGGCCGCTGAGGTAGAAGAAGAAGAAGAAGAAGAGGAGGAGTTGAAGGAAAAAGATGCTTTTGAAGAGCTTAAGAAGATGGCAGCCGCATCTCTCAACGAAACTCCTCAGGTGTGTTTTCAGGCACATCCTCGGCTACTTGTTTCGTAACATTTTAGAACATGTCTGTGTCAGTTTAATGTTTTGACAATTTTTGAACACGCTTGCAGAATTGGTGGTCTAATGATGTATGGTGTGCCCAACATGAAGAGTGACAAAATTGATGAAGGTCAGAGGCGAGTTAATAATCTACAAAGATTGCGACGCTATCTGTACTTTGGAGATGTGGCGACAAATCTGTTGGTGGCGCCTCCGTCAGCGGCAGAATAGCGGCGGAGACCTACGACGCGGTGAAAAAACTTATAACATGTTAAACTTATAATATATTACATTATTACCCTTAATTTGAAATATATTATAAGGATATAATAGACGATATATATTTTGTAAAACAAGACTCTTTTATATATAGTTATAGATTGTGACACTTATAAATGTCACTAAAAAAAATTGTGACACTCTATGGTTGAATAACTAATATGCGTATCACAAAAATAAATGCGTGTTACTAAATTTAGTGACATTTAAAAGTTTTACTAATTTTTATGACATGTATTAAGTGTAGATAATTTTTGTGACATATGAAATTGTAAGTATTTTAATGACATGTAAATATGTCACTATGTAAATAGGGATCCTTGTGCTGATCAGTAATCATCATATCAATGTTGTAGTGAATCAGTGAATGTTGCTTCTTTATTTTTTGTCACTAATTTCTTCACCAATTCTCTCTCTATTATATTGTGAAGTAATCATTTTATCATGTTTGTTGGAAATCTATTTAAGAATATCTCTTTCTCTCACAATCTGTTTTTAACTTTTCTTTGGAGCTGAAGCCTTGTGTGCCGGCCAACATGATTATTTATTAATACATACGAAGTCGTTGTCCATGTGAGATGTATTAAAAGAATGAAGCCTATTAATTATGTATATTATTTGTGATATCAGAATATGATCACTATTTTGTATCTTATCATTTTCTTGATTAAATAATGTGATTTCTGTCCGATACTGTTTGTTTAGAGCGCTAAACCAGAACACTACAAGTTAATTCTTTGTTCGCAAAGGAAGATTTTACCACAAGGAACCACCAAATAAAAGTATGCAAAAGACTTGCTGAAATGCCTAACTAATATCTCCACTGCATAATATCTTCTTCAACTAAGAAGCATGATTCTGCTCTCTCTCTCTTGATTCTCTCACTCCAATATTTCTTCCTGATCGATCTTATTTTCCAAGGGTGATTAATGCACGTAGACGAGGAATTAATGAACACGAAAATAAAAGGACACGAAAGATTTACGTGGTTCGATCTACCGGAATAGATCTACGTCCACGGAGCAAAAGAGAGTATGGATGTTATTGTTAGTATGCGTGTATTGCTTACAAAGATTGTTCTCCCTCCTCAATCTATTCTAAGCTCCTATTTATAGGTAATTACATGGAGTTTGACTATAATATAAAGTCTTCTCCTATTTGGACTCTGGCTTGATCCCCTTCTTATGGATAAACACCGAGCTTCTATATCTCTCTTGGAGCTTGATTTGTAGTTGATGTAAGAGTTTTGATTCATTGGTGAAGAAGTCTCTTATTCTTAGTTGGGCCGAGCTGCATAGGCCGAGATTAACTGTCGGGGCCCAATCATATTGGGCCTGATGCTTGGGCCTAGGAGTTGGGCCGTATCCTATCACATCCCCCCCTAAAAAGATGTAGAAGCGAGGGTGTGACTTAGGGGAAATAGTTAACGTAGGAGTGTAGTATAAATTACGTTGCCCCGGTCGGAAAATAAATTCGCCGAAGTCGAGTTTGACTCGTCCCGTCAAAAGACGAGGTATAAAAGAAATGCCTTGCCCCGTCCAAAAATATATTCGACAAAGTCGAATTCGGCTCATCCCGTCAAAAGACGAGGTAAAAAAGAAATGCATTGCCCCGTCGAAAAATAAATTCGACGAAGTCGAGTTCGGCTCGTCCCGTCAAAAAATGAGGTAAAAAAGAAATGCCTTGTCCCATCGAAAAATAAATTCGACGAAGTGGAGTGAGTATTGTTTGCCGAAGTCAAACACGGGATGTGTCAGTCACTTTTAATTAATGCACTGGTTGGACTCCCGATAAAGTGAGGCGTGATTGGACGTGTGGGAAGGTGAAAAGGCGGAAATTGTATAAAACTTCCTTGATACGCTATTCCTTCGAAAGTTCAAACTGTTTCAAGCTTTTCTCTCATTTCTTTCAGTTCCATCGCCGCCGTCGTCGCCGGAATTCCTCTGTGCTTTTGCCGTAAAGAGTTCCAACGCATACACAAGTAAGTTCCTATGGCCTCTTCCTCTTGTAGTGATGATTCTCGCAGCGGTGAGGGTCACGACTTGGCTATGTCGCCGCCGGCAACATCTAGTCGGTCTGGTTCTGGAGAAATGGATGTATTTACTGTAAATTCTTCCACTTCTTCGAAACTTAGGGTAGTTTTTCCCTCCCCTTTAGAATCATGCGGTAGGGTTTCCGATTTCGCCTCAACCCTAAATACTTCCGTAATTCGAGAAATTGTGAAGAATTATTTATTTTTGAATTCCGTTGAACTTGTAGCCCCCCGGCCGGAGGATAGGGCTTCAGAACCTCCGGTCGGATTTGTCACTATTTATGAAGACTGTTTACACCACGGTCTTCATCTTCCCCTTCCTTCTGTTTATGCCGAGCTTCTACGGAAGTTTGGTATTCCTTTAGCCCAGATTATGCCGAACTCGTTTAGACAATTGATGGGTCTTGGCGTTGTCGCTAACCGTCATGGATTCGACCTTACCTTGAGGCTGATTCTGAGGTTCTTCCAACTTAAGTCTAGTCAAGGGTGGTACTACCTGACACCTCGTCATGACTTTTGAGTTAGGACGAAAATGAAGATCCCGAACTGGCAGAAGAAGTTCTTCTTTTGCCGGTTCGGGGAAGTCCTACAATTCACGTGGAAGGTGGGAAAGTTCGGGGAACAAGGCACCGAAGAGAAATTTGGTGACCTTGAAGAGCATTTGAAGGGCCTCGTTGAGGAAGAATTCTCCGAGGCCGAACTTACGAGAGCGGGGCTGAGCCCTTATGATCCAGCTTCCATGGTAGAGCCGGGGAAGGGTGAGGCCCCACTTCGTGCTCTCTTCCCCCCCATTTTTTTTCTTTTTTCGTAAACAACATACTAAGTTTACTATTTCTTTTTGTATTGCAGTGAAGCTGCTCAAGAACTTGAAGAGGACAAGGTCCGGTTCCACCGAGAAGGCGACATCCGAGGCTTCTTCGGATCAAACAGAGGTCGGGCTGGGCTTGTCACCACTGGGGTCCCCGTCGGACCAACCCCTTATGCGTCGCAGGAAGGGGCCGAGAATTGGTGAGGCCACACCGGTCGAGGAGGAGGAGGTCGCCATAACTGTAGTCCGGTCATCCGAAGGATTAGTGGATCGGCCTTTTGGAGAACTGGTGAATCGGCGTCAGCCGTTCCCCGAGGTATCGTACTTCGTCTGTAGCGCTGATGTATTTTTCTTTTTCTATGGTAACACTTTTAATGGTTGATATAGGGTGCTGAGGCCATAGCTGTGAAGTTCACCAGTTTGGTGACAGAGCTGACAAGCTCTGCCTTGGATTTGACCAACTTCCTCAATGAGGGAGTTGGTCAATTTGATGAGATGTCCCGGGTCCACTGGGAGCTGGAGAATGAAAAGGTCAGCCTTGCCAACAAGTTGGCTGTAGCCGAGACTAAGGCTAAGGTGGCCTCTACCAAGGAGGCCGTGGAGCGGGCTGCGACAGAAGCGGCAAGGGCTGAGGCGGCGAAGCTTCGGGAGGCCAAAGTGGTGGCCGCACAGGGACAACTACTTCGTGCTTACATGGAGAGGCTGTTTCGGTCCGAGAAATTCTCGGAGCTGGCCGGCCAGCTAGCTTCGGTGTTGAACACGCGCGTCGCTGCCGACACCATCGACGACATTGCCGCCGACTTCTCTAATTTGGATAAGTCCAAGTACGGGTATGAGGTGGTGCCAGATGAAGCCTTGAACCGTGCTTACGCCGAGGCTCTGGTGGAAGGCACCAAGGTGATCCCGTTGCTGGAGAGCCTGGCCTCATCATCCGACGTTCTGACGTTCGAGGCTGTTCGTGATTGGCCGGTCGACAGGGATGCCGACCTGGAAACCATGATCGCCGACCTCGACAATACTGCAGAGCTCGAGGCTGAAGATGCCGGTCCGCAAGAAGAGGAGGCCGAGGCCAGGGTCAGAGTGGGAGGTGTTGGCGAGGCTGCTCCGGTGAGCGCCGAGGCACCTCTTCATGAGGAGGAGAACACCGGAGTGGTCAGTTGATCACCTCCCTCTTTTTTTTTTTTGTAGGGCAGATGTACTACGGCATCACTAGGATGCCGCTTGACTTTTGTGTTAATGGCTTTAACGAAATCTTCAATTTTATTGAAAATCTCTCTTGTCTTTGTATGTAGTCTTCTCCCGAACTATTTGATGCTTCTCCTTGGGTTGAACAAATATCCCAATTAACCCGAGCTCTTGAAGCAAAAGAAAATGAAGTCGTTCACTTGAAGGGCCTCCTCGGTCATGCACAGAATGAGGCCGAAGTGCGACACATCGCTGCTCAAGAGAAACACGACGAGCTACATGCTCGGTATATTGAGCTAGAAGAAAAGCTGGAAATTGCCGAGGAAGACGCCAAGCGGGTTGCTGAGGAGCATGCGGAATATGAGGAAATTATCCGCCGAGCTGGTGGGAAGACCATTTCGGAAGCCGAGGAAAGAGTGGAAGAGCTCCTCGCTCGATGTCGCGACTATAAAGAGAAATATGGGACGAACTCTCGGGAGCTTTGCGAACAGGTCGGTGTACTGAAGCAAGTGGCCAGCACGTATAAAATAATTGTAGCCCATTGTCCAAAGCTAGCTCGACTTGTTGCTGGGGATGCCGGACCTTCGAGTTCGTCTAGTCCTGATGCCAGTACAAGAATCGTCGATCGGAATTCTCGGGAGTTTCTAGACCGAGAACGACAACTTGCGACTGAATGAGGTCGAGGTCGTAAGAGTCAAGCTGGCCGAGGCAGATGTTGCAGCATAGCTCGAGGATGAGGTAGAGGCAGAGGCAGGCTTAACATAGATGACATCTTAAATGTCCGTAGTGACTTTGCTAGTGAGTGGCTTAGCTTTAGTCGGTCTCATAGGTCCTCTCCATCGTAATGTAATTGTAATTGTACTTTCCCCTTTCATAAAATAAAATTGGAATTTATTTGTAGTTCTCTTATTCAAGCATTTCATCCTCGTTTTTAACTAAGGTAGTTCTTGTTTTAAACAAATGTGAGCTTAAGGTAGTTTGACCTCGTCATAAGATGAGGTTTAGGCCTTAGATAGCTCGACCTCATCATAAGATGAGGTTTTGGCTTTAGGTAGCTCGACCTCGTCATAAGACGAGGTTTAGGCTTTAGGTAGCTTGACCTCATCATTAGACGAGGTTTAGGCTTTAGATAGCTCGACCTCGTCGTAAGACGAGGTTTTGGCTTTAAATAGCCCGACCTCGTCATAAGACGAGGTTTTGGCTTTAGGTAGCTCGACCTCATCATTAGATGAGGTTTAGGCTTTAGATAGCTCGACCTCATCATAAGACGAGATTTTGGCTTTAAATAGCTCGACCTCGTCATAAGACGAGATTTTGGCTTTAGATAGCTCACTTCGTCATAAGACGAAGTTTGGCTTTATGTGACCCGTCCTTGTCATAAGATAAGGTTAGGGTTTAAGGTTTCTTATTTGTCGAATTCATCGATAGGGGTGGTCCCCTTACGCGTGTTTAAATTTTACTCTAGTTATGGAATTTATTTATCCTTAAAAGGATATTAAGTTACCCTCGTCAGGGTTTTTAGAGTAAAAGGGCGAGATGATTTGCATAAGTAAAAAGGAGATGTGCAAGATGAAGTATGCAAGACCAATTTATTGATAAAAACTGAAGTAGAAATATGACAAAAAGAACAGGACGACCTGACTTATGACCTAGACGAACTAAATGACTTGAACATTTTTCCCAGCTACTTATGCAAAATATCTCTTTAAATGAGAAATATGCCATGTTCGGGGTATTGGCTCACCGGATAAGTGTGCGAGCTTATACGACCCTTTGCCGAGGACCTCTTCAACTCGGTAAGGTCCTTCCCATGTGGCTTCCAACTTGCCGAGCCTTTCCGCTTTACTGACCTCGTTATTTCAAAGTACGAGGTTGCCTACTTAGAATTGCTGGTACTTGACTCTCTGGTTGTAGTACCGAGCTACTTGCTACTTGTACTTGGCTTCCCTTATGTAGGCGAGCTCTCGATTCTCCTCTAATAAATCCAGATTGGTTCGGAGACCTTCTTCATTATCTTCGGCTGAAAAGTTGATAGTGCGAGGGCTCGGCAGGCCGATCTCTACCGGGATCACTGCTTCGGTTCCATACACCAAACTGTAAGGTGTTTCTCCGTTCGAGGTCCGGGGAGTTGTTCGGTACGACCATATGACTTGGGGTAAGTTTGCTGCCCAATCTCCTTTGGCTTTGTCGAGGCGGGTTTTGAGTCCCTTGACAATCGTTTAGTTTGTGACTTCGGTTTGGCCATTGGCTTGAGGATGAGCTACCGAAGTGAACTTTTATTGAATATGAAGCCCTTCACACCATTCTCTGATGTTCTGTCTGTGAACTGCATCCCATTATCCGAGACTAAGATGTGAGGTACACTGAAGCGGCGAACCACGTTCTTCTAGACGAAGTTCAGGGCGTTCTTGCTCGTGATTTTTACCAAAGGTTCAGCCTCAACCCATTTAGTGAAATAGTCGATAGCGACGATGAGAAACTGGAGCTGTCCGGGGGCTTTTTCTAGCGGGCCGACGATGTCTATCCCCCATTGCATGAACGGCCAAGAACTTTGCATGCTTGTGAGGTTGGTCTGGGGTAGCCTCGGCACTGTCCTATGAATTTGGCATTTCAGACACTTCTTGACGAGGTTGACTGCATCTTGGAACATTGTGGGCCAGTAGTATCCCCATCTCATTACCTTTTTTGACAATGCTCGAGCTCCAATGTGACTTCCGCACGATCCTTCATGCACCTCTCGTAATGCGTAATCTGCTTGGTTTGACCCAACACATCTTAGGAGAGGCTGAAGGTACGATCTTCTGTACAACACTCCTTGCTCTAGAGTGTACTTGGGATACCTGTTTAAGACCTTCCTAGCTTCGAGCTTATCACTGGGTAGTTTGCCCTTCTCCAAATATGCTCAAAAGGGGGTCATCCAGTTCGGCTCGTCCTCAATTACTAGGTTGACCTCGGCTTCATCTATGCTTCGGCACTTGACTTCTTCCACGGGAGAGCTTGTAGATGATGACGCTAATTTGCTTAAAGCATCGGCTTGATTGTTTTCCCCCCTTGGAATTCGAACCAACTTGAAATATGAGAAGCCTTGTTGCAAACTCTTGGCTTTGTGGAGGTACTTTTTCAACCTTTCGCCTTTAGCCTCGTACTTTCCTAGCATATGGCTCACTATGACTTGAGAGTCGTTGTGGACTTGAACAGCTCGTATCTGGAGGGCCTGAGCTAGACAAATTCCGGCGATTAGAGCTTCATACTCCACCTCGTTATTTGTTGTTAGGAAGTCGAACCGAAGTACATAAGTGGTCTCTTGTCCTTCTGGGCTGAGGAGTATGACACATGCTCTGCTTCCCGAATATCCCGAAGCCCTGTCCACGTAGACTTTCCAGCAATCTTTTGGTGGTTTGGTCAGAGCTTCGGCCTCGGTTTTGCTTTGGAATGGTTCGGTCGGCTTTGGCACTTCTGTAAATGTTGCCTCCACTAGAAAATCTGCTAAGGCTTGACCTTTGATGGCTTGACGTGGGCAAAAAGAGATGGTGTGCTCGCCGAGCTCGACTGCCTACTTTGCAATCCTTCCCGACGCTTCTGGTTTGGTCAGCACTTGTCGAAGTGGCAGGTTGGTCCGGACTTGTGTGGGGTGCGCATGAAAGTAAGGTCGCAACCTCCTTGCACAGGCCCGTCTATGAGCAGGCCCAAGCAGTTCTTCAGAACAGGGCCCCCAAATAAATAGGGCCCCAGAAAAATTTATAAAGCCCACTAAACCTTTTTTTCTTTGTGAAAAGCCCAACTATTTATTTCAATATTTCTTGTTAACTTTCTCTTTCTTCAGCTTTAATGTCCTCGTTTCTCTCTAAAAAAAATGTCCTCGTTTCTTAACCGCACAGTCGCACTTCCTCTTTTATTTTTCATTATTCCTTGAATTTCGGTCTTTTTCTTCCCTATTTTTTCTCTTGCCTTTTTTCATAAATTTTTCCCAAAATTTATTTGAATTTTTATCTTCTAATTAATTTCAACTTCAATTTTTAAATTTTCAACACTTAACAACGTTTTTTACATTAACTCCATCTGGATTGGTGAAATTCAATGGATTTTTTTTTCTATTTATTTGCAAGTGATTTTGATTTATATCTACTCAAAAACCAAAATTTGATTTTATTCGTCATCATAAAAAAAATATTGATTCACTTAATCTATTTTGTAAAATACTATTGTAATATAATTATTATTTTTAAGATATATTTTGATAAATTTAAGGGGCCTAATTTTATGATTAGCTCAGGGCCTCAATATATATTGAGACGGGCCTGTCCTTGCAGCATTTACCAATGCGAGCGCAATTTTCTCAAGTGGCTGGTACTTCGTCTCCGGCCCTTTCAGTGCTCGGCTGATGAAGTAGACAGGCAGCTGACAACGTAATGCCTCCCGAACCAGCACCGCGCTTATGGCCTCGTCCGAAGCTGCGAGGTATAGGGAAAGGACTTCTCCCTCCTTTGGAATAGATAAAGTAGGGAGATTCGCAAGGTACTTCTTGAGCTCCTCGAATGCCGACCTGTGTTCGTCTTTCCACTCAAAATCCGGTGCCTTTTTCAAAATTTTGAAGAAAATGAGCTGCTTTTTGGCGGCTTTAGACAAGAAATGAATTAGCGCGGCCAAGCAGCCCGTCAATTTGTGCACATCATGAATGGTTTTTGGCACCTTCGTCTCTTGGACGGCTCGGGCTTTGGATGGATTTACTTTTAACCTTTCTTGAGAAACCCAGCACCCTAGAAATTTTCCTGATCGGACCATGAAGGTACACTTCTCGGGGTTTAGCTTAAGGTTTACTTCGCGGAGGAGGCCAAAGACGATCTTGAGGTCGTCGACACAAGTAAACGGTTCCTTGCTTTTGACGATAATGTCGTCCACATACAGCTCTACGGTCTTGCCGATGTGAGGCTCGAATATTTTGTCGACCATTCTTTGATAGGTTGCTCTGACATTTTTGAGTCCGAAAGGCATCTTCTTGTACGCATAAACACCGAAGTCCGTTATGAAGGCTGTCTTCGGCGCGTCCTCGTCGCTCATGAGGACTTGGTGGTACCATTTGTATAGATCTAAGAAGCTGAAGACTTTATGGCCAACGAGAGCTTCGACTTTTTTGTCGATGTTGGGGAGGGGGTAGCAATCCTTAGGGCAGTGTTTGTTGAGATCGGTGTAGTCGATACACATCCGCCACCCTCCTCCTTGCTTTTTAACCATCACCGGGTTGGCGATCCAT
Organism: Mentha longifolia; assembly: GCA_001642375.2. Classification (NCBI taxonomy): domain Eukaryota; kingdom Viridiplantae; phylum Streptophyta; class Magnoliopsida; order Lamiales; family Lamiaceae; genus Mentha; species Mentha longifolia. Next base: position 25,852,078 of record CM038118.1, on the reverse strand, counting down.
GTCGGATATTTGACCTCGAAAAGTATTTATGCTTTCAAGAATTGACGCAATTCGTCATAGATGACTTGGTTCCGCTCTGCTGCAAACACTCGCTGCTTTTGCCGAACTGGTTTTACTCCTGGGTCAATGTTCAGCCGGTGTGTGATGATACTTGGTGCCACCCCGGTCATGTCAAGTGGTGACCAAGCAAAGACATCTCTATATTCCCGAAGAAGTTGGACGATCTACTTTCGGAGTTCGGCTCTGCCAACAAAACCTACTTTAACGACCTTAGACGGGTCGTCTTCGAATAATGCGACATCTTCTACTAGCTCGTCAAATACAGATGCCTTCTCCAGCTCCAACTCCTCGGGTTTCTGTGGTTGTTATGCTTGCGGATGCTAAGGTGTTCCAACACCTCGTAGGGCGACCTGCATGCATTCTTTAGCTCGCTTCTGATCCTCCCGAATTACGATCACCCTGCTCCTCGATGGGATTTTGATCGTCAAGTGATATGCTGAGCAGATTGCTTTCACCGCCACCAACCAATCTCTTCCTAGAATGATGTTGTAGGGAGAGCTGGCCTTCACGACGAAGAAGTTTATCACTTTGGTGGAGGACAATGGATGCTTCCCCACTGTAACGGGGAGTTGAATGATTCCCTCTGTATGCGTCTCTTGTTGGACGAAGCTTTTCAGAAAGATCGGCGCCGGCGTTAGACGTGCCTCTTCGACCCCTAGCTTCTCGAAGCAATCCTTGAAGAGTACGCTCACCGAGGTTCCACTGTCGATGAATACTCATTGAACGAGCTTGTTGGCCACCATGACTTCGATCACAATGACATCTTGGTGAGGTATGGTTGACGGCACTGGATCTTTCTCAGAGAATGTAATGGCCTCGTCCTTCTTGAACCTTTTTTGTAAGGGTTCATCAGTCTGGGGACTTCGGGCCTCGGCCTTGAGTGATGACTTTGTTGCTCCTTGAAGGAGCCCCGTGATAGCTGTGATGATTCCGTCGAACTGAGGTTGGTCCTCATCTTCATCCTCATCGTCGTGCTTCGGCTTTTTGTCTACATGGGGGCCAGAGTTATTCCCCCCCTGTTCTTGCGCTTTCCCTTGCCCTAGGGTCGGGCTTCGTATTGGCCGCGACTTTGGTATCTCTTGAAAGTACCGTCACGCACCAAGTGCTCTATATCTGCAGCTAGGTTTCTGCAGTCCTCTGTGTCGTGGCCGTAATCCTCATGGAATCGGCAATATTTATCCTTAGATCGACACTTCGCTCCTCCTCGTGACATGGGCTGAGGCTTCTCGAACATGTTGGTGTGCAGCTCGTAAATTTCTATCCTCAGCTTCGTCAGTGGGGTGAACTGGGTCTTTTCCTGGTTCTGCAGAGGTCCAAGCCTGAATTCAATTGGTGCCTGCTGGAGTCTGTCGAGGGCACTTCATCAACCTTGGCCTCGGTCATTGCGATCTTCCTTCTTCCGATCCGACGGTTCGGCCTTGTCAGCTTCGCGCTTGCGCCTGTCGGCTTCGTCAGCTTTAGCGAACTGATCAGCCATATTCCATAATTACCTCGTAGTACGAGGCTCGTTTCTTACGAGCTCCCTATATAGTGCACCCGACTGGATAGCGTTCTGGAAGACCGAGATAAGAACCTCATCAGTCAGACGATTGACTTTTAGACTTTCTTTATTGAATCTGGTCATAAAGTCGCTGATAGACTCGCCTCGTCCTTGCCTTATGTTGAGTAGGTGTGCCGCAGTGGTTTTGGGCTCGGCCTTTTGGAAAAATCTCCGCTCGAAGGCCTGCATCAGTTCGTCATAGGAGTTGATACTCCGAGGTGGTAGGCTATCGAACCACATGCGAGCATTATCAACCAACAGCTCCGAGAACACTTTGCACATATAGATATCATCGCTGAGCCTTGATTGAGCAATGTTGTATTGAAATTGGGAAAAGAAGTTCTGCGGGTCACACAATCCGTTGTACGACTTCACCGGTGGCACCTTGTACGAAGAAAGGAGAGGTGTGTAGAGTATCCGGTTAGTGAAAGGAGTACAGATCCTCCCATAAATGTCGAATCTCCCGTCTCGGTAATTGTCCTCATCGTGCCGAGGTGAGTCAACGTAACGACGAGGTGAGATTGCATCGCGCCGATGTGAGACGCGATCATAGTTCCCTTGGCGATCATCAGCAAATCGCCTAGGAGGAATCCCAGCGTCCCGTGCGTCTAGGATCCTAACGCTTGGGGACTTTTGCCGGTGCCTCGATCCGGACGTACCTTCGTGCTCTCCTCCTCGGCTATGAGCTTTCTGCTGCTCGACGAACTTTAGGAAATCTTATTGATTGTTCGCCAGATACGCTTTTACAGCGTCGTTAAATTCTTGCTGGAAGTTGGCACGGTTATCTTCCTTGCTGCTGTCGTGACCTTCTTTGTCATGGTGGATTGGGTTGCCGAACTTGTCCAACGGGACATGATCGTTGACCGGTGGATTTGCTACCGGATCTTGTCCGGTTTGCTGAGTCTCTTTTTCCTTGGCGGCGGCGGCAACGGCGGTTGATCGTGTTGGTCTCGTCATGGCTATCGTTTACTTAGAAAACTTTGATCGGAATTCACAAATTTTTAAGTTCTCACAGACGGCGCCAGTGATCGATCTTATTTTCCAAGGGTGATTAATGCACGTAGACGAGGAATTAATAAACACGAAAATAAAAGGACACTGAAGGATTTACGTGGTTCGATCTACCGGAATAGATCTACGTTCACAGAGCAAAAGAGAGTATGGATATTATTGTTAGTATGCGTGTATTGCTTACAAAGATTGTTCTCCCTCCTCAATCTATTCTAAGCTCCTATTTATAGGTAATTACATGGAGTTTGACTATAATACAAAATATTCTCCAATTTGGACTCTGGCTTGATCATCTTCTTATGGATAAACACCGAGCTTCTATATCTCTCTTGGAGCTTGAGTTGTAGTCGATGTAGGAGTCTTGATTACCTTGGTGAAGAAGTCTCTTATTCTTAGTTGGGCTGAGCTGCATAAGCCGAGGTTAACTGTAAGGGCCCAATCATATTGGCTGCTGGCCTAGAAGCTGGGCTGTATCCTATCATTTCCTCCATGCCAACTCTTCTTGCACCCCTTCTTCCTGTGGCATCATTCACAATATTACCTCCCCTTTCCGTCTCAACAATCAACCCAAGAACTGCGGTAGTTTTGAATTAGAATGCGAATATGACGTCCCCTCCATCGATCTGGACTCTCAAAGATACTACCTCAAAGAAATAAACTACCTCAACCACACAATCAGGATAGCTGATCCTTCCCTCAACAACCACACTTGTTCTTTCCCAAACTCTTTTGTATTTTATCAGTATCCTTACCCCTACTATCCTGCTAAAAGCAGCAGATCTATTAATTTTATGAGCTGCTCAAATCCATTGGAGAATTCTTCCCTCTTCACATATGTTAGTGCAGATTGTACCTCTAACTCTACCTCTTCCCATAGTAGATATGATTATATAAAGGTCGGCCGCATGAAGGCCTCACAAGTAGCAAATACTTGCAATTTGGAGGTGATAGCCAAGACTTCTTGGAAATTCGAGGATTCGAACAACGTTTCGCTATCGGAAATCCGTGACTCCCTCTTGTATGGATTCGAAGTAAACTTCTGTGGCGACTGCAGAAAGTTAGAAACGCAGTGGGGTAATTAAGAACGCCATTAGCCTTTTAATTATATATTTTTATTTGTGTGCTAATTAATGTAATGATACTTAGCTTTTTTTTTTTGTGGAATAATTTGCAGAGAAATATAGGGACTTGTTCTTGGGTAAGGACTCTCATTTCTAGACCTCATTTTTTGTTTATGAATTTTGTAAATATATTTTTATTTGTGTGCTAATATATATGTGCATGCAGGGCTTTCTCCGATGCTTGCGGTAGTCGTAGGTATTGACTCAATTTATGTTTCATCATTTATTTATTTATTTATGTGATTGATTGGTGTTTGAAGAGATTCTTATTTTCTCCAGAATGTTCAGTTTTTTTTATTGTAGGGTTAAGCTTTCCTTTGATAATCATCGCTGGATTAGCACTCTTATCATATTTTGTATTCCAGTTATTTCTCATGAAAGGAACGCGCAAGACTCCTTTCTCATTCTAGCTAGTTTGTAATTATATCTATTTTTGCTTCTTATTCTTTCCTCTCTTGTGATTGCAGGAATCGACTTAATAATTCTTGAAATCGCTGGTGCGACTCCTAATTTATGTTTTACATGCATGTTGATAAACCACTTAAGGAGATTTTCTTGTTCATTTCATCTCAGGCTTCCTCATCACTGCACCCAAGTTCATCATTTGTCCTTTGGCAGTGTGGTTTTTGATCTACAAATTTCGAAATAGGCATTTATCTATATACGAAGCAATAGAAGGCTTCCTGCAAAGCGACAGCAAACTCACACCAATTAGATACTGCTACTCAGATATAAAAAAGATGACTCTGAATTTTAAAGATAAACTAGGTCAAGGAGGCTACGGTTCTGTTTATAAAGGAAAGCTTCGAAGTGGCCATGAAGTCGCAATCAAACTGCAAAGAGAATCCGGACAGAATGGCCAAGACTTTATGAATGAAATCGCAACTATAGGAAGGATTCACCATGTCAATGTGGTGAAATTGGTTGGATATTGTGCACAAGGCTCCAAGTGTGCTCTTGTGTTTGATTTCATGCCTAATGGCTCTCTTGAAAAGTACCTCTCAAATGGAGAAAAGGTGGATTCTTTAAATTGTGATATAATGTTTGAGATTGCTGTTGGGGTTGCTCGTGGGATTGAGTAGTTACATCGAGGGTGTGATGTTCAGATTCTGCATTTTGACATCAAACCTCATAATATACTTCTTTATGATAACTTCATTCTTAAGATATCTGATTTCGGGCTAGCAAAGTTTTGCTCCACGGAGAAGAATGCAGTGACCATGACTGCTGCTAGAGAAACAATAGGCTATGTCGCTCCTGAACTAATAAGTAGAAGTATTGGTCCCGTTTCTTATAAGGCTGATGTATATAGTTTCGGAATGCTTTTAGTGGAAATGGTTGGTTTGAAGAGAGACTTGACAGGAAACATTGGTGCTTCTACCAAGTATTTTCCGTGTTGGATATATGACCGTTTAAACCAAGGCAATGACATTCAAATTGGAAAGGATGGTGAGAATAACGATGAAGATACGAGGAAACTTGTTTGAAACATGACGATAGTTGCATTATGGTGCATACAAATGAGCCCAAATGATCGTCCGTCAATGAATAAAGTGTTGGAAATGTTAGAAGCTGAAGCTGAATGCCTACAGATTCCTGAATATCCTTCTCAATCAAGTCATCACATTGTAGTAGATGTTGACGAGACATGTTCAACTAATTCTTCATCTTTGCTATATATGTTAGGACAATGCTCTCAAGATTGACCTTAGTGATTGAAGCCACAGTAGTAAATTGGGCCTTATAGTCTTATCTACAAGTAGACTAAGTAATTATCATCATACAAATTTAGAATTCAAGTAGTTGTGCCAATGTCTCTATCAGTTGTAGATTGTTAATTTGAAGTATTGGTCTACTTTAATACTTTCTCCGGCTCAGAGATATTGAGCCATTTCTTTTCGGCACGAGAATTAAGACGGATGTATTTAGTGTGTAAAGTGTAATGTATGTAAGGATGTGATGTGGTTTATGTATTTAGGCATATTTTAACACTAGAGCATCATAGATGCATTAAAATATATCCATGTTTGATCTTAAATGAAAGATCGTATCAAGATCTTTAATTTGATATAAAAATCATAAAAATTGAATAAGAGACGAGAAAGTTATGATAGTTTAAACTTTTAGAATTTAAATTATATTGGGATACGTGCTGAGAGGTGGGTAGATGATGAGATTTAATTAAATAATATTAAGTGTAATAAGGGGTTTATTAATTGTGCTATTAGTATGATAATTATTTCCCAAAAGGGAAAGGGGTCAATATCTCTGAGCCCAATAAGAAAAATGGGTCAATATCTCTGAGACGGAGGTAGTATGTTCCTTCAATGTGAAATACACGCATGTTTAATTTATATTGTATAAGAAATGAATTCCCCCTTACTATGAATTAACATGCACTAGTTCCTTCAAGATGTACATTGTTAAGTCTGGAGACAAATTGTAAGGACGACGTAATTTGGTTCGGATATCATATATAAAAAGAACTGAAGCCCCTGTTGTCTGTTAATTGCTATATATAGTCGGAGTTGTCGCTGCACGAATCGAAAAATGCAGGTGAGCAAAGTCGAACAGGGGAGGAGGGTAGGATTTAGGGGTGTAGTAGTACACAAATACACAAATAAGGTGTAATCGCTAGTACATACAAGTTCTTTCGCCAAATTTCCGATTTCAATCACGAGCTTTCAAATTTGAACTCAAATACATAAGCCCTTTCGATTCAATCTGAGCTTGCACATGGAAACAACTTCGAGGAAAAAAATTGAAGATAAACATTTCATATTAAACATATCGGCGTCATTTTGAATAACTTAAAACTGAAATTAAAATAAAATAGAAAATAAAACAAAAATTCAAATAGATAGCTTTGACAAAAAAGACCTTGAAAGAAAGATAGAAAGCTAGTTTTGACAAATTTTATGTTTCTGTGTTATTTTATTTTTGGGTTTAAAGTTTGTCGAAATTGTTTACATGTGTAAAATAAGAATAAATTCGAAGGTTATGTATTTGTGTTTAAATTTTAAAGCCTATAATAAAAACCATAATTTGGTGAAAAGTTATTTTAGGGGCATATTATCCAAACAAATAATATTTGTACAGGTTGTCTGTTCTTTTTCTTGTGTTGATCTATAATCTTGTAATGAATGTTACTTTCTCTATTTTTTTTGTCACCAATTCATCTGTCTATCATGCGTTGTGTTCATAAAGAAATGAGTTTATCGTTTTGGTTGGAAATCTGCTAAGAATCATCTCTCCTTTCTTTCTTTCTTTTATTTTTTAAATATTTTATGTTTTGTGAATGTATGTTTTTAACTTTTCTCTATAGCTGAATTCAGTCTTGTGTGTTGGGGGCCTGCATAATTAACAACATATATGATGTTAGTTGTTGTCCATATGTGATACATTAGTATAATAAAACGTATTTGAGTTTCTTAAATATTTTTATATTAGCTAGATCTGGTTGTTTTATAGCACAAAACAATAACACAAGTCAATTCGTAGTTTGCATAAGAAGATTAATTGTATGACCTATTCAACTACTACTTTAAACTCAAAAAATTACCTCATCACTAGCTAGCTAAGAACGATATGAGCATCCTCTCTCTCTTCATTCTCTCACTCATCCATAACCATTTCTCTCAAACTTGCAATGCAAACTCTGACTGCACTACCCCTTCTGCATGCGGCCTTCTTCGCAATATCACCTCCCCTTTCCGCCTCAAGCATGACCCCAAAAACTGCGGCAATTTCGAGCTTGAATGCGAAAACGACGTCGCCTTACTCAGTCTAAACTCTCAAAAGTACCACGTTAAGGAAATCAACTACACCAAACAAACGATTAGGGTGGCCGATCCTTCCATCAACAATCAAATCTGCTCTTTCCCAAGCTCTGCTGCATATTATTATGAACACTATCCTTATCCTTATTCTTCTGCTCGACCCTGGGCTCTGAATTTTATCATGTGCCCAAATCCAGTGAAGAACTCTTACCTCTTTACCAATATCACTTATTGTGCCTCAGATTCATCCAGCTATAGATATGTCATGGTCGGTGACATGAAGGCTTCACAAGTAGAAAATATGTGCATGCTGGAGATGATAGCGATGACGTCATGGGAATTTAGGGATTTCAGCAATGTTTCGCTTTCGGAAATCCATGATTCTCTATTGTACGGATTCGATGTCGGCTTTTGTGGCCGCTGCGGAAGGTTATTCACGGCGTGGGGTAAGAATTAGAAAGCAAGAATTAATCTTGGGATTATATACTTTTCTATTTGTGGCTTGTTATTTTGGCACGTTTTTCAATGCATGATGAGTTTTAAAATGAATTTTGAAGTATTTATTATAGGGGTACTATGAGTGTATGTAGTACATGTAAAATAAATTATATGTTTAATATTCACTTTAAAACCTACAATCACGAAGTATTGAAATGCGTGCCAAAAAAACGAGCCTCAGTTTCCTTGGATGGAAGGAGCATGTGCTAATGCTTTTGTATCATGGAAAATGCAGAGAAACTTGGTAATTTGTTGATTGGTAAGGTTTCTCAACCTCACTTTCTATGATAATGAGTTTCTTTTTTTATTTTTTTTTTAATAATTTAGTTATGATTTTCTTGATGATCCTCATCTACTGTTCTACATCTATAGGGATTGTTCCGATCATCGCGATTATCGTAGGTACGCACTCAATTTATTTTTCATTATCCTTTAGTTATTAAATTTTGCAGACTTGTGTTGAAACACATTAATTCGATCGTATTTTCTTCAAAATTTTGCAGTTATTTTGGTTTTAGGGCTAAGCTTTCCTTTGATAATCATCGTTGTACTAGTACTCTTATCATATTATCTGTTCATATTATTTCGCTTGAAGCAAACCGGTAAGAATATCCTTATTCTACTTTCTCATTTTTAGTCTGTTAATTTTCTTTATTCTTATGAGTTACACTATATATCTTGTGCTGTGCTTGTAGGGATCAGCATATTAATTTTTGAAATCGCTGGTGCGACTCTTGATTTATGTTACCATTTCTCCTTTGAAATTAATTATTCACTCATATTCTCCTCTATGCTTATGAGTTTTCCTTGGTTCTTTTCCCATTTCATTTCAGGCTTGATCATCGTTGCACCCAAATTCATAATTTGTCCTTTCGCAGTGTTGTTTTTGATCTACAAATTTCGAAGAAGACACTTGTCTGTATACGCAGCAATGCTTCTTACAAAGCGACAATAAGCTCACCCCAATTAGATACTCTTATTCTGATATTAAGAAGATGACCCGGAATTTTCAAGATAAACTCGGTCAAGGAGGCTACGGTTCTGTTTACAAAGGAAAGCTCCGAAGTGGTCATGAAGTAGCTGTTAAGCTGTTAAGAGAATCGGGAGCAAATGGCCAAGACTTTGTCAATGAAATCGGAACTATTGGAAGGATCCACCATGTTAATATTGTGAAACTAGTCGGATATTGTGCACAAGGCTCCAAGTGCGCTCTTCTATTTGATTTCATGCCTAATGGTTCTCTTGAAAAGTATCTCTTTAATCGAGAAAGAACCGCATCCTTGTGTTGGGACACAAAGTTTGAAATAGCAATTGGAGTTGCTCGAGGAATTGAGTATTTGCACCAAGGGTGTGATGTTCAGATCCTACATTTTGACATCAAGCCTCATAATATACTTTTTGATGAAAACTTCACTCCCAAAATATCTGATTTCGGGCTAGCAAAATTTTGTGCCACAGACAAGAATACAATGACCATGACTGCGGCTAGAGGAACCATAGGATATGTTGCTCCTGAATTAATCACCCGAAGTATTGGTGTAGTATCTTACAAGGCTAACGTGTACAGTTTCGGGATGCTACTGATGGAAATGGTAGGCCTAAAGGGAGACTTGAATGAAAAAAATGATGTTTCGAACAAGTATTTCCCATATTGGATATATGATTGTTTTAACCAAGGGAATGACATTGAAATTGGAAATATTGATGAAAACATCGATAGTGATAGTGCAAGGAATCTTATTCGGAAGATGACAATAGTTGCATTATGGTGTATACAAATGAATCCAGACGATCGTCCATCAATGAATAAAGTCTTGAAAATGTTGGAAGTTGATGTCGAGCGTTTGAAGATTCCAAATTATCCCTCTCAATCATACTGCATTGTAGCAGCTGTTGATGAAAGTGGGACTACATGTTCAACTGATTCTGCGCCATTGCAATGTCATAGCGATGCTTAGAACATCGGCATAACTACCGTTGAAGTTTTGCCACACTAGGTCCATTTATAAGTAGAGTTGCTAATCTTTTTTTTAATGCAAATTTAGGATTCTAGTAATCGTGCAACTCTATCTCTTGGTTAGTAGATTTTCATAATAACCTACTATTTGAAAACAAACAATTTTACACATGTTTCTTGAATCTGAAAGTGTGTCTGATGAAATTAAAAAATGAATTTGTTTGAGCACTTTTACCGGGGTGTGCCTTTTGAGCCATTATCTTTCAAATAATCTTCAGGCGTTGAATCCCTTTACAATGGAACTGAAATTATACTTTTGGCATTGATTTGAAAAATATATACATAAGAACTTCATTGAATTTATGATCACTACAAGGAGTTAACACAACAAATCACGCTCGTGAATTTACACTCGTGTTTTCTGAAGTTCTTGCTTGTTAATTTGAGGGAGGAAGAGAAGAGAAGAGTGGTGGTTGGCCAACATGGCAGCAGAGTCAGGGACAGAGGTGGAGGCGACGGCATAAGTGGAGGAGTCAGCAGAGTCATGTTTACTTGTTTATGGTCGAAGCTGTATCTGTAGAAATAAGAGAAATGGATCGAATTGTTGTATATTTTATTGATAGCAAAGGAGTACATCATTTATAGGGATAGAAATGTTCCCTATATGGTAATACAATCAATCAATATTCTACTATCAATCTAGAATCAATTATACTATTGCCTTGATTTTCTCTGATTTGATCTTCTTTCCAACTACTCCCCCTCAAGTTAAGTAATGGGATTGCCGATACTTAACTTGCCTAGTACTTTCTCAAAAGACTTGGAGTTCACTGCTTTTGATAGAATATCTGCCAACTGATCTTCTGACTTCACGTATGGGAACTCGACAATTTGATTCTCCAACTTCTCCTTGATAAAATGTCTATCAATCTCCACGTGTTTAGTTCTGTCATGTTGGACTGGATTTCCCGAGATGCTTATAGCGGCTTTGTTATCACAGAAAAGTTTACACGGTTTTGGTGTAAAGAGATCCAGTTCTGACATGAGTTTCTTTAACCATAGAATCTCAGTCAGTGCATTCTTCATGCCCCGAAATTCAGCCTCAGCACTCGATAAGGCTACCACTTTCTGTTTCTTGCTTCTCCATGTAACAAGATTCCCTCCCACGAAAGTGAAGTACCCCGATGTGGATCTTCCGTCACTTAGACTTCCTCCCCAATCAGCGTCAGTGAACCCACAGATATCGAGATGTCCATGCTTCTCAAATATCAAGCCATAATTAGCAGTGTTCTTGAGATATCTCATAATCCTTAGAACGGCTTCCCAATGTTCCTCTTGTGGCGAGTGCATGAATTGACTTACCACTCCAACTGCATAGGCTATATCCGGTCGAGTATGAGACAGATAAATGAGCTTCCCGACTAGTCTTTGATATCTCCCCATGTTTGCAGGCTTTGCTCCTTCAACAATTTGCAACTTCTGATTGGTGATCATCGGTGTGTCTGGTTTACACTCGAGCATCCCCACTTTAGCTAGCAGGTCAAGGATGTATTTTCTTTGTCGGATGACAATTCCTCGACTTGACCTAAGAACCTCAATTCCCAAGAAGTATTTGAGTGGGCCTAGGTCTTTCATCTTAAATTCCTTGAACAGATTAGTTCGCAACTTGTCCATCTCCTCATTATCATTTCCTGTGATAATCATATCATCAACATAAATGATGAGACAAGTAATCTTACCACTCTTTTTCTTGAGAAACAATGTGTGATCTGAGTTGCTCTGTGTGTATCCATTCTTCCTCATTGCTTCTGTAAATCTCCCAAACCATGCCCTTGGAGATTGTTTTAACCCATACAGTGTCTTCTGAAGTTGACATACTTCCTTGCCTTGGAACTCTTCGGGAAATCCTGGAGGTGGATTCATGAACACGGGCTTCGACAATTCTCCATGTAGAAAGGCGTTTGTCACATCAAATTGGTGTAATGGCCATCCCTTGTTCGCAGCTACCGAGAAAAGTACTCTCAAGGTGTTGATCTTTGCCACCGGGGAGAATGTTTCTGAATAGTCGATGCCGTAGGTCTGAGTGTACCCTTTTGCTACAAGTCGGGCTTTGTACCTTTCAATGGAACCATCGGGTTTTTGCTTGATTGTGTATACCCATATGCATCCTACTGGTTTCACTCCTTTCGGTGGTTCAGCCTTGATCCACGTGTTGTTTCTCTTCAATGCATTCATTTCTGTTAGCATTGCTTCCCTCCACCTATCATGCTTCATTGCTTCTTCTGCATCTCTTGGGAGATCTTCTTCCTTATATAAAGCTGCCTCATATGCTCTTGCCTCCTTAGTAAGATTTCCTCGTACAACATTCGCCACACCATACCTGCTTTTTGTACGAATCATCTCAGGAGAGTATCGTTTTGCCGGAATTCCTCGAGAACTCCGAGGTGGAAGAATATACCGTCCCGTATCACCATCTACCGTGTTGTCCTCCTCTGCATCATCAATAGTCTCAACAATATTCTCAGGACTATTAAGATCAGAGCATACCTCGGATATCGGTTGATTCGGATCGGCGAGCAGAGACTGAGGGACCTCAGGTATAGTAGGAGATTCGGCGATAGTGACCGGGGCTAACTCTGGTGGATCTTCGGTGGGGAGGTTGAGTCGGGGTGACGACATCGAGTGAAGATCCCAACTAAGACAACTTAGGGAGTCGTTATTAGCATCCCGAATGTTATTACTCTCCCCCTGACTCCCTAGGTGGTTATAAAAAAATTCGGATTCCACAAAATTGCAATTCATTGTGGTTATGACTCTTTTTGTAGCAGCGTCAAGCATCGATATCCCTTTTGATTTATCCATAACCAACAAAGACACATTTAGTAGTACATGGTGATAATTTGGTTCGTTCATGTTTAGGAATATGAACAAAGACAGAACATCCAAAGATTTTGGGAGGTAGACTGAGTGACTCGGGTATTTTGGCTTGTTTGGCTAAAATATCGAGTGGGGTTTTCATTTTAAGGATCTTTGTAGGAAGTCGATTGATCAAGTAAACAGCGGTTCCTACAGCTTCGGGCCAAAGAAAGGTAGGTACACGGGAGTCAATCATAAGAGCACGGGTTATTTCTAAAATGATCTGATTTTTCCGTTCCGCTACCCCATTTTGTTCAGGTGTATAAGCACAGGTGGTTTGGTGTACTAACCCCTTTTCCCTACAAAAATTTGACATGATAGTATTCACAAATTCTTTACCATTATCTGAACGAAGGATTTTTATTGGAGTTTGGAACTGAGTTTGGACCATTTTAAAGAAATATGTGAATTTTTCAAAGACTTCAGATTTGTGTTTTAAGAAATAAATCCATGTCATCCTAGTGCAATCATCAATGAATGTAACAAAATATCTCAACCCATTCCCACCAATCACAGGAGCAGGTCCCCAAACATCCGCATGCACTAAATGAAACATGAATTTAAAACGGGTATTCGAAGGTTTAAAACACTGTCTGTGGCTTTTCGCCAAAAACACACGTCTCACACAAAAAATGTTTAGGAATTGTAAAGTTTGGAAAAAGAAGTTTAAAATAACCCGGGGAAGGATGTCCTAATCGTCGATGCCACAACCACGCCTCGTCCGGTGAAGATCCTTGAGTCAGCATTGCACTACCATGTTGAATCCTCCCATCTACATAGTAGAGACCTCTTTCCTCAGTGCCACGCCCAATGATCCTCTTCGTCCGAATATCCTGTAAAAGGCAAAAATGTGGATATATGAGAAGATTGCACCCCAATTCCTTCGTCACATGACTCATTGATAGCAGTTTCTGTGAAAGACCCAGGACAAACAAACAATTTGGAAGTTTTAAATGTGGGGAGATTTCGATGGTTCCAGTACCCCGAACTGCTATCAATTCCCCATTTGCTGTCCTAATGTGTGTTTTCGTGATTCTACTCATCTCACAAAAATCGGACAGATCAGGCGACATAGTATCTGTCGCCCCACAGTCAAAAATCCAACCTGTTTCATGTATTTCTCTCCTATTTTGAACAGTTAATGCCTCAGGTATATCAGATAGGCATGCAAAATGATTTTTGGACTCAAAGGACGGAATAGGAATATTTTGGGGTAAATCAGTAATTCTCCTAAATTTTCGGGCAGCATTATAATATAGGAATTTATTAGGGGGGAATTTGGTGTCTGAATATAGTTTGGGGTCGGAAACATAATATTCAGATAAATTAGGGGGCAAATTGCAATAAATGTTGGGATTAGGGTTTGGTATAAAACCAAACCCTTTACCTCTCCCGCCTCCATTGTTGCTGGGATCGGCTTCGGCTCTGGTTGAATGCCGGTGGCTGCTTCCGGTGGCATCGCCGCCTCCTTGTCCTTCTACAAAGTTTCCCTCCCCCTGAGATTTCCCTCCTTGGTCGTTGCCGCCGCCTGCCTCCGCCGGGAATTGTCTCTCTCTGTCCCTGTTCTGCTGTTGCAAGTTTTGCTTGTGGCTTCCTCTTTTCGTCCCACCACTCTGGGAACCCTACTCGGAGAAAGCATGTCTCCCTTGTGTGTTTGTTCTTCCCGCAGTGGGAGCACCAAAGATGACTCTTGTCTTCTTTCCCGCCGGAGTGTCGGTGCGTGGCCGCCTTGGACGAGAGATGTCCCCCTCTGCCGCCTCTATTCGTCTGAGTACGATACCCGTGTCCCACGTCGCCTAATGATGAGTCACTCGCCGGGTCGGATGGTGGGGCGGAGGCCGGTGGCATGACTTTGCGTCGAGCCGCCTCTCGTCTCACCCACCCGTATGCTGCGTCGACTGAGGGCAAAGGCGATTCCTTCATAATATCTCGTCTAATGGCGTCGTACTCGTCGTTCAATCCGGACAGAAACCGGAACAACCTTCTTTTGTTGGTGTGTTCTCTCCATTGCTTTACCCCTTTATCGCAGCAATCAATGGGATCTTGTTGGCATCGGTCGATGCTGATCCATAACCCATTCATTTTTCTGAAATATGTCTCCAGATCTTGATTTCCCTGTGTAATTTTTGTTGCCTTTTCTTCCAGATCATACACCAAGTAGGGATCTGCCTTACTTTCGAAAGTAACGACAAGGTTATCCCACAGAGCTTTTGCAGTTTGATGGTGAGCAAAATCTGCGATCAATTCGTCCTTCATGTTATCGATGATCCAGGAGAAGACTATAAGATCCGTCTCCTCCCAATCTCGATACCCCTTGCTCGTCGAGGCTGGTGGTTCGTCCCGAATATGAGAGGAAGCCCTCCTGCCTCCGATCGCGACTTTCATTAGTCGTGACCATATTGGGTAGTTTCTGCCGTCTAGTTTGAATGTCACTGTGACATTCTTGCTGGTTTTGAGTTTTGTATTCTTGATGGGTTTTTCATCAGAATCAGAACCAGACATTTTGTTGGTAGGTTTGTGTTTATGGGGCGATGATGAAAATTTTCTGAGCCCTAGGCTCTGATGCCATGTAGAAATAAGAGAAATGGATCGAATTGTTGTATATTTTATTGATAGCAAAGGAGTACATCATTTATAGGGATAGAAATGTTCCCAATATGGTAATACAATCAATCAATATTCTACTATCAATCTAGAATCAATTAGTGAAATACTATTGCCTTGATTTTCTCTGATTTGATCTTCTTTCCAACAGTATCTATGCTCCATTTGGAGAAGACTCGGTCGTCTCCTTCTACAGACTTTAATCAAAGTCAAGTTGGAGAAAATACTAATTTAAGGTCTATATTTGGAGAAGACCAAGTCGTTTAATTATAACCTAAAGTCTTTAGTTATAATCAAGTAGGACCTTAAGAAGTTTCTCGCAAAGTGCAAAGTATAAAACACGTTAAAAAAATCATATACTCCCTCCATTTCGTTTAAATTGGCTCATTTCTTTTTTGCCTTTTTTGGCACGCTTTTCCACGCTTCAAAACGATGGGTTTTAAAATGGATTTTTGAAGAATTCTTTCTTTTACGGGATACTACGACTATATCGTAGTATCCCGTAAAAGAAAGAATTCTTCAAAAATCCATTTTAAAACCCATCGTTTTGAAGCGTGGAAAAGCGTGCCAAAAAAGGCAAAAAAGAAATGAGCCAATTTAAACGAAATGGAGGGAGTATTTTTTATAATGTGGTGGGAACTCAGTAATTTCTATTTCTGGTTCAATTCGTACTGAGTAACTCCTACCTCTATACATGCAATAGCAAACAAACTACATATCTATATGCATATACTAAAGTAAGATAGTTCACTTCTAAATTCTTAATATTTGAGCTTTATTTTTTTTATTTAATTAAGTTATTTATATATCATTTTACATGTAATGCTTTAATACATTTATTATCTTGAAAGTTCTCATTCTGGAGTATTAAAATTCAACACATTAATAATTTTCAAGTATTAATGTTAATTTGATTAAATAATTATCTCAATTTTTTATATTAATCTGTCTAATGTATCAATTATCTATTATCTATACTAAAGTAAAATAATCATAGTTTTTGATTAATTAAAACTTATGAGTTAGCAATAATTTTAAAAATTATTTGCATTAATTACTTTTGTCTGTGTGCGTGTGTTGGCCTAACAGTATGGGTTTAAAGCCTTGGACCAAATGCCCTGGGTTCCGGGTTCAAGTCTTCCGTAGCGCGGCCTTAAAATTTATCTGATAAAAAAAAAGAAAAAAAATAAAATATATATATACTACCTCCATCCCATTATACTTGGCCACTTTCACTTTGATTGACATCTCGCGCACGCATTTCCACCGAAACCTAGTACGGGTTTTAAAATATAATTTTGAAGTATCCCATTATACTTGGCCACTTTTGTAGTATATATATATACACTTTTGTCTATGATTTTTAAGAATAAATCACAACTCAAAAATTCTTATGCGTAATTCTAATACTAAAATTTCAACATATATTCAAACATTTAAATTTATATATTTATATATTTTTTTATTTTTTAAATATATATAATTATTGAGATGATATTTTTTCATATAAAATATTTATAAATTATTTCTCGGCAAAGCGGAAGTACAATTCTAGTGACAACTAAATCACATTTAAGAGGGTATTGAGTGAGTTGAATCTATATATGATATTTTAGAACATAAACGGAACACTTTACTACTAAGCCATCACTAAAGAGCGAAAAAAGCTCATATAATGGATGGAGAAGGGACGGTGGAGTGGGAGTATATATACAAATATACTCCCTCTATTTTATATAAAATGACACACTTCTTTTTGGTTTTTCTGGTATGTTTTTTCACGCTTCTCGATAATGAGTTTTAAAATGAATTTTTAAAGAATTCTTTCTTTTACGAGATACTACGA
This sequence comes from Mentha longifolia, assembly GCA_001642375.2. NCBI lineage: Eukaryota > Viridiplantae > Streptophyta > Magnoliopsida > Lamiales > Lamiaceae > Mentha > Mentha longifolia. Next base: position 25,834,746 of record CM038118.1, on the reverse strand, counting down.
TTGGAGGGAATACAATAAAATAAAATATAGAATTTTTTTTATAACACATTTTATTTATTTATTATTTTTCCGTTTTAAAAATAAAAGGTCAAAATAGCGTTATATATTCACTACCTTAAAAAAGGGAAACATTATATTACATCTTTCACCTTATTCATACAATCATACCCATACACCTACACAATTTCGATTGCCAACTGAATTTTTCAGTATCGTAAAAGTGAGTTGTCCGTGATAAATTTGAATAAAATAAAAATTAATTAAATAGACAGTTTTAGTGCGTACTCCTATAAAATTATTTATAAGAACATTTTATTTTCAAAAAAAATAAAGGTAATATTTTTAATCATGAAAATTAAGTTAGTTACACTTTTAAATTGTCTACTAGTTTTGTTATCAAAATCAGATACTGGTGAAATCCGAACTTGAAATTAATTGTTAGTCACCCCAATAATAGTCTGAGTTTTTGATGTTATGACATATTTACTGATTAATAATAATATTATATTCTACTCCCACCTTTAATTAGCACCTTTTTCAAAAGGGCTGGGATAGTTTTGTAAAAAGGAGAAAAAGTGAGAACATAGAGCTAGCTTGACTCGGATGGTATTATTTGTTTCAAAATCAGTGTATCAACCGTGTTCTAAAATTCAATTTCTATTAGTTTTATATTGTATTTTATAAAAATAAAAAAATACTAAATCATAGTAAATATTTATAAAAAAAAGTTAACATTTATAAAAACTACATACACTAATTTTGAATTTATCAGCTCTAATATAACTAATAAAAGTAAAATTAAATATTAAAAAATAATTATAAACCCTGGATGGGTGAACCCTTAAAAATAATCATAAAATTAAACTAAATTATTATAAAACAAATTTATTGAAAAAATGTATAAAATTAATAGAAATCGCTACGGTTGGGACACTGAGCTGGGCATAGAAGGATCCCAAGTCAGCTTGACTAGCCCCGCCCCAGACTTATTAATTGTTAATCAATTGAGTGAAATATGATCACAATTTCATCCCTCTTGTGAAAGATGATCACAATGTCATCCCTCTTCTTCTTCATTCTTAGCTCACTCTCACTCCAGTACTATTTCTTCAAAACTTGTGTTGCTGCTGCAAATAATAGCTGCATCCCTTCTTCCTGCGGAGTATTCACAATATTAGCGACCCTTCCGCCTCAAGGACGATCCCCTCCGCTGCGGCGACCCCAGATTCGAATTAGGCTGCGAAAACGACGTCGCCTCCTTCCATTTGATCTCTCAAAAATACTATGTCAAAGACATCAACTACGCCAACTCAACCATGCATCAGGCTTGTTGGTGCTTCCATCAACAATGACGACATCTGCTCTTTTCCCACCTTTTCTGCATATCGTTATAACTTCACTTATAACTTTCGCCTTCATGGTTACCCTTATTATCGTGATCCTTACCTACTATTACCAAATGACTTCATCTTTGATAGTGATGGAGCCATACCCACCCCTATTTTTTTTATAAGCTGCCCAAATCCCTTGAAGGATTCTATTTCTTCCCTACTACACTTTACCAATATCACTCATGATTGTAATTCATCCAATCCTAGTAGAATATTTACTTATGTAAAGCTTGGCCACATGGAAGTCCCAGACTTACCACATATGTGCGAATTAGACCTCGTGGCGATGACGTCGTGGCCGGAATTCGAATTCATAGAGGATTTGAAGAACGTTTCGCTTTCAGAAATCCACCAATCTCTCTTGTATGGATTTGACCTCTACTTCTGCAGCTACTGCCGAATAGCTTCAACCCCAACGTGGTGTAAGAATATCGGAAGATATGTGTTGCGTTTAAAGTGTAAAATTAATAATGCTAAGTTATATAGATAAGATATATAGATTATAGATATACACTAAGCTTACTTACTTGCCTTTTCACTACAATATATTGATTCACTAATTAATTTTTCTACAAGTTGATTGCATGTGAACACATATTATGTTTATGCATGTATACACTTAGACTTAACCACTCCTTTTTCTTTGTGCTAATTCATTATTGCAGTTACATTTAGAAATTTCTTCATCAACAGACTTAATAGTAAGCATTCTCACACATCTTGTGTTTAATTATGAGTTCTAATCCTATAATTAATCTTCTCTCTGGTTTAAATGCAGGCCCTCTCCTTATTATTCCGGTCATTCTAGGTTCGCACTCAATTTAGATATGCTAACCTAGCTAATTAAATATTATTTCAAACATTGTATAATTTTTCTATCGATTTTCTGATGATACATGTAAATGACGATAGAAAGAGTAGTCAACTTGTGATTCTGGAAGTCTAATTTGGTGAAAAATACTGTTCAGTTATGTTATGTGCAACGGCGGGGCCCACCTGTAATGGCCATCATTGGGTTCACAGCTGTAGTGGGAGACTCATAACCTTCATCGCCCATCAATTTTACTGGATTAAGAGCTCTTATTAATTACTACTTTCTATTCTTGTCCAGTTTAATTCTTTTAGGCATATTTCTCTTTCTTAATCTTGTACGTCTGTTTGCAGATATGGGATTATATGATCCGTTCAACTCAGGTGAAAAACCTCTATAACTAATTTATGTTCTACTAATTACTTTACATAACTACCCTACATTATACAAAAGTACAAGGACGATACGATCAAAAATATTAATGGATGATTGTCCCTCCATCCTTGACATTTTAAATATGTATAACCAAATGAGAAATATTTTCCGGCATTAAACAACTTTTTTCTAATATAATACAATGATAATAGTTTTTCTGATAAGTTTTCCAACATTATTCCTTTTAAGATGAATAATTATAATATTTTACTATTATATATTTTATTCAAAATAATTTCCGTCGAATTTTGACGGAACGCTATAAAAGTTTATAAACAAATAGAGAAACTATTTCATATCTTAATTAATTAGCGCAGCACTACTAGCGGGAGCAAATGAGCTGGCTCGGTTTGAAACATAATTGAATTGTCAAAATGGAACACTTGACTTTTATTACTCTTCACATGCCTTACTAATTTACTATGAAAGATAATTTAATTTAGGATTTTGACAAATTTTGAAATTATATGGAGTTATCCCATTTATTTAAGTTAATCGAAAAGGCTAGATCTAATCTGCGGAACCGTGGCATTCCTAAGCCAGGAAACTACCATACTATTACACCTAATCCACGAACTCAACGTAGCATCATTCGCCTCTGGTTTAGGCATAGTATTATCAATTAATCCAACCTTATTCTTAGCTAGCAAGGCTGTATGCATAGATCTACTCCAATCTAGATAATTCGAGCCGTTCAAAAGTTCAGCAACTAGAACCGCACCTGGATTATCACTCGGATGCAGGTACAAAGGATGCGAAGCATCATCCGGTGGAAAACCGCCACCGCTTCCTCCGGCGTTATTATTCTGCGGCCGCACCATGACTAACAATCAATCTTCAACTTCAACGAACAGTAGCAGCTGAAATTGATCGAGAGAAAAATTGCAGCGGAAAACCTAGGCTCTTGATGCCATAATCGAAAAACTGCAAATCGGAGAGGAAGAAAATAGATCGGAAAAATTTCTATTTCATTTCACTTACTTTCCAAGAAAGAGAAGAGTACAACTATATACTAACTACCTACTCCACGTGTCCTTTTATTATTCGCCCACCTATCTACAGCTAATGACTCACAAAAACGTAACAAACAAAACACGATTTCTACAACTACTCGCACATCAAACATCAACTCCCATGCAGAACACCTCCTTTCCTTCATAAATCCGCACCTATACTTGCATTACTCCCCCTCAAGATGGGGCCGAAAGATAGAACGGAACCCCATCTTGCCAAGAATCCTATAGAATGCAGTGGATGGAAGAGGCTTAGTGAAGATGTCTGCGAGTTGAGACTCCCCCTTAATGTGCAAAGGTTTCACCACTCCCTTCATATAATTCTCACGTATGGTGTGACAATCTATCTCGATGTGTTTGGTACGCTCATGGAACGTAGAATTAGAAGTAAGGTAAACCGCCGATTGGTTGTCACAAAATAAAGGAACAGGCTTTGAATGCGGCACACCAAAATCCTTTAGCAGCTGCAAGATCCATATTATTTCACAACAAGCTTGAGCAAGAGCTCGATATTCAGCTTCAGCTGAAGATCGAGAGACCGTGTTCTGTTTCTTTGAGCGCCAAGAGAGTATAGAGTCGCCAACAAAAGTGCAGAAACCAGTGACGGATTGGCGTGAGTCTTTGCAGGTTCCCCAGTCCGCATCAGCAAAGGAAGAGAGCTCGAAAGAGGAAGAGGAAGAATAGAATAAGCCTTCACCAGCACTGCTTTTTATGTATCTGAGAACTCGATGGAGAGCAGCCATGTGATGCTCACAAGGAGTAGCCACAAATTGGCTAAGTTTATTCACAGCAAATACTAGATCTGGTCTAGTAATACACAGATAAAGTAGTCTTCCCACCAAACGCCTATATTCTTTTGGATTGAGGAGTGGCTTCCCTTCCTGCATTAAAACCACATTCGCATCCATGGGTGTGTTGTGAGGTTTGCACCCCAACATGCCGGTGTCGTGCAGAAGATCAAGACAATATTTCCGCTGACACAGAAAAATTCCTGATGTACTTCGCGCAATTTCCAGCCCTAAGAAATACTTTGGAGCTCCTAAATCTTTATACTTAAAATGAGAACCAATGTAAGTCTTGAAGTCTTGAATAAGTTGAGGATTGTTGGAGGCGATCAACATATCATCTACATAGATGATTAAGCCCAAGAAGTCCATTCCATCATGTTTAAAGAAGAAGGAATGATCAGAGTGAGATTGCTGCAAACCAAACCCCAAAAGAGCAGTGGAAAATTTAAGAAACCACTGCCTAGAAGCTTGCCGCAAACCATAAAGAGACTTCTTCAATTTGCAAACCGTATTAGGACCTAGCTGATCAGGTTGCAGCAAACCGGGTGGCACTTCCATGTAAATATGTTCCCTCAAATCGCCATACAAAAAGGCATTGTTGATATCCAGGTGGCTGAGAATCCAGCCTTTTGCTGCAGCTAGAATCAACATCAATTTAACAGATACCAGTTTAGCAACTGGTGAAAATGTATCTAGAAAATCAACTCCTGCCTGCTGAGTATACCCCTTTGCCACAAGGCGTGCTTTATATCTTTCTACTGTGCCATCTGACAAGAACTTTACCTTATATACCCATTTACAGCCTACAACTGTCTTCCCTGGAGGTAAAGTCACCAAATCCCAAGTTTCATTTCGAATAAGTGCATCTAACTCAGTTTTCATGGCAGCCTGCCACTCAGGGTATTTTAAAGCTTGTTTATAAGAGTGTGGTTCAGGAACTGCCACTATATTATTGCAAAAGGCAGCATAAGAGGAGGACAGGTGGGAAGATGAAAGAATGTGATGGATTGGATAAGGTGTGGAGACTACAGCTCCAACTATGTAATCCTGCAGATGTGAGGGAGTTTTACTGTGTCTCCCTGAAGAAGTTTTTGAGGAATTTGGAACAATGGGAGAAGTACTAGATGGAGAAGGTGAAGGATGAGAAGGAAAAGAGCTGAAAGGAAGATCAGAATCAGAAAGAGGGAACTGTAAAGATTGAGTAGAAAGGAAGGGAAAGTGAGTCTCATGAAAAACCACATTTCTGCTGACAAAGATGTCATTTGTTGTGAGGTTTAGAAGTTTATACCCTTTGTAGCCGGGAGGGTATCCCAAGAACACACATTTTTGTGCTCTAGGACTGAACTTGTGCTTGTCTCTATCTAGTGTGGATGCATAACACAAACACCCAAAGACTTTAAGATGTGTGTATGAAGGGGGTTTCTGAAGTAAAATTTGGAAAGGTATGATTGAAGAAGATGAGAGAGCTGAAGTGGGAAGTCGATTAATGAGATAAGATGCTGTTAAAATGCATTCACCCCAATAATCAATGGGTATGTGTGACTGAAAATACAAACTCCTAGCAACATTTAACAAATGTTGGTGCTTCCTTTCTACCCTAGCATTTTGTTGTGGGGATTCAACGCATGAATGTTGGACCAAAGTGCCATATTTACTATACAAGGAATGAAGCAGAAATTCAGAACCATTGTCACACCTAATAGTTCTAATCGAAGAGTTGAATTGAGTATGAACAAGTTGAAAGAATTCAGGAAGTATAGATGACACTTCAGATTTGGATTTCATAAGATAGGTCCACAGAAACCTAGAGTGATCATCAACAATTGTAAGAAAGTATTTATATCCTTGAACTGTGCAGGGATTAAAAGGTCCCCACACATCGCAATGTATTAAGTCGAAACAAGCAGAAGCAACAGAATTAGAAACTGGAAAGGGCAGTTTTCTTTGTTTTGCCAATGGACAAACATGACAAATAGAATGATCTGAACTATTACAAGGTATTACAGAGCTCATGCTTTTCAATTTCTCAAAAGAAGGATGCCCTAGTCTGGAATGCCACAGATCTATGGAGACAGTAGAGTTCACTACAGGTGAGGAGCTAAGTACATAGAGGTTTCCTACTCTATGACCCATCCCAATCATCGTCCCCTTTGAAGAATCCTGAAAGAAACAAGAATCCTTAGTGAACTGAACAGTGCAAGCACCTTTCGACAACAAAGAGCTGACAGAAAGTAGATTATAGGAAAAACTAGGTACAAAAAGAACATTAGTTAGTAAGAGGTCAGAATTCACTCTTACTGAACCGGTTTTCAGAATAGGGACCCTATGTTTGTTAGGTAATGTGACAAAGGCATCAACCAATGACACAGACTCTATGAAATTATCTAGGTGACAACACACATGGTGTGTTGCACCAGTGTCAATAAGCCAAGTTAGAGAAGTAGATGCTGAAACTGATGAAATAGAAAACATACCACTGAAGCTCATGCTTGGATCAGATGGATGTTGAGAGGAAGGATGTGACTGAGAAACAGAAGAAGGAATAGGCTGAGTAGAAGGAAAAGAATTAAGTGATGCAGGCTGCTGTGAAGAACTGTCAGTGCCCACATTCATTTGCTGCTGCAAAAAACTGATAAGTTGCGAACATTGATCCGTAGTTAAGCTCATAGGAGTGTTCCCAGACTCACAATGCATCTCATCACCAGTCACATTATGTACTGATCTACTCATGTAACTAGAGTTATCAGTAGGCCTACCTCGACCCCTGCCAAAACCAGAATTATTTCTTCCAAAACCAGAATTACCAGAACCAGAATTAGGATTTCCTCTTCCAAAACCTGGTGGAAAACCATGGAGTTGAAAACACTTATCTATAGTGTGGTTGCTCTTCCCACAATGAGTGCAATGCAGCCTATCTCTTGGTTTATTAAAACCTGATTGTGAAGCATTAGTCATCATTCCAACTGGTTCACTTAGAGGTGGTGTGTAACCACCTTCTCCCCCTGTACTAAACACAGACCTCTACCTTTCTTCCTGCAGAACCAATGAAAAAACTTTTCCAAAACTAGGAAACGGATCTAAGCTCATCAGATGAGTCTTCAAGGGAGCATATGATTCGTTTAATCCCATTAAGAAGTGCATATCAAAGTCCTTTTGCTGAAAATCTCTCCACTTCACAGCACTTCTACACCTACAACCTCCACACTCACACCATGTTTTCGGTTGAAATTCAGTGTATTCATCCCAGATAATTCTCAGATTTGTATAGTACGTGTTTACATCCAGTGATCCTTGTTTCAAATTAAGCAATTTCTGTTTAAGATGATAAACCCTAGCATCATCTCCTTGAGAGAATCTAGTCTTCAAATCAGCCCAAATCTGAGCAGCATTACTAAGATACAGCAGGCTAGATCTAATCTGCGGAACCGTGGCATTCCTAAGCCAGGAAACTACCATACTATTACACCTAATCCACGAACTCAACGTAGCATCATTCGCCTCTGGTTTAGGCATAGTATTATCAATTAATCCAACCTTATTCTTAGCTAGCAAGGCTGTATGCATAGATCTACTCCAATCTAGATAATTCGAGCCGTTCAAAAGTTCAGCAACTAGAACCGCACCTGGATTATCACTCGGATGCAGGTACAAAGGATGCGAAGCATCATCCGGTGGAAAACCGCCACCGCTTCCTCCGGCGTTATTATTCTGCGGCCGCACCATGACTAACAATCAATCTTCAACTTCAACGAACAGTAGCAGCTGAAATTGATCGAGAGAAAAATTGCAGCGGAAAACCTAGGCTCTTGATGCCATAATCGAAAAACTGCAAATCGGAGAGGAAGAAAATAGATCGGAAAAATTTCTATTTCATTTCACTTACTTTCCAAGAAAGAGAAGAGTACAACTATATACTAACTACCTACTCCACGTGTCCTTTTATTATTCGCCCACCTATCTACAGCTAATGACTCACAAAAACGTAACAAACAAAACACGATTTCTACAACTACTCGCACATCAAACATCAACTCCCATGCAGAACACCTCCTTTCCTTCATAAATCCGCACCTATACTTGCATTATAAGTGAAATTCATATTGCATGATTGATCTCAAGTCTAAACAAAAAAAATGCATTGTGAGATACCACTCATTTGCAATTCTATTAAGTGATCGAACATAAGATTAAATTCGATAAAACTAATCAGACTCTCTATATATGTTCTTTGTAATTTCTATTCCTTATTGGTTATCATGTTGTATGTGTGTTTTTGCAGACGCCAGCAGAATGAGTGCGCTAAGTACTGGTGAGCTCTCAATATATGTATTGTCATATTATGAGATATAATTAAGCTGAATGCGTTTTTTTATTTTACTTTCTCTTTTACCTTGAAGTCGATCCATTATTCTTATTGAGTGTATGCACAAGTCTATACATTTAAATAATAGGAGTATATACGTAATACTTATCTATATTAAAATCAACAGAAATGCTCCCCTACCTATGGTGGACACACTTAATGTGCCCACCAGTGATGTGGCAGTGCCACGTTTGTAATTTTTCCTTTTAGAGTTTAGTTTTTTATGTTAGAGTTTAGTTTTTTTATAATAGAATTTAATTATTTTTGGTAGGATTTTTATTAACTTCCTTATATATTCCAATGCCACGTCATCCGTGAGCACATTAGGCATGCCCACAAGTTGTAAGATTAGAAACAAGATGGTTATCATCTTATATTGAGTGGGAAGGTAAAATAGAAACTTTGTCCATCGTATAATTAAATTAGAAACTAATCTGAATTAATTATTAATCTTTCCACAGTCTATTTACTGTCGTGATTATATATGCGCGCGGAGGAATCATAGTATAAAAAATGTATAATTACAAAGTACATTATTTTAATATGTAAAATGCATTATCATAAATTTGAAGATGTACTATTATATAGTATATTAAACATGTATAAGAAACTAGGTCGGGAAAATAAGCAAAAATAGTCACTTTGAGATAATAAAGATAAATAATAGCCATTTGGATAAAAAAGATAAAAAAATAGCTACTCTTACCATAATACCCCCGCCTTGTACGGAATTCACGAATTTTAGGTCGTGAATTGCTCTAAAAATGTGAGGCAATTCACAAATTCACAAACCCAATTTGTGAATTCACTCACATAAATGCCTGAAATTACGAATTCACCACAACTCATGAATTAACTCAAAAAATGCCTAAAATCACGAATTCAGGAATTAAATTCGTGAATTAGTGCAAAAAAGAGGTAATTCACGAAAATAATTTCGTGTATTCAACGGATTTCGAATTGACGAACTTTAATTCATGAATTGAAGAACAAATACTAAAAAAAGGAGAAAAAAAATAATGAGTGTAGTGTGCATTTGTCAACAACTCTTGCCGGAAAGAGAAAGGAGTTTGTTTTTATCATTGTATGTGCACAGTGCGTGTGTGCTGGCTGGGTGTGGAGGGGGAGAGAGAGAGAGTGCGTGTGTGCTAATGTGCTGTGTGTGTGCTGTGCGTGTGTTAATGTGTGTGTGAGCTAATGCAGATTGAGAGAATATAGCGAAGATTGAGAGAGAAAGAGACGTGAAGCATGAAGGTTGCTGGGTTGTGTGCCGGAAGGAGGAGATTAGTTTGTTGTTTTTTTTTTAAAAATTAATTTCATTAAGGGTATTAATGTACTTTAACTTAAAAAGTGGTTAGTTTTATCTTCTTTATCCAAGTGGCTAATTTTTATTTTTACTATCTCAAAATGACTATTTTACTAGTTGTCCCGATTGGGGAAATAGGCAAAGAGGATGTTTCTACAGAATTTCATCACTATATACATAACTCACTTCCAATACATGCCATTTCATTTCAGGCTTTGTTTCAAGCATTGTGATGGTATGTGCGCCAAGGTTCATCTTCTATCTTATTGTGGTGTGGTTTTTGATACACAAATTTCGAAGAAGACATCTCTCAGAGTTTCAGATAATAGAATCCTTCTTACAAAGTGATGTCAAACTCGTCCCAATAAGGTATTCTTATTCAGACATAAAAAAGATGACTAGAAATTTTTGAGAAAAATTAGGAGAAGGGGTTTATGGTTCTGTTTATAAAGGAAAGCTCCGAAGTGGCAATCTTGTAGCTATAAAAATGCTTGAAAGATCCAAAGCAAATGGTCAAGACTTTATCAATGAAATTTCGACCATCGGAAGGATCTACCATGTCAATATCATAAACCTAGTTGGATATTGTGCACAAGGGTCTAAGCGTGCTCTTGTATATGATTTCATGCCCAATGGTTCTCTTGAGAAGTACATTTTCAACCGAGAAAATAAGAAGACCTTGAGTTGGGATAAGAAGTTTGAGATTATAGTTGGAGTGGCTAGAGGGATTCATTATTTACACAGAGGTTGTGACATTCGAATCTTGCATTTCGATATCAAGCCTCATAATATACTCCTTGATGATAAGTTTGTCCCAAAAGTATCTGATTTTGGATTGTCAAGATTTTGCTCAATAGACAAGAATACGATGACCATGACTGTTGCGAGAGGAACTATAGGCTATGTTGCTCCTGAACTGATCAATAGAGGTATAGGCCGAGTGTCTTACAAAGCTGACGTGTATAGTTTTAGAATGTTGTTGATGGAAATGGTGGGCTTAAATAGAGACAAGATAGAAAAAGATGATGATTCAAGCAAGTATTTTCCATATTGGATATATGAGCATTTTATTCAAGGCATGGACATTGCAATGGAAAATGTTGATGAAAATGATGACAATGATGTGCCAAAGCTTGTTCGGAAGATGACGATAGTTGCTTTATGGTGCATACAAATGAACCCGGATGATCGTCCGTCAATGAATAAAGTGTTAGATATGTTGGAAACTGATGTTGAGCGTTTGCAGATTCCTGAATATCCATCTCAATCAGCACATACGCCTTCAAACGGGGATGATAGCTGGGGTACATGCTCAACTGACTCTGTATCCTTGCTACATCATAGTGTTTCTTTGCCTATTGTAGAGATTACAATTGAAGAGTGACCACTTTATTTGACGAACTAAGCTTATGCATTGTGAGTTGCTACCATTTCTAGCCATTAGTATTATCTTATGACTAGCTTAGTTAGCAAATAGATATACTATTTAATTTGATGCAATATATGTTAAAGATGCAATATATATTGAAGACGTATTAACTTTATGTACGGAGTATGTTGCTTGATGATTTTCAGAGTTAGAAAAGCAGAGGCCAGATTCGATTGGATAAATCAAATATATTCTCAATTTCTTTATTGATAATACAATTTAATCCAAATAGCAAAAATAACATTCTTTCTTAAGGTGAAATATATGACTATTCTATGTTAGCTCGGGAATCACGTATGTATTCCCATTGACGTCGAGGAGGGTTCAAATTGCAATACACCTAGTGATGAAGGATAAGTCAAAATAATTTTGTTAAGTGCTTATTCTTCTCAATATTGTGAAATAATACTGATGAGGGACTGCACATGCATGCATTTATCTGTCTCAAATCAGAATTCCCAAATATAAATTCTGAAATCTCTAACACGTAAGTAATAAATATACACATTTTGATGGTATGTTGATTGGGATCTTATGAATGTTGAGACCGAATTTTGTGATTGAAAACTAACAATTTTCATGCATAAATCTGAGTGATGAACACTGCATAATGATTTATAATTTCCTAATCTTAGAAGTACTAGTAAGGATATAACAAAAGGAAGTTTTGTGGTGAAATATTACGCAGTTATGGTCGAAAGCTATTTATTTTTATTTTTTGAGCGAAAGGGTAAATGCTGCTATTTCGAAAACTGAATGAATAATTTAAATTGTTGGCCAACGTTAGGGTCGTGGCAAAGTCTACTATAATTCAAAGCACGGCCTAAAATACTTTACTTTATGAGGCTCATTAACACCACTTAAAACCAAAGGGTGACTCTAAACATAACCTCGTTTCACTCTTTATAGCTCCTAATTAGAAAAAATATATTTTATTAGTACAATTTTCTCTTAGCCTCCAAATAATAATTAATTTTGCAAATTAAGCCGACTAATCCAGAAATTTTTCGGCAAATACATGGATCTAAATGAAAATCGAATTCTTTCAACCAAAAATCTAATGAACCTAATTGTGACTTCAATAACTTGATTTTCTTGTTAGATATGTTGATATAAACTACTGAAACTTTCCCTCAATAAATTAAACCTATCATTATACGCCAATGAAATCCAATGGAAAATTGCTCTTCTTTTCATTTTATCATTTCAATTTGGTCTTCTTCGCCAAAATCGCATCTTAATAACAAAACTATTTAAGTCTTTACGCTAAAAATAGAGATAATATCATTTTTCAATTTTTTTTCTTCACTGCACTGGAAATAGCAATGTTAATGGCGAAAAAAACATAACAAAACAAACAAAAAATCAAAATGATAATATTTTTCATCATTTTAAAAACAGTTTTACTTGATTTCTATGATAGATAAATCTTTTTTCGGCTAGAAAAAAGAATTTTTTTAAGTCATGATAATATTTTACTAAAAATCAAAATGATAATATTTTTATACTATATATGTTAATTGTCATATTTTTTTTCCGGCATATGATAAAACAAGTAGGATCATATTACGTAATTTTTTTTATTTTTTTTATTTCACATCACCACTCACAGTAGGCGAAGACGAGATGGAGTCATGAACATGGTCCCCAGTGAAATAGGATAGTAGATTGATCGATCTGGTTTTTGTAGGGTATTTAATGAGCATAATGAGATTGTAAAAGGACACAAAGAAATAATGTGGTTCGATCTATTAGAATAGATCTACGTCCACGGAGCAAGAGTATGGATCTTTATTGAGTAATATGAGTATTGATTACAAGATTCTTCTCCCCCCTCATTCTATTCTAAGCTTGTATTTATAGATGATCATATGGAGTTTGATTCTAATACAAAGTCTACTCCTATAAGGACTCTTAGAGCCTATCTCGATCTTTATGATAGACATCCGAGTCTTCTACATTTGTATTGGAGTTTGAATTGTAGTCGATCAAGAAGTCCTCCTTGCCTGATGAAGAAGTCTCTTACTTGGGCCGAACTTGCATGGGCCGAGCTTAATATCGGGGCCCATTTATATTGGGCCTAATGCTTGGGCCTAGTAGTTGGGCCATATCATATCACATCCCCCCCCCCCCAAAAGTTGTAGAAATGGGAATAGCTGAGTTAGGAGTAATGTAAATGAAAAGTGCCTTGCCTCGTCCAAAAATAAATTTGGCGAAGTAGAGCGCGTATCGTCTCCGCCGTATATGTCAGTTACTTTTAATTAATGAGCCGGTTAGATTCTTGATAAAGTTGGGCACGATTGTGACATGGGGGGAAGGCGAAAAGGCGGAACATGGATATAACTTTCTTGAGACGCTATTCCATCACATTTTCTAAAATTCCAAACATTTCTCGATTTTTCTGCTATTTCCATCGCCGCCGCTTACCACCGTCGAAAATCCTACCTGTCTTTGTCAAAGAGAGTTCCGGTCCCCAGCCTTCCAAGCACAAGTAAGTCATTTCCTCCAAGACTTCTTCTTCTCGTGTTAGTCACTCTCACGGCGACGAAGGCTGTGAGGAGTCCGTGTCACCGTGGGGTTCTCCGGTGGCGACATCAAGTCGGTCACCTTACGTAGATATAGAGTGTTTCACCGTTGATTCCTCCATTCCCACGGCATATGGGGTTATTTTTCCTGCCGTAGAAAGGTCCGGTAGGGTTTCTGATTTTGCATCGAGTCTAGATGCCCCCTCACTCCAAAAAAATTGCCAAAAAATATTTATTTCCAAACTCTGTTCTTCTTGTCGTTCCTCGTCCGGAGGATAGGGCTTGTGCGCCTCAGGTAGGGTTCTTCACCGTTTACAAGGACTGCCTAAGTTGTGGTCTTCGTCTTCCCCTTCCACCCGTATACGCCGAATTGCAATGGAAGTTCGGCATTGCCTTAGGGCAAATTATGCCGAACTCCTTTAAGCAAGTAACTGGCCTCAGTGTCATAGTCGGTCGTCTCGGTTTTCCACTTACCCTAGGGATGATCCTTAGGTTTTTTCAATTTAAACCTAGTTCGGGGTGGTATTACATATCCCCTCGTCTCGGCTTTAGAGTCAAGACGAAAACAAAAATTGTAAACTGGCAGAAGAAATTTTTCTTCTGCCAATCTGAAGAGGTTTCCTAGTTCGCCTGGAAGACGAAGAAGTTAGAAGACCAAGGCACTGAAGATACATTTGGTGACCTTGAGGAAACTTTAGGAGAGCTCGGCATCGTCTCCGAAGAGTATAGCGAGGCCGAGCTCGCCATGGTGGGGCTGAGCCCTTATGATACCACTACGATGGTAGATCCGGTGAAGGGTGAGGCCCTACTCTGTGTCTTGTGCGTCTTCGTCTGTTGTCTTGTTTTTCTTCTTTTAATCCATTCTTTGCTTCGTTGCAGTGAACTTCGGCGGGAACAAGAAGAAGAGGCCAAGGTCAGCTATGGAGGCAGAGAAGATGATGTCCGCAGCCTCTTCGGAGAGGACCGTGGATGTTTTGGTCTCTCCACCGGCGGGATCTCCACCGCCTCGCTCAACCACGCGTCGGAGCAAGGAGGTGCAAGTAGTTGTTGTACCCTCCGAAGAGGAGGAGGGTGTGGTCAGCCATCTGACCAAGTGGTGGCTCGACGTCGGCCATTTCCCAAGGTATTACGCTCTATCCTCCGTGTACATTAATGTTATCTCAGGGGGCTGAGTACATGGTTGCAGAGCTGACGAACTTCCTCAACAATGAGGTCGTTTAATATAATAAGCTAGCCCGGGTCGTCCGGGATTTAGAGAAGGACAAGAAGGATCTTATCAACTAGGAGGCCGCCGCCGAGGCAAAGGCCCAGGAGGCGGAGAGGAGGGAGGCCGCAGCACTGGCGACAGCAGAGGCGGTGAATGCCGAGGTGGCCTCGCTGAAAGGTGAGGTGGCCTCGAATAAGGTTGAGGCGGCCTCAATGAGGGCCGAGGTGGAAGTAGCAAGGTGCCGGGAAGCCGAGGCGGCAGTCTCGCAGGGGCAAGTACTCCGCGCTTTCGCGGAGAGGCTGTTCTTATTGGGAAAATTCTCTGAGCTGGCAAACGAGCTGGCCACCATGCTGAACACGATCGTGGCATCAGACGTAATTGACGAGATCGCTGCGGATTACCCGAACTTGTACGAAGTGACTTCGGGCAAGGATCTGCTTCGTGCCTATGTGACGGCCTTGTCGGATCGGAGGGTATGGCGGCCTTCCCTGTGTTGGAGAGTCTGGCCTCCTCTTCTACTATTCTCACTGCCGAGGCTATCCGAGCTTGCCCGGTGGATGCTCGAGGCTGTAATCGCCAGCCTAGGCAACCAAACAAAGGGGCAAGATGCCGAAGTGGTCGAACCGGTGGAGGACGAGCCAGAGAACACTGAG
The DNA here is from genome assembly GCA_001642375.2 of Mentha longifolia. Taxonomy (NCBI): domain Eukaryota; kingdom Viridiplantae; phylum Streptophyta; class Magnoliopsida; order Lamiales; family Lamiaceae; genus Mentha; species Mentha longifolia. The sequence continues at coordinate 25,818,825 of CM038118.1, read as the reverse complement.
GCCGAACAAAAGGGACCTCAGCAAGAGGGAGAGGTTGCTGGAAAGGTCAGTTGATCCCATTCCCTTTTTTTTTTTTTTTTGTAAATCATATGTACTACGGCATCGCTAGGATGTCGCTTTGATGATACCGTGAAGGCTTAAAAAATTCCAATTTTATTGAAAATGTTTTTCCCCTTTATGTAGTCTTCTCCCGAGTTATTTGATGTATCTCCATAGCTGGAACAAATCAAACAATCAACCTGAGCCCTCGAGGCGAAAGAAACCGAAGTCTTGCACTAGAAAGATACAGTTGGTCATGTCCAGAATGAGGTCGAGGTGAAGCTCACCACAGCACAAGAGAAATATGACGAGCTCCAAGCTCGGTTTCTTGAGTTGAAAGAGAAGCTAGAGATCTCAAAGGAAGAGGCCGAGCAGATCGTCCAGGACCATGCGGAATACGAGGCGATTATCCACTGAGGTGGTGGAATGACCATCTCCGAAGTCGAAGGGAAGGTAAAAGAGCTCATAGCTCGATGCTCCAGCTACAAACAATAATATGGAGCGAGCTCCTGGCAGCTTCGGGAACAAGTGGATGAACTAAAGCGATTAGCTAGCATGTATAAGATGATTGTTGCTCATCATCCAAGATTACAACAACTTGTTTCCTCGGATGCTGGGCCTTCGAGTTCGTCTAATCCCGGTTCCAATTCGAGGATCGTTGATCATCATTCTCGGGAGTTCCTGGATCGAGAATGGCAGTTGTCAACTGAACGAGGCCGAAGTCGAAGTTTCCAAACTGGCCGAGGTCGAGGAGTAGCACGAGGACAAAGTAGAGGTAGGGTCAGGATTAGTATAGACGATCTCTTAAATGCTAATAGAGACTTTGCTAGAGATTGGCTTAGCTTTAGTCAGCCTCCGGGCTCCTCCTCATCATAGTGTATGTAATCATTGTATTTCTTCAACTTTGTCGAAATAAAATTGAAGTTTTATTTGTGAGCGAACGTCCTCATAAGGGTATAACTCACAATTCTCATTGTAATATACTATGGTAAAAGTATGTAGCTCGTCCTCATAATAAAAATGAAGGTAGTTTGTCCTCGTATGAAACGAAGGTAGTTCATCCTCGTAATAAAAACAAAGGTAGTCCGTCCTCGTATGAAACGAAGGTAGTTCGTCCTCGTATGAAACGAAGGTATAAGTAGGTTCCTTATTTGTCAAGAAGTGTCGATAGGGGTGGTCCCCTCACGCGCGTTATAGTTTACCCCAGTTTGGGTTTATATCATCCTCGAAAGGGTATTATATCATCCTCGAGAGGGTATCTTATTACGAGCAAGAGATAATATGCACAAGTAGGACATGAGATATGCAAGACCAAACACATAAAAGAAAAATAAATGTTTTATTAATAGAAAAGAAACAAAAGAACCTAAAATAGATGACGTAATACATAACCTTATCAGACTTATAGATAAATACCCTAAATGAACGACACTTTTGACTACTTATGCAAAGTATCTCTTAAGATGAGTGATGTGCCATGTACGAGGTATTTTCTCACTAGATAGGTGGGCGAGCTTATACGACCCTTTGCCGAGGACTTCTTTAACTCGGTACGGTCCTTCCCATGTGGCTTCTAGCTTGCCGAGCCTTTCAGCTTTACTAACTTCATTATTTCGAAGGACGAGGTCACCTACTTGGAATTGTCGGGACTTGACTCGTTGGTTCTAATACCGAGCCACTTGTTGCTTGTATCGAGCTTCCCTTATGTAGGCGAGGTCCCTCTTTTCCTCCAATAGATCCAAGTCAGTTCGAAGGCCCTTCTCATTGAATTCAGCCTCAAAATTTATGGTACGAGGGCTCAGCATGCCGATCTCTACCGGAATCACCGTTTCGGTCCATACACCAAACTATAAGGTGTTTCTCCATTTGAAGTGCGAGGTGTCGTGTGGTATGACCATAATACTTGGGGCAAGTTTGCGACCCAGTCGCCTTGGCTCGATCAAGATGAGCCTTCAGTCCTCTGACGATCGTCCTATTGGTGACTTCGGTCTGGCCATTTGCTTGTGGTGGGCGACCGAGGTGAACTTTTGTTGAATTTGAAGCTCTTGACACCATTCTTTGAACACCTTGTCCGTGAACTGTGTACCATTATCCGAGACGAGGACGTGAGGTATGCCGAAGCGACACACAATGTTCTTCCAGACAAAGTTAAGAGCGTTCTTGCTTGTGATTTTTACTAAAGGTTCGGCTTCTACCCACTTTGTGAAATAGTCGATGGCCACGATTAGGAACTGGAATTGCCCAGGAGCTTTATCGAGGGGACCCACAATTTCAATTCCCCATTGCATGAACGGCTAAGGACTCTGCATGCTGACAAGGTTGGTCTGAGGTAGCTTCGGCACGATCCCGTGAATCTGACACTTTGAACACTTTTTTACAAGGTCAACTGCGTCTTGGTGCATCGTTGGCCAGTAGTACCCCCATCGCATGATTTTCTTTGATAGTGCACGAGCCCCGATGTGGCTTCCACATGATCCCTCGTGTACTTCTCGTAGTACATAATTTGCTTGGTTTGGTCCTATACACCGTAGGAGGGACTGAAGGTATGATATTTTGTAGAGAACTCCTTCCTCAAGAACATATCGCAAAGATTTGCCCAAGATTTTCCTAGCTTCGAGCTTGTCGTTAGGTAGTTCGCCCTTTTCTAAGTAGTTTCGAAGGGGAGTCATCCAATTAGGCTCGTCATCCGTGACTAGGTTGACCTCGGCTTCTTCTATGCTTCTCTATTGGACTTCCTCTACAGGTGAACTCGTTGATGATGATGCCAATTTACTTAAGGCATCGGCTCGATTATTTTGCCCCCTTGGGATACGGACCAACTGGAAGTACGAGAAGGATTATTGCAAGCTTTTGGCTTTTTCGAGGTATTTCTTCATCCTTTCGCCCTTGGCCTCGTAATTTCCTAACATGTGGTTTTACTATGACTTGGAAATCACTGTAAACTTGCACAACTTGTACATGAAGGCTCTTAGCTAGGTGGAGTCCTAAAATGAGGGCTTCATATTCCACTTCGTTATTAGTGGTTGCAAATGCGAACCGAAGGGGATACGTAATTTCATGCCCGTCCGGTCCTATAAGCAAGATGCCAGCTCCACTTCCCGTTTTGCCCGAAGCCCCGTCCACATACATCTTCTAGCAATCCTTGGGCGCTTCTTTTGTGAGTTCGGCTTCGGCATTGCTCGAGGTAGGTTCAGTTGGCTTTGGCTCGTCTGTGAATTTGGCCTCTACCAGGAAATCCGCTAAGGCTTGACCTTTAATAGTTTGACGAGGGCAAAAGGAGATAGTGTGTTCGCCCAATTCAATCGCCCATTTTGCAATCCTCCCCGAGGCTTCTGGTTTTGTTAACACTTATCGAAGTGGCAGGTTGGTAAGAACCTGTATGGGATGTGCATGAAAGTAGGGTCGCAGCCTCCTTGCAGCGTTTACCAATGCTAACGCGACTTTCTCTAGAGGTTGATACCTTACTTTTGGCCCTTTCAGTGCTTGACTGATGAAGTATACCGGGAGTTGACGATGTCTATCCTCTCGTACCAATACTGCACTTATAGTTTCATCCGAAGCTGCGAGATACAGTGAGAGGACTTTTCCTTCCTTCGGGACAGATAAGGTCGGGAGTTTGACAAGGTAGTTTTTGAGATCTTCGAATGCTGACCTATGTTCATCCTCCCAATTAAACTCCGGAGCCTTCTTAAGAATTTTGAAGAAGGGAAGTTGTTTCTCCGCAGCTTTTGAAAGGAAACGGCTCAGCGCGGCTAAGCAACCCGTCAATTTATGCACGTCATGGATAGTTTTTGGCACCTTCATTTCTTGGACCGCTCGAACCTTGGACGGGTTAGCTTTCAAACCTTCTTTAGAAACCCAACACCTCAAAAATTTTCCGGATCAGACCATGAATGTACACTTTTGAGGGTTTAGTTTTAGGTTTACCCTTCTGAGAAGGCCGAGGACGATCTTAAAGTCGTCCACACAAGTGGACTTTTCCTTGCTTTTGACAACAATGTCGTCTACGTATACCTCCAAAATTTGCCGATGTGAGGCTTGAATATCTTGCCAACCATTCTTTGATAGGTGGCTCCGGCATTCTTGAGTCCAAAGGGCATTTTCTTATAAGCGAAAACACAAAAGTCCATGATGAAGGCTATTTTGGGCACATCCTCCTCGCTCATTAAGACTTAGTGATATCCCTTGTACAGATCCAAGAAGCTAAAGATTTCGTAGCCGACCAGAGCTTCGACCTTTTTGTCGATGTTAGGAAGAGGGTAGCAATCCTTCGGGCAGTGCTTGTTGAGATCGGTATAATCAATGCACATCTGCCATCCTCCTCCTCCTTTCTTGACCATCACCGGGTTGGCTATCCACGTCAGATACTTGACTTTGAAAAGTATTTGCGCCTCCAAGAGTTGATGCACTTCGTCACGTATGACTTGATTTCGTTCCGCCGCAAATATCCGCTATTTTTGCCTAACCGGTTTAATATCCGGGTCGATGTTGAGCCGGTGGGTGATGATACTTGGTGAAACCCCGGTCATATCAAGGGGTGACCAAACAAAGATGTCTCTGAATTTCCTTAGGAGTTGGACGATCTGCTCTCTTAGTTGAGGTACTCCGGTAAAACCTACTTTGACGACCTTAAGGGGATCGTCTTCGTGTAATGCGACCTCTTCAGCTAGGGTGTCGAGAGCAGACGGCATCTCTTCCAGTTCTAACTCGTTGGGCTTCGGTGATTGCTATGCTTGTGGGTATTGAGTCAAAGTCTCAGCACCTCTTAAGGCAACCTGCATGCATTCCTTGGCCCATTTCTGATCTCCTCAGATCACGGCCACTCCTCCCTTTGTGGGGATCTTTATTGTCAAGTGGTATGTTGAGCACACGGCCCTCACCGCATTTAACCAATCTCTACCCAAAATGATGTATGGCGAGGAGGCCTTCACTACTAAGAATTATACCACTTTAGTGGAGCTCGTCGGTGCCTTCCCCACTGTGACAGGGAGTCCAATGATTCTTTCAGGGTGTGTCTCTTCTTGTATGAAGCTTCGCAATGGACGCGGTGCCGGTGTAAGACATGCCTCTTCGATCTCCAATTTATCAAAGCAATCTTTGAAGAGGATGCTTACCGACGCACCGCTGTCAATGTACACGCGATGAACTAATTTGTTGGCGACCCCGGCTTGGATTACGATCACGTCTTGGTGAGGTACTATGGCTGGTATCGGTTCGTCATACGAAAAGACGATGGCCTCATCCCTTTTGAACCTCTTGTGTGCGGGTTCACCCACATGGGGACTTCGGGCCTCGGCTTTTATGGATGACTTCATTGCGCCAAGAGGGAGCCCCGTGATGGCAGATATGACTCTGTCAAATTGAGGCTCGTCATCCTCTTTATCGGGATCCCGCCTTGCTTTTTTTGTCAGCATATGGGCCGCAGCTTTCTCTCCCCTTGTCCGGCCCTTGCTTGCCCTTATTTTGACGAGGTGCTTCGTATTGGCCGGGATGCTGGCTTCGATCTTGGTACTTTCTGAGAACCCCGTTACGTACTAACCTTTCGATGTCTGCCATAAGATTTCTGCACTCCTCCGCGTCATGTCCATGATCCTCATGGAAGGAACAATACTTGTCTTTAGATCGGCGCTTCGCTCCACCTGACATGGGGTGGGGTTTCTCGAACATGTCAGCATGGAGTTCGTAGATCTCGGCCATAGACTTCGTCAGTGGGGTGTACTGAGTTTGCCCTAGATCTTGACGTGGGCCGAGCCTGGACTCTATAAGTCCACGTTGTAGCCTATCGAAGGCGCTGCGTCGGCCTCAGCCTCGGTCTCCTCGGTCCTCTTCTCTTTTCTTTTTGTCGAATGGTTTGGCCTTATCAGCTTCGCGTTTTCTCCGATCAGCCTTATCGGCCTTTGCAAACCGATCCGCTATGTGCCAAAGTTCCAAGGCAGTCTTGGGCTCGTACTTGACGATCTCCTTATATAAGGCACCAGGTAGGATACCGTTTTGAAAAGCCGAGTTGATGAGCAGGTCGTTCACATCCTCGACCTTTAGGCTCTCCTTGTTGAACCTGGTCATGAAATCGCTGATGGATTCACCTCGTCCTTGCTGCACAGTGAGGAGATGAGCCAATGTAGCCTTTGACTTGGCCTTTTGAAAAAATCTTCGGTGAAAGGCCTTCATCAGCTCCCGATACGATCCGATACTGCTAGGTGGTAAGCTGTCAAACCACCTGCGAGCATTGTCGATCAGCAACTCCGGAAACAACATGCACATGTGGATTACGTTGAGTTGTCGATTGATCATGTTGTACTGGTACTGGTAGAGGAAGTTTTGCGGGTCGCGCAAGCCATCGTACGGAGCGATGTTTGGTACCTTGTACTTGTCCGAGAGGGAAGTGTAAAGTATTTTATCAAAAAAAGGGGTAATGATCCTCCCATATCCATCGAATCCTCCTCCTCCAAAGTCCTGCTCGTCATCCGACAAAGAATGATGCCGATGTGGACCGACCCTTGTCGGTCCCTCGCGATGATCATCCCTTGCACGATTGGTTTGGAAACCAGATCGTGTAGAGGTATTTTTTGCGTTGTGTGCGCCCAGCAGCTGAACACTGGGGGTTTTAAGTCACTGTGATCTGGACGAGGCTTCGTATTCCTCATCGTTGGGCTGAGGCCGACCTTGTTTTCAGTTGAGGAATCGGAGAAAGCTCTCCTGGTTTTCCTCAAGGAACCCTTTAACGGCCTCTTCGAGGTTTTGTTGCGTGAACTGGGTCTCCCCCCCTCCTCTGCTACTTTGGTCATCTTTGCCGTTGTGATCTTTCTTCTTTTTGGGAAGGATTGGGTTGCCGTGCTCATCCAGATCTTGAAGGAATCCTTCGGGGGTCGGATATTTTGCCGGTTCCTTTTCAGGTCGTTGGCCTCTTGCGTCCTTGTTATTGTTATTACCATCCATCGCCTTGGAAGCAGTTGATCGCGTGGCTCTCGTCATGGCTGTTAATTCCCCAAGAAAACGTTGATCGTAAACACAACTAAAAAGTTCCCACAGACGGCGCCAATGATCGATCTGGTTTTCGTAAGGTATTTAATAAGCGTAATGAGATTGTAAAAGGACACAAAGAAATAACGTGGTTCAATCTATTAGAATAGATCTACGTCCACGGAGCAAAAGTATGGATCTTTATTGAGTAATATGAGTATTGATTACAAGATTCTTCTCCCCCCTCATTCTATTCTAAGCCCCTATTTATAGATGATCATATGGAGTTTGATTCTAATACAAAGTCTACTCCTATAAGGACTCTTAGAGCCTATCTCGATCTTTATGATAGACATCTGAGTTTTCTACATCTGTATTGAAGTTCGAATTGTAGTCGATCAAGAAGTCCTCCTTGCCTGATGAAGAAGTCTCTTACTTGGGCCGAACTTGCATGGGCCGAGCTTAATATCGGGGCTCATTTATATTGGGCCTAATACTTGGGCCTAGTAGTTGGGTCATATCCTATCATAGATATACATTATAGAATAATCTATGCGTGACTAAAGTCGTTCTGAACTGTGACCAAATCTCATGGCAAAAGAAAAATAACGTGGATTTTTTTTTCATTAGGGAGTTATGAATTACGTACTCCACAATAATGCTTCCTTTTTTTTTTTCTCTAATAAAAATTCCACATCACCTTCTGACCTTTCACATCGCATTTCCATAGCCAAAAACAATTGAAAGGTAAATCTTGAAAATATTCTTAGTTTGGTCATTTAATATCGTCATTTTATTTAGATCAAAGTATTAATATTTAAAAAGTTGAATAATTTAGCTATAAACTGTACTCATTATGTCCCCTATATTAGTATGGTTTCCTAAAATATAAATATTTTATCACAATTTTTACATTTTTAACCTTCATATTTTACATTATTTACAATACTATCTAGTTCAGCCAACCACTTTATCGTTTTATCCTTTACTAACTGTACTTTTTATTTCTTTTCAACCATATTATCATCCATTATCAACTATTTTTACCTTCTTTTTATTAAAACCCAGCACACTAATTTGGGAGAGGGAGGGATTTACCAAAAGGAATATTTCCTAAAGAATAAAATATAAAGTTAGTTTACAAAGACTTCATGCATTGGAGTATCTTTTTCCCTCAAATCATTTTCAATTCTCGACTCTTTAATACACGCACACATGGATGAATGTGTACGTGTTTACACATAGAAAACAGAAAAGTAATTTCATGGTGGAGATTAACTATTGATGAGCATTATTACAGACATACTAATTTATAAGGTCTATATTTGGAGAAGACGAAGTCGTTTCAACCAGAAGACTTTAGTTATAGTCAAGTGGGAAGCTTCTCACAAAGTGCATAAGTATAAATCACATTAAAGAAGCTCATACTAATCACATTTTTTTCGATGATTTTTGCTTATTCATATACACTTTCGATTCTCAATTGGATTTTTCAACGTCAAAGAAGTGGTGTTTGTGACAAATTTGATATAAGAAATATTGATTTAGTAGGTGATAAATTCAAAAATAGTGTATATACTTATTAACAAGTTTGATTATTATCTCTTCATAATAATCAAACACCGGTGAGCAGTTCTTAATTTATATTTCTATACTTACTTGACATACGAATTATAAAATAAATTAATATTTTTTTCTTTTTTTTACAATATATTATATACAATCTCCTTAATTTCTAAAGCCAACTATACCTTCCTTTTAATTGTTTGTAACTTTTAAAACACTTTGAATTTTCATAAATTCAAAAGAAGAAAAACTTGTTTTCATATCATAATCATTTTGTTCTACTAGCTAGGGGAAGCAAATGAGCGGGTGGGTTTGAAACATATCTGAATCATCAAATGAAATAAGTACTTAACTGTAATTATTTCTTTAATGTTTCACTACAAGATCATATCCTATAATATGTAATTTCGTTTTGGTTATGGTGTTTGTATGTGTGATTTTGCAGGGACCAAAAGTGACTCGCTAAGTACCGGTGAGCTCTAAATTTCTGTAATATAATACGTTGTGATCTATATATTAAGCTGAATGAGGATGTTTTTATCCATTCTTCTTCAATGGACTTGCTACGCATATAAAAACCAACAATATGTGTAATGTTTTATGTTTATATCTATGCCAAAATTAGATAAGTTTTTGCTTAATTTTAAGATCAGAAATAAAATCATTATCATCCTATATTAAAAAAAAAAGTTGTGGCATAGATCATAAAAAAAAAAATGCATAAGACAAATATACATTGATCTAATATGTAAAATGCATTATATTGTGAGAAGGCATTATCGTAAAGGTGGAGATGTATCAAAAAGATATATGAATATTAGATTACTATGAGGAAATAAGTTACTGTATGTTTTCATCCCTACATGCATACATAAAATTATGTACTTGCAATGGATTCCATCTCATCTCAGATTTGATAAAATAAGTTTCTACTATGATTCCATTCGTACATACATAAATCACTTTCATTGTATTTCACTCATCTCAGGCTTCTTTTCAAGTATCATGATGGTTTGCGCGTCAAGGTTAGTCACATACCTAATCATAGTGTATTTTTTGATCTACAAATTTCGATGAAGACATTTGTCAGAGTTTGAGATGATAGAATCTTTCCTACAAAGTGACGTCAAACTCATCCCTATAAGGTACTCCTACTCAAACATAACGAAGATGATTAACGGTTTTCGAGATAAATTAGGAGAAGGTGGTTATGGTTCTGTTTACAAAGGAAAACTTTGGAGTGGGAATCATGTAGCTGTAAAAATACTTGGAAAATCCGGAGCAAATGGTCAAGACTTTATCAATAAAATTGCAACTATTGGAAGGATCCACCATGTCAATGTGGTAAACCTAGTTGGATATTGTGTACAAGGGTCCAAGAGTGCCCTTGTATTTGATTTCATGTTCAATGGTTCTTTCAAAAAGTACATTTTCAATTGAGAAAATAAGAACACCTTGAGTTGGGACAAGAAATTTGAGATTGTGGTTGGAGTGGCTAGAGGGATTGATTATTTACACCGAGGTTGTGACATTAAAATCTTGCATTTTGATATCAAGCCTCAAAATATACTCCTTGATGATATGTTTGTCCCAAAAGTATCCGATTTTGGACTATCAAAATTTTGCTCAACAGAGAAGAATACGATGACCATAACTGCCGCGAGAGGAACCATAGGCTATGTTGCTCCTGAATTGATCAGTAGAGGTATAGGCCGAGTGTCTTATAAGGTTGATGTGTACAGTTTTGGAATGTTGTTGATGGAAATGGTGGGCTTAAACCAAGACACGAAAGAAAAAATTGATGATTCTAGCAAGTATTTCCCATGTTGGATATATGACCATTTTAATTGGGGAATGAACATTCCAATGGAAAATGTCAATGAAAATAATGATAGTGATGTTTAGAAGCTTGCTCGGAAGATGACAATAGTTGCATTATGGTGCATACAGATGAATTCTAATGATCGTCCGTCAATGAATAAAGTGTTAGATGTGTTGGAAACTGATGTTGAGCGTTTGCAGATTCCTGAATATCGACCTCAATCAGAACATATGCCTTTAATTGAGGATGATAGCTGGGGTACATGCTCAATTGAGTCTGTATCCTTGCCACATCATAGCGAATCTTTGCCAATTGTAGAGATTACAATTGAAGAGTGACCACCTTGTTTGAAGAACTAAGTTTATGCATTTTGAGTTGCTACAATTTCTAGCCATTAGTATTATCTTATGAATGGCCGAGTTAGCAAATCGATATACTACTTGATGCAATATATATTAATGAAGTAATAACTTTATGTATGTTGCTTGATGATTTTACGAGTTAGAAAAGTAGAGCCTATATTCGGATAAATCAAATATATTCTTAATTTCTTTATTGATAATGCAGTTCAACCTAAATATATAGCAAAATAACATTCTTTCTTGAGGTGAAATAACTTTTCGTTGTTAGTTCAAAAATGATGTTGGCATTCCCAAAGACGTCGAGGAGGGTTCAAATTGCAATATACCTAGTGATAATGAATAAGTCAAAATAATTAATCAAGCACATGTTGTTGGGTTTGTTATGTATAGCTAAAGCAAAACCGTTGTTTTAGTATATACAACATGTATTCCACTGTTAACAATCACCTATCTAAAGTAATATTATTAATAAGAATAAACCCAATATCTCATGTTTTAGAACACGTGGATGGCTCGGGTGTCAGGGAGATCACGCAACAATCAATAATAATTATGAGATATAAATAGTGTCACAATCGAGATAGCTCGGAAAGCTATCAGTTTATACTGCAGTATAACGGTAGTCATGGGTCTCAGTCGCTAGTTATGTTGGTACGGTGGAACGTATTGACAGGATCATGTGAGATAATATTCTTCTTATACTGACACTAGAAATAGGTGAAGAACTAGAGATTTTAGGATTTAGAGACATGATCTGAATCTCGATAGGCTATTAAATGTATATGTGTTGTTCACTGTTACTTTGATTTGCAAGATAAGGGTCTATCGCAGCATCCCTGATTACTTGTCTCTTGGGTAACATGAGGGCACATAGTATATCTAATTGGTTGTATCGAGACACCGTGTCCGCTATAGATTGAGATATCCCCTCAGGGAGTTCACAAGGTTTATTATACCAAGTCATGCATGATGATTAAGTTCAGGTATAATAATAAGGGGTGAACGGGTACTACTTGAGGATAACAAGAGGTTAATTAATTAGGAGCAGTTAGTAGAACTCTAATTAATTAACGGATATTGGGATTCTTAAACACAGAGATTGCTCTAAATAAAGTATCGGCCACAATCTACAAATTGGGACAGAGGGCCGATTCAGTTGTGACTCTTTAGTGGAATGCGTCACAACTCTAATGAAATAAATATTCTAGGTTGATCAAAGAATTATTTCATTAGATAAGGCTAACCTCTATCTGGTACATAGATCCCTAGGATAGCCCAAGAGTTCTTCGGGAATGGAACATAAGGTATTATTGAGCAATATCAATTTTGGACTGAAAAGAAGCATTATGGGCTTGGGCAGTGTGGTAACACAGGTCACTACAAGACAGTTTGTCCAGACCTAACTCAAGAAGAATGAGACATTCTACGAGCCAAATGAGACCATATACTAAAAGAAAGAAGAGATACCTTGATAGCTGAAAAGGCATCCAAGAATGAGCCTACTCTATCTGACACATCATCGGAAGAAGATTTCATTGCTGACGTCAACAGTGATGATGAAGCAATCATAGTGGAAGAAGCCTATCTTGCTGATGAGGTAGATGAGAACGATGATGAAGAAGTATGCTCTGCTAGCCTCGAACAAAACTGAGAAAACCAAGTTAGATTCTCAACTCGAAATCTCTACCATTTCTGACAATGAATGTGCAAGTGTGAATTCACCCGAGATGGTATCTTGGGAGGAGTTCAGCTAGCAGATAGATGACTACAAAATGCTCTCGAACATGTTCGAGCAACTAGTTTATGTTGGGAAAGGTTTAGATGAAGAAATCGAGAAGTACAAGTTAGCATTAAATGAACAGTTTGCTCCCTACGATACTGAGAAAGAAGAATCCATCAAAAAGCTGAAAGTATAAATTAATCAGGCAAACTTAAGAGAGGAACATCTCAAGGAAATGCTCTCTGGGAAGGATGGGGAAATCAAGTCACTATCAGAGAAACTAACGGATTGTCAATGGAAGATTGATTGTATGAACAGAGGAAAGGATAAGCTGGAAGAAATCCAATCAGTTAAGAGAAACCCTATCATCAAAACTGGATTATGATTTACAAGTCAAAGAAAGGACCCAAGTCAGACTGGTATAGGACAAGCAAACAGGCGAACCAACTCACCAATCCCTACCTGACAAAAGTATCAAACTGAAGAATCCAGCTCGCCAGCCACAAGCCATTTTGATCAAAGACCACGGACCATCAACCTCTCAGAACCAGATCAGGAAATCAGCTCAAGAAAAGATAGACCGACATGTAAAATCCAAAAGTCAAACTGTGAACAAGTCAAAGATCACAACTTTTCCCAAAAATAAAAGGAGAACTATTTATCCTAGACATAATCAATATGAGCAATGACCTAGTCATTAGAACTATGGCTATAATGAGCCGTGGAATTCAAGACCACACTATCCGTATCAGCACGCCTATCTCTTAGATCTCCACTCAAATTAATGGGAAATCTGCCAACAGACTGGGTATCCAGATAAGAGATATCAATTCGGTTATTATGAGCAGCCAATGCGTCAAGACTACTGCTATGAAAATTATCAACCCTACCATCAGTCTGGCTACTATGAGGATCCTGATTAACACGTATTTTATGTGCAATTTGAGTGTATTTCGTATGTGTTAGAGTCTCGATTTATGTGCTTAAATGTTAGAAATGCTAGGGTTTCTTAACTTGTAGCATATTCTATACTTGTCTCATTTTCTTTTGGTTTTCGATCTATTTTTATAGAAATTTGGAAGAACATTCATGTAGCTAAGGATTGAAGGCCGGAAACGAGGAAGAATCAAGCTTCAAGAGGTGGAAACCAGAGTTGGAAAGCCGGTTCGAAAGGAGAAAAGAAAGAACTAAAAGAAGAACCGAAGAAGGAGAAGAACCGGACCGAAAGGGAAGACGGCAGCTTGAACGGCGGCCTTGATCGCTTTACTTTTTAGGGTAGAGAGAGAGCAATGATAATCGATTTAGTATAATCGAGTCGAATCCACAAGGAATGTTTTGGCATATGAGATTCAAGTAGTAACCTAGCTATCTGGTGCGTCGTTTTACACCAAAAATAAACCCGACTTTCCGGTCGGTATGCCCACATTGCACAGACAGTGGTAAGCAAGATCGTCTCCCAAAGGACTGGCGAGTTTTCCTCCGAATTTCCAACTGCAAAATTGAGGATTTTTATTAATCTACTAACAAGAATAAATACGAAAATTAAAATGGACAAAGAATGCAAAAGACAGCTTGAGATTTTGGTTTTATCCAATAAAGAAAACGATTCCGGCAGCAAACAATTCCACTCTAGCTTAATTATTCTGATCCTTGATGCAAAAATAACTTTAATTATATACAAACAAATCGGTTATGATTACCGAAGACGCTTCTGACGTAATCTTATTTCTCCTTAATTTCTCGATAATTAGGAAGACGCTTCACCAATTATTTCCCTAATCGACTGACAACCGTAAGAGACGCTCTATAGATTTAATGAGTCGACAACATTAATAACTAGAGAAACCCGATTCAAAACCAACAAACTCTGACGCAGGATTATTGAATTAAGACTATTATTCCCTTGACTTTAAGCAAGTCAATTTACCACTAATTAATTCTAATCACGATTACGTATGACAGAATTAATTGGCTTTAAATTAACTCTATTCAACTAAGCATTGTACACTACTTAGAAAAATAAAGCAATTAATTAGAATAAACATGGAGAATAATAGATGCTTGCATAAAATTAAAGTATGAACACAAATTAGATCTCACAAAATAATTTAAGCCAGAGCTTCCTTGTATTTGCCGGAATAAGAAAATTAGCTAGAATACATAATTAAATTGCAATGAAAAATAAATGAATGATGATGAAGATTGGCGTTAATGATGAAATAAGAACTTCAAACTTCTCCAAACAGCCGCTGCACTCTTGCGTGAGTTCTCCAAAAATTGAAGAAGATAATAGGTTTTTAGCAAAATATATATATACTAGAAGATTTCCTCATAATAAGGAAATAAATCTAGAGTCCTAATCTAACTTGGAAAGTATTAATTAATATCTTAATAATAGTCAACTAAATAAAAACACTAAAAATCTATTAATCCCGTCAGGAATTAATTAGAAGCTTCCAAATCTTCAAAACCCGAAATTAATATTTTTTCGCCACCAACAGGGCTCCAGATGCGGTATGGGCACGCCGCCTGAATTTCCAGCCTTTTCTGCCTTTCTTCCTTCAGTTCCATCTTCTAAAACATCTTCTCAACTGGCTCCAAAACCACCAAAAATTCTCTTTCTCCTACAAAAACACATTATTTCCCAATTAATCCAAATCAAGGTGAATTCACTCAAAATAACACCAAAATTCACCAATATATCCAAGAAATAGTGAGATAAATTATGCCCAATCACTATCTAATCACTATCCAAGCTACCAACTAACATGTTTTTGTATTTTTGATTAACTAAGAACAATGAAAGTAATTAACAAACTTAAAGTTTAACTAAACAAGCAACAAGTATTCAAATGACAAGAAACTCAATATGAAATGAAAGTGACTCCAATTATACTTCAACTAGGTCTAAGTGATAGGGATGTAGGACTTTAACTAGAATTAGCCATTTTAATCCAATTTCATGTGGAAAACCTCCTAAGTATGATTCACTCAACTCTCATTGCAATGAAATCAAGTAGATTAATGAAAGGCTTAACTCCTACTAAGATATCAAGCAATTCATTAACTCCTAATAGCTTATGGAGTTCTTTAGCCCTACTATTCTCTAGCATGCAAATCTCTTGATCCTAGCATCTAATCTAAGCCTCCTAAGCATTATATCAAACAATTGATATGCAACTATGGCGATCAAGTATAATTACATAATAAAACATAGCCCCAAGAGAAATGAACATGAAGGTAAATTCACAATTAGAGCCTAATCCCATCACTTATCCCTAATCTACATATAATTGGAATCACAAAGAGATCTAGCTAGACATGATTAGAGCAAATGAACCATAAGAAATGTATAAAACCATAATCAAAAGATAGAGAATTCAAAGTAGAACAAAATAGTGGAATGATCTTCAAATCTTCAAAGTAAATCTTCAACAATTGATCAAAACACCAAAGTAGAAAGAGGAAAATGTTTCTAGGGTTCTAATATGAATGTTCAAGCTAAAGATATCTAATTGGGGAAGATTTGGGGGTTAAATACATAAAAAATGAGTTTGGAGATGATCGCCCTACTTTTGAGGGTAGGGAGAGAGCAATGATATCGAATAGTATATTCGAGTCGAATCCAGAGGGAATGCTATGGCATAGGAGTTTCAAGTAGTAACTCGATTATCTAACTACTATCCAAGCTAACAATCAACATGTTTTTGGGTTTTCTATAAGCTAAAGATCAATTGAAATTATAATTAATTAACTAACAAATAAGTGGCAAATGATTAAAATCAATAAGAGAAAGTATGGTTCCAAATATAATCCAATAATCACTAGAGGCCTAGGTTTTAGGATTTGCAAGGATTAGCCATTTTAATCTAATTCATATGGGAGTTCTATATATAGTAAACATCAATTCTTCTCTCGAACCAATCAATATTAATGGATTAACCTATGACATATATCTCCGCTAGGTCTCAAGATGCATAGATTAACTCCAAATAGCTCAATTAATTATCTAAAAGCTCCTACTAGCAAGAATTACTAATATGGTGTGATTTGATGCCCAGTGTTATGAATTAAAGCCTCCTAAGCATTTAACCAAACACCTTGTATGCACTCAATGATGGCCAATCAATCATGCAATAATATTCAAGACCCAAACCACAAGATATATGAATTAGAAGGTAAATCCAACAACAAAATCCAAAAACCTAGTTTTCTAGATCATATCTTCATATATTGGAACCAAAGGAAAATTTAACTAGACATAATTGAAGAAATTAAACCATGAAAAATAGATGAAATCATAAGGAAAAGAAAGAGAATTTAATAAGGAAGAAGAATTTATGCTTGAATTTAAATTCCAACAAGTGTAGCTCAAACAATCATGAAAATACTAAAGAGGAAAGTATAAAATCTAATTAGGGTTCTTGGAATGTAAAAGTATGGAAAAGATCTCCAAATGGGGTGAATTTAGGGGTTAAATACATCACAAATCGAGTTTGGGTCGAATCGGGGTGAAACGGGATGAACCGGGGCGAGTTTGGACGAGCCGAACTCGTCCCTTAAGTGCACTTCTCGCTGAACCGGCGGTCTGTGGGAAGGGGAGCCGGCGGTCTGGCAAACTACCGGCCAGACCGCCATCTATGCTGCCAAATTAGGTGGTGAACTGGCGGTTTGATATTGGTTCCCGGCGGTTTGACAAACCGCCGGTCAACCCGCCGGTTTTCCTTCTCTTGCGCAACTTCACCGTTTTCGCTCGTTCTCTCTCGTCTGAACTCCGATTCTCGATCCGCTTTTTGCTATGGCTTCCTAAAGAGCTCCTCTTCATTATGGAATGATTAATTTGGCCAAGTAAATTCTCCATTATTCCTGCAAAAAGCATAAAGAGACTCGAGAGAACGAGAAAAACATAAATGAAATGAAACTAGTGAAACCCTAACTATAGAACTTGAAATTCCACATTTTAAACACAAGTTTCACTCTAATAGAGCTCGATTCTTCCTCATTTCCAGCCCTCGAGCTACTTGAATGCTCTTTCCAATATTTATGCAAATAGATTGAAAACCGAGGGAAAATGAAAAAAGTCTAAAGTTTGCTACAAGTTAAAAACCCTAGCATTTCTAACATTTAAGCACCTAAATCGAGACTCAAACACATGCAAAATACACTTGACATGCACATAAAAGGCGAGTTAATCACTCCCCCAATCTTAAGTCATTGTTCGTCCCGAACAATGAAACGAACAATCAAAATACTTAACACGTGTGGGATGTGCATTTTGAGTTCCTCAATGCCTCATATCACCTCAAAAACCATTTTAATTCAAAGAAATTCTCAAGTCAAGCCAAGCTTTCATAAAATCATTCACTCTCCTAACTTAACACTTTCGACTCTAGACCTCACAAGGAACATGTGTATCACTCGATCCCTCAATATATAGAGAAGGTAAGCACTCATCGAAATCATGCAATACATAACTTTAACCATAAGCTTGCCTATCAACTCAAGTTTCCAATACTACCATGCATGCCTAAATTAAGATCAAAAAGGTCTTTCTAAAGCTTATAATGTAGGGACATTAGTTAAGGTAGGGAATTTTAGGCTAAGTGACTTAAATTTGCATTCATGTACCCTCACCCCCTTTCTTCACCTTCTAAGTATGATTCTTTTTTCATCTTCCACCTTATTCAACCCCTTTTTAGTCAAATGAAACCCAAGCTTCTACTAAATCTAAAGAAACACTCCTTTATACTCTTATTCTTTCTTTTTCTTTTCTTTTCTTGTAAGAACTTTGTTCTTACTCTCTTTTTTTTTTCTTTTTTTTTTCAATAAGAACTTTGTTCTTATTCTTTTCTTTTCAAACAATGAGCTTATAAGAGTGTTCATTCAACTCAAAATCAATATCAAGACCCCTCATCATCACTCACCATTCACCATGAATTTTCAACATTTACCAAGGTTCCCTTAACCATCCTTCACCCCCTATCATCCGGTTCGAGAAGAAAAGGCTCTATTCAAGGCTCAAAATGGGACGACAATGGTGACGAAAGATAGGTTAGTATTTAGGGAAAATAGGCTAAACAATGATGGCCTAAGATCATCTCCTAATCATGCACACATGTAGTACTTCTAATATGAGTATCAAGGCAAGTTCTAGTAAAGAAAATGCAATGCAAGATCAAGCTCTCAAGAAAGGATATTAACTATGTAAAATGCATAGTTTAAGGCTGAAAATCCTCCCAAGCTTTTTGCCTAGAGTCTAAGTACTTAAGTTCAATCATTCCAAGCCATTCAAGTGAAATAATCCTAATCATGCTTGACTCAAACTTGAGAAATTTCAAGAAAAATGTCACCATTTTACCATCAATCATCGGCATCTCACCCAAAAGCACTTGAGTAAATAAACACGTGCTTTCGCACTCAAGCATGCAAGCATACATTCATTTTCCATTCAAATTTTTTTCAATTTTTCAAGAATTTCGCATTCAATCACATATTCAACAACCAACAAACCAAAGAAGATCTTTTCGTCAATTAAGCTCATTCCCAAACTCGTCAACAAACCCACTTAACAAACAAGAATCATGCATTTACCCCAATCAACCACAATCATCAATAAAAATTAAGCATACCATCAATAAACACATCAATAGAAGCTTGAAAAATACCAAAAGTAAAGTAATTTAAATTCCTTATGCTACCCCCCCTCCCCCAAACTTATTTTAGAACATTAGGTCTAAAATGAGTTTGGAGGGAAGAATAATAAGAAATTTAAATTACACTTACAATGGTCCAAAGCTAGGTCGATGATGGTTTTGAAAGCCTTTCACTCTTTTGCTTGCTTGATTAGTTGATCCTCTTCCCACATTTGTTCCAAACACAAAAATAAAGACAAATTAAGAAAAATGACTTAATCACAAACAAAGATTGAAAAAAAAAAATGAACTAAAACTAACTAAAAATGAAAAATAAAGAGATAGTTGTTGGGGTGCCTCCCAACGAGCGCATAGTTTAACGTTGTTAGCTCGACGATACCTCATTGCCCTTTCAAGGGACTTAAAACGAAGTCCGTCCTTGATCGAACACCAACTCATCATCAAATTCATCAAACTTTGGCTCATCCACCCTCTTCATTGCGTCAAAGATTGAGATAGTAAAAGTTTTATCATTCACCCTAAAGGTGAGATTTCCCTCTTGCACGTCGATAAGGGCCCATCCCGTTGTAAGAAATGGTCGACCAAGGATGAGAGGCATATCTTTATCCTCCGGCATATCTAGAACCACAAAGTTGACCGGGAATATAAAATCTTCTACTTTCACAAGGACATCTTCTACCACTCCAATTGCATAAGTGATAGATCTATCTGCCATTTGGAGAGCTATGGCCATCGGTTTGATATTACCTATTTCCAACCTCTTGAAAATGGAGAGAGGCATGAGATTTATACTTGCTCCCAAATCACACATGACATTTCCAAACTTGGAATCACCAATCACACAAGCTATTTTGAAACTTCCGGGGTCCTTTTGTTTTGAAGGAATGACCTTCCTTTGCAAGATTGCACTACATTCCTCCAACAAGTTTATAGTTTCAAATTGACCAAACTTCCTTTTGTTGGCAATGACCTCTTTCAAGAACTTAGCATAACTAGGCATGTCCCTCAATGCATCAAGTAAAGGGATGTTTAGATGTACCTTGTTAAAAATTTCTAAAAATCTCTTCATCTTCTCATCCACTTTTGCCTTAGCCAAATGATGAGGGAAAGGAGCTTTAGTGATCACATCTTTGGTAGGAATAGGTGCCTCTACCAAATCATCCTCTTGAAATTTTTCTTGAAGAGTGACTTTCTTTGAACCTTCATCTTTTGCACATGGAGCTTGAACCTCTATTGGTAATTTCTCTTCATGCTTTGAAAATTCTTCTTCATGAGGTATATCTTCAACTAGCATCTTCTCCTTCTCACTTCCGGATGCAATATGGTTCTCATACCCTTTCCCACTTCTCAACGTGATAGCATTGCATCCTTTAGGGTTCACTTCCGTGTTACTTAGAAACTTGCCCGGAGTATGTTGAGTGGTGGCATGGTTTACCATTTGACTTAGTTGCCCTTCCAACATCTTCACTTGTTTAGACAATGAAGTTATAGTATTCTCCAATGTAGTCACCTTTGTCCGGTTTGTTGAATAAAAGTGCTTTGTTGATTCGCCATTTTAGTTTATTGGTTGGCCATGTTGTTTTGTTGAGAAGCCATTTGGCCTTGATTTGCAACAAGTTGTTGAAGCAATTGCTCCATAGAAGAAGGTGTCTTCCTTTGCTCTTCAACATTCCCTTGAGAAGTAGAGAATCCCGGAGGTGGATTTTGAGCATTATTCGGATTTCCATAGGATAAGTTGGGATGAGGACGATTGTTGGGATGATAGGCTACTTCCTTGATTTCCATATGAATGGCCTCCTTGATAGTTCCCTTGAGTGTCTCCTTGAAACCCTTGCCTATAGTTCCCATAACTCCGTTGATTCACAAAATTTGCATCATCAATCACCTCGGATTCTAACATCTCTTGAGATTGAACAACTTTAAGTTGAGCTTGTGCTTCATCATACTTCTTCTTCATAGTGGCCAATTCCTTTGCCGTGATTTCGTACTTCTCATCAACAATAGAAGAAACTTTCCTCGGATGAGCCCTTTCCATTGGTAGCTATTAGCTGTCATTTCTTTGATTATCCTCAAAGCTTCCCTTGCATTCCGGTTCACCAAACATCCTCCGGAAGTCGCATCCACTATGCTTCTTGTGTGAGGCATCAAACCACTATAAAAATTAATAAGTTGTTGACCCTCATTGAAGTCATGTTGGGGACACTTCCTCAAGAGCTCCCTATAACGCTCCCAAGCTTCAAACAATGATTCATCGCCTTGTTGAGCAAAGTGCGATATTTTGGATATAAGCTTTTGTGCCTTGGAGGGAGGAAAGTATTTGTTGAGAAACGCCTTGCATAACTCATCCCATCTGTGAATATCCGCCTTATTCAAACTCTTATACCAATCTTTGGCGCGATCTCTCAATGAGAAGCCAAACATCCTTATCCTTATTGCATCGTTGGAGACACCATTGAGCTTCACGGTGTCACGCATATCTAAGAATGTGCTAAGGTGAGTGTTTGGATCTTCCATAGGTGATCCCCCAAATTGCTCACTTTTTATCATTTGAATCAGCTCGGATTTCAACTCAAAGTTGTTAGCATTTATCGTTCCCCACTCACCTCCTTGAAATTGTTGAGTAGGAGGCTCAAACATTTGGTTAAGTGGAGGTTGTTGTGCCTCATTGGCTCTCCTCTCTTGATCTTCCTTCCAAGCACGAAATTCTACCATCTCTTTCATAAGAGCTTCCATGTTTTGATTGTTGCCTTCCATAGCTTCTTCTTCAATAGAATTCCGTCTTCTATGTCTTCTTTCAAAGTGCAAGATCAAAGGCTCTACAAGTTTTCCCTTAGACCTTGTTTGCATAAACCTATAAAACAAAAATTAAAAGAAACAAATGCTTGAATTAGTAACTCAATAACCAATCAACTATTGAAACTCAAACTAAACATTCCCCGGTAACGGCGCCAAAAATTGATCGCCCTACTTTTGAGGGTAGGGAGAGAGCAATGATATCGAATAGTATATTCGAGTCGAATCCAGAGGGAATGCTATGGCGTAGGAGTTTCAAGTAGTAACTCGATTATCTAACTACTATCCAAGCTAACAATCAACATGTTTTTGGGTTTTCTATAAGCTAAAGATCAATTGAAATTATAATTAATTAACTAACAAATAAGTGGCAAATGATTAAAATCAATAAGAGAAAGTATGGTTCCAAATATAATCCAATAATCACTAGAGGCCTAGGTTTTAGGATTTGCAAGGATTAGCCATTTTAATCTAATTCATATGGGAGTTCTATATATAGTAAACATCAATTCTTCTCTCGAACCAATCAATATTAATGGATTAACCTATGACATATATCTCCGCTAGGTCTCAAGATGCATAGATTAACTCCAAATAGCTCAATTAATTATCTAAAAGCTCCTACTAGCAAGAATTACTAATATGGTGTGATTTGATGCCCAGTGTTATGAATTAAAGCCTCCTAAGCATTTAACCAAACACCTTGTATGCACTCAATGATGGCCAATCAATCATGCAATAATATTCAAGACCCAAACCACAAGACATATGAATTAGAAGGTAAACTCAACAACAAAATCCAAAAACCTAGTTTTCTAGATCATATCTTCATATATTGGAACCAAAGGAAATTTTAGCTAGACATAATTGAAGAAATTAAACCATGAAAAATAGATAAAATCATAAGGAAAAGATAGAGAATTTAATAAGGAAGAAGAATCTATGCTTGAATTTAAATTCCAACAAGTGTAGCTCAAGCAATCATGAAAATACTAAAGAGAAAAGTATAAAATCTAATTAGGGTTCTTGGAATGTAAAAGTATGGAAAAGATCTCCAAATGGGGTGAATTTAGGGGTTAAATACATCACAAATCGAGTTTGGGTCGAATCGGGGTGAAACGGGACGAACCGGGGCGAGTTTGGACGAGCCAAACTCGCCCCTTAAGTGCACTTCTCGCCGAACCGGCGGTCTGTGGGAAGGGGAGCCGGCGGTCTGGCAAACTGCCGGCCAGACCACCATCTATGCTGCCAAATTAGGTGGTGAACCGACGGTTTGATATTGGTTCCCGGCGGTTTGACAAACCGCCGGCCAACCCGCCGGTTTTCCTTCTCTTGCGCAACTTCACCGTTTTCGCTCGTTCTCTCTCGTCCGAACTCCGATTCTCAATCTACTTTTTGCTATGGCTTCCTAACGAGCTCCTCTTCATCATGGAATGATTAATTTGGCCAAGTAAATTCTCCATTATTCCTGCAAAAAACATAAAGAGACTCGAGAGAACGAGGAAAACATAAATGAAATGAAACTAGTGAAACCCTAACTATAAAACTTGAAATTCCACATTTTAAACACAAGTTTCACTCTAATAAAGCTCGATTTTTCCTCGTTTCCAGCCCTCGATCCTTAGCTACTTGAATGCTCTTTCCAATATTTACGCAAATAGATCGAAAACTGAGGGAAAATGAGAAAAGTCTAAGGTTTGCTACAAGTTTAAAACCCTAGCATTTCTAACATTTAAGCACCTAAATCGAGACTCAAACATATGCAAAATACACTTGACATGCACATAAAATGCGTGTTAATCAGGAGACAAGTTGGACCGAGTTTGGTCGAGCCAAACTTAGTCAATAAGTAGAGGGGGTGGCCAACCGGCAGTCTGGCCAGTGGTCTGTCAGACCGCCGGTTCAGACCGCCAAAGAGGCTGTTGGTGGTGGCGGTTTGGCAACCCGCCGGTTTTCCTTCTCTTGCGCAACTTTGCCATTTTCGCTCGTTCTCTCTCGTCCGAACTCCGATTCTCGATCCGCTTTTTGCTATGGCTTCATAATGAACTCCTCTTCGATATGGAATAGTTAAATTGGCCAAATAAGTTCATCATTTTTCCTGCAAAAAGCATGACAAGACTAGAGAGAACGAGGAAAATGTGAATGCGAGCAAACTAGTGAAACCCTAGTCATATCACTTGAAACTCCACATATTTATACATGAATTTCACTCTAATTAAGCTTAACGTGCACATAAAATAAATGTTAATCACTCCCCCAAAACTTAAGCCATTCTTCGTCCCAAACAATAAAATGAACAATCAAATCACTTAACATGTATGAGATGTACATTTTGAGATCCTCGATGTCTCATATCACTTCAAAAACCATTTTAGTCCAAGGAAATTATCAAGTCAAGCCAAGCATTCAAAAAATCACTCACTATCCTAACTTTGAACTTAATCACTTAAGCACATTCGACCCCTAGAGCTCATAAGAAATGTGTGTATCACTCGATCACTCGATATATGAAAAAGGGTAAGCACTCATCGAAATCATGCAATACAAAACTTTGACCATAAGCTTGCCTATCAACTAAAGTTTCTAATACTACCATGTGTGCATAAATTAGGATCAAATAGGCCTTTCTTAAGCATGTAATGTAGGGACATTAGTTAAGGTAAGGAATTTTAGGCTAAGTGACTTAAATTTTCATCTAAGTTCCTTTACCTCCTTTCTTCACCTTCTAAGTATGAATTTCTTCATCTTCCACCTTATCCAACCCATTTTTATCAAATGAAAACCCAAGCTTCTACCAAATCTCATCACATCAAAGAAACACTCCTTTATGCTCTTATTCTTTTCCTTTTCTTGTAAGAACTTTGTTCTTATCCTTTTTTTTTTCTAAGAACTTTGTTCTTATTCTTTTCTTTTCTAACATTGAGCTTATAGGAGTGTTCTTTCAACTCAAAACAAATCTTAAGACCCTTCACCATCACCCACCATTCTTCATGAATTTTCAACTTTTACCAAGGTTTCCTTAACCATCCTTCACTCCCTATCATCCGGTTTTAGAAGAAAAGGCTCTATAAGGCTCAAAATGGGACAACAATGGTAATGAAAGATAGGTTAGTGTCTAGGGATTATGGGCTTCAAAATGATGGCCTAAGATCATCTCCTAATTATACACACATGTAGCACTTCTAACATGAGTATCAAGGCAAGTTCTAGCAAAGAAAATGTAGTGCATGATCAAGCTCACATGAAAGGATATTAACTATGTAAAATACGTAGTTTTTAGGCTCAAAATCCTCCCAAGCTTTTTGCCTAGAGTCTAAGTGCCTAAGATCAATCATTCAAGCCATTCAAGTGAAGTGACATAATCATGCTCGACTTTAACTTGAAAAATTTCAATAATGTTATTACTTTTTGCATCAATCATCGGTATCTCACTCAAAGGCACTTGAGTAAATTAACAAATGCTTTCGCACTCAAGCATGCAAGCATCCAATTCAAACATTCAGTTTTTCAAAACTTTTCCCAAAATTCTCCATTATGAGCTCACATTCAACAAACCAACAAACCAAAGAAGGATCTTCAAATCTTCAAAGTAAATCTTCAACAATTAATCAAAACACCAAAGTAGAAAGAGGAAAATGTTTCTAGGGTTCTAATATGATTGTTCAAGCTAAAGATATCTAATTGGGGAAGATTTGGGTGCTAAATACATAAAAAATGAGTTTGGAGACGAGTTGGACAGAGTTTGGTCAAGCCAAACTCGGTCAATAAGTAGAGAGGGCGGCCAACCGGCAGTTTGGCCGGCGGTCTGTCAGACCGCCGGTTCAGACCACCAAAGAGGCTGTTGGTTGCGGTGGTTTGGCCGGCGGTTTGCCAAACCGCCGGCCAACCCACCGGTTTTCCTTCTCTTGCGCAACTTCATCGTTTTTGCTCGTTCTCTCTCGTCCGAACTCTGATTCTCAATCCGCTTTTTGCTATGACTTCCAAATGAACTCCTCTTCGATATGGAATAGTTAAATTGGCCAAATAAGTTCTTCATTTTTCCTGCAAAAAGCATAACAAGCCTCAAGAGAACGAGGAAAACGTGAATGCGAGCAAACTAGTGAAACCCTTATCATATCACTTGAAACTCCACATATTTATACATGAATTTCACTCTAATTAAGCTTAACATGAACATAAAATACGTGTTAATCAGGCCTGTCAGGCCACCGTCCAAACCACCGATTCTCCTCCAAACTTAAGCTATTGTTCGTCCCGAACAATGAAACGAATAATCAAAACACTTAACACATATGGGATGTGCATTTTGAGTTCCTTGATGCCTCATATCACCTCACCATTTTAATTCAAAGAAATTCTCAAGTCAAGCCAAGCTTTCATAAAATCATTCACTCTCCTAACTTAGAATTCAATCACTTAAACACTTTCGACTCTAGACCTCACAAGGAACATGTGTATCACTCGATCCCTCAATATATAGAGAAGGTAAGCACTCATCGAAATCATGCAATACATAACTTTAACCATAAGCTTGCCTATCAACTCAAGTTTCCAATTCTACAATGCATGCACAAATTAGGATCAAAAAGGTCTTTCTAAAGCTTGTAATGTAGGGACATTGGTTAAGGTAGGGAATTTTAGGCTAAGTGACTTAAATTTTCATCTAAGCTCCTTCACCTCCTTCTTCACCTCTAAGTATGAATTCCTTCATCTTCCACCTTATCCAACCCCTTTTTAGCTAATGAATCCCAAGCTTCTACCAAATATCTAAAGAAACACTCATTTATGCTCTTATTCTTTTCTTTTTCTTGTAAGAACTTTGTTCTTACTACTCTTTTTTTTTTTTAATAAAAAGAACTTTGTTCTTATTCTTTTCTTTTCTAACATTGAGCTTATAGGAGTGTTCTTTCAACTCAAAACCAATCTCAAGACCTTTCACCATCACCCAACATTTCTCATGAATTTTCAAATTTCACCAAGATTCCCTTAACCATCCTTCACCCCCTATCATCCGGTTCAAGAAGAAAATGCTTTATTCAAGGCTCAAAATGGGAAAACAATGGTAATGAAAGATTGGTTAGTGTTTAGGGAAAATGGGCTAAACAATGATGGCCTAAGATCATCTCTTAAGTATGCACACATGTAATATTTCTAACAATAGTATCAAGGCAAGTTCTAGCAAAGAAAATGCAATGCAAGATCAAGCTCTCAAGAAAGGATATCAACTATGTAAAATGCATAGTTTAAGGCTCAAAATCCTCCCAAAATTTTTACCTAGAGTCTAAGTGCCCAAGATCAATCATTCAAGCTATTCAAGTGAAATAAACCTAATCATGCTTGACTCATACTTGAGAAACTTCAAAAATGTCACCATTTTAGCATCAATCATTGGCATCTCACCCAAAAGCACTTGAGAAATTAAACAAGTTCTTTCACATTCAAACATGCAAGCATACATTCATTTTTCCATTCAAAACTTTTCAATTTCCCAAAAATTTCACATTCAAGCTCACATTCAAAAACCAACAAACCAAAGAAGAACTTTTCATCAATTAAGCTCATTCACAAACTCGTTACAAACAACTTGACTCCACACAATACTCATTTAACTCGTATTCATCCCCTATCATCAAGCAAGCCTAAACATATAATCAATGAAATCATAATGATACCACATCACCTAGGAAATTGAAAAACCAAGAGTAAAGTAATTTAAATTCCTTATCCTACCCCCCCTCCCCCAAACTTATTTTGGAAAATAAATTCTAAAATGAGTTTGGAGGGAAGAATAATAAGAAATTTAATTTACACTCACAAAGGTCCAAAGCTATGTTGAAGGTGGTTTTGAAAGCCATTCAATCTTTTGCTTGCTTGATTGATTTGATTCTCTTCCTTCACTCATTCCCATCATGATTCGACCTCATACATTGACAATAAAACACATGAAACTTGTGAAGTAGAAATGAACTTAAAAATAGAAAGTATTAGTATAGAAATAAGGAAAAGTAGAAGGAACGATTAAATAAAAAATAAGAAACAAAAACCAAAATCAAACTAAAGAAACTAACTAAAATGAAAAAGAAAAGGATAGTTGTTGGGGTGCCTCCCAACGAGCGCTTAGTTTAACGTCGTTAGCTTGACGATACCTCTTTGCCCTTTCAAGGGACTTTGAATGAAGTCCCTCCTCGATCAAGCATCGACCTCTCACTTTCCTCTCCAACCTTGCTTGGCTTCTTGACCTCACTTGAACCATTTGACATATAGAATGTCTCATTTTCTTCATTTACTCGAAGAATGAGACTCCTTTCAAGCACATCAACTAAAGCTCGACTTGTTGCAAGAAATGGCCATCCAAGAATGAGTGGTGTCTCCCAATCCTCCGGCATGTCAAGGATAACGAAATCCACCGGAAAAATGAACTTCCTGACCTTGATAAGCACATCTTCTACAATCCCTCTTGGATGTGTGATTGAGCGGTCCGCCATTTGGAGTGATATTGAAGTAGGCTTGCATTTACCAATCCTCAAACGATTGTATACAAAAATGGACATCAAATTCACACTCGAGCCTAAATCACACAAAGTTTTGCTAAATGTCCAA
Organism: Mentha longifolia; assembly: GCA_001642375.2. Lineage (NCBI taxonomy): Eukaryota > Viridiplantae > Streptophyta > Magnoliopsida > Lamiales > Lamiaceae > Mentha > Mentha longifolia. The sequence continues at coordinate 25,790,310 of CM038118.1, read as the reverse complement.
CCACCAATCTTACAAGGTATTGTGAATTTTCCGGGATCATTCTTCTTGTTTGGAATCTTCTCTTGTAAATGAGCACTATATTCTTCCGACAACACAATGGTTTCTAAATCATTCAACTTCACCTTCATATGAATCACATCCTCTAAGAATTTCTCATGATTTGGAATTTCACTCAACAAACCAATCAAAGAGGCATTTACTCCAACTTCTTGAATGCATCTAACAAATCATCTTTCCTCTCATGCAAATTCTCGTCAATAGGCTTAAGGGAAGATGCTAGATTATCCAAGTAATTCGGTTCCACATGCTCATGAGAAACTTTAGGAGTTGGAGTGTGAGTAGTACCTTTTTGATTTTTCTTGTGAATATTCTCCTTCTCTATAGGTTCTTGAGCACCAAGTTTACTCCTCAACTTTGAAGCTTCATAAGCATCCTTCCTTCTTTGTAGATCTTTTAGCTTATCAAGACGCCCATCAAAGGGAATGGCCTTGGAAATCCTCATTCTTAAATAGTAATCATGAATGTCCCATTTTGTCCAACCTTCTATAGATGGAATAATTGGACAAAGATCTATGATTCTTGGATCGGACTCATCAATTTCCACAAGATTGCTCTTAGCAAGATTTAGAGATTTCTCACAAGGTATATGTGAAGGTGTTGACGAAACTTCACTTACCACATGAATGACATTGCATTGTTGCTTCGTATTCATTTGAGCTTTGCTAGAAGCTTCTCCGGCCTTTTGTAGAGAATTCACTTGGGTAGCTATTTGCTTCACTTGTGCTTCAAGTGTCATTACTTGCTTAGCAAGAGTTATCACCGAGGTAGCAATTGTTGACACCGAATTCTCCAATGCATTCATCTTTTGGCCAGTTTGAGCTATGAAATTTTATTGTTGAGTAACCATTTGACCTTGATTGCTCACCAATTGTTGCATCATTTGCTCTATAGAAGGAGATGTCTTCTTAGGCTCTTCAATCACCCCTTAAGAGATAGAGAATCCGGAATGTGGAACTTAAGCATTGTTCGAATTTCCAAAGGAAAGACTGGGTTGATTCCTATTGTTAGGGTAGTAAGACGAGTTACCCCCTTGATTTCCATAAGAATAACCACTTTGTTGATTCCCTTGAAATTCCCCTTGGTGATTTCCTTGGAATCCTCCTTGATGTCCTTGGAACCATTGCTTGTTGTAATTTCCATAAGGCCCTTGATTGACTTATCTCATGTCTTCACTTCCATTGAACTCCCAATTCTCTTGAGTTTGAACCCTTTGAATTTGAGCTTTCCTATCTTCGTACTTTCTCTTCATATTAGCAAGCTGTAATGCTAATGCCTCATACCTCTTATCCTCAATCGAAGCAACTTTTCTATAAGGGGCCCTCTCTATTGGCCATTAATAGCTATTAGCCGCCATCTCTTCAATGATTCTCAAAGCTTCCTTTGCATTTCGGTTGAGAAGGCACCCAGCAGAAGTAACATCTACAATGCTTCGTGTATGAGGTGTTAGCCCACTATAAAAGTTGGTCATTTGTTGACCCTCATTGAAGCCATGTTGAGGACACTTTCTTAGAAGCTCCCTATATCGCTCCCATGCTTCACACAAGGTTTTGTCACCTTGTTGAGAAAAATGTGAGATGTCGGAGATGAGCCTTTGAGCTTTGGAGGGTGGAAAGTATTTGGAGAGGAAGGCCTTGCACAAATCATCCCAAGTATGAATATTGGACTTGTTCAATCCTTTGTACCAATCTTTGGCCCGATCCTTTAGAGAAAATCCGAACATTCGCATGCGAATAGCATCATTTGAGACTCCATTTAGCTTAATGGTGTCACAAATATCAAGAAACATGCTAAGATGGACGTTCAGATTCTCCATAGGACTTCCACCAAATTGATCGTCTTTAACCATTTGAATAAGTCCGGATTTGAGCTCAAAATTATTAGCATTGATCGTCCCCCATTCTCCTTGAAATTGTTCCATTGGAGATTGGAACATATGATTGAGAGGATGTGGTTGAGCCTCATTTGCCCTCCTTTCTTGCTCATCCTTCCATGCTCTAAACTCCTCCATTTCTTTCATAAGAGCCTCCATACCTATAAAATAAAAATAAAAAGAACAAATGCTTGAATTAGTAACTCAATAACCAAATCGACTATTGAAACTCAAACTAAGCATTCCCCGGCAACGGCGCCAAAAATTGATCGCCCTCACTTTAGGGGTGAGGGAGATGCAATGATAATCGATGTGTATAATTGAGTCGAATCCACAGGGAATGCAATGGCGAATGAGATTCAAGTAGTAATCTAGTTACCTAACTACTATCCAAGCTACAAAATAACATGATTTTGGGTTTTTCCTTTTAATGATCAAATCAACTAAATAACAATTAAAAGTAAGCAACTAGATATCAACAACTAATAACAAGCGATTAAAAATCAATAGGAAAGAGTTTGGTTTCAAATATAATCCAATAATCACTAGAAGCCTAGGTTTAAGAATTTGCATGGATTAATCATTTTAATCTAATTCATATGGGAGTTTTTGTTGGGGTTGTTGTGTATAGCTAAAGCAAAAATATGTTTTAGTATATACGACATGTATTCCACTGGTAACAATCACCTATCTGAATAAATATATTAATAAGAATAAACCCTATATCTCATGTTTTAGAACACGTGGACGGCTCAGGTGTCAGGGAGATCACGCAGCGTTCGATAATAATTATGAGATATAAACAGTGTCACAGTCGAGATAGCTTGGGAAAACTATCGGTTTAGACTGCAACATAATGGTAGTGGCGGGTCTCAGTCGCTAGTTATGTTGGTACGGTGGAACGTATTGACAGGATCGAGTGAGATAAGGTTCTTCTGATACTGATCCCTAGCAATAGGTGAAGAACTAGAGATCTCGGGATTTAGAGATATGATTTTAATCTCGATATGCTATTAGAGATATATGTGTTGTTCACTGTTACTTTGACTTGTATAGCTAAGGGTCTATCGCAGCATCCCTGATGACTTGCATCTTGGGTAACATGAGGGCACATAGTATGTCTAATAAGTTATATCGAGACACCGTGTCCGTATTAGGTTGAGAGATATCCCCTCAGGGAGTTCACAAGGTTTATTATACCAAGTCATGCATGCTGATTAAGTTCAGGTATAATAATAAGGGGTGAACGGGTACTACTTGAGGAGAATAAGATGTTAATTAATTATGAGCAGTCAGAGGAGCTCTAATTAATTAATGGATATCGGAGTCATTAAACACAGAGATAGCTCTAAATAAAGTATCAGCCCCAATCTACAAATTGGGACAGAGCGGTGATTCAGTTGTGATTCTTTAGTGGAATGCATCACAGCTCTAATGAAATAAATGTTCTGGGTTGATCATGGTTATTTCATTAGGTAAGGCTAAACTCTGTCTGGTACATAGATCCCTGGGGTGGCCCAAGAGCTCTTCAGGAAAGGAATTCAAGGTATTATCGAGGGATATCATTTTTGGACTGAAAAGAGACATTATGGGCTTGAGCCCAGTAATGTGGCGCCTACTGTAGTGTAGGGGACGCCAGTCTCCTCTTTTGGTATCCATCTAATCTCTATAATTATACTCTGGTTAATTATATAATTATGGAATAAATTAATATCTAATTAATTAAGATTTATTCTTAATTAAGGAATTAGATAATTAATTTAATAATTATATATTATTTTCCTTATAATAATTAGGATTAATTCTAATTATATTTAATTAGAATTTGTTCCAGTAATTATTAACTAAACCGGACTTTAATTAATTAAAGCCCGTGACTTAGTGGACAAGGAAAGTGGCGCCTCCTCCTCTTATAAATAAGGATGGGGAGATTCTAAAAACCTAAGTGTTGCAAAGTGAGAATCGGCGCCTACATTAGTAGAGGGAGAGTTCCTGGTTCCAAAGTTCCTAGACGCCCACACAGTCAAAGAACTTTAAGGAAAGGGATCACACCTCAGTAATCTAGACCTATAGATTACTTCGTCGACACAGATCTGAGGTATAATGTTCTAAACTCGATTATATGATTTAGTTGCATTTAAATTATCACATCCAATTCGAAGATCTAGTAGAAAAAAGGAATGTTTTCAAGCAGCAGTTCCATCAACTGGTATCAGAGCCACGGTTCTAAAATTGGCTCTGTGATAATTGGATTAAATGTATGTTCATGCATTCGAGTTAATTAAGCTATAAACTGTGTATGCTGCTGTCCGGGAACAACATGTCTTGTTTATGATCCCGTTTTATTCAGTTTTTTCGTGTTGTTTTTCAAATCGGTGAGAAATAAGGTACCTATTAGAATAAGATTCATTTTTCTGTAATTTTTCCATGTATTTTTTTTTCGATTTGGTATTGTAATTGCTGGAAATTGGAGTTGGAAAATCGAAGAATGAGGCACGAAAACCTAGATGAATGGTGGTGGCAACACGCGCGCGTCAGGTGCGTGTCACACATGCGCCGGAGCCACCGGTGGCTGCAGCCATGTTAGCTGCGGATTCAGCCTATTTTCCTTCGTCGTTCACAATGGCCGAGCCTAGGGTTTAAACCCTAGGCAGCGGCAACGTCAGAACGGAGGCAGCGGCACTGTAGGGGCGGCAAAAACGGCGGCTGCGAGTAGCGGTGGTGGCGGGGGGTGAAACCCTAAGGGTTTCGGCCATGGCTTCTACTGTTGCAGCGGCGATCAATTAGGACGGAGGATATGTGGCAGACGAACCTAGCACCACCGTGGTGCTGGGTAGGCTCAGACAGCGGAGGACGCACGGCGACGGGCTGATAGGAACGGCGGCGATCGGAGGAGGCGAAAACCCATTAGGGTTTGTGTGCTGATCGTCGTCTTCTTCGTCGGGGCTCATGGCGCGAGTGACAGACATGCCCAGCACCTCGATGGTGCTGGGCGGAGCTCGTCATAGAGGCGGGTGAAGGCGGCAGTCGACGGTGGAAGTGGACGACGGCGGCAGTAGTTAGGTTTCTGTTGCACGAACACCGTTGATGGCTTCTGCTCCGACTACTGCGGCTGCTGCTCGGTGATGGCTGGGAGGCTACGGTGCTCGGCCGAATCGACGGAAGCAGCATCGGCGGCTGCGATGGGCGGCGGCGAACGAGTCACCGCGCGCGGACCCATCGCGCCAGCTGCAGCTGTTCCGGTTGCTGCGACTTCCGGCTCAAACCCAGCACCCTCTGTGGTGCTGGGAGGCTCGTTGAGCCAGTGGGAGCCATGGCTGCAGTGGCGGTTTGTGGGCGGAGGTGCTGCAGCGGCAGCAACTCGAAGAAGAATATGAAGACGACGATGATGAAGGTCGGGCCGGGATGCCAGGCTGGGCTTGGGCCGGGCTGCAAGGGAAGCAGCTGGCCCATACGCCCTAGCCCACGCGCGATCCGACCAGATCCGGTATGTTTGACATGTACGACGACGGCGAGTACAATGTACGCGCGTACGTCATCGTGACATGTGTCGATGATGTGGCAAGCGAACGAGGGATGTTCGGTTTTTTTTCAACGAACGGTCCTCGTCGTTCAACGAGGGCTAAGGTTTCCCAAAACTTTAGTGTGATCGTTGATGGTTAGGTTTTTGTAACCTAATTCATTTCAAAATCATTCGTCTCGTCTCATTTTGGAAATAGGGAATTCCACGCCCTAATTCCATTTCGAGGTGCTTGCCAATTTTGGAAGGTGGACTAGAAGACTAAGTGAAGACTTTCCAAGATCGAAGCTTGTTTCGGATTTTAATTAATTAAATTGTAATAGATAGGTTTTATCCTTCCCGGTCGGCAGCCTATTTATTTTAATTAATTATGCATGCTATGGATGGTTTAAATTACGCAATGTGATGAAAGCATGTTTTTGCATGTTATTGTTGCTTTTATTAAATGCGTAATAGAAACGAACATGCCTAGGGTGTCATAGCATGGTTTTACAATTTCAAAAGCGAGCATGTTTTTACTGGCGCTTAGAAATCATGCGGTAGGACTTAATTGTCAACGTGCTTCGTATATCGCATAAAACCCTTTGAAAATAAAAAGACTAAGCGGTAAAATCAATTAGTTTTGATTAATTAAATGGGGACCTCCATATTTGGTTTTAGACGAAGTCAAGGATTATGATCGTATAGACGTCCACCTACGTGGCCTATACGATTTCGAACCCCTTGCCCGTATATTCGTCGATAAAATTTCTGAATAACATAGAATATTCTTTAGGAGAGTGGGAGTTGTACGAGTAAACGTCCACCCTACGTGGCTTGCACGTACAAGCTCTAACTCGGTCCTTAGTGGAAATTTTAAGTGAGATAATCTAAGAGGGCGTCTACAATAACGGTACAGTTCTCATTTTCTGTGCTATCTTGTAGATAAACTCGGTTAGGTGAATAATATGGTTAAAGCTTAGCTACTAATTGATGAATCCTCCCTACGAGGTCACTTCTCAAAATAGTAGGGTCCGGTTAAGGTACGGGTTATTATTTCTTTAGTTCACAAGGGTCCATGTGATGATAAGAGATATAAACTGGCTCTAAAAGTCATGGTCGAAAATTTCATGCTTGCCTGGTCGCCCTACGTGACTCAAGTATAAAATTTTTGGGCTGCTCGTTTGTTGGTTCAATGTTATTTTGTCAAAGGGTTATAACATTGATAACATAAATTATTCTTATTAAATGAGTTGTTAACTGTCAACATATGTTATTTGGTTTCAGATATGTCTTTGTCCTCAATACGCAATAAAATAAATCGTTTGCTAAATTCCCCTAATGGAATTCCTGAGGTTTTCCGTGAGAAGCTGCTAAGAACCTTGGCAAGAAAAGAAATGGAGTTAATGAGGTTTGTGGATTATTTCGATATGAAACGGTACCTCAAGGTGTTCACACATTTTTCCGTCGTATACTTCCTAAATGGAGGAAAGATGGCGGGAAGAACGAGGTGTGAAATCTTGCTTTCTACTTTCCCTGATTGGTTTTTGGCCTTAAGGGAAGAAGTTGTTGGTGAAGTTCATCATGAGGATGTCTTTGCTTTATGCGAAGAATTACTCAAACTTGATGAAGTCAGGATCAACTTAATTCGGGAAGCAAGAAGGGAAAATCGACTCGATCAAGGGAAACCTCCTAATGAAGAAAAGGTTATGAGATACTCATAAACCTGGGATGAAAATGAATATACCGTTAGTGACTATGTTCAGTCACAACGGTATAGGAGGTTTCTTGATTTTGTTGATGCAACCAGAGCCAAGGTTCAGTTAGCATGCGAACATAAACTTCCAGCCAAGAAGGTTTATGTGAGGCGGAATAAGAAATAGAAGATAGATGAAGGTATGTCTCTAAAATATAACATGGTAAAACATATTAGCATTGGTTTAGTCCTTTAATTGGACGGATTAAACAGGCGGATACTAATTATGGTTTGTTACATATATTTCTTTGTAGGCGATGCCACAAAGGATGATGAGGCGGTTTCGGCTTCTGGTGTCAGCAAGCATTGATGGTTGATGCGGTTGCTGATTGCTCGAAGACTTCTGTTTTCTTTATTTTATCTTTTGGTTTTGAGATAGATGTTTGGGATGGTACATTACTCTACTATTTTTCAATACATTTGGTTTTGCCATGGACGGCTGTACATTTGTTTTGAATTGGTTTATGGATGATTTCGGTTTTAACATTTGTGTTAATTTGATTTTAACACTGGTTGTTAAATGTTTTTCATTCATGTGTTGAAGTAATTATCTAGTAACATGGAATATCTCAAATATGATTAGATAAATGTAGTTGTTTCTTTGTTTCTCACCTCTTTTCTCATCTTTATTTGAAACATTACTAAACTATGTCAAGTATCTATAATTCTACCTTACAATTTGAGTATGAATTGGCATGATGGCCGATTTTAAGCTCAAGTTGGATATAAGGGATATTTGCATTAGTGCAAATTAGTTGAATTAAGATTGGTGATAAGTTGGATTAGTAAAAGTTTCAATAAAAGATTAAAAGGATAAGGTGATGAAAATGATCGTTATTGAATGAATGTTCAAAAATGATGGGATCATTCAAGGAATTTCAATAAGCCAAGAAGTACAAGAATGAATAGTCACAAGTATTCTGCACAAAGTCATCTTTATTGCAGTGGGAGTGTTTTCGGAAGAGAACACTAAATCGTTTTCATATACATCAAGAAATTAGGTTTCTTGGAAAATGTACATGAGGAAAGAAACGACCATGTAAACGTGAAAGTTTAAATGAGAAGGTTAAAGTAATTGATACAATTCATGTTAATTTGTAAGGTTCATTGTTGGCTTTAGATTCATGATGAAAAGTGCAATGGCAATGGAAAAACAAGGTTGATATGGAAAATATAGAAGAAGATTTCTAAATTTCATATTAACACTTTTTGTACCTCATAAGTTACAATCCAATATCTGTCTAAAGCCAGTGGCTTTTGGCTGGAGATATTCGGATATAACAGTTATGTTGGAACAAATATGTATCGATTAAGTACATTATCACGAATGCTTGATTAACTCTTGCAGAAATTCGAATAATGGGAGCATTTATGGAATGACATGCATAAAATCAAGTTTTATGGAACATGTCAATAAATGCTACAGTTCTCAGGGTAATGAAGATGAAAGGCGTGATTTTCTTGTACATTATGTGATGATATCACTAACTTTGGCAACATTGTGAAAGTATTATCAGACATAATGGTGGTGGTTGTCTGGACAGTTTAAGACGCAGAATTTAAATAATGTAGGGTACATCCATAAGGATAGTATACATGATTCAAGTATTCTACGTAGGTTACTGTTCTGACTAGGTTATCGATATAAGTTATATCGGAAAAGTGTCAGATATTTGCTATTGCTACGTGCAAGGTAACAAATATAGTTCATTAATGAACACAGATAATCGTGGAGTATGTTGGTAAACGAGGTAATCGGCCTTAAATCTATGTGTTCACTTAGAGAGGAGAACCATACCTTGGAGAATCTTGGGACAGTAAAATGTTTATGAGAGTTCTTTCATGACAAGCTAAAATTGTAGTGGCAGCTACTAAAGCAGTTGTATGGTTGGAAACTTTACTTTGTGAAATAGTAGTAATCCTATCTTGCAAGAAATCTCGCAGTGAGTTTTCAAGTGCAGAAGCAAGATTTACGGATATGTCAAAACTGGGAAAACACATAGGAGTACCGATTGGTTTATGTAACCATAAGGCGATATTGCGTGTATAAAGGAACATTAAAGCAGGAATGTTTATATGGCGGTTTATTCACTAAATTGAGTATGCCGGCACCTCGGAAGCACGTGGTGGGCATTGTCTCAGTGATCCTCCCACGGTAAAATCTTTCAGTATAAGTGGGAGAAGATGTGAAATACAGTGATGCCATATAGTTTCCGATAGACACATGGGTATACTAAAAGTTTTTACTTTAGTATAAGTGGGAGATTGTTGGGGTTGTTGTGTATAGCTAAAGCAAAAACGTGTTTTAGTATATACGACATGTATTCCACTGGTAACAATCTCCTATCTGAATAAATATATTAATAAGAATAAACCCTATATCTCATGTTTTAGAACACGTGGACGGCTCGGGTGTCAGGGAGATCACGCAGTGTTCGATAATAATTATGAGATATAAACAGTGTCCCAGTCGAGATAGTTTGGGAAAACTATCGGTTTAGACTGTAACATAATGGTAGTGGTGGGTCTCAGTCGCTAGTTATGTTGGTACGGTGGAACGTATTGACAGGATCGAGTGAGATGAGGTTCTTCTGATACTGACCCTATCAATAGGTGAAGAACTAGAGATCTCTGGATTTAAAGATATGATCTTAATCTCGATATGCTATTAGAGATATATGTGTTGTTCACTGTTACTTTGACTTGTATAGCTAAGGGTCTATCGCAGCATCCCTGATGACTTGCATCTTGGGTAACATGAGGGCACATAGTATGTCTAATTAGTTATATCGAGACACCGTGTCCATATTAGGTTGAGAGATATCCCCTCAGGGAGTTCACAAGGTTTATTATACCAAGTCATGCATGCTGATTAAGTTCAGGTATAATAATAAGGGGTGAACGGGTACTACTTGAGGAGAATAAGATGTTAATTAATTATGAGCAGTCAGATGAGCTCTAATTAATTAATGGATATCGGATTCATTAAACACGGAGATAGCTCTAAATAAAGTATCAGTCCCAATCTACAAATTGGGACAGAGCGGTGATTCAGTTGTGATTCTTTAGTGGAATGCATCACAGCTCTAATGAAATAAATGTTCTGGGTTGATCATGGTTATTTCATTAGGTAAGGCTAAACTCTGTCTGGTACATAGATCCCTGGGGTGGCCCAAGAGCTCTTCAAGAAAGGAATTCAAGGTATTATCGAGGGATATCATTTTTGGACTGAAAAGAGACATTATGGGCTTGAGCCCAGTAATGTGGCGCCTACTGTAGTGTAGGGGACGCCAGTCTCCTCTTTTGGTATCCATCTAATCTCTATAATTATACTCTGGTTAATTATATAATTATGGAATAAATTAATATCTAATTAATTAAGATTTATTCTTAATTAAGGAATTAGATAATTAATTTAATAATTATATATTATTTTCCTTATAATAATTAGGATTAATTCTAATTATATTTAATTAGAATTTGTTCCAGTAATTATTGACTAAACTGGGCTTTAATTAATTAAAGCCCGTGACTTAGTGGACAAGGAAAGTGGCGCCTCCTCCTTTTATAAATAAGGAGGAGGAGATTCTAAAAACCTAAGTGTTGCAAAGTGAGAATCGGCGCCTACATTAGCAGAGGGAGAGTTCCTAGTTCCAAAGTTCCTAGACGCCCACACAGTCAAAGAACTTCGAGGAAATAGATCACACCTCAGTAATCTAGACCTGTAGATTACTCCGTCGATACAGATCTGAGGTATAATGTTCTAAACTCGATTATATGATTTAGTTGCATTTAAATTATCACATTCAATTCGAAGATCTAGTGGGAAAAAGGAATGCTTTCAAGCAGCAGTTCCATCAGTTCTATATATAGTAAACATCAATTCTTTTCTTGAAGCAATCAATATTAGTGGATTAACCTATGACATCTATCTCCAATAGGTCTCAAGATGCATAAATTAACTCCAAATAGCTCAATTAATTATCTAGAAGCTCCTACTAGCAAAAATTACTAATATGGTGCGATTTGATGCCAAGTGTTATGAATTAAAGCCTCCTAAGCATTTAACCAAACACCTTGTATGCACTCAATGATGGCCAATCAATCATGCAATAATATTCAAGACCCAAACCACAAGACATATGAATTAGAAGGTAAATCCAACAACAAAATCCAAATACCTAGTTTTCTAGATCATATCTTCATATATTGAACCAAAGGGAAATTTAGCTAGACATAATTGAAGAAATTAAACCATGAAAAATAGATGAAATCATAAGAAAAAGAAAGAGAATTTAATAAGGAAGAAGAATCTACGCATGAATTTAAATTCCAACAAGTGTAGCTCAAGCAATCATGAAAATACTAAAGAGGAAAGTATAAAATCTAATTAAGGTTCTTGGAATGTAAAAGTATGGAAAAGATACATGAAAAAGGGAAGAATTTGGGGTTAAATACATTAAAATTAGATTTGGGTCGAGTTGGGGCAAATCGGTGTGAGTCGGGACGAGTTCCGGCAAGCCGAACTCATCCCTTAAGTGAGGTCTCGCACAACCGGCGGCTTGGAGGAGGACCACCGGCGGCCTGGTGGGCTGCTGGTCTAGGTCGCCATCCTCTCTGTCCCTGGCGGCGGTCTGGCAGGTTGGCCGGTGGCCTGACAGGTCGCCGGTCCGCTGTGCATTGACCGGTCAACTGGTTTCTTCATCTTGCGCGACTTTGCCAGTTTTTGCTCATTCTCTCTCGTCCGAACTCTGATTCTCGATCCACTTTTTGCTATGGACTTCTAACTAACCCCTCTTTGACATGGAGTAATTTAATTGGCCAAATAAGTTCTCCATTATTCCTGCAAAAAGCATAAAAAGACTCGAGAGACGAGGAGAACGTAAATGAAATCAAACTAAGGAAATATAAATATTTCCTCTGCCTGTCTCTCCTTCATTATTACTCTTCTAGAAAAAAGTTGGGGAACTTTTCCTCTTTACATGCTCTTTGGCGACGAAGATTTTCATCTTCCCCATCATCAACCTTTATTTTTTCTCATCAAGTTCTTCTTGTGCAGGTATCTCTCTCACACCCTTCAAGGGTTTTTCTTCTTGTTTGTATACAAAGCATATATGTATTATACTTGTGTTTTTAAACTTTTAATGGTAGTAGTGGCACCACCACTCTTTGCTGAGTATCCGGCATCTTCTATGACTTCTGGGAAGATGACGGATTTGAAGAAGAGAATAGGAAACCTAAGAGGGTATGTTCTTAGATCCTCAAAGGCTGGGGAGAAACTTTTAGACATTAACCTGCCTTCTGCTGTTTTCTGGAGGGGCCAGATCTTGGCCGGCCTTCGTTTTCCTCTTCCTCCTTTCTTAGTGGAGTTATCCCATCACTATGAGATTCTCCTCAATCAGTTGAGCCCTTCTGCTATCCAAAAGGCCCTTTTCATTCACATGATTTGTCGATGCTTTGGCATCGACAACACAGCCGAACTCTTTTTCATATTGAACATAGTTCAATATAAGGGGCAAGTTCTTAATTTTACCCCCACTTTTCATCATGAAATCTACGGGAACATTACTGTTTCCGATAGAGATTGGCCAAAGGATTGGCTTATAATGACCCCTCTGCCTGAGGGGAGATGGGTTGCCCACATGAGTCCTTTCATCGAGAACCCTAAAAAGCATAAGTTCCCAGTTAGCCCATAAACTCTTCCTGATACCCTTAGTAGGAAGTTGGACAACATTATACTTCTTCTTGGCAAGGGGCATAAGATGGTTGTTCCATTTACCACTTCGATGAAAGGGTCGATTTTAATCATTTTCCTTGCTCTACACGCAGGAATGGATTTCATGGAGAACTTTGCTGCTTCAGCGCAGAAGTATGCAAGAGCATACTTAACATGTGATGGTGATGAATCCCCCTCCGACAAGGCGGAGAGAGAGAGATTGATAGCAAAAGTGGATGGGGCACTTCCCCATACTTTTGCTGATGAAGAGAACACTCCAGGAGCTTCTCCTTATGCTCCCTCAGGTGCTTCTGCTTCGCACCTCCCACCAGAAGGTGCAGAAGCTTCTAGCACTCAGGTCAACTCTCCAACCTTGGCCTAACTGGCGTCATTTCCGCACGCTGACGAGCAGTTGACCCAGACCCCTGGTTCTGCTGCAACAGCAGGAGTGTCTCCTAACTCGGGGACTCCTGCTGCCGCAGGTTGGTCATAAGCGTACGCATAAGCATTAGCAATTATCTTTGATTGTTATGCCTTTTAAGTAGAGGCACTTGACTACTTTCATCTTGTTACTATTGTAACATTGTTTGGGGTTTTATTTTTTAATGGCCGCCAGATATGGAGACTGAGTCCGCTCTCAAGACTCTCGTCGTGCCTCCAAGAGAGTTTCCTCCCAGATGACACCGCCTCCTCCCAAGAGAGGCAGGGCTTCCTTCGTCCCCCATTCCTCTTTAAGGTACGTTTCCACATGCGCTTCTGCTCGTGCTTCCTTCCTCCTTCAAGAGAAGGAGGTTATTGAAGTGGATGACCTAGAAGGTCAAGAGACTCCTGTCCGGGGGGTCGGTGTTACCGGCCATCACACTTCTGCTTCCACCTCCAAGCCGAAGGGGGTTCATCCCTTTGGTGCCGACTTCTCGGAGTAAGATCTCCGAGATGTGCTGACAAGCCTTAATATTAAGGCTCCTCATGCTAAGCCAGAACATCCCGGTGTTCTCGAGATGGATGACAATGCTTGCCGTATGCTGACGGATTTGGCTCCTCACTTTGAGGACTGGTGGGCTGCTTGCCTTCTTTCTACAGATGAGCTTGAAGAGCAGATCGAATACCATGAGGCCAAGGTATTCTTTAAATAAGATTTCTCTTATCTCAATTCCTTTTCATTTAAGGAAGTTACACTCGTCAAGTGTTAATTTTTGATTATTCTTTTTAGAGCATGCTATTTTGCAAAGCTCAAGGCCTTAGGAGCCTTAGTTTGAGCCCTTGCCGTGATGAGATAGCCAAGCTGGAGGCCAAGGTGTTGACACTTCCAGAGCAGAACCTGGCCCTTCAAGGAGAGCTTGCACAATCCAGCTGTGCAGAAGCAGAAGCTCTCAAGCTTCAGCTACAAGAGCAGAAGCAGTCCTTCGACGTGGAGGCTTCTTCCCTTAAAAAGAGAGTGAAGGACCTCCAAGATGAGGTTAATGCACTTACTCAGCAGAAATAGCAATTCCTCAAAGAAAAAACTGATATGATGCTTAAGTATAAGAAGGACCTCACTCGTGCTGAGAGCAAGGCTTACGATGCTGGGGAGAGAGTGGACTTAGCTTGCGGGGAGGAAACGGGGAGGCTTTATGCCTCCCAAGAGATGCATATAAAAGGGGTCCATGCTTGCCGCATGGCTGTTTTACACAGTCCTCTCGGTTAAGCGTTTCTGAACATCATTATCAATGAACTCCCTGAGGCCTTTATGCACTCTCCCCAGTTTCTGCCTAGGATGCTCGAACCCTTATCTTTTTGGGTCTCAGCAGCAGCCATGGAGACTTGCAAGCAGCTCAAGGAGCCAGAACACTTTGCAACGGTGAAAGTAAAAGATATCTGCTGAAAGATAGGGATGAAAGCCCCCACTCTCGAAGTGCATGGTGATCCCCGCACCCCTTGGTATATGGGGATGTTATATAAGGCCGCTGAGGTCTTTACGGGTCCCGTGCCTAGGCAGTCAGTGAAGTTCCCTTGGTCTCCCACTGTTTATCCCATACTCGGTGATAACAGGGCCATAAAGGTGGAGACTTTATGTCTTCTTCTTGAAGTGAGTATGCTTTTATCACTTCATTTTGTATGCCCCTCTATAATGAGGTAATGTATTTAATGCGGGGTTTCTTTCTGCTTTATGCCCATAGGCACAAGCATCTCAGCAACAGCCTGCTTTAGCTGCGGGGACATCCACAGGGGGAGCCAAGCAGGGGGCCATCAATAGCGAGGAGGATGCTATCAAGGAGGAGGAGGACGATGACGGGGATGACGGGGCTTAAGATTATGAACAAGGTAATGATAGGGCTTCTTCTTCTGATGAAGAAGCCTCATGAAAAAGTTTCAATATTTGCCGTATAGGGGTCGGCACCTTGAATTAAACTTTTTACAAATTGTTGGGAAGTTTGGGCCATGTAAGGGGATCGGCTCCCTTTGAACAATTTCATACTTTGGCTGGGATGTGGGGATTGGCTCCCGATACAATGTTTTATTGCTTTGTAAAGGTATGACTTTTATGAGGTGCTTCCTTTTTGGATTCCTGAATGAATAGTTACTAGGTAACCTATTCACTTTTCTGTGTTGCATGGCATGCTTCTGGTGACTCTTTGCTAAGTGATTTTACCATACATGTTTTTACATGCAACTTTGTGCATTCTTTTGCACGTGATTTTTATTTCGTGTGCTTCTGCGCACAGGGGTTATTTTATATACTTCTGTGTACAGCTTTTATCTTATGTGCTTCTGCGCACGACTTTATGCATTTCATGTTTCTACACACTACTTTTGCATTTTGCGCTTTTGCGCACTTTTTTTGTATTTCGTGCTTCTGCGCACTACTTTTGCATTTCGTGCTTCTGCGCACTATTTTTGCATTTTATGCTTCTTCGCACTACTTTTGCATTTCGTGCTTCTGCGCACTATTTTTGCATTTCGTGCTTCTGCGCACTACTTTTGCATTTTGTGCTTCTGCGCACTATTTTTGTATTTTTGTTCCTACAAAATGGGTCTTTCTGTACTCTCGAGGGTATACAGGGTATACCCCTACACCCCCCTCAAGTGAATTTATAAGACTCGATTAATTATAATTTCACTTTAATCAAACCAAAACATCTTACGAAGGTACAAGTACTCCTTTTTCATTAAAATTTAATTTCGGACTACTTCCCACTCCATTACATAAGCAAAACGCTTCCAGCAGTAAACTTTTCGCTTGAGGGGAGGAAAAAAAACCCCAACTTCTTTTCAAACATAGTATTTCTTTAAATTAGAAATATTCCATGGCCTAGGTAGTGGCCTTCCTTCCGCATCTATGAGCTCATATGCTCCTCCGCCTAGAACTGCCTTGACCACATAAGGGCCCTCCCATTTAGCATCCGACTTTTCAGTAGGTTTGAGAGCATATGCTCTTTTCAACACCAAGTCCCCTTGGATAAATTTGTGAATTTGAACTCGCTTGTTGTAAGCCTCTCTCACTTGCTGCTTGTACCTTTCCATTCTAGTGATGGCTTAGTCTCTTACTTCTTCAACCAAGTCCAGGTTTTCCTTCATTAATCCCAGATTTTGATTCTCATCATATTTAAGAATACGATGGGAATCCACGGAGATCTCCGCAGGGATAACTGCATCTGTTCTGTATACTAAACGGAAAGGAGATTCCACTGTAGCTGTTCTTGACCCAGTTCTATATGCCCATAGAACTGAGTCAAGCGTGTTCGCCCAATTTCCTTTTGCTTTCTCCAAACGAGCTTTGATACCATTTACAATGGTATGGTTAGTCACTTCCACTTGCCCATTAGCTTGTGGATGTGCCACCGATATGAAGCGCTGCTCGATCTTTATTTCTTGGCACCACTCATGAATGAGGGAGCCTGTGAACTGCGTGCCATTGTCAGAAACAAGTATTCTAGGCACACCAAAGCAACAACAAATGTTTTTCCATAAGAATTTGCGAATGCCTTTTCCATCGATTTTCACTACTGCTTCTGCTTCTACCCATTTGGAGAAGTAATCAACGGCCACTATCAGGAATACTCTTCTTCCTGGAGCAGCGGGAAATTTTCCCACTATATCTACTCCCCATTTGTCAAAAGGACAAGGAGAGTGCATGACTCCCAATTCCTCTGCGGGAGAATGGAGGAGATGCCCATGCTTCTGACAGTTTGGACATTTCCTGACCAAGGCTTTTGCATCCTTATCAAGAGTGGGCCAAAAGTAGCCGGCCCTTAAGACTTTTCGAGATAAGTCTTTATACCCAGTATGTGCTTTAGTACATCCTTCATGTATTTCTCGGAGAATGTATTCTCCCTCCTGATTGGATAGGCACCTTAGGTAAGGGTGCATGAAAGATTTTTGATATAAATGCCCACCGAACAAGCAGAACCTTGCCAAGGTGGCTTTTGAGGGAGCTTTAGCTCTTGCTTCTATCAGTGCTTCCGCTTCGAGAGGTGCTCATACTTCTGCAGGCAGACCACCACCTCTCAAGGCTTTGACAATAGGCACTCTCCAGTCAGTGCTTTCTTGTATGCACAATATTTCTAATGCCAAAGTTTTTTCTTTAGCATTAAGAAATACTATGTCTCCTTGCCAAGTTCCTTCAATGGAACTTGCCATCTTTGCAAGCTTGTCAGCCTCTAAATTCCCTTCTCGTGAGATCTGGACTATTTTGAAGTTTAGGAACTTCTTTTTTAAACTTTATGCCTGAGCAGCATAAGCAATCATCTGTTCTTTTTTCTTTTCATATGTACCCAGCACTTGCTGGGTTACCAATTGTGAATTGCAAAAGATGACCACAGTGGTGGCCTCTAGCTCCAGTAAAATCCTTATAGCCCTTATCAAAGCTTCATACTCTGCTCGTTGTTGGAAGCATGAAGTTGAATTTGATTGCGAAGCGCAACTCCTGCCTGTCTGGCTTCTGTATGTAGATCCCTGCTCATAATCCTTCTTTCGTGACAGATCCATCTACATAAGCTTTTCAAACTTCTCCCCTATCGGGCGATGCCTGTATAGTTTCTTGGATGAAGTCTGCTATTGCTTGTGCTTTGATACAGCTCGAGGTTCAAACTCGACATCATATTCACTGAGCTCTATGGCCCACTTGACCATTCTTCCTGATAAGTCAGGCTTTCCCAACATCTGCTTCAATGGGATATTTGTTCTTACCACCACCTTGTGTGATAAAAATAAGGCCTTAGCCTTCTTGCGGATATCAAGATGGCTAGAGCAGCCTTCTCGATATCAGCATATCTACTTTCCGCTCCTTGGAGCATCTTGCTCACGTAGTAGATGGGCTTTTACTATGCACCTTCTTCCCTCAAAAGCACTGTGCTCAAGGACTCTTCACCTACTGCCAAATAGAGATATAAATTCTCTTTAGGCACTGGCTTAGTTAGCAATGGTAAACTTGCTAAATGCTTTTTCAGGTCCTCAAAAGCTTGTTGGCATTCTTTGCCCCATTCGAATGCAGATCCTTTTCTCAATATTTTAAAGAAAGACAAACTTCTTTCGCTGAGCGGGAGATAAAGTGGCTAAGAGCCGTGATTCTCCCATTCAGCCTCTATATTTCTCTAACGTTACGTGGGGGAGTCATCTCCAAGACCGCTCTCACCTTTTCTTGATTCACTTCTATCCCTCTTCGGGTTACCAAGTAACCCAAAAACTTTCCTAACTGCACGCTGATTAACACGTATTTTATGTGCATGTTGAGTGTGTTTTGTGTGTGTTTAAGTCTCGATTCATGTGCTTAAAGGTTAGAAATGCTAGGGTTTCTTAACTTGTAGCATACATTCTACTTTTCTCGTTTCTTTTCGGTTTTCGATCTATTTTTGTAAGAATTTGGAAAGAACATTTATGTGGATAAGGATCAGAGGCTAGAAATGAGGAAGAATCGAGCTTAATTATGGTGAACCTAGGGTTAAGAATGTGAAATTTGAATTTATAAAGTTAGGTTTTCACTAGTTCATGTTAGTTTATGTTTTCCTCGTTCTCTTGAGTCTCTTTGTGTCTTTTTGCAGGTTTATGAAGAACTCATTGGGCAACTTTGATCATTCCATATTGAAGAGGAGTTCATTAGGAAGCCATAGCAAAAAGCAGATCAAGAATTGGAGTTCGGACGAGAGAGAACGAGCGAAAACAAAAACATTGCGCAAGAGAGGACGGATGGGTGGCAAACCGGCGGTCCATTGGGCCGCCGGTTCACTGCACCCAGGCCGCCGAACACCACAGAGAGGCTGGCGGTTCAGACCGGCGCTCCCCTCCTATGGACCGCCGGTTACGCGAGATTCATGCCGGTTCGCTCTGTTTCGCCCCGGTTCGTCCCATTTTGTCCCGGTTCGACCCAAACACGATTTTCAATATATGTAACCTCAAATTCTTCCCTTTTTGATGTAACTTTTATACACTTTAATATCCTAGAACCCTAGTTACATTTCCTTCTTTTCCTTTTTGGTAAATTCAAGATTTGTGGAGCTATACTCATTGGAATTGCAATTCAAGACCACCTTCTTCTTCCTTATTAAATTCTCTTTCTAAGCATGATTTCATATGTTTTCCATGGTTTATTTCCTTTAATTATGTCTAGCTAAATTTCCTTTGGTTTCAAATATATGAAGACATGATCTAGATTAATAGGTTTTTGGATATTGTAGTTGGATTTGCCTTCTAGTTCATATGTCTTGTGGTTTGAGACTTGATTTTATTGCATGATTGATTGGCCATCATTGAGTGCATACAAGGTGTTTGATTAAATGCTTAGTAGGCTTTAGTTCATAACACTTGGCATCAAATCACAACATATTAGTAATTCTTGCTAATAAGAGATTCTAGAGATTAATTGAGCTATTTGGAGTTGATTTATGCATCTTGAGACCTAGCGGAGATAGATGTCATAGGTTAATCTACTTACATCGATTGCTTGAGAAAAGAGTTGGTGTATATCCTATAAAGAACTCCCGTATGAATTAGATTAAATCGGTTTATCCTTGCAAATTCCAAAACCTATTTCTCTAGTGAAAGTCGGATTATATTTGGAACTATACTTTCTCTTATTGATTTCAATCGTTTGTTACTTGTTTGTTTCTTGATTAATTGTCATTTCATTTGATTATTAGCTTATAGAAAACACAAAAACATGACATTCGGTAGCTTGGATAGTAGTTAAATAGCTAGATTACTAGTTGAAATTCTCACGCCATAGCATTCCTTGTGGTTCGACTCGATTACTCAATCGATTATTATTGCATCTCCCTCACCCCTAAAGTGAGGGCGGACCACACGTCAAAAGCGCACTTGGCAAGATTGAGCTTCAGCTTGTACCTGCGAGTGGTATCGAAATCTCTTGCACTGCTGCATGAGCAGAAGCAAGAGTGCTTTTAGCAAGCATGTCATCGATGTACACTTCCATGTTTCACCCAATTTGCTTTCGAAACACTGCATCCATCATTCTCTGATACGTGGCTCCAGCATTCTTCAACCTAAAGGGCATATTTTTGAAGCCATATATGCGGCTTTTGGGATGTCCCGCGGGTCCATCTGAATCTGATGGTACCCTTGGTATGCGTCCATCATGGATAGCATCTGACATCCTGAGGTTGAGTCCACCAACTGATCTATCCTTGGTAAAGGATAATGATCTTTGGGGCATGCTTTATTCAAATCCCTAAAGTCGATGCACATTCGCCATTTTTTAGAACTTCCTTTTGGCACCATGACTGCATTAGATAGCCACTCTGGGAATTGCACTTCGACAATGTGCCCAGCTTCAAGAAGTTTCAGCATCTCTTCCTTGATAACTGCTTCTTTTTCTACTCTGAATTGGCGAAGCTTTTACTTTACGGGCTTTACTACGGGATCTACATTCAAAGAATGCAGGGTAACTTCTGGGGCTACTCCCAGCAGATCCTTACTACTGAAAGCGAAGATATCAGCATTTTTCCTTAAGCAGGCAATCACGCTTTCCGTCTCTACATGATTCATCTGTGTTCCAATTCGAGTAGTGAAACCACTCTTTCCTTTGAATAACTCTACTTGCAAAAGCTCTTCTACTGGTAGCATTTGAGCTTTTGCTGATATCAGCTTCTACGAAAGCTTCTATTTTTTTTTGCTTTTTTCTCTTCAAGGTCGAAGCATCTATTTGCTTCTGCTCCTTCAGGTACTCCCCTTTTACTGGCTTTCCCTTCTTTCACTAGTTGCGCATAGCTTCTTTTCGAAGCTTTTTGATCTCCAAGTACTTCTCCAACTTGAGTTCCCACCGGGAACTTCATTTTTAAATGATAAGTGGAAACCACCACTTGAAAAGCATTTAATGTTGGCTTTTCCAGTAGAGCATTGTACGAGGATTCCATATCCAAGACTATGAATGTTACCAGTTTGGCAACCCTATCATCATTTCCCAATGTTAGCATGAGCTCGATTTCTCCCAATGGGAGCACACTTGCTCCTGTGAAACCATGTAAAGCCGTTACAAACGGTGTTAATGGTTCTTTGATTCCCATTTTATCGAAGCATTTCTTGAATATAACATTCACAGAACTGTCCATATCAATGAATATCCTATGGATATCGAATTTTTCAATTTCAGCTGTGATCACTAGGGCATCACAATGGGGCTGGATCAATGCCATCTCATCTTCATCTCTGAATGTAATGTCGGGGAGAGGTACATCCTCCCCCAATTTGAACACCTCGTAATGTTCAAATGCTTCTGCTCTCTGAACAGAAGCTTTCCTACTTCTGTTGGAGTCTCCATCAGTTGGCCCACCATATATCATGGTGATAGTTCCTCTCTTCTGCCGGGGTTCCTCCATTCGGGGACCTTTCCCCTTGCGGGGGTCCCGCTCTTCTTCTTTATCCTCCTAATATTTTCGGGAGTTATCATACTCCTTACGCACATATTCTAGCAAATGCCCCTCCTGAATGAGCTTTTCAATTGCTGCCTTCAGATTGCGACAGTCATTAGTATCATGACCGTAATCATTATGAAATCTGCAGAATTTGTCTGACTTTTGATTTCGAGGTGGCTCGCCAGCTTTTGTTGGTTGATAGACCCCTGGCTTCTGCAGAACTATTTCCAACAGTTCTGCAAGAGGCAAAGTAAGAGGAGTGAAACGCCTAGAAGCTCTTTCTTCCCTTCCTCTTACTTTCCTGCTTTCAGTAGCAGGTTTCTTTCGTTCCTTTTTGTCTTTCTTGACTAAAGCGGCTTCAGATTGCCTTTTAGAGATTCTCGCATCCTCCATATGAATGTAACTCCCAGCCCTAGCCAAGAGATCTTTGAAGCTCCTCGGTTCTTCCTTGACTAGAGAGTCAAAAAAGACTCCACCCTTCAGCCCATTGACAAAAATCATCGTTTTTATCTCTGGTTCTAATTTGGGTATTTCTAGTGCTGCATCATTGAACCTCTTCAGGTATTCTTGTAATGTCTCGTTGGGCTCTTGCTTGATGGTCATCAAGCAAAAAGAGCTCCTGGACGGCTTCTTCACGCTGGCATACTGATTCAAGAAAATTTCTTGAAAGTCAGCAAAACAACCGATGGACTCAGCAGGTAGCTGTGTGAACCACTGTTGCACCGGACTTGCTAGGGTTGTAAGGAAAACCCTACATTTCACCCCCTTTGAATATTGATGCAGTTGAGAATAATTCTCAAATCTCATCAAATGCTCTTCAGAGTCTGTATCTCCTTTGTACTTAAAGGAGACAACCCTAAAGTTTGAAGGCAACGGATCCTTTTGGATCTCCTGTGAGAATGGACATTTTGGGCTTGACTTTTGAGAGGCCGAAAGAGCCCGTGGGAGCACCAGGACTCCTCTTCTTTTTGCTCCCAACAAATTTTAGGATTCTTCCATCTTTTCCTCCCTCTTATCAGGAGAGGAAATGCTCTTCTGCAATTCCTCCAATTACTTGGATAGCTTCGTAAGCTGCTCTTGTTGCAAGAGCAGTTGTTTATGTTGCTTCTTGATGACTATATCTGGAGATTCATCTCTGTGCTCTTGCTCTAGCTCTTGCTCTGGCTCTTGCTCTTGACCAAAAGCTTGGTCATTTTCTTCATCTGTATCGTAGTCGGTAAAATAACCATCCACTTGTTCATGATTATCATTTTTGCGTGGAAGCTCAGGAATAATATCCTGATGAGCTTGTGTTAATTTTTGAGTCATTTGCTTCTGCGCAAATGCTCTTTTCTCTCGAACTGCTTCGGTTGCAAGGCGGGGATGAACAACCTTACTTTGAGGGGTGGACCCTTTAGATATGATTATGCCCTCTTCACTGAGGGCATCCTTCAGAAAAGCTTGCATCAAAAGCTTGATTTGCTCTACCCAAGCGGCGGGCATGTGAGGTTCAGTGTTACTTCCTGCATTCGCTGTAATAGCAACAACGAATAAGGAAACTTCCTCGTTATCACGAGGAGTTGAGTTAGTTCTTCGAGGTTCAGTACCTCCTTGAACTATGGCATTTTCTGATGATGCCATTTGATGCTCTTGCTTCTGTCCAGAAACAAAAGCAGATGGTTACGCTTATGCATATATCTTGAATCATCCTTAGTTTTTCCAGGAAAAGCATGAGATCATTAATGGCTTGCATAGACCTATGATTACTATCCATAATCATTTTTCATGTTTTTAACTTTCATTTTCTGAATGGGGTGAGGTTTAGGGTTTCGGCACCCTTTCTTACTCTTTCACCTCTCAATTCTTTCAAGTTTTACAATTTGCTTATGCTTTTGCATGATATCCATAAGCGTTACAGCTTTCCGTGGATTTTACTCGAGTGTGTTTTTCTCAAGGGTTTCTTCTTGGAATGTGGTGCCCTTTCTTGTTGGGTCTTACCCTTCTTCTTCCACCCCTTTTCATGAGATATTCCCCCACTCAGGCACATAACCAGGTTAAGGCCTTTTATTATTAATTTGCCTTATTCGGAAATAAGGGCTTATGATTTCGATTACGCTTCTGTGCGAATTTTTGAGTGTGCCTGGTTCTACCAGGAGTTATGTTCTATTCATTCTCATATCTCTAAGAATGAAAAGAAGATTCATCGATAAAACTTACTTTAAAGTATTTCAGCAAAAAATCAACAGGTATTGCAGGATCCCGTTCCAATGAAATACGTTAGCACGCTCTTTAAATTCTTCCTTCTTCAAACTTCAAAAAAGAAAGGTATGCAGAATCAATAAACAATATACGCGGCAAGCAATATATCATAATTAACCAAAAATTCAGGAGCAAGTACATCATGCTTATTCCAAAGAATTATGAGAAATCATAATTATAAAGCAAAGTATGGAAAATCAATGTCTCGCATCTCAAAGAATTTTCCCACAGATAGCGCCAGTTGTTAGATCCGGGTTAAAGATCTACAATTAAATGTATATAAAGGATATTGTACGGGTAAGGTGATAACACCTTCGAACCTTCAGCTTCAGTTAACTTTTACCAACCAAGAGGAAAGGCCTTATCTCCGTTGAGTTTGAACTCCAAATCTCTGCAAAAAAGACCCGGGGGAAGGATCCCGGGGAAGGGACTCCGACGCTTAAGTCAGACTCGGCGTATAATAGATTCGAGGTTCCCTTGGAGAAGAGAACCTCTACAAGTGTAATATAAGTGAGTGTGTGAGCTAGCAATTCCTCAGAGAAACTTGTAGAGCTTAGTGTGATAAAGGAGATAGATAATTCTCAAGAATCACATACCTTATGAATGAAACTAGCATCTCTATTTATAGACTGAAAGAGAATAAGAGTAATACCGGGTTTCCTCGCGAGGATGAAGGATAATTTAGTCTTCTATCCGGGGACAACATCTCAAGTGCCCGTCGGAACAGTACACTTTCTTGCAGGGAAAATGTGGTCCTTCCCCTGCATAGAACAGGCCACGTAGAGTGGTCCCAAAAGTTAGTTAGAGAATATTCTGAGCTTCTGTCCTTTTGTCCAGAAATAGAGTAGTACTCTTGCATATTTAGCATAAGCGATGCCTTTTGTAACGACCTGGAAAATCCTATAGGGTTAAATAAAAATCCTAAAAAATATAAAGAGAGTTTTTTTAGTCTTTTTAAAGCCAAATTAGTCTAATGAAAGAAGTTGGGAATTTTTAGGAATTATTTTACAAAACTCCATTTTTCGTGTCGGCCAAAAAAATATTATTTTATTCTCGAGTCTCCAATATCATCCTGCTTAGTGTCATATTTCTCAATTCTCCATTTGGAATCCATAGACACTTGAAATTCTGAAATCCGAGCTAGTATGCTCAAAAAGCACTTTTTGCAAATAACCGTGCCGGTTTTTGAAACTCTATAAATAGGGGCCTAGGGCCTTTAGAAATTCATTCTCATCGAAACACACTTTTATAAAATGAAAAGTTTCCAGAGCTTATCCTGAAGTTTCTCGATCGTTCGAAGTCCAAAAGGTATGCCGAAAGAAGCAGGGCGACCCTGGTGAGACAACAATCCTTTGGGTATAAGCAGTGACGAGTCACGCAGCCCGGATCGCCGCCGCCGCCTCTTTTATCTTTCCTCTCCGATTCTTGTTTTTTTAGTGTCCACACGTCCGTATCCATGCATGCATTCTAAATATGATTTTCATTTTCAACAAGTTTCTCCCATTTTTGTTTTATTTAAAATAAAGTGATATAATCCCTGTCCCCCGAGCTTCGACGTATGCATGTAAGGTTTATTGCTTTAAGGTAATGTCGAGGCTCTGAACATTTTTCCCATCTAGCATTTTTGCATCCGGCAGCCCGAAGCTGCCGGAATGACCACCACCGCCGCCGTCCCTATCCATCACCGCCGCCGGCGCTGCCCATCTTAGGGTGGCCCCCGGGCCACCTTTTGTCTTTCGACCCTTTATTAAAGTTGTTCCCGGCATTTCCCTTGCTTATTTAATCGGGAAGGTTTTTCTGATTTCGTCAACTTTCGGTACGACTTTTCTCCGTACCGAATTAAATTCCTTAAACAGTCCAGGTGCTGCCCGAATATTATATAAATATTCATGTAACACCTATTCAGTATATTCTAGCATGTGCTAAAATATCAAACCTATCCGAGTTACGGTTTTCACGCAATTCTAGAAAATGTCTTCCGATCGGTATTTGTAAAAAGTTCAAACACCTTGGATGGCTGATTTCTCAACACCAAAAATCTTAGAAGAATATTTTAAACAACTTTCCCTTCTGTGTCGAAGCCATGCGAACATCCAAAATATGTTTTCTATTAAGTCGGTATTAAAATCGATTTCTTAGCCGTTAAGACTTTTAAGTTAGGAAATTCCTTTTGACGAACCGAAAGTTCCTAAGTGCCCTAAAAATCATTGTAGGAATATTCCCCGAGGAACCCAGAGTTAGAGTCTGACCCGAGAGGCACGCAAACCGAGAAACTATTGTGTTTGGTAACGGTAGGGATTTTTCTTTGATATCTATTCCTTCGGGTTATTAAGCCCTATAGTATTGGAGTGCAGGCTTGTTTCAAGAGTATTTGTGAATCCTACTTTTTAATGTTTAAAGCTCTTACTATCGATCGGACTCTCGGTCGGCCTGAAACGTTGGGTCGAGAGTTGTGCACATGTGTTTATCCATGACCTTATGTCGTGATGAAAAGTGAATCCCTGACGGTATGTCAGGATGAATGTTCTATTGAATCATGACCGCGTGTCCAACATGAAAAGTTAGGAACTTGGCGCCAAAATAGTACGACTATGATTCATACGAAATGATTTCTTTATATCTCTAACTCTTTGAGTTTCCTGTACATTTGAATTCGTGGCAATGATCTCTATTGGGTACGATAGTACTCAGCCCTGTCGAACTTTCTTTATTTTACAGAATGATCATCGGCGGAGCGAGTGGGACCGGGTGGAAAAGAAAGAGATCGAAGATGAAGACGAGATGATATCTTATTTCGTTTTCAATCAAGTGCATTGGCACAAAACTCTATTCTCCTTCTAAACTTCCGAAACTCTAAGCCTCCGTTCAAAACCCTAATCTATTCAAGTCTTTCTATTCGATTTACTAATGTTCTTTACTTTCCGCTATTTAGTTTAAAGCACTTACATTTACGCATCTAACTTCTAACTCCAAACTCTTTTCGAAAACCAGTTGGAGTGCGAACTATCGCCGCTGTGACTAACATTTTCTAATAGATATGTGCGGATTACCGTCACTGTCATTATCGCTTTTCTTTCCTTTACGTCATTTATATTTCAGTCAATATGTGCGGATTACCGTCACTGTCATTATTGCTTTCCTTTACTTTACGTCATTTACATTTCAGTCGATATGTGCGGATTACCATCACTGTCATTATCGCTTTCCTTTACTTTACGTCATTTATATTTCAGTCGATATGTGCGGATTACTGTCACTGTCATTATCGCTTTCCTTTACTTTACGTCACTTACATTTCAGTCAATATGTACGGACAACCGTCACTATCATTATTGCTTTCCTTTACTTTACGTTATTTACATTAAGTTGATATGTGCAGACAACCGACACTGTCTTTACCGCTTTTATATATATATATATATAAATATATATTTACTTCACATTCAGTATTTCGATTTAACTTATGAATTGGATCCAACTGAAGTGCGGTCTGGTCCGCCATTGTTGTTATGCTTTATATAAACTCTGGTCAGCTGATGGGTGTTGAAATAGTCTATTGGTTTCACTGTGGATTCGATCCTGTTACAGAGGAGATGCTGCCCAAATTTTCTAGGCAATTAAAAGATAAACTCCTCTAATGAAACCCCTAAATCGTCCACCCCCCTGTAGCGTCCCGGAACTGGGTTTTCTAAGTTAGTGAATCCGGGGCGTTACACCTTTTACATATGCTCTTGATAAGAGTCATGGTTCAGGTGCAATGTTAGTCATTTTATAGCCTAAGGATTGGCTTTTGACTTTTGCTTCTGCTTCTGATCCTGCTTCGGGCCAATAAGAGAAGAGATGGTAAATAGTGATCATCCACGATACATGGCAACAAATTGTGAAGGCATAAATTATTTAATCCAGGCTATGCAGGCATTAAATAATTTATATATAATGTTATATGGTAATATTAATATTTTCCCTAACACTCTCCACCAAACTTTGAACATTTATATCTCACTCACCGAAAATCGGTTTTGAGCATATAAATATACCATGTTTATCTACTCCGGGAGTAGATCAATAATCTAATATTTAATTTAATAAATAAATTAAATATTGATTATTATTTATTTGGTCAAACACTAAATTTCCAGTAGTTTGAATATTGTTATAATATTTTTGATTATATTGATGTTATATAAATTGTCACGCGTAAAGAATTTGAGAAAGTTAACTCGTGTCTAGTGACGGAGTTTTTAGTATGAAAGACTTGAATAAGGTTAAGTATAATCTCAGCCAAAAGTCTGAGTATCTCCGTGAAGGAGTATTATACCAGTCATATTGCTTGATGAAAATTTTGACATTATTTTATGTGATAAATCTCATCCATTTACCATCGCATATCATCACTTGAAGTGTATAAGATGATAAAGAAATTATGAACCATAAATTCATTATTTTGAGTACTAAAAATACTACTGTATGACGCCTGAAACCATTGAATTTAAATTGATAGCAAGATGAAAAATTTCTCCTAAAAAGATATATATATATGATCGATGGTAATTATATTCTTTGTTATCTTCAAGATATAAGAAATATTGGTCTATTTTTTGAAATTCTCCTAAAAGGAGATATTTTAAGACAAAAATTTGTGTCAGCCGGAGGCACCGTGCGGCCGGGCCCAAAGTGTCAATCTTTATACAGAAAAGTGTCAATCTATATGAATAAAAGTGCCAATCTTTAACATAATTATTTTATGAATAAAATGACAATTTTTAAAAGTGTCAATCTTTATACAGAAAAGTGTCAATCTATATGAATAAAAGTGTCATTGTTTTAGCCTGGCCGCACGGTGCCTCCGGCTGACCCAAGTGTGTCCCATATTTTAAATAATGTTGAAGATGATCTTTGTTATCTTCAAAATTGAATAGAGTTTGGTCAATTTTATTTGAGTGAACAACAAATATGCCCTTTAAGAAGATAAAAAATCAAAATTTGTCCACCATATAATTTTACACAATTTTTGCCCAACAAATCCAATTTCTTCCAAAATTAACCTTACTTTTTCTCACTCTCTCTCCTCTCTCCTCTCTCCTCTCTCTTGATGCTCACCTTACACACACACACGTGCACTTCTCACTCCTTTCTCTCTCTTTTCTTTCTTCTCTCTCTCACACACACACACACCTGACACACACATACACACACATTCACTTTTTATTTATTTTTTCTTTCTAAGACACACACACATTCACTCTCCATTTTTTCTTTCTTTTACTTTTTTTTCTTTATTTCAAAATTTCTTCTTTTTTCCTTTTCTCATTTTTTTTCGTATTTTTTTTTCAATTTTTGCTCTCTTTTACATTTCAATTTTTTTTTTTTTTTTTTTTTTTTTTTTTTTTTTTTAACTTTAAGCAGCTACACATTTGTTTGATTTCGTTCTACCAAGTAAACTTGGTAAGAATTTTGTGTGTTGGTTAAAATTTTGCACATTTTTGTTAAAATTCTACCAAACAAACATCTGATTCTAACCAACGTCCTTTAAAGCACTATTATTAGTTTTAGATGAACATTCATTGTCAGAAATCCACATTACATATTGTCAGTAATGTATATATTCTAACCAACATGTTGAATTTTCATAAATTCTAACCAACTAGTAAGAAATACACAAATTTACAAATTCTAACCAACATCTAAGAAATGATTATTGATTATAGGAAACCATATTCCAGATTGTCAGAAATATAGATTTTCTATCTAACATATGCATAATTCTAACCAAAACACAAAAGTTTAATCAAACATCTAAGAAGTGTCCATCTCATTATAGTAAACAAAATTACATATTGGCAGAGATGTAGATTTGCTAACTATAATGTGCAAAATACTAACCAAAACACAATATTCTAACCAAGATGCAACCCAATTTTTCAATTTCAGAATTCTAACCAACGACAAAGCAAACAAACAACTAATTCTAACCAACGTCCTTCAGGTTATCAGAAATGTCAGTTCTTTTGACCAACGTGTGCAAAATTCTAACCATAACATATAATTCTAATCAACTTTTTTGAAGTAAAATTCAAATTCCTAATACATTTTCAGCAACACAATCATCATTTCCAGTTAAGAATCGTTTAAAGCAGCCCATTTTACTCTTCAACCAACAATACAAAATACCAAAACTAAAATTCTGCAGAAATGAAGAAAGGTTGAACAAAAATCCTAAATTTCAAAAATCCTAAGATTCACAAGGCCCACCTTCTTCTTCTTCTTCTTCTTCTTCTTCTTCTTCTTCTTCTTCTTGTTCTCTCTCTCTCTCTCAAATTCTCTGCACAAAAATTTCAAAAACATGGAGCAAGATTTGAAAATAAATTCTTTAAAAACAAACAAACCCTAAAATTCTCTAATTGCATCTAAAGCTTCCAAACCTAGAAAACCAACAAAATAAAAGCACAATCAAAAGAAAGAAGAAAAAAAATAAAGCACATGTAAAAAAACAAAAGAGAGAGAGAGAGAGAGGGGAAGAAGGGAGAACAACTCGCAGAAGGTGGGGGGAGAAACTCTTGAAAAAATTCTTACCTTCTCTTGAAAAAATTCTTATATTGAACTTGGAAAAAAAATGTCAATTTCTAACCAATGTGCAATTTGTGTAATAATTTGACAATTTCTTATATTCTGTATTATGAGCAATTTGTATGCATGGTCGTAGACTTGGTAAGAAACTTGCACATATTGGTGAGAAATCCAAACTTTCTTACGTTCTGTAGTGTGATTGCTTTGATTTTAGTAAAATATATAATGATTCTTACCACGAAATGATAGAATGTCTGCGTGTTGATTAGAATTTGTGAATTTTGTGTGTTGGTTAGAATTTTGCATATGTTGGTTAGAAATTGTACATTTCTAACATTTCTGACTTCATAGTTGGTTAGAAATTGTATGCGTGGCCGTGACTTGGTAAGAAATTTCAATTTCATATGAATGTGGAGACAAGAATTTGATAAATCCAAAATCCATTTGGTAAGAATTTTTATCAATTTCTTACATTTTTAAACTCTTACAGTAAGAATTTGACAATTTCCAATGTTCTACCAATTCATTTGGTAAGAATTTGACAAATTCACTTAGTAAGAATTTGTCAAATTCTTATTTTTCTAAATCAATTTTCTAACTATTATTTAAATTGCCCGATCATAAGAATTTTGCCAAATTCTTATATTAAGAATTGCACATTCTTATTCAATTCTAACAACATTTTAACCAAAAAACAACCATACGAAAATCCTAAAAAAAGCATATGAATGACATTCTGTTTGCAAAGTTCAAAGCCATGAATTCACCCATGAATGAATCAAACAGCTATTGCGAAAATTAACAAATATCCATTAACACAAAAACCCTAGATTTACAGAAAAAAAACCCTAGTTCTACAAAAATAAATCCAGATTTAAAAGAGAGAAAGAGAGAGAGAGAGAGAGGGGGGGGGGGGGGAGGCTGCTGCGGCGGAGGTGGATGCTGCGGCGGCAATGAGATCGAGTGGCTGCTGCTGCTAAGCTCCGGAGGCGGAGGAGAAATAGATTCCGTCGCCCTTCCCTCCAAACCCTAGCCCGTCACCCCCTTCCTTCCAAACCCTAGCTCGTCACCATTCGAAGCAGAGGACGCCGGCGTCGACGAAGTCTTCACAACTCATCTTCTTCCCTCTCAAAGAGAGAGAGATGAGGGAATTGAAATTAAAATTTTAGAGAGAGAGAGAGATAGAGAGATAGAGAGAGAAAGAGGAGAAGAGAGAGTGAATGAATGAAAGTGATTCTTGAGTGGGGAGGCATGTGATAGGATAGAGGAGAGAGGAGAGAGAAGAGATGGTATTCTAGTCTTGTTTTTGAAAATATGGGCAAAAGTTGTGTTTTATTATGTGGTGGGCAAATTTTAGTTTCTTATGCTCAAAGTGGGCAAAAACTACATTTCCTCATTTTATTTTGAGTTTGGTGGAGATTAATAACTAAGAATTATTGATGAGCATTGTTACAAAGTCATGCTAATTAATGTCTATATTTGTAGAAGACTAAGTCGTTTCAACCTAAAGACTTTAGTTATAGTCAAGTGGGAGAATCTATAAAAAAAAATAAAATATAATACAATATATTGTGGAACAT
This sequence comes from Mentha longifolia, assembly GCA_001642375.2. NCBI lineage: Eukaryota > Viridiplantae > Streptophyta > Magnoliopsida > Lamiales > Lamiaceae > Mentha > Mentha longifolia. The sequence goes on along the minus strand of CM038118.1, from coordinate 25,758,181 downwards.
TCTTTTAATGATTTTTCTTTATTCATATACGTACTTTCGATTGCCAATTTGATTTTTCAACGTCGGAGAAGTGGGTTGTTTGTGATAATTAAATTTGAAATAAGAAAAAAATTGATTTAATAGATATTTTTTATAGGTGATACTTTGGGTGTGATGTCACTCTTTTGATTATGAACAATGTTCTGCTATTTTTTAGGTCATCAAAATAAGATAATGGTGAATTGAACTTACAAAGTCTTGTTTGGCGTCTGATGTTTAGGCGATATAAAAGATTGACAAACCCCTATTAATTAATTGTTAAACAATCGAGTGAAAGATGATCACTATTCAAAGCACTACTCCATCCCTCTTCTTCTTCATTCTCAGCTCGCTCCACTACTTTTTCTTCCAAACTTGTGTTGCTACTGCAAATAAAGACTGCACCCCTTCTTCCTGCGGCGTACTCAGCAATATCAGCTACCCTTTCCGCCTCAAGGACGATCCCCTCCACTGCGGCGATCCCAGATTCAAATTATCCTGCGAAAACGACGTCGCCTCCCTCCATCTAAACTCTCAAAAATACTATGTCAAACACATCAACTACGTCAACTCCACCATCAGGCTCGTCGATGCCTCCATAAATAATAACGACATCTGCTCTTTCCCCAAACATTCCGCAACCGCATATAGCTTCCATTTTACTATTAATGGTGATGATGTTTTCCCTTATCATCTTTTCTACGACCCCACCCATATGTATCATATAAGCTGCCCAAATCCCTTGAACAATTCTGATTCTTCACCACTACTCTTTACGGACATTACTAATCATTGTAATTCCAGTACCAGATATGCTTATGTAAAGCTTGGCCCCATGAAAGCCTCGGAGTTGCCACGTACGTGCGAATTAGATCGGGTAGCGATGACGTCGTGGCCGGAATTCAAGAAGGATTTTCCGCGGAAGGAATTTAGTTATAATGATTATTTGAACATTTCTCTTTCAGAAATCCACCAATCTCTCTTGTATGGATTTGAAGTCGACTTCTGCCCCGAATGCCATCGCCGAGTATCCCAATTAAGCCGAACGTATTGTAAGAAATACATTTAATTGTTTTTCTCAATTTCCTCTCTATTTGGATGTGGATTGCTGTGGGTCCTGATCAATATTATGTTAGTATGCCTTTAATTACACATTTGGCAACTCATTAATTTTTGTTTGTGCTATTTATAATGCAGTAAAATATAGAGATGCCTTCATCAACGGACTTAATAGTAAGCATTTTTTCATCAGTTCTCACACTCCTTCCTTTCCTCGGAGCAAATTAATTGCATACATCTCTTACTTATACTGTTCACGACTTCCAATTTAATTTGACATACTGTATATATAATCCTCGACTCACTCTGATTTTTTTGCAGGCCCTCTATTTATTATTCCCGTCATTCTAGGTGCGCATTTAATTTATACTCCCTCCGATTTTTTCAAATTGTTACATTTTTCTTTTTGAGCCGGTCTTTTTAAATTGTTACCTTTCCGTATATGGCAAAAATTAACAACTAAAACACCCAATTGGTAAAAAATTAGAGCCACTAATTGGGCCCTTATTTTTTTTAATTAACATTTCAAACTAAAAATAAAAAATTAATTAATTAATTAAAATAAAAAATAAAAAAATAATAATTAATTAAATATAATCGAAAAATTGAAAAAACAATTTATTAATATTTCAATTTTTTATTTGTAATAAATAAAATATTAATTATAATCCTAATTCATTAACCTCTTCAATTACCAAACCCACTTAAAATACTAAACACCCCTACCTTAATTCTCGTGCCATAAAGAAGTGTAACAACTTGAAAAGATCGGAGGGAATACTATGTTTCCCTAAACATTTCACGGTTTCTTAATTTTCATCGATTTTCTGATATAAAGTGAATAAAGTACATTATTATATACTCAATCTGTACGTGATCTGAACAGAGTTTCTAATTTGGTGAAAAATATTTTTCAGTTCTTTTATGTGCAATGGTGTGTCCACCTATAATGGCCCTCATTGGATTCACCGCTCTACTGGGGCTCATATTCTTCATTGCCACTCAATTGGGCTACCTTATAAGATGGAGTAGAGCTTCAAATTACTTCTCACTAATTCTCTGATTTAGGTGGTGTTTAGCTAAACTTATTTGAAAGAGTTTATAAGATGTAAAAATAAGTTGAAGTGAATGTGCTTATGTTTTAGGAGCTTATAATTTAAGCTCTTATAGCTTATTTTTGGAGCTTATAAACTTTTGAGAAGCTTATTTTGCCAAATAATCCCTCCGTCTCACTTATAAAAGACCATTTTTTATTCATCTAAATCTATTAAAATAATAAAATGACCATTTATAAGTGGGACAAATGGAGATTTTTAGAGCTTAAAAGCTTTTAAACAGCTTATAAGTTTAGCCAAACACCCCTATATTTTCTCTCTTTCTCAATAAATACATAATTGAATAATCTTGTACATGTGTTTGCAGATAAGGGATTTGACCCGCACAACTCCGGTGAGCTGCTCTTAAAATATACAAACTTGACAAACTTGACATGGGTACCCTTGATTTATACAAAAATATAAGAACGATTAAAAAAAACAAAAATAGTATAATATTTTCTTTTTATTTTTACAATATACTTTTGACAAGCGTGTCGTCTCGTCAAATTCTAAAGCCAACTTTACCTTCATTTTGTTTGTAATTTCTGAAACACTTTGAATATTTATAAAAAATAAATAAAAACAAATCGCTTACATATGATAATTATTTTATTCTACTAGGGAAGCAAATGAGCGGTGGGTTGGAAACATATGAGAATCATCAAAATGGAATACTTAACTTTTATTATTTCTTTAATGTTTCAATAAATATCTTATCCTATAATTTGTAATCTCTTTTTGGTTAAGATGTTTGTATGTGTGATTTTGTAGGGGGCGGGCAAGACGCGCTAAGTACCGGTGAGCTCTAAATTTCTGTAATATATATGTTATCATCTATAAGCTGAATGAGGATGTACTTATCCATTCTTCTTAGGTGTACGTGCTAAGCATATAAAAACTAATAATATGCGTAATATTTATCTATGCCAAAATTAGACAACTTTTAGCTTAATCTTAAGATTAGGAACTTTTTCTTCGGCATAAATAAGAAACTATACATTCATATAATAATAATAATAAATGCATAAGCACAAAGATACATTGTTTTAATATGTAAAATGCATTATTATAAAAGTTCATTATCGTAAATGTGGAGATGTATATATCAAAGATAGGTAAGTACTCTCTCTCTCTAGTTCCATTTATAATGAGTCATTTTTCACTTTGGGATCCAAAATGACAATATTTATTCATCTCACTCACACACACGTATCCCAATATAATTTGAATTTTAAGATTTTAAATCATTATAAATTACTTGTTAGTTCTCTATCTTTTATATTTTTATATTAAATTAAAGGTCTCAATACGATCTTCTATTTAATATCAATCGTAATATGTTTTTATGAATTTATAATACTCTAATTTTTAAAAATTGAAATCTACTTTAAAATTTGAAATCTACACGTTGTTTCTAACTAAAACTTGTCCCAACGCTCATACCAAAAAAATTGAACTCACTATAAATAGGACGGGTGGAATATTACTACGAGGGAATAAGCTTCTATATGATTTCATCCCTTCATACATAAATCACTTGCAATGCATATATATATTCCATCTCATCTCCTATAATTTTATTCCTACATACATAAATTAATCACTTGCAATGCATCACATCTCATCTCAGGCTTCTTTTCAAGCATCATGATGGTCTATGCGACAAGGTTAATGACATACCCTATCCTAGTGTGTTTTTTGATCTATAAATTTCGAAGAAGGTATTTGTCAGAATTTGAGATAATAGAATCCTTCCTAGAAAGTGACAACAAACTCGTCCCAATAAGGTACTCCTACTCAAACATAAAAAAGATGACTAAAGGTTTTCGAGAAAAAATAGGAGAAGGTGGTTATGGTTCTGTTTACAAAGGAAAGCTCCGAAGTGGCAATTATGTAGCTGTAAAAATGCTCGGAAAATCCAAAGCAAATGGTCAAGACTTTATCAATGAAATTGCAACTATTGGAAGGATCCACCATGTCAATGTTGTAAGCCTAATTGGATATTGTGCACAAGGGTCCAAGCGTGCCCTTGTATTTGATTTCATGCCCAATGGTTCTCTCGAAAAGTACATTTACAACCGAGAAAATAAGAACACCTTGAGTTGGGACAAGAAATTTGAGATTGCTGTTGGAGTGGCTCGAGGGATTGAGTATTTGCACCTAGGGTGTGACATTCAGATCTTGCATTTTGATATCAAGCCTCACAATATACTCCTTGATGATAAGTTCGTCCCAAAAGTATCCGATTTTGGACTGTCAAGATTTTGCTCGACAGAGAAGAATACGATGACCATGACTGCAGTGAGAGGAACCATAGGCTATGTTGCTCCTGAACTCATCAATAGAGGTATAGGCCGAGTGTCTTATAAAGCTGACGTGTATAGTTTTGGAATGTTGTTGATGGAAATGTTGGGATTAAACAGAGACCCAATAGAAAAAGATGATGATTCTAGCAAGTATTTCCCATGTTGGATATATGACGGTATTGAACAAGGCATGGACTTTGCAATGGAAAATCTCGATGAAAATGATGATATTGATGTGCAGAATCTTGCTCGGAAAATGACAATAGTTGCATTATGGTGCATACGGATGAATCCAGATGATCGTCCGTCAATGAATCAAGTGTTGGATATGTTGGAAACTGATGTTGAGCGACTACAGCTTCCTGAATATCCATCTCAATCGGCACATATGCTCGTAAAAAAGGACTATAGCTGGGATACATGCTCAACTGACTCCATATCCTTGCTACATCCTAATTTTTCTTTGCCTGTTGTTGAGATTACTATTCAAGAGTGACCACCTTATTTGAGGAATTAAGTTTATGCATTTTGAGTTGCTACCGTCTCTAGCCATTAGTATTGTCTTTTGATTAGCTCAGTTAGCAAATAAATATACTATTTGATGCAATATATATTGAAGAAACAACAAATTTATGTATGTTGCTTGTGTTAGCGATACTCATGATGATCATATTATATTGAATCTTAGGATATCTTTTCATATCCTCCTACTTTATGTAGTTATCTAGTTTCCTATTTTTAGATTGTAAATGTATCTATTAGTTCTAGTGGAATGGAATGTAAACTTGCGATTGAGGCCATATTTCATTCTCACAGCTTGATGATTTTAAGAGTTAGAAAATCATAGGCTGGATTCGAATAAATCAAATATATCCTCAATTTCTTTATTGATAATGCAGTTTAATCTAAATAGCAAAAATAGCATTCTTTCTCTTGAGGTTAAATGACTTTTCGTTGTTAGCTCGAAAATCAAGCATGCCTCCCAAAGACGTCGAGGAGGGTTCAAATTGCAACACACCTAGTGATAATGAATAAGTCATACAAAAAAATTCTAAGAAGTGCTTATTCTTCTAAATATTGTGAAATACTGTAAAATATGTCGATCACGGACTACACATGCATTTATCTGTCTCAAATCTGAATCCCCGGATACAAATTTCTGAAATCTCTAACGTGTAAGTATATATATACATATTGTGATGGTATGTTAATTGGGATTTGAAGAATTTTGGTAGTGAATTTTGTGATCGAAAACCAACAATTTTCCGGTATATAAACAGTGCATAATGATTGAAAGCACGTTATTTTTATTTACTAGCAAATATTGTAATACCCCGAGTTTCTAAAACTAGAAAATTCGAAATTTTAATTTAATAAAAAGCGTTGCTGACATCCATTGGCATTTCAAGGACTTGCAATAGAGTTGTAGAATTTTACTAGTATAGTTATGAATAAGAGTCTTATTTTTGTTTATCGAATAACGAATTAGATACTCGTTCAAACCCTTGTGAGTTGCGATTCGATAGATACAATATAAATATATAATTGTCAAGCAGTCCTTCGCGCGATCGATTTGGCTTTTCGGTAATCCGAATTTGATTTATAATTCCGATGCTAATACGATTAGTTGTGGTGATACTATAGACCAAATAAAAAAATTATGGACCTCATTAATTAGATGTCTTAACAAAAATTTTTATTTTTATTTTTTATAATTAGTTAGTCGCCCATTAACTCAAGAAACAAAACAGTGCCAAAGGCCAAACCCAAACTCTGGCCACACTTCTGCCGTTTCTACAAGAAGAAGAAAAGAGATATTTTATAATTTACATTTGCTAGTTCGAATGAAAGGAGTTAAACAGTCCACGTCCATTCTTATTACACCGCCACATTTTTTTTTCAACACCAACATATCTTCTTAAAGTGAAATATATCTCTACAAAATCGGGAAGAAAGATTTTCATCACTTTACTTCACCATCAAAAAGTTTAGTAAGAAACCAGTAGAGGGAATAAGGAAAACGCAGAGGAAAAAGGGAGGAAGAAGAGGAGCTGCAAAAAGCATTCCATTTTCCTATCCAACTTCATCAAATCATGAAGTCTAACATAGCCAGTAAGTGTCTTCCATCTCTGATCATACTAAGAATTTCATAAACCAAAAATCTGGAAATGGGATATCTCAAAATTCTTCTTTAAGAATAGCATGCGAAAATCCTTTCCCAACCTTGAACTAAACTCAAAATCAGTATGTAAAGCTATGAAGTATAAATACTATTAAAAGAATTCCAAGAAATAGAATCAGTAATCTTAAACTCGAAATTAGAAATAGAAAATAAGGGGGAGGGAAGAGAAGCCGAGGGATGGAGATGGAGGCTTCTTGGCATGCTGGAGCCGTTTTATGCTGGCACGAAGAAGACGATGAGAGAGCCGAGATCGAGAGCAAGGGAGGGGTGGTGTTCTACCTCTGCTGCTCTTACGGCAGCGGTGACCTGCTGCCTCTGTCGCGGTCGACGGCGACTCACGGCGGTATTGATGCCTCCGGTTGAACAGCGGCGGGAGGATGGAACTGGTGGCGATGTTCGCCGGAAAGGAGAGGGCCGACAAGGGGGCACCCCTGCCTCTGATTTAAGTGGGCAGCGACTCAATGCGACGAGCAGGGAAATGTTGAAATCTGGGTGCTGATGCGTTGATGAAGAAGGCTACGTGAAGAACGTGACGCCGACGACGCGTTGACGGCGTAGCTGGCGGTGGTGCAACACCAGATTTTCGAGGGCCGAGAGAGAGATGCGGGAACGGGAGAGGAGCAGCAGCCCTGCCCCTGCTGCTGCTGGAGAAAGCGGGCGGCGGCGGCGGTTGGAGATATCGACGGGAGGTCGGCAAGATGGCGGAAACGGCGGCAAGGCTTTGCCGGATTTCAGAGAGGGATTTCTGATTTCAAGGGCTCCGAGTTAGGGGTTTTCCAAAATAGAGAAACAAAGAGGGAGGAGGCCGCCTTAGTCGGCGGCGTCGTGGCATTTATGTTGATCGCCGGCAACAAAAGAAGTGGGGAGGAAAACTGGAGAAGGGAGCCGCGGGTGTTGAGAGAGAGAGAGGAAGAAATCGGGAAGAGTGGGAGAGTTGTGCTCTTTCAGTTTGTGCGTGTCTCCGCATATGGAGAGGATGAATTTATGTTGGTGTTGGACTTAATTTTGTTAGTCAAGTCTTTGGCTATTAAATTGAACTTGGGTTAAAACTTGTTCCTCTTTTTCTTGGGTTTGAGTATTTATTCAGGAATTGGGCCATTAGCAATTTGGCAGATTAAGTCAGATTAATTAATTGTTAGCCATTAGTAAAATAGTGCAGTTGGGCTAGATAATCGACTAGTTAATTATTTGGAAATAAATCACTTAGTCAAGTTTAATGAAGACTTTCGATTCATCGTTTTTACTTGAAACAAATTTATACATGAGGGTGAAGTGTCGAGTATTATTATTAATCTACGAATTGAGAAACGTGTTAGCCCTAAGTCGTGCCACGAGCTAGAAAGGAGTTAAAACCTTAAAAACTCTAATAAAATTCAGAAGATAATCATTTCGAGCTAGAAATATTATATTTCTCTTAGACTCGAATACATATTGAGATGAGATTTTTCCTAAAGGACAATCGCGAGACGAGGGTCAAGGAATGTGAAGAAGAACCAGAAATCACTCAATCACTTTTGTAGCCAGGTGGGTGTTTCTTTCCAAGAAATGTATGATGTTGCTATGATTAAGCATGTTGGGAAGGCAAAGCATGTTGACTTAAAACCATTCATGCATAAAATAATTTCCATAATATATTTGATGTTTATCTGAGTTGGATTGCCAATGTTTCTATCGACCAAGCTTGCGCTAGCCGAAGTTCATTAGCCAGGTTGTGCAAATTGTTTGTACAAGATATCATAAAATGTGTGCTCAGATTGTGAGCCAGTAATGAAAAATATACATCTGGGAAGGTGGCTACCTTACCCGGCGTGATTTCAGATTTGGTCAATATATTATGGATGTGCATCCACGTAATATGTTATGGATGCGAAAGGGGTTGTACATCCGAATAATATGTTATGGATGCGAAAGGGGTTATACATCCGAGTGAGTCATTATATGGATGCGAAAGGGGTTGTACATCCGAGGAAGTGGGGAATTCTTTTTGGTGGTTGGTTTGGTATATATATTAAAAAAAAAAAAAAAAAAAGAAGAGAAAAAAAAACTGATCAGAGAAAAAATGAAAGAGGATCAGTATTGAAAAAAAAAAAAAAGAAAAAAAAAGAGAGAACTGAAGGCTGTAGAAAAGGGGGGGGGGAAATAAAAAAAAATGGAGAGAAAAGGGGGAAGAGAGTTGAGAAAGAAAAGAAAGGAAAAAAGAAGAGGATGTAGAAGTTGTTTTGGAATGATGGCTTATGCTTCAATAACTTGCATATTTTCAGTTTATTAGCCTATTATTTCATCCATTTTCTTTTATCCTACCTATGCACCATAGCCCCATTACAACCTTATCAAAGACCTTTTGATTTGTGCAATTAATTTCACAATTTGTGGTGGAGATATTGGCATATGGGCAAACTATGATGGGGAGTTTTTAAGCTATGATTGAGAGTCCCAAATCTGTCCCTATTCTTGTTTGAGAGACATGGAGTGATCTTGGTGAGGCTTGGATTGATTTGACATCATATTTTGACTTGAATGATAGGCATCTACATGTTATTTTGATTGGAAGAAGGGTTAGTGGTTTGAATGGTGGTATCCTAATCTTGACTATGATACTTGTTTGTTAAAGGGATTGCCAAACTCTTGTTGTGTCTTGTTTTGAGTCAGTTTTTATTTTTGTTTTAGTTTTTGATTTTAGTTTATGCTCGAGGACGAGCATTGTCTAAGTGTGGGGGAGTTTGATTGGGCATAATTTATCTCATTATTTCTTGGATATATTGGTGAATTTTGGTGTTATTTTGAGTGAATTCACCTTGATTTGGATTAATTGTGAAATAATGTGCTTTTATAGGAGAAAGAGGATTTTTGGTGATTTTGGAGCCAGTTGAGAAGATGTTTTCGAAGTTGGAGCTGAAGAAGAAAGGCAGAAAAGGCTAGAAATTCAGGCAGCGTGCCCATACCGCATCTGGAGCCTGTTGGTGGCGAGAAAAATAGCAATTTCGGGATTTTGAAGAATTGGGAAGCTTCTAATTAATTCTTGACGGGATTAAGAGATTTTTAGTGTTTTATTTAGTGAATAGACTTTTGAATATTATTAGATAAGATATTAATTAATACTTTCCTTGTTAGATTAGGACTCTAGATTTATTTCCTTATTATGAGGAAATCTTCTAGTATATATATATATTGCTAAAAACCTATCATTATCATCTTGGACGCAAGGAACAGCGGCGGCTTTTGGAGTGCAGATTGAAGTTTTCTTTTCTATCATTCATGCCAATTTCATCATTCATTTAATTTTCATTTGCAATTTAATTATGTATTCTAGCTAATTTTCTTATTCCGGCAAATACAAGGAAGCTCTGACTTAAATTATTTTGTGAGATCTAATTTATGTTCATACTTTAATTTTGTGCAAGCATCTATTATTCTCCGTGTTTATTCTAATTAATTGCTTTATTTTTCTAAGTAGTGTACAATGCTTAGTTGAATAGAGTTAATTTATAGCCAATTAGTTCTGTCATACGTAATCGTGATTAGAATTAATTAGTGGTAAATTGGCTTGTTTAAAGTCAAGAGAATAATAGTCTTAATTCAATAATCTTGCGTCAGAGTTTGTTGGTTTTGAATCGGGTTTCTCTAGTTATTAATGATGTCGACTCATTAAATCTATAGAGCGTCTCTTACGGTTGTCAGTCGATTAGGGAAATAATTGGTGAAGCGTCTTCCTAATTATCGAGAAATTAAGGAGAAATAAAATTACGTCAGAAGCGTCTTCGGTAATCATAACCGATTTGTTTGCATGTAATTGAAGCTATTTTTGCATCAAGGATCAAAATAATTAAGCTAGAGTGGAATTGTTTGCTGCCGGAATCGTTTCTTTATTGGATAAAACCAAAGTTCAAGCTGTCTTTTGCATTCTTTGTTCATTTTAATTTTCGTATTTATTCATGTCAGTAGATTAATAAAAATTCTCAATTTTACAGTTGGAAATTCAGAGGAGAACTCGCCAGTCCTTTGGGAGACAATTTTACTTGCCGCTGTCTGGGTAGTGTGGGCATACCGACCGAAGGTCGGAATTATTTTTGGTGTAAAACGACACACCAATTTCCAAAATAAGATTTTGGGCCTTTGAAGGTGGAAAGTACTTGGCAAGAAAGGCCTTGCACAACATCTCCCATGTGGTGATCTCACTCTTATCTAGATTCTTGAACCACTCTTTGGCTCGATCCCTCAAGGAAAAGTTGAAGAGCTTCATCCTTATAGCATCTTCTAGCACTCCATTATGCTTAACCGTATCACAAATCTCCAAGAAAGTGCTCAAATGAGCATTAGGGTCCTCATTTGGCCTTCCACCAAATTGTTCCGATTGGACCATTTGGATAAGGCCGGTCCTTATCTCAAAATTATTTGCATTGACACGAGGTCCCCATCCTCCTCCTTGAAATTGGTCCATTGGAGATTCAAACATTTGATTAAGAGGAGGTTGTTGAGCTTCTTGAGCTCTTCTTTCTTGCTCATCTTTCCAAGCTTGCATATCTTCCAATTGCTTCCTAAGAACCTCAAGCTCTTGATTGTTAGCCACCATTCTTTGATCTTCAACAATATTCCTTCGATTCATTCTTTCAAAAGCTAGTACCAAAGGCTCAACGATTCTACCTTTGGATCTAGTGTGCATATACCTACAAAACAAAAATCAAAAGAAATAAATGCTTGAATTAGCAACTTAATAACCAAATCAACTATTGAAATTCAAACTTAACATTCCCCAACAACTATTGATCGCTCACTTTTTAGGGTAGAGAGATGCAATGATAATCGATTGAGTATAATCGAGTCGAATCCACAAGGAATGTTTTGGCGTGAGAATTTCAAGTAGTAACCTAGCTATCAAATCACTATTCAAGCTATCAAATAACATATTTTTGGGATTTTTGTTTAACTAAGAACAATGAAAGTAATTAACAAACTCAAAGTTTAACTAAGCAAGCAACAAGTAATCAAATGACAAAAACTCAATAAGAAATGAAAGTGACTCCAATTATACTTCAACTAGGTCTAGGTGATAGGGATGTAGGATATCGCGACCCGGACCCCGGCCCTATGCGGATCTTCCGAGCCGTGACGGGTGAAGGGAGATTCATGCATTAAAAACGAGAAGGATATAAAAATGCATAAAAGAGCTTAAGAGAAAGTTGCATAATAATTTCAGCTAAGTTCTAAAATAAGGTTCAGGGCAATAAGGAAAACATCAAGCCAAAAATATAAGGTTGGCCCGAAGTATGAGGACTTTGGACCTCGCAGTGCGGAAGCATTAAAAGAGTTTTCATCAACCACCCGCTATTGGATGATCAGCTAGAAAATATTAAGTCTAGTTTGATCGAGTAATTAAGATAATATTTATCCATAGTGAATTTGACAAAATGAGGATGTCAACGGCAAGGATCTTCGCCCAACCACATCGGAATCCATCACTCCCGCCTCCGACTCGTCTCTAACCTGCATTAGGGAAAACAATGCAGGGGGCTAAGTACAAAAGTACTCAATGAGTTTCGTGCCCCCGAAAACATTTTACTTGAGAAAGATAGATATTACATGCTCATTTATATATAAAGGGTTTTGGATAGTTAGAAAATCTCCTTTATATATACATTAAGATAAATAACTGAGCGAAAGCTCACATCATAGGTGCACCATTATAAAACCTCGCATACTTGTGTTACTGAACCCGGAACAATTAGTGGGAGCCACTCCCACTCAATTGAACCGTCTTTACTGAGACAAGTGGCAACGTCTTTCAGTTCCTACTTGTCCAGATACTTTCGGACTCAATCTATTACTATATAGATACTTTCAATTGAGCCCGATACTTCCGGACTCAATCTGAGAAGATCTATTTGGATTGTGAATTTAATTCTTGTGGTATCTTAAAGTTCATTGTCTAACCTTTCTATAGACACCTTGTTCATTCAAATTAAAGCTCGTATGAATTTGCCATGAATTTTCAAAGAATATATGTTTAAACTTGTGAAATCCGCCGAACCAGTTCATGTATCTGTTTTCAAACGAGTTTTTGAACATCTTTCTTTATCTGAATTTGAAATATTTTTAGAGAACTATGTTCTTAGATGTCTAAACTTTAATTTGGTAGTTCATACACCCAAAATAGCCGAGTATTGAGTGAGCTACACCTATTTGAAAATCATGTTGAAATCTGTCCAAGTGTTCGCCTGTTCTGTAAATCAGCCTTAAAGATAATTATGTTTCTCATCAACCTTTCAAGATAAAAATCCAAAATTAATTATGTAAGTAGATGAAGGTCTTATCTTTCCAAAACAGTTGGAATTATCTCAATTTATTTCCAAACGAGTGAGATATGAAATTATTAGTAAAACATCGCAAGTATGTATTTTTATACCGAACAGCCCCAAAGATCATGATGTAGCTCACGAACCACTTATCTTTAAAATTCCCATAAGGTACCATTAGAAAGATAAATCTCTTAGCATTCCAAAAATGTACTTTTCTTCCGAATCAAGATTATAACAAATGATCTGTGCTCATTTTACTAAAAGGTCGCCAAGCTGTTTGATTCTGCAATTCAGCCTTGAAGATTCTTTTTACTCTAAAAATTGGCATGTTCTAAAAGTGATTAGTCTTCATTACTTCAAAGATTCAGCTCTTAGCTTCCTACTATAAATTTTGTAGCTCCATTTGAACAGCCCCTACACAAGAAATAAATATTTCATTAGAAGATTCCAAGTATGTTCTTAAGATAACTAGGAACCTAAATCCTTTCTATTCAACTTGTCTAATAAAATAATCACTATTCCAAGAGTGAATGTGTACGTGTGTTAAGTTTAGATATAAGATAAGGAAGAGTAACTATAAGATTAAGTGTGAGCTAAGCTTAAGTTAAGTCAAAAGATTTAAGCTAACAAACTCGAAACAATTAAGCAAAGTATGAGTACATATTTATAGTAATCTAGTACTAACTTGTTGTTACTAATTAAAGGTGCTAGCTTCGGAGATCGGATTAGCAAGGCAGAGGATCAGCCACCATCTATTTTTGATTGGAGAACTGTGAGCTCTATTTTATATAAAATGCTTGATGCATGAATCGTTTTTCATGATAAAATCAAAGTATGATATTGCATGATTTTCTAGCATGAAGCATGATTTATAAATTGTTAGACTTGCCAAGTTTTAGCATGCATGTGACCGATCTACAACAGATTGACGATATCGGCCCACCTGAATCGAGATGTCAGTTGGGTGTGTACACGAGAAAGGTAAAGTGCTCGAAAGGGTGGCCAACCTCTCGGCACATATTTAGATTCGTAGATCGGGTATGTTATTGATTATGACTCGAGTCCATGTTGCATTAGATGATTAAGAGCATGCAAGCCATTTCTTTTAGAGCATCAAGCACAGTTTATTTCTCTAAAACCCTGTGACTTGATAAAATTGGGCAAGTCTAAATATAGCTCTAAGTAGCACTTTTGTTTTGGCGATGAGCTCACTCGGTACAATTAATGTACTGACGCCCTGTGCGTATTTCTAAACGTGCAGACAAACTGTGGATGTGAAGATGACGAGGAGGCGAGCCGTGGTTGGGATATTGTGGTTGTAGCTCGGTGGTACATGTCTCCATACATGCGCTACAATTACGTTTTCACCATAAATCTTGATAAATACCATAAATCTATTACTATTACCATAAATTCTGAATGTCACCTTCAAGCCTTGGTACGGGATCTCCCAGAAGATTTCCTCCATTCAGAAGACTTCTGGGAGATGATGAGTGTTCCCTTGGCTTTCTGGGTTGCGGCGATTATAGAAGAGGCTCTTATTCAACTGGGCCTAAAGGATAGGATGAAGGATCTAAATGTTGATAAGATCCTAGACCTCCTGGAGAAGGAGACCCCAACTCTGGAACTAGATCCTCATTTCAACACCCGCAACCCCTGGTATATGCGGGGTTTGAGATCTGCAGCCGAGATACTGTATAGGCCCGAGGAGCACAAAGATGTTCTGCCTGCTTGGGAAGAGATTCCCTTCTATCTTCTCCCTCCTCAGGCTGGGATGTATGGGCTCCTGGAGGAGGCCTTCAAAATGGCAAGTATTCATAAAAAAATATTATGATAACGCATTATTTTATTATTTGTGGGTTGCGAGCCTTCATTTACTTTGTCCTTCTCATGGACTTCTTTTTATTACAGGCGATGGGTAAGGAATCTCCTCTTCCCTGTCTTATCTTCTCCGATGATTTAAAAGTTCTAACTTTTACGTCTATCTTTTGCATACGGGAGATTCCTTGCAAGAGATCAAGGCTATACAGGCGTCGGAGGAAGCGTCTTTTCTTCAATCCCCGCACAGGATCACATTGAGTGGGCTCTTGAACAGTAGTGCAACCTTAGAGCTCGGTGGGCCCTCTGGGGAATTGGACCCAGCTCTTCAGCTCTGCTCCCTAGCTCCAGCTCCTCCAACCGATCAGATGACATCCCAGATATCCAGCCCAATGATGGCCCAGGAGACGACCCAGATGCTAAGCCAGAAGACAGACCAGGTGACGACTTCGATGTCCAACCAGATGAGGGACCAGGTGCCAGATCAGCAGAGTTTATCCCCCTCTCCCTCACAGATGCCTCAGCCTCCTCCCCACCTATCAGATCCCACGGATCACCTCTCTTCAGACCCGGTGGTTAAGGCTCCTGCTCGGGAAGATTTTTCAGAGGTAGAGGAAGGAGTCAACCTTCTCGAGGAAATTATGGCGGGCACTTTCGCGGGCACAACAGGGGCAACCACTTCTTCCATCGAGGTCCCTCCTCAAGTCGTCGACTCATCAGGTACTTTGGCACCTGGCGCCGACTCGGATCTGCACGAGCAAACTCCAGGTGGCGGGGATAAGTTGCAAGAGTAGGCTCTCTTTCAAAGATGTAGATGCGCCATGTCAGTGGGATTGGCTCTACTAGTACTCTCTTTTCTTTTTTATCATGTATTATTTCTTTGGATTACGTATGATGTTTGGTTATTACATGTATTTTTTATTTCATTTCTCCATGCTTTGTTTTATTTTGAAAATATTTTTGAAAATTTTGAATAAATTTTCGTAAATAGATACTTGCTCTAGGAGTAGATGGATAGTAGGGGGTATACCCCTACTCCCCTCAAGTGAATTATAAGAATACGAATGAATTATAATTCATTTCTTAAAGACAATAAAAAAGAAAAGATTATATTTCATGAACTTCAATCATAACAGATAATAGGTTGGTTTTTGCATACCTTCCCTTTCTTTAAATTTATCACACTACTAGAATGCCTTAAACATAATACTTCTTCAGATTGTTGATGTTCCAGGGTCTGGGCAAATCCCTTCTTTCTGCATCTCTGAGTTCATATGCTCCTCCTTTGAGCATTTTAGTGATGACATATGGTCCCTCCTAATTAGGGTCCAGTTTTCCCGTAGGCTTGAGAGCATCCGCCCTTTTCAGCACCAGGTCCCCTTTTTCGAATCGTCGTACCTGGACTTTCTTGTTATAGGCATTCCGCATCTGTTGCTTATATCGCTCAGCTCTGCTCTGAGCTTCTGCTCTGTGTTCTTCAATTAGGTCCAGATTTTCCCTGAGTAACCCCAAGTTCTGATTTTCATCATATTTTAAAATTCGATGTGATTTTGCTTCTACTTCTGCCGGCACCACAGCTGTTGATCCATATACCAGGTTTAAGGGAGACTCTCCTGTGGCTGTTCTGGGGCTAGTGCGGTAAGCCCATAACACTGATTCTAGCTCGTCCGCCCAATTCCCTTTAGCTTTTCCTAATCTAGCTTTAATACCAGATACAATAGTTATGTTTGTAACTTCAACCTACCCGTTGGCTTGTAGGTGGGCTACTGCCATGAAGCGCTGCTGGATTCCCATTTCTTGGCACCATGCTTGCATAGATGAACTTGTGAATTGGGTTCCGTTATTGGAGATCAGAATTCTGGGAACACCAAAGCGGAGCATATGTTTTTCCAGATAAATTTCTTCATGGCCTGCTCTGTGATCTTGACTACAGCTTCGGCCTCTACCCATTTGGAGAAATAGTCAATAGCGACAATCAAGAAAACCCTTCCACCAGGGGCTGTAGGGAACTTTCCCACAATATCGATCCCCCACTTATCAAAGGGGTAAGGGGAAGACATGGTTCCCATTTCTTCTGCAGGTCTATGAATCAATCTGCCATTTTTTTGGCAATGCTCACATTTTCTTACCAATTCCTTAGCATCTTTTTCAATACTGGGCCAAAAGAATCCGGCCCTTAAGACCTTTCTTGTCAGATCCTTGAATCCCGTATGAGCGCCTGCGGCTCCTTCATATATCTCTCTCAGTAAGTATTTCCCTTCCGGCTCAGATAAGCATCTGAGATATGGATGCGTGAAAGATCTCCGGTATAGGAACCCTTCAAGCAGAAAGAATTTTGCCATAATCATCTTTTTACGTTGATCGACGTTGGTTTCATCTTGTTCCTTAGCTTTTAGGACCTAGATGATAGGTGCTCTCCAGTCTTTAATTTCTTGTATTGCGTTAACTTCTGTTAGGCCAGATCTGGCGTCAGCTTGTAGTACGGTAAGATCTCCATCCCATGTGCCTTCAATGGCACTTGCGATCCTGGCGAGTTTATCTGCTTCTTCATTCTTTTCCCTGGGGATCTGAATGATCTCTGCTTTCGAGAATTTGGCCAGCAAAGCTTCGGCCACGGAGGCATAGGTTATCATCCTTTCCTCTTTCCTCTCGCATATTCTTAATAATTGATGTGTCACCAGTTGGGAATCAGAATAGATTTTCACTCTCTTAGCATCCATGCTTAATAAGATATGCAGGGATCTGATGAGAGCTTCATATTCAGCTTCGTTATTTGATGGTTCAAAATTGAATTTGATGGCAAACCGATGTTCTTTGTTGTCGGGATCCAGGATATATATTCCAGCTCCAGATCCCTCTTTGGTAACCGATCCATCCACATAGGTTCTCCACACCTTTTCTTCTCTTTCATCACCCCGGGTTATTTCTTGCACAAAATCAGCTAAGGCCTGGGCCTTTATAGCTGTTCTGGGTTCGAACTCTATATCATATTCACTGAGTTCTATGGCCCATTTCACCATTCGCCCAGATAGGTCTGGCTTCCCCAACACCTACTTAAGTGGGATATTGGTTCTTACCACGACCTTATGGGATAAAAAATTAGGTCGTAACCTTCGAGCAGTGACCATTACTGCCAATGTGGCCTTTTCTATTTCGGCATATCTTGTTTCCGGTCCTTGAATCATTTTACTCACGTAGTAAATTGGAATTTGAGAAGATCCATCTTCCTTGATAAGCACTGAACTCAAAGATTCTTCCTCTACTACAAAGTAGAGATACAAGACCACTTTTGGTGCTGGTTTTGTGAGCAATGGGAGAGAGACTAGATACTTTTTGAGCTCCTCAAAAGCGTCTTGACATTGCTGAGTCCATTCAAACTGGCTACCTTTCCTTAACACCTTAAAGAAAGGCAAACTTTTATCAGCAGATCTGGAAATGAACCGGCTTAGGGCTGGGAGGAACCATCTCCAACACAGCCTGTACTTTGGCTTAATTCACCTCGATCCCTCTAGGAGTTACCACGTATCCCAAGAATTTTCCTGACTGCACCCCTAAGGTACATTTGGCAAGGTTTAGTTTTAAATGATAAAATCGAGCCACAGCAAAGGCTTCCTTCAGATCATTGATATGATCTTCAGCTTTCACACTTTTTACTAGTATGTCATCGACATAAATCTCCATATTCCTCCCAATTTGTTTTTTGAATATCTTGTCCATCATACGCTGGTATGTAGCCCCAGCGTTTTTTAAGCCAAAAGGCATGCTTTGGAAACTGAAAGTTCCAACACAGACCCCAAAAGCCGCTTTATTGACGTCATCCTGGATTCATCTTCACCTGGTGGTATCCTTGGTATGCGTTCATCATTGACAATCGTTCACATCCAGATGTAGAATCTACCATCTAATCGATTCTGGGCAAGGGATAGTGATCTTTAGGACATGCCTTGTTCAGATCCCTGAAGTCTATGCACTATTCTCCACGTGCCAGTGTTGCCTTTAGGCACCATAACAGCGTTGGATAGCCATTCTGGAAATTGTACTTCCCGTATGTTTTTGGCCTCCAACAACTTCTGTATCTCTTCTTTGATGACCTGGTCTTTTTCTACCCCGAATTACCGAAGCTTCTGCTTCACCGGCTTGACCTGGGGGTCCACGTTAAGGCTATGTAAGGTAACCTCTGGGTCTATCCCTACTAAATCAAATGACGAGAATGCGAAAATATCCACATTCTTCCGTAGGCATGCTATTAATGCTTTGGCTATCGCATCTGGCATCTGCGTCCCGATGCGCGTAGTAAATCCCATTTTGTTGGGCATTAATACTACCAGCAACAGCTCCTCAGCCGGTTGAATTTGAGAATTGTTTTCTGTCGCAGGTTCTGCAACCCTCATCCGTTTGTCTTTGGGTCTTGCTACCCATTGGGGATCTCTCAATTCTTCCCCAGATCTTTTCTTAGCCTCACCGGCCTTTACGGATTGTATATAGCATTTCCGTGATAGGACCTGGTCTCCCGCGACAGATCCCACCCGGTTGCCCACCGGTAATTTCATTATCAGATGGTAGGTTGACACCACCGCTTGAAAAGTACTGAGAGTTGTTCTTCCCAGTATTACGTTATAAGCTGATTTTTTGTCTTACTACCAGGAAGGTAGTTGGTCTAGAGATCTGCAGATCTCCATCTCCCAAGGTCAACATCAGTTCTATTGAGCCTAATGACATGACCAAACCTCCTGCGAAGCCATGTAATGCTGTGGCCACCCCATCTAGTGGTTTGTGCAAATCCATTTGCATAAAGCAGTCTTCGAAGATTACATTCACTCGAGCTCCCGTATCTACAAATACTCTTTTCACTTCATATCGTTCAATCCCTGCCGTAATAACCAGGGTGTCTTCATGAGGATGAATCAGGGATCTGTCGTCTTCGATCCCAAAAGATATTTTAGGATGAGGTACTCCCCCTTCAATCTTCATCACGTCATATTTCTCCAGCATCTGGATTTCTCTGTGATGCGCTTTGCGGCTTCTGTTGGAGTCACCTCCTGTGGGTCCTCCATAAATCATGGAAATTACGCCTTTATTGGCTGAAATTTATGTTGATGTTTCTTTTTGTGGGAGTTTTCCGTCCCTTTCATCTTTACGCCTCTTGGATTGACCAGATTCTTTTTTAACATACTCAAATAGTTGACCCTCTTGTATGAGTTTTTCAATGGCTATTTTCAGATTACGGCACTCATTGGTAGTATGCCCGTAATCATTGTGAAATTTGCAGAACTTATCGAAGGGGGTCGCCTTGGAGGCTGGTCCCTACCTGGGGGGATCTGTACTCCCAGTTTCTTAATCACCACTTCTAACAGATCAGTTGGGGATCTAGTAAGTGGTGTGAGAGATCGTTGGAATCTTTCATTTTTCTCGGGTTTCCTTCCTTCAGGAGCCCCTCTTTTTCTATCATCGGGTTTCTTATCATTTTTGAAGGCTACATCTGCCCGTTTAGCATTCATAGCTTCTTCCATGTTTATATACTTCTGTACCCGGGATAAGAATTCATCAAAGGTTTCGGCGGGTTTCTTCATTAATGAAGCAAAGAAATGTTCTGGCCTCAGTCCTTCCACAAAGGAATGTATTTTCAATGTGGCTCCCACACCTGGGATTTCCAGTATTGCCTCATTAAATCTGGTCATATAATCTCTCAGACTTTCAGTGACCCCTTGTTTGATAGTTGTTAAGTACAACGAATTCTTAGTGGATCTCTTAGAGCTCACAAATTGATGTAAGAATATTTCTCTTAAATCTTTGAATGAGTGGATCGAGTCCCTAGGCAATTGTTGAAACCACTGCTGCGCAGGGCCAGAAAGGGTGGTTAAGAATACTCTACATTTGACTCCTTCAGAATACTGATGTAATAAGCACAAACTCTCAAATTTCATGAGGTGTTCTTCGGGATCTCCCTGCCCTTTATACTCATAAGAAACTGATTTGAAGTTCTTGGGAATAGGGTCAGTTTGAATATCTGCCGAGAATGGGTTATTCTCATTAACATAGTCAGGACCATATTCAGATCTGGTTTCCCTTCCCGTTCGGGCTACAGATGTGCCCATTGTCTCTTCTGTTGGAAGGACAGATTCCTCCGCTTTTTTTTTTTTTCCAGATATCTGGCATGCCTTACGGAGTTCTTCCAGCTCTTTGGCCATGACCCTCATTTGGTCATGTTGCTCTTGAATCTGCTTCTGGAGCATATCTGTGAGAGTCTTTTCTTGACCAGTGCTTGTTTCGCGCACCTCATCATCAGAGGACCCATAATCTGTGAACTGCCCATCCTCTTGGATCTGGGGTAGCTTGGTGATGACATCCTTAAGGACTTTAGGATCTTGTGATCTGGATGCGTATTTGCTTTTTGCCTTTTCATGATTTCCCCTATTATCGGGGAATGAGGATGGATTGATAGGATCTGCAAGAGTACTAGCACCGACGGTAGCTAGTCTTTTTCAGCTCCAGAGCTCCGTCTATCATTGCTTTCATCTGTTGTAACATCAATGGGGAGAAACCAGATTCCCCTACATTAGTCCCCTGGGGCATGGATATGGCCCCAGGATTGGCACTAGAACCGGGGGTAAGATGAGGCGTGTTTGCCTGTCCTTCAGCAGATGATTCCATCATTTGGGCTATGCTGGAGTGTTGATCCATTTTTAAGGAAAATCTGCAAAGATATACGCAGAATTCGCTTGATTAGTGCCTAATATTAGATTAGGGCTTCTCCTATTGTAGGAGGATAGGGAGCTTCGGGTCCTCTTGTTGGGACTTTTCCAACCATTTCCCTTGAACAATCTTGAGGATTTTTTGTTTAAGCGTGAAGATAGCCTTTCTGTGCCTGGATCTTTTGCCAGGGCTTACCATTAGCTTATCTTGTTTTTTTATCAAAAAATCTCCCAAGTTGTATGATACATATGTGTAGGTGATGTATTTCTACTCACCAAGTATATGATTTGTGGGTTCTTCTCCTTTTCTCGAGATTCCTCTGAGATATGGAGGACCTTCTATTACAGCTCTTTAATACTCTTTCTTTTTCATAGGAAAAAGAAAGATCAACACACACTGTATATGTAGCTTTTTCCTTAAGATTTTTTATATGGAGATCCATTGGATATGCCTAAACCGATACCTAGTAGGAGAACGGCGGATATTCAATGAATAAAATGAAAGAATTTAAGAGAATGATCTTTACTGTGATCGAATTCCTTTTTCTGGAATCAGGATTTGCGTAAATCCTCTTTTCTTGTTTTTTGTCACAGATCCTACATAAGGCGAAAAAAGCAATTGAAACATTCTTTATTTGTATTTCAAGCAAATTCCTCATTATAATCAAACAGATAAATTAAAGTACGAATCAACATCATATCAATTATGCGAAGATTTAGATATCTCTTTTTCATTTTTTCGCATAGAAATCGAATCAACATTCAGAGCATTTTGCTTTTAAGGATAAATCTACGCTTTATTCAGATGATTCCCACAGACGGCGCCAGTTGATAGATTGGGTTATTTTTCATCAACAAATCCATACAATAATTACGAACAAATAAATGAAAGATGTTTAGACTTTTTCTAGGTAAACTTTGAATATTTCTTTGGAGAACCAACTTTCTAATCTTTTTTAGTGATGCTACCTCAATGACGCTTTTCCAATCACCACCTCCCAGCTGTGAGCCTGCAAAACAACACCAGAGGAGCGGGGAGGAGTTCCTCTGGGAAGGTACTCTGACGCTCAAGTCAGTATTTGCTCAAGAGAGAAATAGGAATCCGCTTCAGCAAAGCTTGCAGCGGGGGTAAAGTATCAGTAAAAGTGCGTACCTTTCCTTGGTGAAGAAGGTTGGATATTTATAGTAGAGTAGAAGATGAGGGCAAAAGAGTAATTACCTTCTAGTTTACAGGGTTAGATTAGTCTTTTCAGAGGAGACAAGTCAGTTAGAGAGAATATTTTAGTTATGATTAGTGGTCCCCACAGTCATGCTTTTTCTACGCTTCACATGAGGATCTGGGTGAAGGGATGATGGTGACGGAGGGTGATCTGCGCCTGTTATATTCAGATCACTGACAGAGAGTGACCTGCGCTCGTTATGCTCAGATCACTAATAGACCTGATCTGCAGGGTCTGGCGGAAACATGGCATCTGTTCAGTTATTGCTTCTGCATTCCCGATGAGCGCTGAGAGCTGACAAATTACTCCCTATCAGGTAGGTTTTCTTTCTAGTAACTTTGAGCCTTTAAGCGATATGATAAGATTTACAATATATTACATGAACCCTAATTAAATTAAATAGAGTATTGCACATTATTTGCCTTTTTTAAATTTTCGTTTGCCTAAAAGATCGCGCAATTTTCCTATTAGTCAATGACATCACACATCTCTTTATGTCCCATTTTAAGGATTTATGCCTCTATATAGACGTAAATGACAAAATATATTATACGTAAAATTTAAGATGTTCTATAATATTATCTTTAGTTGATCATGACAACATCTTATTTTTATGAGTTTTTACTATTTCCTACAAAACAATATCCTACTAATGCCAAAATGATTCAAACATATATATTGGGTATATGCGCATAAAGCTTCTTGAAATGAAGCTTAAATTTTTGCATAATCATCAACTTGATTCTCTCCCTCAACTTGCTGCCTAACTGTTTCAATAATTAACTTTAACTCAAACCATAAGTGACATGTTGCAATAAATTTTATGTTTTTTCAAAGTGCATGTTTATTTAGTCAGTTAATATTGATTAAGTATATGAATTTGTTAATAAATATATTTACATTTAGTAAAACATGCATTTTATTAAATATATTTTTTCTGAAAAAAAAATTCTTGCTCTGTGAAGTCCTATATACGAATAACATTTATATAGTAATAATTTATTCTAATCTTAATAATATGATTGAAAAGAGGTTAAATTGAATTGCGCTCTAAATTAAACTTATAAATAATTAAATTATTCACAATATAATGAGAACATACATGTATGAGACTGCATATACTATAGTTAAATCATAAATGTGTTTATAATCCATAACTACAGAGTATTATTATGAGAATTGGCGGATTCGAACTCATGATCTCCCACATGATAGGTTATGTTTTGTACCACTACACCACATCACTAAATAATACTTATTTAAGGCTTACAATTTATACATTCATTATTCAATCAGTTTTGAATCATTATCAACTACATTATATTCCTTTATAAAATAATAAATATATATTTTGAGTATAAATATATATAACTGTGAATATGTATTTTTTTTTATTGATATGTCCAATCAGTCCATAAATTATTATTGTATATTAGCTTTAATATTGTCCATTGCTTCCTTTACAATACTGAACTTTTTCATTGCCAATTCTTTTTCAGGATGGATGCTAGGATAGTTTGCTTTGACCGTTTTGACCTCTTCATTAGTTATTGAATACGGAGTACTATGTTTTGTTGGCCTCAAATATTTTTAAAAAAATAACCAATATTGTCGTTAAATATTATAGCTCTAATAAATAATGTAATTGATTTCGTTACTTATACTCCCTCCGTCATTTTCAAGTTGTTACACTTTTTTTTTAACAATTTATTTTTTCAAGCGTTTTCGAGTGTCTTGATGATGAGTTTTAAAAGAATTTTTTCTTTTACGGGATACTACAAATTACTCCCACAAATCACATCTGATTCTCAAAATTTTCAATAACTTGTAAAGAATTTTGTAAACTAAAGAATTTTTAATAATTTGGTATCTAAAGTAAACTAAAGTTTAAAAATATGAAGTTGGTTTGTTACTCACCTCGTTGTCCATCATTATCATTTTTGTAACTCTTGTGCTTGAATTACCCCCTCAAATTACTTCACATTTGATTCTCAAAATTTTCAATAACTTGTAAAGTTTCTTCCGAAGACTGTGTTGAATCACATGACATCTTTTAGTTTCATCGTACAGATAAGAACACAAATTTCTACATTAATTAGATATCAAATTAATGAAAATACTTGGGAAGGAAATATGTGAACTATATTTTAATATAAAAAAGCAACCAAAAAAGTATGAGTTGCTAAGAATTTTACTCAAATTCAATATAGATATTGATCTTAATTATGAAGCTCAAAAATCACATAAGCTAACCTTTTCAAATGTTGTAAATTTTTTCTTTAGACGCAAGAAGAAAAGAGACTTTTGTTTTTCAAGATAAAAAATGGGGTTGAATGACCCATATCTTGTATTAATATGATACCTATTTCTTGATGAACTCCTCCAATATTTTGGGCTTTTAAAGATTTTTTACGTCTCTTTTGTTAATTGATCATTTAATTAATCATATAACAAACTAAAAATACGAATAATGATATGAGAAATAATACAAGAACAAACAAACACACGTATAAATTTAAAAGGGAGTTAGAAATTCGAACGAAGTGCACGACAAAGCTTTGAATTCAGGATGCGAGGATAAAAACCACAAGAAACATGATTAAAAGTAATTGTATTTACCTACAAATTCAATTTGGTGATTGTTTATTCTCTTCTACTCTTGTGGAAAAATAACGGAATATCAATCGAGAGACTCGTAATCGAGAATCAAAAGAGGAATGAAAAAGCGAAGAGAAATTGATGTTTGAAGTTTGTAGCTTTGAACTTCCACACTAATTTAAATATATTAGTTCTCCCTGTTTTAATTAACCTAATAAGTCCATTGTTAATTATTAAGGAATGAACCGAAACTAAGAGAAGGTACAAAAAAATTCAAAATGTCAAATTGTTTCAAACTTTCACACTAATTTAATCTACGCTAATTTAAATAATTTATTACTCCTCTTTTCAATTGGCTATTATATTGTTAATTACTAACGAAATAACCTAATTTAAGATAATGTATGAAAAAAAAAAAAAACAAATAAGGATATAAAAAAGGCAAGAAATTATAAGAGTCAAATAAGTTATGAAAATTTTAAAAGTAAATTTATAATATATTAGATTACATTATTACCCTTAATTTAAAATATATTATGAGGATATTTTAGGCGATTTACATTTCCACCCCCTCTAATTGAACTATCCAATGAAGAAGAAATAAAAACAACTTAATGACTTATTGTTAATCTACCAAATTAAATTCATATAATACAAAGTAACTTTGATTTGTAATGAAGTATTATATTAACTATATATTGTATTCATATTAGATCATTATTCTTAAATTATATTAAGAAACATAAATTCAAATATATTATTATATATACTTTATTACTTAATTATCCTTTAATTTTAAGTAATTTTAAAGGATATTATAGGCAATACATATTTTGCCACAAAATTCTTTGTTATATAGGTATAGATAAGAAAAATTGAAATTCGCGATAAATTTGAGAAAGGAAAAAAATAAATAAAGAAGATTTAGTGGAGCTGAAAAATATCTGTTCCAATTAGAAACATAGCTGAAAAATAAATGCCAAACACCTTAGAGGGTGCTTCGGATTTTTTGCCCCTTTATATACATTAATTGAAAAAATACCCTTATAAACTCAATATTGGTAAAACTACCCTTAAGCAATAAAATACATATTTTATGGGCCCACATGACAAATTTTTTTGGAGCTGTCGGCTCCCTCTTAATTTGTGCTGGTCAAAAATAACTTTTTTTTGTTTTTTTTGGGTTGTGAACCTCTCTTCTATTGTGTGTGTCGTGTAGCTGGGGTGGGGTGCGAGAATCAATATATATATATGTAGGGTACCCGAATATACAATAATACATTTTATGTTATAAGGATACAAAACAATAAAACAAACAATACCTCAAAAGAAACAAGATTCTCGGTTGCATGAGGTGAATATGGGGAATATATTCTCATAATAATAGATAAAAAATAAAATTCATCCCTTATAAACACACACACACAAACCCTAATCAAACATATATTCCCCCCACACACACACGAAGGAAGAGAAATTTTAACACTCTCTTCTCCCTACTCTCCACCTTCCTTATCTCCCCCTAAACTCTCTTCTCCCTCAAGCTTACAACCTCCCTTCTCTTTTCCTCAAGCACCGGAGTGATGTCGGCACAATACGTAATCGATCACGAGCACAAAGACCACTTTGTCTTGCCGGAAAATGAATCGGGATCTCCGTCGAAGTAATACCACGATGAATATCGGTATGTGTTTCGGCGAATGTCGTATATTCCAGTCGCCGGAAAAATCACTTTTCCGGCCACGGGATGGACCGGCCGGCTATGCCAAAATTTTTCTCTTATTTTTCTTAGTATGGATAAATTTTCATATGTAATTTATGTGTTGCGTAATTCGTTTATAGAATTTTGTTTAAATTAATTGATTATTATTTAGTTTAAATTAATTCTCTAAATTGATTTAATTCGAAATAATTATAAATATGTAATGTTTGTAATGTTAAAATTTAAATTTAGGTTAAGAAAAAAAAGAGAAAATTTGGGTATAGCCGGCCGGTCAATCGGAGGCCGGGAAAGGGCCAACCGGTCGTATATTCCGGTCGCCGGAAAAATCACTTTTCCGGCGACGGGATTGACCGGCCGGCTATGCCCGAATTTTTCTCTTATTTTTCTTAGTATGGATAAATTTTCATATATAATTTATGTGTTACGTAATTCGTTTATAGAATTTTCTTTAAATTAATTGATTATTATTTAGTTTAAATTAATTCTCTTAATTGATCTAATTCAAAATAATTATAAATATGTAATGTTTGTAATGTTAAAATTTATATTTAGGTTAAGAAAAAAAAGAGAAAAATTTGGGTATAGCCGGCCGGTCAATCGGAGGCCGGGAAAGGGCCAACCGGTCGTATATTCCGGTCGCCGGAAAAAGCACTTTTCCGGCGACGGGATTGACCGGCCGGCTATGCCCGAATTTTCCTCTTATTTTTCTTAGTATGGATAAATTTTCATATGTAATTTATGTGTTACGTAATTCGTTTATAGAATTTTGTTTAAATTAATTGATTATTATTTAGTTTAAATTAATTCTCTTAATTGATCTAATTCAAAATAATTATAAATATGTAATGTTTGTAATGTTAAAATTTATATTTAGGTTAAGAAAAAAAAGAGAAAAATTTGGGTATAGCCGGCCGGTCAATCGTAGGCCGGGAAAGGGCCAACCGGTCGTATATTCCGGTCGCCGGAAAAATCACTTTTCCGGCCACGGGATGGACCGGCCGGCTATGCCCGAAATTTTCTCTTATTTTTCTTAGTATGGATAAATTTTCATATGTAATTTATGTGTTACGTAATTCGTTTATAGAATTTTGTTTAAATTAATTGATTACTTATTTAGTTTAAATTAATTCATTTAATTCGAAATAATTATAAATATGTAATGTTTGTAATGTTAAAATTTATATTTAGGTTAGGAAAAAAAAAGAAAAATTTGGGTATAGCCGGCCGGTCAATTGGAGTCCGGGAAAGGGTCGACCGGTCGTATATGTGTTTAATTTATTGATTTTATATTTATTTGTAATTTTTATTAATTAAGTTGTAATTATTTGACTACAGATGGACGAGATCTACGTCAATGTTAAATATGGGGGTACCTGAGATGATTCTGGTTATGAAGGTGGCGAGGAGGTCAATATCCCATTATCAGTATCTTATTGGCATATGGTCCATGTCCGGGTACATTGTTCGTCTCCGATATGCACGCGTCTATCATACATGCTATCAAAGAGATCTTCCCCGCATCTAAGCACGGGTTCTGTTACTTCCATCTTGCTAAAAATCTTACGCACTACGGAAAGAATGTAGGCAACCAGCTCCAACATGCCGTATACACGTACGACGAGCATGATTTCCAGACATAATGATAAAAGTGTCGAATTCAGATTACAACTATTTGTGGTGACTGAAAATCCTGCACGCAACAATCTTTCTATACAGGTCTATCATATCATCTACATTAGTTACATTGGGGCATCCACTAATCCAGCGCTCGATATTCATTATGGCGATTGGACCATCACTAATAAAATGGGATTATCCATGAAAATGTTTTAATGTGTTATTACATGTTTAAGGCTCTTATAATGTATGCGATCGGGTCTTTCGGTTGGTCTAACACACTAATCGGGAGGCTGTGCGCACGGTTAGAAATCGTTGGGTTGATCACCAATTAATTCTAACTTCGAGGGGAGAACCTCTGGATGAAATATTCCATTGTCTCCAAATCATGGCTCCATTTGAAAAGGGAAAAGGGATCCGACGGTGGTAATGTCCCGGGATCAATATAAGAGTAACATGGTAATACTCATGCGCGCGCAATCATGAAAAATGTGGTTTTGTGTGCATGGAAGTAAATGATTTCAAAACCCTTCTATGTATACTTTATTATCATGGATATTCTTTTTATGATAAAAATGTTTTTGGCACAAGCCCACTGGGTACATTAGTACTCAGCCTGCAATTCATTTCCAAATGTTTTGCAGATTAAGGAGCTGGTGGAACAGGCGAAGCTGGAGAGGACTGTTGTTGTTGCTAATGTATAATAAAAGCTTCCGCTACGCCTATAAATAAAATCCCTATGTTTTCGTACACCACGAGTTATATATATAATATTACGGGTACTCAGATAAATCGGCCAACATGGGTTGTTCGGTTTAGCCAAACCCATAGTTTGAGCTGTATGTCCCGATCCCGTATTTAAATATTATATTATTTTATGTCTACGGGTATTCAGACACAGGCGGCCGGTACGGGCAGTATGATTTATCTACCCCGTAGTTCGTGTTGCGGGTCCCGATCCCGTATTTAATTTCTTAACAATAGGATTAAATATCTCCAAGCCATGAACTCCTTTCTATCCCCGCTTCTTAATTCCAATCCCTTGCCATGTCCCGGCATACGTACCTTCCCTCGGGAACTGGGGCGTGACAACTTCTTCAACCGAAGAACCAAACATTTCTTGTCCCTCTTCTAGCAACCGGTAATAGTCTGCTTTAAGATCCATCTACAATCATGAACACGGGTTATACATATTAGTATAAATAATTAGCGTAAGTAGACGACAATTAAATATATGACAGGAAATATTACAATGACGAAATTTTCGGGCATAGCCGGCCGGTCCATCCGAACGCCGGAAAAGTGATTTTTCCGGCAACCGGAATATACGACCGGTCGGCCCTTTCCCGGCCTCCGATTGACCGGCCGGCTATACCTAAATTTTTCTTTTTTTTTTCTTAACCTAAATATAAATTTTAACATTACAAACATTACATATTTATAATTATTTTGAATTAGATCAATTAAGAGAATTAATTTAAACTAAATAATAATCAATTAATTTACACAAAATTCTATAAACGAATTACGTAACACATAAATTACATATGAAAATTTATCCATACTAAGAAAAATAAGAGAAAAATTCGGGCATAGCCGGCCGGTCCATCCCGTTGCCAGAAAAGTGATTTTTCCGGCGACCGGAATATACGACCGGTTGGCCCTTTCCCGGCCTCCGATTGACCGGCCGGCTATACCCAAATTTTTCTCTTTTTTTCTTAACCTAAATATAAATTTTAACATTACAAACATTACATATTTATAATTATTTTGAATTAGATCAATTAAGAGAATTAATTTAAACTAAATAATAATCAATTAATTTAAACAAAATTCTATAAACGAATTACGTAACACATAAATTACATATAAAAATTTATCCATACTAAGAAAAATAAGAGAAAAATTCGGGCATAGCCGGCCGGTCAATCCCGTAGCCGGAAAAGTGCTTTTTCCGGCGACCGGAATATATGACCGGTTGGCCCTTTCCCGGCCTCCGATTGACCGGCCGGCTATACCCAAATTTTTCTCTTTTTTTCTTAACCTAAATATAAATTTTAACATTACAAACATTACATATTTATAATTATTTTGAATTAGATCAATTAAGAGAATTAATTTAAACTAAATAATAATCAATTAATTTAAACAAAATTCTATAAACGAATTACGTAACACATAAATTACATATAAAATTTATCCATACTAAGAAAAATAAGAGAAAAATTCGGGCATAGCCGGCCGGTCATCCCGTCGCCGGAAAAGTGCTTTTTCCGGCGACCGGAATATACGACCGGTTGGCCCTTTCCCGGCCTCCGATTGACCGGCCGGCTATACCCAAATTTTTCTCTTTTTTTTCTTAACCTAAATATAAATTTTAACATTATAAACATTACATATTTATAATTATTTTGAATTAAATCAATTAAGAGAATTAATTTAAAAAAAATAATCAATTAATTTAAACAATATTATATAAATGAATTACGTAACACATAAATTACATATGAAAATTTATCCATACTAAGAAAAATAAGAGAAAAATTCGGGCATAGCCGGCCGGTCCATCCCGTCGCCGGAAAGTGATTTTTCCGGCGACCGGAATATACGACCGGTCGGCCCTTTTTCGGCGTCCGATTGACCGGCCGGCTATACCCAAAATTTTCTTTTTTTTTCTTAACCTAAATATAATTTTTAACATTACAAACATTACATATTTATAATTATTTTTAATTAAATTAATTAAGAGAATTAATTTAAACTAAATAATAATCATAACAAATTAATTTTTAAAATAAATACATAAACTACTTACTAAGCATAAAAATTCAATATTAATCGATTACCAATATTATTGGATAATCCGGAAACACAATGAAGCAATATAGCTCGATATCCTCCACAGTTAATCGCTCGTCTTCCTCTTCCTCAGCTCAAAACTTCTTCTCAGAACAATTTTTATGCGGAGTTTGTTTTTTGTTTTTTGGAATTCGATTGAAATTTCAGTGTTGTATATATTGAGTTTCGTGAGGTGTGGTTGGCATAGGATACCAAAAATTATTACTGTTTCGTCTGTGATATAACAGACGAAAATTGAATTATTTGCACCAAAAAAGCACTCAAAATTGTATACTGAAGCTTCACGCATGCATGCATACAGGGAAAATTTATTAGTTATACTGTTGATAATAAAAATTATAAAAAAAAAAATTAAGAGATGCGTCACTTGTCACTTCTTCAAAGACTTCATCATTGAAAAATAATTGAGTAGTATTTAAACATAAAAAGTGGGACCCATTACATATTAAAATAATTAAAAGGGTAGTTTTTACATTTCTTTCTTTAAAAGGGTAATTTTTACATATCCCTTTTTTTGGAGGGGTAATTAACCAT
Source organism: Mentha longifolia (assembly GCA_001642375.2). Lineage (NCBI taxonomy): Eukaryota > Viridiplantae > Streptophyta > Magnoliopsida > Lamiales > Lamiaceae > Mentha > Mentha longifolia. Next base: position 25,726,165 of record CM038118.1, on the reverse strand, counting down.
ATATTGAGAACACCTTATGTACTTATCCTTAGAAGTTGCATCTCTTTCAAGCTAACAAATACTGCATCGATCAATATTCATCCAACTTCACCTCCAAATTCCAATCAAAAAATCAAAATGCTCATCACAACTCAAACCGCTCTCATCCTCACCGCTTCATCTCTTTTCATTCTCTTCCTCCAAACATGCGCTGCCAAAAACTGCACACCTTCTTCCTGCGGCATCATTCCCAACATCACCTCCCCTTTCCGCCTCAACACCGACCCAACCAACTGCGGCGAACCCAGATTCGAACTCTCCTGCGAAAACGACGTCGCCTCCCTCTACCTAAACTCTCAAAAATTCTACGTCAAAGAAATCAACTACCTAATCTCCAGAATCAGACTTGTCGACGCCTCCATTAGCAACGAAAGTTGCTCTTTCCCCAAATACTCTGCCTCCGACTACAACTTCACCGACGGATCTCCTTACCGGATCTCCGACTACGGTGATCCGTACGGTGGATATGTGGCTAAGCCTATCAATTTGATTAGGTGTCCGAATCCGTTGAAGAATTCTTCGATCTTCACGGATGTTACTGATTGCGGCTTCAATTATTCGTCGCGTGCTGGATTTGATTATATTAGGGTCGGCCGCATGAACGCGTCGGAGGTAGACCTGCCCACGGGCCGAGCCCGCCGGTTTCGGGCCCGGCCCGGCGGGCCACGGGCCTCGGACAGCATGAACCTAGCCCGGCCCTAGAATTCAGCCGCGGTTTAGGGCTCGGCCCTAGGCCCGCCGGTTTCGGGCCGGGCCAGAACCCGGCGGTTTCGGGCCGGCCCGGCGGTTCACGGAAATTGAAGGGCTGAAGCTGAAGAAGGGCGCTGCTGATTGCTGAAAAACAGAGCAATGCTCTGTTTCACTGAAATAGCTACGGCATTTTCGCCCAATTTGGGCGAATTAATTTATTTTTTTTTTTCTTTCAACTTTTTTAAGATTTTAAATTTTATTCTTTTAAATTAATTAATTTAATGAATAGGAAATGTTAATTTGTCAACTTTTAATGTATATATTTTTTAAAAAAAATATTTAAATTACTCATTAAATTGTTGATAATGCATATCAAATTATCAATTGATGGAGGTTTGCAATATTGATGAAAAAAATTACAACATTAAATTAAGCTCAATTTAATCACTTTGACAATTGAATAAAAACTTTTACATTTGACAAGAAAAATACTAAAAATTATAATAAGGGACTTGAACTCAATTTCATTTCTAAAATCGAGTTGCCTACGTATCCTCATATTAATAGAGGAATCAAAGTCGACGTAGTTCTTATTACAACACAACGGTTCCTATTCCGCACCCGATGCCGATGCCGATCGATCCGTCTCGGTGAAGGCTTCATCTTCACTCTCATTCCGATCATCCCATTCCGGTTCTTGAGCTCTAAGGTCGGCCCTACACCAATCATCGAGCAACATGGTAGCTTCAATGTTTGCCGGCTTCATTGTTGATCTTCTTTGATCTAGCATAAGACCTCCGGTGCTAAAGGCTTGTTCAACGGATACGGTGGATGCCGGGACGGCAAATAACTCCTTCGCCATCATGGAGAGTATTGGGAACTCCACTCTCTTCGACCACCATTTCAACACATCGATCGACGGACCACTATCTTCAACACCAAAGATAAAACGAGTTTGCAAAAATATATCAAATTCACTATTACCTTGGCTCCTTGGATTATCATAGGTTCTAATTTGGTACATTCCTTGCATTTGTCTAACTAAAGGATCCATTGAGTCCATAGCAAAGGGAAAATCAAATGAAGGCATCATAGTAGAAGAAGAAGAAATATTGGTATTATCTTCATTACTACCATATTTTCTCCTATATTCATCAAAAAGTTCTATCAAAGTCCTATGTAGATCATCCTTCATATCTTGCACATTAGGAATATCAAAAAATATTTGTTCACCATCAATTACAACATTACTAAAGTCCATTTGCAAAAAAGCATCATAATAAATCCCAAGCATTTGACAAACACCTTCATATCTCCATTTAGGATCCAAACACTTAGCAATCAAGAAAATTTTTGGAATCTCCCTAAAATACTTTAGCCATTTTTGAACCATATAATATATCACACCCGTTGACTTAGGGCCGGGCTAGGGCTAAGCCCGACGGGCCTAAAAGCCCAGGCAGGTCTAGTCGGAGGTGCCGCGCACGTGCGGAGTGGATCGGATTGTGATGACGTCATGGGAGTTTAGGGATTTGAGGAATGTTTCGCTTTCGGAGATACACGAGTCTCTCTTGTATGGATTTGAGCTCTATGTGTGTTCGTGGTGGTGGTGCAGAAGAACTACCACAAATTGGGGTAAATAATTAATTTCATCACTTTCCTTCAAATGCAGTTCTTTCTTTTCTTTTCTTTTTTTTTTTCTTTTCTTTTTTTTGAAATAATATTGTACTATATATATACTACCTCCATCCCCCATCTGTTGAGTTACTTGACTTTATAATTGATTTTGAAACTTTATAATGATAAATGAATTTAAAGTCAACTAGTTCAACATACAGTACTGTATATTCTAATGGTTTTTTTGATGGTGGAAAGTGCAGATAAATTCACAAAATTCTTATTGGGGACTAATGGTAAGGATTCCCACACTCCTTGTCTAAGCAATCTAATTTAATTTATTTCTATTATTTTTAATGCTCATTTGCTTATGATTAAAAAATGCAGGGCTTCTCCTAATTCCTCTGGCAATTCTAGGTGCCTGCTTAATTTATCTCTTACTTAATAATGAAAAGAAAAGATTGCTAGAAATCTAATAATTTTTACGAAAAATTGCAGTGTTTATAATGGCAGGGGTAAGCCTCCCTGTGACAATCATCATTGGATTAATCGGTGTATTAGTGCTCTCATTTGCCTCCTTTGGAGAGTTCTGTAAGAATGTTTTCATTATCTTTGTCTTTTTCTGTAATATTTTCTCACATATATATTGCTCTTGTTTTATACAGTAATATGTTTTTTCTACTTTTTTTAGGGCCTTACGACTTCGCTTACTACTTGTTTCCTAACGGGGTGAATTTGAAATCTGATTTGTTACTACTCACTGGTATGCTATAAATTTATGTTACTTACTGTTTTATAATTATCGTAATTGTTATCAGTTTTTCCATGCATTTACAAATTAGTAGCCTTTTGGGCATAATTTTATTTCGAATCAAAACCATTTGATTGGCCCGACCCACCTTACATATAATTGGGCCAGCCCATTTTGGCAACAAATTTGCTGGCCTATTACTATGGGAGATTTTGAACATAGCCCCTTTTTCTCTCCACAAAGCCCCAAATAAAAATAATAATATACAATTATGCCCTTATATAGTCCCTAACATGAAAGATTTAACAAAATATGATCAAGATTATAATCCCACATAGCCTCCGTTGAGTAAATCGTAAAACTAGAAGATTATATACATATCCCCCTTTGAAGAGCGCGCGATTGAAAGACATGGAACCAGAACTAATTAATTATGAAGAAGAACTCCACATTTCAACACCTTTCAATTCTACTTTGCCATGGAGAAATCAATTTACTTTCTTACAAATTTATTTGCCTAAATTGACTTAGTTTGAGTATCAAAATCCTCTCGATTAAAGAAAACTCATAAATTGATATGATCATAAGGCAAAAGGATGTTGTTGCGGTTTACCTAAACTTCAGTGCTTCAATGCTTCACTTGTGTGCTTCAATCCCTTTATAAACGCCGCGTTTTTCAAGGTGATATACCAATGTGTATTGTAAAAAATCTAACCTTGCAGTTATCAGATCAACGATGTGCACACCTAGAGCGTTTATTTATTTTCATAATATTAATTAAACTAAATGAATAGCATAAATATAAATAAAGAAAGCCATCAAGATTCAGTTAGAAAAAATGGAAAAATATTATAAGGGGCTGACGGCTGCCCAAGGAAAAAATTTCCTCTTTTCCAGGAATTTTTTTTTCTTTTTCCTCCTTTTCACTCAAAGGCGTGCTCCTATGTAAAAATGAAAATCTAGATAAACCAGAAACAGGACCTAAAATCTAATGTTTGTGCACATGAATTATGAGAAAACCTTCTGATCATCCTTATGTTGTATATATGCAGTGCTTCTCGTGACTTCTCTGGCCATTATAGGTGCGCACTTAATTTATTTATCACTTAATTTTTAACACTTTCATCTTCATTAACTATCAGTGTTTTTAACATCCATGAACGACTTGTTATGAACATTATGGATAAGATTGATGCAGTTCTAATTTTTTTCAAAAAAAAAAAAATCCAGTTTGTTTAACTGCAGCAATCAACATCCTTGTGTCGATCATCGTTGGATTTGCCGGTGTATTAGTACTCTCATTCATTTTGATACAAAACTGTAAGAATATTCATTATCTCTCTTTTTACTTCTTAATTATTTTATTTGTCAAATATTCATTTTTGTTTATCATGTTCTTCTAGGGTCCTATGCATTTGGAGTGGGTGTGGCATCTAAATTCATATACACAGGTGCGCTCTATATTTATGTTGAACAGTTGAAGTGCCATTTTCAAATAATAAATAAAATATGCATTAGTTTTTGTTCATTTCGATCCTCTAAATATAATAATTATCAGCTACATATCAATGTTTCTGCGAGAAGACTTTAATTTTTTCTTCTTCATACAAGTTAGTGTATTGACAAAAGTTTTGGCCTTATTAAAGTATAATTTTATTTAGTAATTTAATTATTTTAATTGGACAAATTTATTTTATTGTTTTCCTCCTTTTTTTTCTTTTTCCATCTCATCTTAGGCGTCATCTCAAGCATGGTCATCTTTGTACCGAGGTTCATCATATGTCCTTTCGTAGTGTGGTTTTTGATTTACAAATTCAGAAGAAGGCATTCGTCCATGTTTGATGCAATAGAAGGTTATTTACAAAGCGACAACAAACTCGTGCCAATCAGATATTCCTACTCGGACTTAAAAAAGATGACCAAAGCTTTTCAAGAGAAACTAGGTGAAGGAGGCTTCGGTGCAGTTTACAAAGGAAAACTCCGGAGTGGCCATCATGTCGCAGTCAAATTGCTTGGTAAATCCGGAGCAAATGGCAAAGATTTTATCAATGAAATTGCAACTATTGGAAGGATACACCATGTCAATATCGTGAAACTAGTTGGATACTGTGCAGAAGGCTCCAAGCGTGCCCTTGTTTATGATTTCATGCCAAATGGTTCTCTTGAAAAATATCTTTTCAATGGAGAAAAAATGAGTTCCTTGAATTGGGATACGAAGTTTGATATTGCAGTTGGAATTGCTCGAGGGATCGAGTATTTGCATCAAGGGTGTGATATTCAGATCTTACATTTTGACATAAAGCCTCATAATATACTTCTCGACGATAACTTTATTCCCAAAATATCTGATTTTGGATTGGCAAAATTTTACTCTACCGAGAAGAATGCGGTGACCATGACTGCTGCTAGAGGAACAATTGGTTATGTTGCTCCTGAACTAATTAGTAGAAGTATTGGGGCAGTGTCTTATAAAGCTGATGTGTATAGTTTCGGGATGCTGCTAGTGGAAATGGTGGGCTTAAAGAGAGACTTGATGGGAAACAATGGTGACTCCAACCAATATTTTCCAAATTGGATATATGACCGCTTTAATGAGGGCAAAGATATTGAAATTGTGAAAGGTAATGAAAATGATGATGACAATAGTACGAGGAAAGTTGGTCGAAAGATGACAATAGTTGCATTATGGTGCATACAAATGAATCCAGATGATCGTCCACCAATGAATAAAGTGTTAGATATGTTACAAGCTGATGTTGAACGTCTTCAAATTCCAAACTACCCGTCCTATCCAAACCAAATTGTAGTGAACATGGATCAAAGTGAGATGACATTGTCAAGTAGTTCTTTGCCCATGCTACAACATTATGATACTTCCTCCTCTGTGGTTTAGTGCTCAAGAGTGATAAAAGTGTGCAACAAGTCGCCTGTAAAAATTCGAATATCCCTATTATGTGTATATCCGTTATTTAGTATAGATCCAGGCTGAATTAATAATATATTCTTCATGGAATGAATATGGAGTAGAATAAGTACCTCCATGATGAAAGTCCAACCTTGGCTGTTCTATGAAAAATGGAAGTCCATATTTAAATCTAAATATTCATTAATTTATTTTTTGAACGAGAAATATTCATTATATATATATAGTGATAATGGTAGAAAAATAGCCACTATTTTCTGAATACTTACGTAAGGACTTACAAAAGAAGTTTTTTCAATAAAGATGTGAATTAGGGAGGATTGGTCGACGAAATATGAACCGAAGACTAAACCTTGATATACCCCGAAACACTACATTTCTGTTACTTAGAGACATGCTGGCGGCTGCCGATCATTTAATTGGACTTAAATTTGGAATGGGTACACTTGACGATATGAATCATTTGAAAAATAAGCGCATTCGCTCTATAGCGGATCTTTTACAAGATCAATTCGGATTGTCTCTAGTTCGTTTAGAAAATATGGTTCGAGCGAAATGCAACAAAAGAAAAGGAAGGAAAATCCATGGACCGACCCCATATGTGTGTGTGTGTGTGTAGTCTTAAGTAATTGATAATTAAGATCATTAAGTTATCAATATAAGCCTTTTTTTGAAATGTGCAAGAGCAGCAAAACAAAGTAACAAAATCACCTTTCTAATATATCAAATTCATCGATGATCTTCGGCCATGATAACTGGACGCTGCATACAAAAATAATTTACATACATTTCTTTCAGAGATAGATAGATAGATACACTAATTAACATTGAAAAAGCATTTGAAACAAGTCGATAGCTATAGGCAAAATCCAACTAGAAAGGCAAAAGGATAATTGAAGAGGCAGTCGCCATATTTCCCCACTAAAACTAAAAGAAAACATCAGTCAGAACCTTCTTGCTCTGCAGAGAAGTCTTCAACAACTTGACAGCCAAATCAGCATAAGAAAAACAATCATTAAATTTAAGGAACTGAATTAAAAAAAATTATTTACAATAACAAGTATGTTATGAAAAATTAAGATAATAATACCTCATTCATTCCCAAATTAACAACTTTTTCCTCCAAGGCACCAACCTCCTTCACGTTGAAGCTATTAAGCAGAGTGATGCTAGAGATGGTAGACATAGGCTTCACCACCAGATCATCCATCACCATGTAGGTGACGACCCCCTTCACCAAGCCGCCGTCCTCCGCCGCCACTTCCACCGCTGGCGGAGCCACGTACGTCATAACCGTGTTCATCTGACGGCGGCATCCCGGGCACATCGCGCGTAGGTCTTCAGAAACGTAATTGTAGCATGTGCACCTGTAGAATTTCCTCTGGTCCGGTGCGTCGTTGAGGGCGAGAAGCGGAACCGAGGAACCGGCCACCGACACCACCGGTTTGAGAAAGGTGTCCTTGGTCTGGTCGGGCTGGATGTAGGCGGAGTTGAGATTCTCGAGGCTTTTGTAGAGATTTGGGAGAGACCCCACCATCCCTTGAGCTTGGAGGAGGCGGACGATGGTGGCCACCGGCAGAGACAGTATGTGGAAGAGGAAATCAACGCACTCTTTCCCTGCTTCGGCGAAGAGGACGCGTTTGCCTCTGGTGTCCATCAACAGCTTCATGCTCACCTTCGAGTTCGACATTTCTTCGTTTTTCTGTATTTTTTCTTCTTTGCGCTCATACTGTGTATGTCTAATAGTTCAGGCTATGGAGACCCTAATTTATGCAGAGGCGGAGCTTCGATTTTTGTGTAGCGTCTTTGATCACAAGTTGGGTGCTCTGAACGAGGCTCACGTCAGCTCGCCGCCACAAATGAACGTTCCTGCATTGTAACATCGATTTATTAGTTCCATTAGTGTTGTTCCGGTATGTGCACGGATGATATGAATTATAAAAAATAATGAAATAAATAAATAAAAGTTGAAACTATATATTTTTCTTTCACATCATTATTGAATAAAAATTTAATTCTTATAATTTTAGAAACCTAAAATAATTTCGTAAAAAAGAAAAGAAAAAAAAAAGAAAAACCTGAAATAATTTTAGAGAATATAAATAAATATTCCCTCCGTCTCGCTATCTTTGACACTATTTTCTTTTTGGGCCATCTCACTATGTTTGACACCTTTTCTTTTTGGGAAATAATTAACACTCCCTTATTACACTTAACTTTCTATAATTAAATCTCACAATCCACTCACTTTTCACTTTTCAGTACATATCCCAATATAATTTAAATTCTAAAACTTTAAATTGTCATAACTTGATCGTTTGTTCTCGGATTTTTATAATTTTTATACCAAATTAAATGTCTCGATACGATCTTTCATTTAAGATCAAACATGAATATATTTTTATGCATCTATGATGCTCTTGTTTTAAAATATGTATAAATACATAAACAACACCATATACCTACACACATTACACTTTACACACTAATCACTTCCGTCTTAATTCACGTGCCGAAAAGAAAAGTGTCAAACATAGCGAGACGGAGGGAGTACAATTTTAAATATTTGTGTGATAGAAATGTAAGCTCCCTGTAGGCTATTCTACATTTATATAGTGAAACTACTATTGCTACTAAAATATTTGAATTACTATATTTTTGGTATATTTTATTTAAATTCATACAGTTATCTAAATAATTAGTAATTACTAAGTTCCTTAAATAATTTAATTTTACATTTCTTTGAAAAAAATAATAATACATCAAAAAATTAAGCAATAAGTCATGATTACAGTAAATTTATCGATCAATAGCTTTAAATTTAACTTAATATTATTTCACAAAAATTCAATTAATAATTTGTGACAATGTATCCAATTAAATTTTCTATTGTCACAATCAAATTTTACACAAATTATCAATATAATTGAAAAGGTAAACAAATAACATATGAATATAACAAAATAAAGAAATTTATAGAATAATCTAATACAAAAATAGATATATTAGCAAACAATATAGTAACATATTTATAATTTACAATACATTTGTTGCAAATCCATTGTACAATTCAAAAATATTTGAAATAAATCATCTTTGAGAAACCATTAGACACTTGATTGTTATTTTTGGAGGGAAAATGACATTGATGTAATTTTTATCAACTATTTAGCTTTTATATATTGTATAGATTTTGTTTTTTCTTCACATTCTAATTACACCCTCCATACTTAATTTATTAATCTTATTTATTTTTAGCACAATAACCAAAAGTATATGTGATAAAAAGTTTTAAGGGGCCTTTTTCATCATTATTTTTTTGACTTTTATAAAAATTAGACTAATCAATGATCAAGACGAAAAAGAAAATGACAATAATGAAGTGAGACGGAGGGAGTAATTTAGTAAGGAATTTATATGCTCATTTATAAATACTCTCTTAGCCACCGTGTGCATACTTAATGTGTTCACAGCTAACGTAACAAATCACGTTAATTATTTTTCTCTTTAATGTTTAATTTTTTTAGTAGGATTTAATTTTTTATGATAGAGTTTATTTTTATAAAATATAATAATTATGAATTTTCTTAAATAAAATGCTTTGACCATATTTAATATGGGGTGAAAATTTTAAATACCTTTTTTTAAAATGAAGATGTAAATTCTACCCTCTTTTTGATTTTAATGTACAAAATGCCCTCTTTATTATTATAATTCAAAGGGGCCCACTTTTTTCTCTTCTATTTTGCATTGGTAATTGATGATTGTCAGCTCTGATGTCCGGATTCTTCAAAAAATAACACATTGCAGTATCGGATACGCACAGGGTACGAGTGCGGGTGCAATTCGCGGCGGATTCGCACACGATTCGCTACTTGGCATATCATAATTTAATTTAATATAAATAATAACGGATACGCGAATCTCAAGGATTCGCGTATCCTGAGTTGATGGGTTATATTAGCTATAACTTAAATTTTTTAGGGATCTTTTTGCAAAACTTAAAACATTTTTTATTAAAAGAAAAAGAAATAGAAGCACTAGGTGTGTCTTTTTCATTAGATTGCTAATCTATTTTATTTTGATGAAACTGAATTAGAGTTTATTTAATTGTGATTTGAAACTTTATTTTATTTGTGTTGTTGTTACATTGTTTTTTTAATTAGATTACATTGTCGAAAAAATTACTCCCTCCGTCTCGCTATCTTTGACACTATTTCCTTTTTGGGCCGTCTCACTATGTTTGACACCTTTCCTTTTTGGGAAATAATTAACACTCCCTTATTACACTTAACTTTCTATAATTAAATCTCACAATCCACTCATTTTTCACTTTTCAGCACATATCCCAATATAATTTAAATTCTAAAACTTTAAATTGTCATAACTTGATCGTTTGTTCTCGGATTTTTATAATTTTTATACCAAATTAAAGGTCTCGATACGATCTTTCATTTAAGATCAAACATGAATATATTTTTATGCATCTATGATGCTCTTGTTTTAAAATATGTATAAATACATAAACAACACCATATCCCTACACACATTACACTTTACACACTAATCACTTCCGTCTTAATTCACGTGCCGAAAAGAAAAGTGTCAAACATAGCGAGACGGAGGGAGTATATATATTAAGTTATGACTTTTTTTAATTTATTTATTTTATATGCATTATATATATAATCTATATCTATATACTATATAAAAGCAGGCCCGATCAAAAAAAAAAACTATATAAAAGCAGAGTATGAGGGGTATTTTTGTAAATTTTTATTTAATTTAAAAAAATGAATTTGTTAATGTTAAATTTAAAATGCTATATCATCATGCCGAAACAACTCTACGCTTCACCCTTTCTGTTTGCAAACTCCTAAAAGTCACTATGTGAATTTAAATATTTTCTTTTGACAACGAAGCGTAACTCAGTTGGTAAGACGTTTCACCTTCAACCAAGAGGTCGGAGGTTTGAGTCACCCTAGGGAGGAAATAGAGAACCATTATTGATCCTCTTTTTTAAGAAAAAAAAATTAAATATTTTCTTTTCAATATTAACCAACGTGTCCCTTTGCATGCAAAGTCATTATTCTTGATATATATAATGAAATTATTGGTGCAAGATTACGGCATTTGTAAAGCACTAACCCTGAACCTCCATAACTATAGAAAAAGAAAATCAGATCTTAATTTTGGTGTTGCCGGAAATCTAAAATTTCTCTCAAGGTGTCGCCGACGTGTGATATGTGTTGAGCAATAGGGAGAAACAATATAAATCAAGAAATTATCACGGAGTGTCTTTGTCGCCGCTACCGTCGCCGAAAAAAAAAATTTGAAGAAGAAAAGCAGTTTCAAATGCAAAACAGCATCTCTCAAAAATCCAAACAATGTCAAACAATCGTTTCGAGAAAAAAATTTAAAATTATTAATTTCTTTGAATAAATTGATAAGCGGACTTCTAAAAAGTACTAATTGACATATACTTTCACGAATTGTCTCTTCTCTTCAACAATTACAGTGTGAGATCCCTACCTTTCACCATGGTGGTTAAACCTTCTTTTCCACCGATTCTATGCTCAACATTCTTCTAATAAGTGTTCCAAAATTCATAATTTCCTTCTGATGCCGCACCAATGAATCAAAAGCAATTGAAGTGTCGAACAACGCAAACAATTGAAGTGCAACAGGTTATGATTTTTTTCTTTTAATTTATTAAACAGTTTCTGAACAGTTTTCCTTACCATCGATCATTAAAGTCAGTTTCCTTTTCTTTTTTCAATTTATCAAACATTTAGTGATTTTAATTTTTTTTACTTAATTTAGACTCCATTCGGGAATTGTTAACGATGCCCGCTGATTCATGGATGCATGACAAGTACAAAGAGAAGGAAGCGGCAATAACATTGAAAAACACATCAGTCAAGGATATATCACTTTTTCAGTTGTAAATATGCGTATTTACTGGTGGAAATATGTAGCAACTGATTTTGATCTTAGACCATCTTTATCCGTGACACCCAAAAATGGGTCGTCCACTAACGACAAGAGAGAAAGAAATAAAAGAAAAGCAAAAATGGGATTAATGCTCACAACCGGTGCTTTCAACAACCTCCAAGCCAACTTGGGTTGTCTAATAATGTATTGCCACTTGTCATTCTTTTATTAGTTGTGGTAATTTTGTAGAGATAAGTTTTATTTCTATGATCTTGTAGATAAATTGTATTAAAAAAAAAAAAAATTATACTAAAATTTGTTATTTCAAATTCTCTATATATAGAGTCTCATTTTCATACATTTTGAATCACAAAAATATTTCATTTTTTCTCCTCTTTTTTTCTTTTTTTTTTCCTATCTTTTTGGTATTGTATTTGGGTATTGATAATTTACTATCCTTGTAAATATGAATCCAAATGATCCAAACTCCCAAAATTATCCAATCTCATCAAATTGTATAAAACACATCATATAAAAATTAATTATAAATAAATTAAATTTTAGATTGAGTTGGGTCATTGATAAAGTGTAGAAGGTTGTGAAATTGGGTTGGGTTGTAGTTTGTATAGGTGGAAGAAAGAGAAATTGATATTTTATTTATAGGTTGGGTTGTGGAGGTTGTGGATAAAGATGGTCTTATGGAACCCGTGTTCCATAAATGTATATAAGATTTAGATTGAAATCCGATAAAAAAAAAGTTAAAAAAAAGAATTAGATTGAAAAAGTAAAATGATGCGAAGAGAAGAAACATTGGCAGAAAAGTGAAAAGAAAGAGGAAAAGAAGAAGAAGAATTGAAGATGCGCTTATTTTATAATGTAAGGTTTTTTTTTTAATTTTATTCTTAGCAGTTTGTGATGCAACAGACTTAACGTTTTGATTAATTTCATTTTTCCATATTTTCCTTTAAATATTAGTATTTGTTTAAATAATGTTTTGTAGTGTTTTTTTTTTTTTTCTATCGATTACTTTGGATTCTCATTCACATATATATATTTGTAATGCTTTAGTTTTGTTCAATTGTGTTTACTTTGGTGATTAGGCCGCATTGACTAATTTTATCCGGTCTAATCCATGTATATTCTGTAGGATTCAAAAATGAGTACATCTCAATGCCCAATATTGACCCGCACTTTATCCCTTAACTAAACATGACATATTAATCCAACCAAAACACATTAAATTAGACAATTTTATCATATTCCATGTTTGAGATTAGTCATATCCCTCCAAGCTAGTAATGTCCCCTTATTGTATGATTGAGCTTGATGCTTCCAAAAAAAAAAAAAAAAAAAAAAAAAAAAAAAAATCAAAACTCACTAAAGAGAATCAACAATGGTATTTCACTAAGAAACATTTAAATTCCTCAACATAAACAAACCCCAACATATTCGCTTGATCACTTCTATATAGCCTAAAGTTTATCTTATTAGTAGTTTAATTGTGTCTAGTTTTCGGAGAAACAATTAATTAATTGTGCGATAAATACCATAACTCATTTTTATAGAGATAGATTTTGAGATTGGCCTCAAAAAGACTAACTAAAAGCTAAAAAGAAAAAGAAAAAAGATTTCTTGCAATGTCCTAAATTGCATAACAGAATGTAAGATTCAACCAATCGCTTAAAGATAATTGAATTACATATTGTCTGGTTGAGTTCAAGATTAAAGAGTTGATCATTAAAAAATTTATGTAATATATTCATAATATTTTATATTATATAATGTTCTTCATTAACAATTTAATCACAATCATCTACTCCTCCGTCCCACTCATTTTTTTATTTATCTAAGTCTATTAAAATAATAAAATGACCCTTTATAAATGAAACGGAGGGAGTACTAAATTTCAATCCAATAATATTTATACATGTATCGCATGGGTAAAAGTTCTAGTAAAAACAAAAATAAAATAAATAGACATATCCATGACGAATCGTACCCTAAAATTTTTAAAAATCCATATCCTGATATCCGAATCGTATCGCGCCCGCACCCGTGTAACATAGATTGTAAACTCTTTTTTTTTCTTTTTTTTATTTTTATAACTTTTGCTGAGAGAAATCGATACTCTCAACTAAAAACAACACCTAAAAGACAAAAACCCTCCTCCCTCCCATAATAAAACAAACTCATTTATACAAACTCACCGCCCCACCCTCTCCCTTATAAACCCCCTCCCTCCCATCGCTGCCGGCCGCCCCCTTTTCCACCACCTAATTTCTGCCCATCGACGCAGCCTCCGCCGCCGAGACACCCCTGTTAGCCGGCACCTCTGTACCTTTCTCGTCGGAATGTGATCACCTTCGGCGACTTTGAAGTAACATTAATCGAAACGCACGATATGAACATATCATTTTCATACTTGTTTATCTCCAACACTTACATAATTTTGTTTTCCTTCCAGTGCCGATGAGTCCACTAAACCTCATCAGAATTTACTCACTCTCGCCATTGCTACCACCGGAGTAGAGAAGCCTTTGCCGGAGAGGCTGAAGTATTTTTCATCGAAAAACACAATGGCAATATTCGAGGAAGATTTTTTTTTCTTTTGTTGACCAAAACGGCTGCCGATTGCCGACGGATTTGAGATTCCTAGTCAAATTTGTTGCGGATTGTAGTCCGTCGGCAAATATTGGTAGGCAATCCGCCGCGGATCGGTAGTAGATCTTCGTGTGTGTATATGCACCTTGTTGTTCGGGATCCGCAAGCAATCCGCCAAGGATGACCCTATATATTTTTCCGTTGGGAATACACAGGGGATGAACAATATTCTTGTAGTGTGTCGATTTGGGGATGATATCCTCTATCCCCAAAATGGTGTACCAAAATTTAATTTATATTATTTATATATTTATATATATATATATACACATATTTATATATATTTTGCTAGTAAATCATATAGATATTTATAAGAATATACTTTAGCTTTGAATTTATCAATTTTAATATACTAATAAAAGTGAAATTAAATGCTAAAAAATAATTATAAACTCTAAGAGGGATGCGTAAACCCTTGAAAATAATTATAAAATTAAACAAAATCATTATAAAATATATCTATTGAAAAATTTCATAAAATTAACAGAAATTAAATTTTGTGACACGCAGGCCCGTCTCAATGTATACTGAGGCCATGTGCTAATTATACAATTAGGCCCTTAAATTTTACCAAAATATGACTTAAAAGTAATAATTATATTACGATTATATCTTACAAAATATTAAACAAATATGCAAAGAGACCAATTTGATGCAAATTCCCAATTCTAGAATCTCAGTATTATTTTTTGTGAAGTGGTAATATATTTTTTTTTGGGATGATTAATAAAATCAAATTATGATTTTTGAGTACAGAGAAATCAAAATCACTTTCAAATAAATATGAAAAAAAAATCATGTTGGATTCCATTAATCCAAATGTAGTTAATGTTAGATGTTGTTTAATGTTGAAAATTTAGAAATTTGAGTTGAATTAATTAAAAGATGAAACTTCAATCTTTTTTGGGGAATAGAAAAAAAAATAGTGAACGAAATAGTGAAAAAAGGCAAAGAAGCGGAAATCGAAGAACTAAGAAAATAATATTAAGAAAAATAGTTGGGCTTGAACATTTTACAAAAATAAATAATAATAGCTGGGCTTGGTATATCTTTTTTTGGGGCCCTATTTTTTGGTGGCCCTGTTGTGAATAACAGGTTGGGCCGGCTCATAGCCGGGGCATGGTGACACGGTTGTGACATAAAAATTGGACATTCTAAAAAAGTTCCAAAACGAGATATTCCATTAATTAGTACGTAATTGCGTGATTTTATTTCATACCAAAATATACTTAACATTTTAGGCAAAGCCCAAAGGATTATTAATATTGAGACAATTTGTCAAATGTCCATTTAAGTTAGTGAGAATCAAATAATGTCCACCAATATAATATGAGTGAAAAATTCAAATGTCCATTTAAGTTAACAAACATCAAAATATGCACACCAACTTAAAAAACTCAAAATGAGTCCATTTTTTGTATTTTGGGACAAAAATACCCTAAATTCTAGAAAAGCAAAAAAGCCCAAATTCCCCCCAAATCAAAAAACAGTCGGGCCCCATTTCCCCCAAAAAATCGGACAAAACTTCCCCCACCTCAATTTCACCCACATTTTTACAGTTTCAAATTCAAAAAAAATCACCCAAATTTTTTTACCGATCCCCACATTCAAATTCTCCCACCGTGCCGCCATCATCTCTCCTGTCGATTCAAACCTTGTCGTTGCCCATCGATTCGAACCTTGCCCGTCGATTCGACCTTGCCACCCATAACTCCATGTCTTCCGATGAAGAATTCATTCCGGAAAGTGGTCCGACGAAGAGACCGAAGCCACAGAGAGCGTAGCCGGCAATGACAGCGACGCCGGCGATGACAGAGATGCCGGCGATGCAAGCGACGCTGGCGGAGAGAGCGACGCCGAAGGAGACGCCGGCGGAGAAGAAGAGGAAGTTCGAGTAAATCCCAATATGGCGCTACAGATAGTTTAAAAATCCTACTGTTGCTTCTACTGTTGATTTTACGAACTTTTGTTTAGAAATTGTGATAGTTTTGTTGTATCTACTGTTGAACTTGTTGTTTTTGTCGGATTGGGTGCATAATTGGGGTCTAAGGGGACTATTTTGATCATATAGACCCTGTAGACCCCCATGCAAATGTAGAGTTCTTGCTTCTGATGTTGATTGTGTTCTTTCTGCTATTGCTTTTGTTGTTTTTGTCGGATTGGGTGCATAATTGGGGTCTAAGGGGGCTATTTTACTCAGATAGTCCCTATAGACCCCAATGCAGATTTAGACTTGTTGCTTGTGTTCCTTGTGCTATTGTTGCCATTGTTTTTTGGTTGGATGGGGTGCATAATTGGGGGTCTAATAGGACTATTTTACTCAAATAGACCCTATAGACCCCAATGCAGATTTAGACTTGCTTCTAGTGTTGTGGGAAATCCTACTTATAGGTCTATTTATGATTCTCAATTAGGCTAGTTTTGTGGCTTCTGTTGTGACTTGTTATGTTTTTGTCTGATTGGGTGAATGAATTGGGGTCTAATGGGACTATTCTGACCAAATAGACCCCTTAGTCCTCTTTGGCTTATTATCAATTTGTTTGGCTCATTATCAGGTCGAATGAGAGTACGAAAGACCGTTGCTCATCGACGAATACCACAGAGTCCAAATGACCATGCCGCATATTACCCCAGGTCCTGAAGCACATAGGGTACTACACCCGTAACCCCAGTCCCCACACATTCACACAATGGCCTTTGTACTTTCCAATGAATGGGGCCAACAAGCTGCAGCAGAAGGACAATGTGAGCTGCGGGCCACTTGCTTTGAAGAGCATGGGGAATCGGCTCACTGAAATGACAGATAAGATGATGTACAAGAAACATCTACCTGACTGGAGGGTTCAGATTGCAGAAACAATCTACAACCATATCACACACGAGAGCACGTTTTCAGCTTGGTCAGTTGTCGTCTTTGGTATTCGAAAGGGATGGAACTCTAGAAACAATTATGTTATTTATTGGTCTTTGAAACAGTTATGTTTGCATATTTTGCATATATTCGGATGATTATGTATTACTATTTTGATGGTTATGCAGTACATACTGTATTTTATTTTGTAGGGAATATAATATGAATCGTCTATTTTGAAATACTATCATGGAAATAAATATGGGACTATTGGTACTATTTTATGAAATAGCACCAATAGTACCAATAATTCAAATTTTGCTTTTACTCGCATTAATATAAATATAGGAGTAGTGGTACTAATTTTTTAAATAGAACCAATAGCACCAATAATTCAATTTTTCAAATTTTCTTATACTCGGATAGAAATAAATATGGGACTAATATGGGACTAAAGGTACTATTTTCCGAAATAGCACCAATAGTTTTATCATTTATTGCAGTACTATTTGTCATTATAGTACTAAGAGTCCACATTATATCAACCACAGAATAATATTTTTTAAAAAAACATAATATTCTCATACACGTATCCATCCCTCGGCTTCACCAAACGCATCTCAATCTTTTCTACTAAATCTTTTAAACTAATGCCATCCGGTGGTATAGGAATAAGCTCTCTCGTTCCACCCTGATACTTGTTACCATCATACCATTCACCTCCATGGATGACATAGATTTTATTTGGGGCCATCTGCACACAAAGAAATCAGTTATAAAACTAAAAAATATGCTCTAGCAGTAATGGGCCTAATGGTTCTATTTGTACTAATAGTACCACAAGACCCATTGTCTAACATTACAACCTGCAACAGTAATGGGTCTATTGGGTGGGTCTAAATGATCTATTACGGTCAAAATAGTACCATCAGAATGCAGACTATCCAATTTCATCAAATTGAACACAAATACTACGCATTCTTCTTTCCAAATTATCAAAATTAACAGAAATAGTGATTACCCATATCAAAATAACAAATCATTTATAGATTTATTTAAGATTAAATGTTAGAACACACACCTTCCGACCAAATCTATCGATTCGTCGATTCGTTGCCGGTATGAAGCTCCTCGACTACAGTTGCCGGCGACTAGAGTTTTGACGCAGCTATGAAGCTCCTCACCTACAGTAATCGCCAAAATTGTAGCTGGGGGTAAGAGAGAGAAGAGATAGCACTGCCGAAAATGCTGCCTACAGTTACGAAGCTCTTCGTCGACTTGGGAGAAAGAGAGAGAAGTGAGGAGCAAGAAGAGAGATAGAGAGAGAGAGCTGAAAATTTTCAGCTGGGGGAGAGAGGTAAAAGCGCAGAAAATGAGTTGCAAAAGTGAGGGAAATTAAAGCTTCATTAAGGGTATTTTGGGGACAAAATGCAAAAGATGGACTGAATTTGAGTTTTTTAAGTTGGTGGACATATCTTGATGTTTGTTAACTTAAATGGACATTTTTATGCATTACCACATATAATATACACAAATTATGTCCATTTTTTGTTTTTTTGGAACAAAATACCCTTATGAGTTGACTTTTACTAAATTTTTTGATTTTTTTTTGTTTTTGTATGTTTTTCTTTTTTCAATTTTCTGATACTTTTTATTTGTAATTTATTTTTTTTATTTTTGTTTTAGACATTTTAGTTTATGTTTTTTTTTTCGATTTTGGCTCTATTGACACTAATAATACCAATAGATCCAATCATTTCAAATTTTTTTGACGTTTTATTTATGTTTTTTTTTTCGATTTTGGCTATATTGGCTCTATTGATATTAATAGTACCAATAGATCCAATTGTTTCATTTTTTTTTCTTTTCAGGTTATTGGATCTAATGGGACTATTTGGAAAAATAGACCCATTAGAACCAATTCTGCTCACCCAATTCAGTCTATAATCAAAATCCAGAAATCAGTTTATATCATGATTTGCATCATTCCAATTCCAATTGCATAAAATCCAAATGAAACCATAAAATCTTAAATCTAAATTGGGTCTAGTGGGCCTATTTGAATTAAATAGCCACTAGACACCAATTCAGCGCATCGAATCCAGTGTATAATCACAATCCAAGAAGCAGTTCAAATCATAATTTGCATCATTCCAATACGAGTTGCATAAAATACAAATGAAACTACAAAATACTAAATATGAATTGGGGTCTAATGGGACTATCACCACCAAATAGTCCCAATAGACCCAGTACCTATACTCATCTCGACATTCCCTCTATACGGCAAAATTAAAAAAGAGAAATACACCTACGGCAAAATCAAAAAATATAAAAATAATAAAAGGAGCAACATCATGGCAAGATCAAAAAATGAGGAAGAAAAATTGAAAAAAAGAAAAGAAAAAAGAAACAATAAGTGCGAAATGGTAGGAGGCCGACGAAGAAGTGCGAAAGGACAGGAGCAAAACAACATTGAAAAAAATTGAAAAAAAAAGAAAAACAATAAGTGCGAAGGGATAGGAGGCCGACGAACAAGTGCGAAGGGACAGGGGGCCACGGCGCCACTGGTAGGGGGCGGATCTCGGTGGCAACACTTGGCTGAGTGGAGTTGGTGATGAGAGACGGTGGCGGAGGAACAGATCGGTACAGATCTGAGCAGATCGAGCGTCGGAAAAGGGGCTCACCGTCGATGACGAGTCGCGGCTGAAGGAGGAGGAGGTTGGAGGCATCTAGGAGAAGCTGAATCTCCATCAATGGCTGCGCCGCCGCCTCGATCTGGAAGATCTGCCCCAATCCGGAGCACGAGGCGCTCCAGTTGCGCATTACTCGGCCGGCGGAAGCTCATGGCCATGATCTCTAAGTAGACGACAAATGCCAGTATTGTTTTCCGCCGGATCCTTGCCAACCGGAGGGTGGCAGCGCCACTAGTGAGGTGCCTGACTGTAGGGCGGAGGCCGAGTAGCTTGGCGAGGTGGAGGTCGGCGCCGGGCAGGGAAATTCTTCCATTGGTGAGCAAAGAGAGAATTTTGGGGGGAAAAATTTGGGTTTCGTAAAAATGAAAATGAGAATTAGGATTTTGTGTTTCAAATATTAATGGGTAGGGGTATTTTGGTTCTAAAATCTAAAAAATGGACATAATTTGAGTATTTGAGTAAGTTATGTTGGTGGACATAATTTGTGTTCAACTAACTTAAATGGACATATTTATGCATTATCACATTAATATTTGTTCTACGTTTTTGAATTCCGGCGTGAATATATCTTTAAGTAAATCGTGCTTGATGAAGTTTCGCAAAACTTAACCGTGTGTAAACAGTGCGTAAAAAATTGAAACATATTTGAGTTGGATCTAGGAATCCGCCACTATATATACACACTAGCACACAAACATATCTTCTCCTCTCGATTTCATCTATTTTTTTCTCTATTTCAGTTATAATGTCAACTGATGCTAACGCTCAGCAACAGCTCGACAATGGAAGAAATCTCCGGCGGTTTGACTCGCTTGACATCGAATCTGGCCGCCCATATCTCTCCCGCCGCAACGGCGAGGGCTCAAAGGTTTGTTTCTGATTTTCATATATACATATTTAATTTTGGAACTCGATCTATTGATTGATTTCAATTTATAAATTTTGTTAGGAGGCAGTAGGGTGGAAGATTCTACTGCAGCTAACTTTTCAAGGTATTAGGATTGTGTATGGAGATATCGGCACTTCCCCCTTGTACGTGATGACCGGAATATTTTCCGACGGAATCAAAAACAAGGACGATATCATCGGAGCTCTATCGTTGATCTTTTATACCATAACCCTCATTCCATTGATTAAGTATGTCTTCATCGTCTTGCGCGCCAACGATCATGACGAAGGTACGTATTTTTCATATGTTATGCTCTTTTTCTTTACTAGAATATTATTAAAACTTTAAAATATCAAGCTATATATGTTCTTAGCCACGCACCTTCTTCATGTTCTATGCTCGTTTATTTTTCTTCTAGTAATAAAAAAATTCTAGCTATTAAGCTAATTCGATCCTAATTAATTAATATTTCTAGGC
This sequence comes from Mentha longifolia, assembly GCA_001642375.2. NCBI lineage: Eukaryota > Viridiplantae > Streptophyta > Magnoliopsida > Lamiales > Lamiaceae > Mentha > Mentha longifolia. The sequence continues at coordinate 25,704,637 of CM038118.1, read as the reverse complement.
GGGACATTTGCCATGTATTCGCTAATTTGTCGACATGCTAAAATCGGATTGATCCCGAGTCAAGAATCCGGTGAGGGAGATGTGGAGCTCAAACCGCCCGACAATGGCGGTTTGAAAAAAGAGTCGAAGCTTAAGACTATGTTGGAAAATAGCAATTTAGGGAAGCACGTTTTATGGTGTGGCAAGTTATGTGGAATTGTCCATGATCAAGAATCCAACAATGATCGAGGCTCGAAAAGAGCTTCAAAGCTTAAATCAATGTAGGAGAATAGCGATTTTGCCAAGTACTTTTGTTATTTGCTACCATTATCACTCCATGCATCTTTGGTATGTTTTATCAAGCTATGTACGTAATATACATATTCGAATTTAGTGAAAATGGTCAAAAATAGCCATTTAACTTAAGAAAAATTAAATTCTAGCCACTAACTTTAAAACATAATTCTAGCCAATTTCAATGTATTAAGACAAAATTACCCTTAATGAAAAATTAAAAAAAAAAACAAAATAGAAAAAACAAAAACCTAGAAACTAACCCACCATCCCCCGTCCCCACCTCTCTTCCCCCCATTCTCTCTCTACTCCATTTTCTTCCCTCCGCTCGGCGCACGTTGCTGTTGTTGTTGCTTCGCTTTTTTTTTTTTTTTTTTTGATTTTGGTCCCTCTACACCCCATCCCCACCTCTCTTCTCCCTCTCCCCTTTTCCCCTTCTTCATGCGCAGCCATTGTTGCGTCTTTCTCTTCTCTTTTTTTTTGTAGAGTCTCGATCGGAAAAGACATGCTCGATCGACCCAATAGTTTCTCGATCGTTCTCCCAACTGCTCGATCGAGCCAAATGAAGCTTTGATTTCCATTCGTGGCCAATAATACTCGATCAAGGCATCATCAGCTCGATCGATCCTCATTCGCTCTAAGTTTCAATGAAAGGCTCGATCGGACTATACGGGCCCACTGATGCTCGATCAAGACCACAACTGCTCGATCGAGGGTTTGAAATATGTTCGACGGGTTTTTAGGAATGGAGAAAACAGAATACGTCTTGGTCCGCCGGAATACCCTCGTCTTTGCCGGAATTTGATATATTCTTTGACATTTTTACAAGCAGTGGTCGACGGCAAGAATAAGGCTGTGCAGATGGCTGTTTATGGCAAATTGCAGTGCGATGGTGGTCTCGTTCGATTAGGCACAACCATGACTCGATTGGTTGAAGCAACCGCCGGAGGAAGGTTGCTCAATCGGCAACAATGGTGGCGGCTCAATTTTCGCAATAGAGGTGGCTGGATACAGAGGGGAGCGGCTGTAATTTCGTCCTTCGGTGAAGACGCCGGCTTGATCAACGGCGACTGGGCAACAATGTCGGCATCTCAATCATCGGCAATGGAGGTGATGGTCACTGATGAGGGCAGCAGTTTGTAGGGTGGGGTATGTTCTGCGGAACTATTTTTATGATATTTAATTAATTTTATTTACTAGATTTTTATTATTTAAGGATAAAGGGTAATTTTGTCTCAATACATCGAAAGTGGCTAGAATTTATATGTTTTTAAGTTGGTGGCTAGTTTTTAATTTTCACTAACTAATATGTCTATTCTGGATTTTGTCTCTTCGAATTTATCTGTCCATTAATAACTTATTTTTATATTACGTTTTGTGATATTATATTGTTGTCATTATGTTTCTATCATGTTTTCCAATAGTAACATCGGCAGTGACTGGGCTGAAGCAAGCCACGCCTCATGTTACAGATGGTATATATAAATGGATTAGGGTTTAGGTTAATTATAGGGTTTATCTTTGTTTTTCACCTACTATATTTCTTTCTAACTCTTTTGGCTTCATAGATGTGATAGTGTGGACATCAGTTGCCATCATAATATTCCTTTTCATGTTTCAAAGATTTGGAACCAACAAAGTTGGCTACTGTTTGGTTTGTTTCCATTGCTGGAATCGGCATCTTCAACTTCATCAAGCACAGCCCCTTCGTGATCTGAGCCCTCAACCCAAAATACATACTAGATTATTTCGGAAGCAACAAAAAGGACACTGGCTTTCTCTAGGAGGCGTCGTCCTCTGCATTACGGGTTGTGAAGCCTTATTTGCTGACGTCAGCCACTTCTCAGTGAGATCGATACAGATGAGTATGTGTAGTGTGATCTACTATTGAATTAATCGAGAATCATGAAGAAAAATGAAGAACACAAATAGTTGAGCTAAGAAAGTATGAATATCTATTTCATTAGATCTAGAAAATTCATCCACCGTACAAGAGTTGTGTTTTCCTCTTTTATACTATTACAAAAAATGTATTTTACTTAGGATAAAATCTACACCGCTTATTACAACTCAAACGAACGATGCGGATGCTACCACGTGGCCTTCACATGGATCCCGCAATTCTTTAAGGAAACTCCACCACAACTCAAACCCCAGCATTCGCAATTCTACCAAATTTGCATGATACTTCATCATCACCTACAAATACAATGCCAATCTCCATTACCCCCCCCCCTCCAAGATGAAGATGAGTGAAAATCAATCATCTACATCTTGGATAAGAGAAAGTGAAAACGTGGGCTTGGGAGTGATTTAGTAAAGAAATCCGCGAGTTGAGAAATTGTAGAAATCTGCAGCGGTGAAAGAAAACCACGCATATAGTGATGTCGAACCAAGTGGCAATCGATCTCTAAATGCTTGGTGCGTTCGTGGATAACTGGGTTCTTAGTAATGTGAACTGCAGCTTGGTTATCACAATAGAGAGGAACTAGTTTAGAGAAAGGAAGATGGAAGTCATCAAACAAATAAGAAAGCCAAAGCAACTCCTTAGTAGTCATACTAAGTGCCCTATACTCAGCTTTAGAAGAGGAAAATGATAGTGTGTTTTGTTTCTTGCATCTCCAGGATACAAGAGCACCACCAAGAAAAACACAGTACCTAGTAAGGGACTTTCTACTATCAACACGGTTCCCATAATCAACATCTGAATAGGCTACAAGCTTAAGGGACCCTCCAGTATGAAAATAGAGGCTGAGGGAAGGACAACCTTTAAGGTATTTCAAAACATGGATGGCTGCATCCCAGTGACAAGTAGAAGGCGCAGACATAAACTGACTAAGTTGCTGAACTGCATAGCTAAGATCAGGTCTAGTGAGGTTGAGGTAAAGAAGTTGACCTACTAGCCTTCTACACCTTTCTGGATCAGCCAAGGGATTACCAGATTCACAGTTTAGAATGAGACCAGGTGGCAAAGGGGTTGCAACTGATTTACATCCAAGAACCCCACAGTAGTTAACATATCTAGTATATATTTCCTTTGGTTGAGGGAAGTACCTGAAGCATTCCTGATAATCTCCATGCCTAGGAAGAATTTGGCTTCACCTAAATCCTTAATAGTGAAGGCCTGATGAAGATATTTCTTCAATTCTATAATTAACTCCAGTGAGGGGCTTGTGATCAATACATCATCTACATACACAATCAGAGCTACGTAAGAATTTTGCTGATGATTGTGTATAACCATTGGACAATAGACTCTTACAGAATTTTGCATTCCATTCTCTAGAGGCTTGTTTTAGTCCATATAGACTCTTCACTAGCTTGCACACCTGTCCTGCCTTAGCCCCTTTGTATCCCTGTGGTGGATGCATGTAGATATCATCATGGAGAAAGCCATGTAAAAAAGCATTATTGGCATCTATATGGTGAAGATACCAGTTGTGAGAAGTAGCTATTGCTATCAGAAATCTTACAGATGTGAGTTTAGCTATAGGAGAAAAGACTTCCTCATAGTCTACTCCATATTCTTGATCATATCCCTTGGCCACAAGTCTTGCTTTGTACCTTTCTACTGTGCCATCAGCCTTCGTCTTGAGTCTGTACACCCACTTACTCCTAATTGGCTTCTTTCCTGGTGGTAAAGTTGTAAGGATCCAAGTGTTGTTCTGCTCAAGAGCTGCCAACTCACTAGCCATAGCTGCTGTCCAATCAGGTGATAAACAAGTCTCTTTATATCATGTAGGTTCCTTTACAGTTTGTAAATTGGCTAGAAAAGTAGAATAAGCTGGAGTAAAACCTACAGTAATTTTGTATGGGTATGTGGGTGGAGTAAGCTGATCTGCTTCAGGCAGATCTGCTTGTATGAAAGAAACATGCCCAACATAGTCCTGCATCGGCCTAGGAGGCTGCCTGCTCCTAGTACTTCTTCTGAGTAGAGCCACAGATATGGTAGCAACATCAGAAGCAAGCAATGGACTTCCATGTTCTTCAGCTACTGCTTCAACACTTTCTGCAATGGGAGGTTGACGGCCTTGATGATCTACTACTATACAAGAATGATGTTTAGGAGGTAATTCCACATCACAATCTTGAAAACAAGGAAAAGGTAATTCAGTAGAAGAAGTAATGTGCTGTGCACCAGAATAGGGGTATATATCAGTCATGAACTTCACATCCCTAGACACTATAACTCTCTTATATCCATATCATATAATAGATAGCCTTTGTGAAAGGCTTCATAGCCCAAGAATAAACATTTTAGAGATCTACTATCAAACTTACCTGTGTGAGAGACAAGATTAACAACATATCCCAAGTATCCAAATGGTCGAAGCATTTGATAAATTGGTTCCTTTCCAAAAAGCAACTCAAATGGTGACTTCCATCTTAAAACTCTATTGGGTAGTCTGTTCAGCATCCATGTGGATGTGAGGATGGAGTAAGGCCAGAACTTGAAAGGAACTGAACTTTGAAACATCATAGATCTAGGTGATTCCAACAAAGTTTTGTGCCTCCTTTCCATAATCCCATTCTATTGTGGTGTGTAGATGCAAGTTCTTTGATGTATGATACCAAACTGACTGAATAAATCCTTCACCTTCCTATTAATAAACTCTGTACCATTGTCTGTTCTAAAGAATTTAATATCTTTCTTAAAATGGTTCCTCGCCATTTGAATGAATGAACTCAAGACTAAACACAGTAGATCCTTGGAGCTTAAGAGATAGGTCCAAATAGCCCTGTTGTGATCTTCCACAAGAGTAAGCACATACTTAGTATTACTCACACTTTCATAACTGTAAGGGCCCCACACATCAGCATGTCAAACATATTTTCTGACCTCCTCTGTAACAATGGGAAATGATCCCTGGTATGCTTAGCCCTCATGCATACTTCACATTGTTCTATAGCCCTGACTACCTCTTCTCTGAACTGCCCATTGAGTTGAGGCATATACCTAAGAGTGGTTAAGGAGGGATGTCCCAATAAGTTGTGCCACTTCGATAAAGTTATCTCTTTAGTTCGGAGAAAGTGTATGAAATGATTCTCCACTATTGTATTGAGAATGTACAAATTATGCTCCATTTTCCCAATCCCTAGCACTCTGTTGTCATGAATTCTTTGCAGTTCACAGTGTGTCTGATAAAACACATATCTGATTCCACTATCTTGGATTAACTGAGCCATTGACAACAAATTGTGGATCCAGGCACATAGAGCACATCTGTTAGCACTATATCCTGATTCACTCTCACTCTTCCTGCTACACTTACTTCTCTTGTGTTCCCATCTAGCAAGTGAACAACTGCCACCCTTTCCAGCCTATAGGCCATTTGCAACGTCTCCCTATCACAGCATACATGTGTGCTAGCACCAGAATCATATCTATGATCCATCCTGTTATCTCCATGCTTGGCACCATACTAAAGGCATAATACTCATCATGCATCTATCCTTCATCCTTCTTTTCATGTGCATCACTCATTTTTCCATGTATAAAATTGATCTCAGTCCTGGGCAAGCCACTTCCTGCATTAAGATTTCCCAGGTTACCTACACACCTTGCCACCTCAGCTTGTATCATACTGGCCACATCCATATGTTGACCAGATCCTTCTGCTTGCTGCTTCACTTCATATCTTTCTCCATTCCTAGAAAAGGTGTCTTCCTCTGAATGACTTTCTCCTACATAATTCACTTGAGCTTTTCCTCTATTTTCTTTGTATCATTTATACCACTCCGGATATCCATGTAATTTAAAACATTCATACATCTCATGTCCACTCTCCTTGCAGTGGTTACATCTTAGCTTTTTCTTCTCTTCCTTGCTTAACCTCCTTTCACCTTGATATCCTCTATGTTGTTTTCCTGAATACCCTCCATTATAACGTCCTCATCTTTGCATATACATCACCATCTGACCTCTCTCTTCTGTCAAACTTTAATGCACTGCCTTCTCATCCTCTACTTGAGCTATCATGGAGTATGCTTTATCTACTGTAGGTAATGGATCCAGCATGAGAATCTGACTATGAGCATGTTCATATCCATCATTCAGTCCCAGTAAAAATTGTATTAAACACCTATCCTTCTCTCTCTTATCCAGAATAGCCCTAGCATTACAAACACATTCCACTGGTGGCAGCACCATATCCATCTCATTCCACAACATTGTTAGATTATTAAAATACTCCATCACACTTTGATTTCCTTGTGAATAGCTCCTAATTTCCTTTTCCAACTTTGAAATTTTAGGACCATTCGACCTATCAAACCTTCTGTACAATGCATCCCACAGTTTCTTAGTTGTATCATAATGAGAGAATGAGTTAACCAACTCCTTTAATATCGAGTTCATAATCTAATTACATACATGTAATCCACCCTAATCAATTGTTTGTAATATTTAGAACTAGGATCTGGCTCTCTGAGTGTTCCATCTAGCAATTCTAGCTTCGATTTAGCTCCTAGTGCTCGCTTAATGGAGCGACTCCAGTTGAGGAAATTTGTACCTATGAGATGCGCCACCACTAACTGCATCCCGGGGTGATCTGCAGCGTGGAGGTAAAGAATATCCCGAATTTGTTGTGCTTCTGGATCCAGATTATCCTCATCATCACCATAAGCTCCATATTCATTATAATTTCTTCTTGGAATGTTCGCATCTCCATTCAACATTCCGCCTTGCTCATCATCGAACAATGATGACCAGGTTTGATTTCGATTTCCTTTCACCATCGGTATGTCTTCGAGAAAAGGAAAAAAATATAGTGGAAAAAATCAAACTCAATCTAAACACAGAAACCTGCTCTGGATACCATGTTGAATTAATCGAGAATCATGAAGAAAAATGAAAATGAAAATAGTTGAGCTAAGAAAGTATGAATATCTGTTTCATTAGCTCTAGAAAATTCATCCACCGTACAAGAGTTGTGTTTTCCTCTTTTATACTATTACAAAAAACGTATTATACTTAGGATAAAATCTACACCGCTTATTACAACTCAAACGAACGATGCGGGTGCTGCCACGTCCTTCACACGGATCCCGCAATTCTTTAATGGAACTCCACCACAGCTCAAACCCCAGCATTTGCAATTCTACCGAATTTGCATGATACTTCATCATCACCTGCAAATACAATGCCAATCTCCATTATCTACCCGTCGATCATACTGGCTTACTTTGGGCAGGCCTTGTTTCTTCGCAATCATAATGACTTAGTCTCAAATGCGTTCTATGCTTCCATCCCCGGATAATAGTTAGCCAAGTTCTCATCTCTGGCACTTTCTCTATTCTAACAGTCCGCCTCCCTCGGATGCTTCCCTCGTGTGAAAGTCGTTCACACGAGTGCCAAGCATCCGGCAAGTATACATTCCCGAGGTCAATTACCTTCTCATGCTGGCTCGGGTGTTCCTCACCCTCGGGTTGAGGACGTCCACAGACATGGGCAAACGCCTATGGTAATAACTAACTAACTAATTACCCCATCCGTCCCAGTTCTAGTCCCTAACCAAATGCACCCCTTATTTAAAATGGAGTCCTAAACCAATTGCACCCTTGTCTGAAATCAGACAAGGGGTGCTATTAGTTTGGAACGGAGGAATTGTCTTAATTATTTTATTATCTAGAGTTATATCAGACAAGGGGTGCAATTGGTTTGGAACGAGGAATTGTCTTAATTATTTATTATCTAGAGTTATACTCTTATTATTTTATTTTATTTTTGTAGGAATCGTGGTGATGTTTATGCTGACTCTAACATCCGCATTCCTAGTCTTGATCATGATACTGATTTGGAAAATGAACATTCTCCCCGTCATCGCCTACATGGTGCTCGTGGTATCGGTCGAGCTAGTTTACCTTAGCTCGGTTCTTGCAAAGTTCACCCATGGAGGCTACCTCCCCTTGGCATTCGCACTGGTTCTGATAGTGATCATGTTTGTGTGAAAGAACAACGTGTATAGAAGAAAGTATTACTTCGAGGTCGAAAAAAAGCACCGGAAAGATCAAAGAAATCATCCAAGAAACCAACTCTCAGAGACTGAGAGGGCTCGCAATCTTCTACTCCGACTCCGAATCGGTCACCAACATCCCTCCAATCTTCAGGCACCACGTGGCGAATGTTCCCCGCCCTTCACTCCTTTCTCGTCTTCATCTCCTTCAAATTCCTGCCCATCAGTAAAGTGCCGGCGGTGGAGAAGTTTGTGTTCTGTAGAGTACAAACGACGGAACTCTGAGTGTTCCGCTGCATTGTACGCTGCGGGTACAAGGATGACGTCGTCAAATGGGAGCCGTTGGAGCAGCTGCTGTATGAGAAACTTAAGGAGTTTGTTGACGGTGATGTGGCGGAAGTGGATGAGGTGTGGAGAGGAGGGGTGGTGCACTTGATCGGAGAGCATGAGGTATGTTGGAGAAATGGTACAAGAACTTGCCGGGTGTACAAATGATTACATTGTAAAGAAGATTACAAAGCAAACAAAACTATGAACTAGAAAGACGAGTTGAGGAAGTCCTCTTTCCGCAAGATGAGATATGCCCCGGTAGTGCTCTCAGTTTCAGCGTATCGTCCCTAAAGATAAACGGCTTTGTCTCAAAGGTAGCAGCACCGCAAAACCTTGGAGCTTCGGCGAACTGGATGAAGGCGAAAAACTGAACTCGGAAATGAACAAGGAAGAGAAGTATGCAGCAATATGAGTTTGTGTGTTTTTGGATGTGTGTATCACTCAAATGCAGCCATGCCTCTCTATATATAGACGACTCACCATGGGAGGATTAACTGCCCACTACGCCACTACTCGGCATTAATGGGCCACTACGCCATTACTTGGCCGTTGAAGGAAGTGGATGAGTGGAGGAGAAAAAGGGACCTGTGAAACGCCCTTCTAGAACACCCCCGGAAGACGGAACGGCACGCGGACTGAATGCTGGATGTTGGGCTCACAAGATGGATTGGGCTCATGTTGCACAGGCCCAAAACACTATAGTTTTTTGTGGTCCAAAAAATATAGTATGTAAGGCCCAAGTACAAGCCCACGAACAGGCCCAAAGAACAGGCCAAAGACCAATCGCCACATACAAGTCCACGGCCACGAAACCCGAGGCCCGAGTCCGAACCGTCCGTCCGTCCGGCACGGACGACGGGGCCGGATCGAGTGTGTTTTGCTCACGCAAGAGCCTAACCACACACTTATCCACTTACTTGGCTCACTCGTTATTAAGCCCACATGTTTAAAACACTTTTAACATCACATCACATCAATATTTATTCTATGTGGTATTCCTCTCACTTCATTAAATAATAAAGAAACTTCCACCAAACTTTGAATATTTATATCTCACTCACTAGAAATCGGTTTTGAGCATATAAATATACCACGTTCATCTACTCCACGAGTAGAACAATAATCTAATATTTAATTACGTAATAAATTAAATCTTAATTACTCTTATTTTTTGGTCAAAAACTAAATTTACAACATGAAGTGGCGGTGGCCAAGGACACCGGAATCTGGATGAGGGTTGTGATCGGAGGGTACACCTTTTTGGACAAGAACTTGAGGCGAACAAACAAGCTACTTGATATTTTTGATATTCCTCATCAAAGGATGCTTAAAGTTGGATGATAGTTGATCTCTAGAACTTTTTTTATTTTTATTTTTTTATTATTAAGATGTTGAGTAGTATTTTATAATGAGTCGTTTTTTTTTTTTTTTTTTTTTTTTTTTGATGATTTGATTTTTCAGTTTTTTATCATTCTTGAATTAGTATATATATTTCGTTTCTTAATCTGAGTAATGCTCCAATGCTACCGTGGGTATGCTTAATATACCTACGGATGACGTGGCATTGGTATAAATAAAAAAATTATTAAAAAATATACCAAAATTAATTAAGTCTTACTATAAAAAAACTAAACCCTCCTATAAAAAAGTAAACTCTACTGAAAAAAATTAACTCTAACGAGAAAAATTACCCACGTGGCATTGCCACATCACCGGTGTGCCCACGGTGGGCATTGGAGGCGTTTCTACCTCTTTCTAATAAGTCTTACTTGCCGAGTTATGATAAAATTATAATTATAGTTTTAATGATTAAATAGACACAGAGGAATACTTACATCATGACAGATAAAATAAGGTACCCAGTCTTGAAATTTGCTTAATTAATTTTAAAAATTCAAATTCAAATTGATTTATTTTGACTAGCTCTTTTCAAATACTACCTCAAATAT